>OX424573.1:179068369-180268369 GCA_949152435.1 Gastracanthus pulcherrimus | reverse complement strand
TTATCATTTTTGAGAAATAAAATGAATCTTCAAACAATGTGAAAAATCAGCTGATTGTGTATAAATGTTCGCACGAATGTTATCATTAGAAATGATAATTTTTCAGCGCGATTAATTTTTTTGAAATGCTATAATTTGTTTACGAGAACAACTGCGTTTATATATATAAAATACATTGATATCAGACAAAAATCTAATTTGTGAAAAAATGAATTCAAATTTAGCATCGTTCCAACATGTTTCGTACATTATAATGTATTAATTGCGCAAGTTTATTGCGAAATATGAAGCGTAAATACGTATTCTACAACCCGTCACGCAAAAATTACTACTTGTTCACCTACAGTTTACTTATTTTTAAAGGCACGTTACTCTTATATTACATCTATAGATATTGTATACAAACTGGAAAATTAACGGTTCACAGCACGCTAACACTTGTGTTGAAAAACAATAAAAATGAATATATACAACAAAATTAATGATACCGATTCAACTGTCTACCATTTTATTTTTATAAGCGGCACCTTTTTTTCCATGTTATTAATTATTTGCAAAATTTTTAGCTATTATGTTTCACGCTAAAAAATTTATAACATAAAAATTGTGTTTATCTGTTACCCCTAGTGTGAGAAATCTATTAAATCCTATATAAAAAATTGCATATAATATATCCTATTTGCAAATAGGATCTTTTCACGTTTGGAAAAAGGAATTAATAGGATTTAATAGATTTCTCACATTAGGGACCTGTGACACGCAAAATAAGTTAATTTTCAACAAACTTTTCACTTTGTAACTAAATAAAAATTGTAAATAAGATACGAAACCTATATTCCCTCACACGCGACGTTCTATCACACCTTTTAAAATAGTGTAAATATCATTTACACAAAGAAATTCACGCGGAACATTAAAAATCAAACCTTCGACATATCTACCCATCGTTGAATAAATCAGACCTACAACGTACCTTCCACGTCAAATCTCTCTCCAACCCATAAAATCGTACCTTACACGTCACAGCAAACAAAAGAAAAAGAACAAGTCCAAAGCACAGCCGTTACACATTAAATAAAGACATTCGCCAGCGGCACCTCCCTCGGGCATTAAAAATTCACTTCCCCGGCAATTTTCGTTTACGGCCCCGCGATCGTTAACATTCTTCGCGCGCGAGTTCGTCTATAATACGCTTTCGCGCTCGACGATGAATCACGCGGAGCGTCGTAAAAAATACGAAGAGACGGAGGATGTGGAGACGAACGATATAGGGCTTTCGTCACTTTGAAGGCACGCGATATGGAGGGTTGGACAAGAGTGGAGAGTTGTTTCGTGCCTGGTGGTAGGGCCCAGAGGGCCCCGTTTAACGCGGACCGAGAGAGGTGGCAGAGGTGTAGGCATTCAAAGGGATAATAAGCGCCATTGCAGAGTCTGACGAATTCGTGATGAGCGGTTGAGTCATTTCTGAATCGTGAAGCATCTTTGAAGTATTTGAAATAACTTTTGTTATTGTTAAGGGGATGCGTCAGATCTACTTTACCTGTCGATAAATTATATTCGAAAATTTCGTTTTTCTCAAGAATTAGGTACCAGAATCAAATTTTCTTTTGAGAGTAGCTTTATTTATGTAAAGGGGGTTTTTCGACAGGTTAGAAACTGTATTATCCTGTGGAATGTAAATATATGATAAATAATGTTATCGACATTCGCTCTGCAAAATTGTAGACTTGGTTAACGACTGAATATGAGCAAGTGTCCAAGGTACTTATTCGAGCGAAAGAATACATGATGGACAGTGGTTCAATATCTTTATATGGCCTTTCTTTATATGTCGCATAGTTTATTAAAGGGAAAACAAGCTCTTAATACGGTTTTCAGATATGGACCGTGAAAAGGACTATAAGTCATCCTGCATGTAAATCAAGTAATAATACAATTTAACCTGGTAAAAAGTTAGTTTGAGTATTTTATACACGCTACCATTGATAGAAATTAAAATGAAATTATTTTTCTTGGAAGTTTTAAGGAAAATTCTTATATTAGCGCTATATGCATTGCTTCTCCCATGCGCATTGATATGCTATTTCGGCATCGCCATTTTTCATTTTACGGCAGACAATACATTTTTTTATATAGTACTTAATGTGGCTTATTCACTACCCATGTAAAAACGACTTGTGCATAAATTGAATACACATTGCATATAATGATTCTGCATAATTTGTTTACAATGTTTATCAGTTTGTATGCAATTTTCATCTATTTGGATACAATTTATGTAATTTACAATTTGTATAAATTTTATCCAGGTAAATAAAAATTTTATACAGACTGATAAACGTTTTGTATCATCCACTAATTTTGGGACTTTTAGTGTGACATAGTTCAACGATAAAATGCCGATTTTACTGATTACAGTGGTGTTATAAAAATTTGCTAAGTACGTATGAATTATATATCTGCTGGTTTCCGAAAAAACGACATTTAAACTAAAATTTAAACAATTCATAAATAATCGCTCGAAACTCAATTTTCAACAAAATGGACTTAAGTCGATTTCCGTGAACCTACAGATATATTATGTTATAATTTATGTAGAAACATATCAAACGAGATTTGATTGATTATCTTCTCCCGCACTAAAAAGTCTGAAAAATAATAAAAACTTTATTGAGCTCTCACAAGTAATCCACAAAATATAGCTTTCTACGAAAAACTCGTTAAGGTGCAACTTCATGCAGCAAATTATCGTTATAAAGCTAAAAGTGCACCGATTAACGATTAGTAGCGCATAAGTTGAAGTAATTTTTTTATCTAATTATTATGTGTTGTTAAGTGGAGAATATATTTGAGAAAAATTGGCGAAAAATCCATATTTTAATCATAAGACAAAAATTAATCTAAATTTGGAAATTTAAACTTTAATAGAACTCGAATTTGCTGTAAAGCTGAATGCGCATAAAAGAACAATAATTGTTTTATGATAAAATGAGATTTTTTGTTTATGACTTTCATAAAAATTGGTAATATTCTTAGGGTCAAAATTAGTAATCAAAATATAGTCAATTGGTAATGTTTCAAAATTAGAACTAATATATTTATTCGAAAAATGTTCAAAAAAATTTTGATTACACAATATGACGACTGCCTTTACAAAGAATAGCACGATTTAGATTGCTACAAAGTAGACAAAAAACTCTTCAAGGTATGAGATTAGCACGTTTGGAAATTGGTTACGGAAACGATTCGCAACTTTGTTAAGAAAAATAGCAGGAGTGATGACTTGATATTATCCGGATGTTGTAATACCACATGTTTAGGGATCCAGACAAATTTAAGTCCTATATTACATTATATATTATTATATTGATTTCTGATACGTACTAGTCTTCGTAGCAACTTTGAAATATGTGTTACTATTCGTAATCCTTAAGTAAAAGAATGATTGTAATTACTAAATTGCAGAGTTGTTAATTATGAAAAGTAATTTATGTAAAATAGTGTTATTATATTTCTTTTTGTTGCAATCACTTATAGAATATGACTTTTCGAATCTAAAATAGACAAATTCTGATTAGTTCAAAGTAATTAAACCTATTATCATTAAGGTGGTTCTATAGTAAACATTGACGAAAAAATCGATTTTTTTTCTTTCATTTTCTGATACTCTGTACATTTTTAGAACAGAAAATGATTTTGTATTGGCAATATTGCTCATCAAAATAATTTTAATGAGCTTAATAGTTATTTATAAGTATTTATGCCGACCTTTATTGCACACAATCCAACATGTTCCTACACGAACCGAATCCAAAACCGTGTCGAAATCTACTCATATACTATGCAGACAAACTTGAGAAAGCATAGAAATTATTAAAAAAATTTGATCGTTATTCTGCGATAGAAAAAATGTTTTAAAATCATCAGAAAATTATTTCTTTTCTTTACAAAAGTACGATGTTCTCCATTTATGATTTTCCAACGTTCAGCAAGTCTTATGCGCCTAGGATTACAATGAATAATCAAAATCTTTAAGGATATCGTATTCAACTTATTCGCATTACAACCATGAACTCCGATTTTTCAACAAAAGTTTATTAAAAAAGTGTTGCTCATGAATAGAGTTAAAAATGTCGTTTCTTCTGCAGTAGTGATTTCATGCACACAGGCATACGTAGTTTTCACCACTTTCAAAGAGATGTGCTCAGTTGTCAATTATCAAAGGTAAATTACGTAAAAAAATATAACTACATTTTTTGTTCCAAATTACTTAGAGAATAAGCCTGAATTATTCAAATTTCAAATAGAGAAAATTTGTTTGACCCAAAGTAATTGAACCTATTCATGCATAATCTAATTAATCATAGTTAATTTTTAATTGAAGGTCACAAATATTTTGTATGTTTATGTTTAGTATTTTAAAACAATCTTGGGAGAGAGAGAGATAGAGACAGAGAGAGAGTGAGAGAGAGAGAGAGAATGTCACAATTTAAAGTTTTAAATTACGATGGACAGTGGGAATCGTTTTTAGTAGATCAATTATTAAAATGTTAAATTATTTAAAACGGTTAGCTCAAAATAAATTAAGTAAGGAAATATGATAAAATCTATGGTAATTTTCAACTCCATTTATTAGTTAAAAATTATTTGTCGTTTTCACTTAATCATAATTATGTAATAATATTGTTTGATAATTATATTATAACCATAGAATAACATGCATAATCAATATCTGTATATTATAAATAATGTTTATAAATAATTTTTTATACAAAATGAATATCAATATCTATTTACTGCAATTTATATTGATATTGATATCGTTAATGATTGAAATTGTGGCGCGCCTGTGATTCCTAGTATATTAAAATACTAAATTAATAACTGTCCCATCATCTATTCTTGAAAAATTATAATCTGCATAAAAGGCATCATTAAAACGGGAAAAATCGATTTGCGTTTATAATAGTAGAATAATTTTCAAACGCTTGATTAATGTGTTTTCTAATTCAGCTTTGTTTACGAGTTCTTTTAATTTCATTCCATACCATTATACGTTATCAGAGTATTATCACTTGGTTTTTTTCCCATCAATAGTTAGAATTCACAACGCACACATCATTGTCTCCATAATAAACATAACTTATACTCAACAATTTCCAGTCATTTAATTTCCACTACGATACTATTACGACGTATCTCCATCACTCCAAATCGCAACGATCGCGTTCCCTCATCCGATCCTAAAACAAGACCCACACCACTCCTAAGATTGCATCACACCACCGCAGCCCATCTAAAACCTATCCACGAAAATCGTATAAAAAAAAGCGTCCGCCAGGGAATCGAGTACAGCCATCTTGTGCGAGCAGCTAAGTATACGTCCGCGAGTTGCAGGCATCGGTGCAAGTTCAAGGCCAGCCGCGACCGCGGAACGCCGCGCTCTCGACAAGGTCGCACGATTTGTACACTCGCGGAGTCGCGGTTAGCTACTTTGCACGCTCCGAATGACGATTGTTTTATATTTACACGCGCATCTTCTCCGATGAATAAGTATAGATTTCTTTGTAGCTCTGTGTTGGAGTGCGCTGTTTGTGAGTGGTTCACAGTGTCTCTGAAGTTTGAAAGATAACAGGGTGTCGGCAATTTGGAATAGACAGGATAGTTCTCCTGGAATTACATTTTACCGCTTGGATCAGATAATTCCTAAAATTATTGTTCAGATCTTGGAAATTTATTTCTTACTCAAATTCTATATAGGGGTGGGTTTAGTGTATCCGGTCTACGTTCACAAATAGCGTGTGAAATTTATAAAGTATTTTAGTTCCGCGTATCTATTTATTTGAGCCTTCATAATGATGTTCTGCTTTTTGGAGGAACATTTATTGTTTGACCTTCAATACAAATTCTAAATATATTATAACGGGATATAAAGAATTTTTTAATTTGTATTTATTTTATAATTTCAATATTAATCGCCCGGTAAATTTCTAGAATTTCATAAAAAGTATTATAGGATCAGTGTATTCGTAAAAACTTGCTTTGGGAGATCGTTATTTAGAGAATAAATTGCCTTTATAGAAATTAGAAATATAATATGCTCTTGATCGACGTTGAATTGTTTTATAATGTTGAAAATACACGAATGTTTAGATGCATATAATAATCGAAATGGAAATCACATTGTTAATAATACATTAATGCTTACAAATTAGAATATATTTTAACGTTATTACTTTAGATAAATACGAAAAATTAATTTTTAATCCAATTTAAAAAATAAATATTTCCAAAATATTTTGGTAGCACATTCTAAAACATTTGTACAATTCCTACACAGTAATTTATTAAGGGGGTACATACATATAAAATTTTAAATAATAATTATTATTTTTATTGCTTGATAAAAATTGTTCTAATAAAAATTTATACTCATTTAAAAAAATTGCTCTTTTCTTACGCATATAATGTACCATTTCACCGAAGAAGAAGACCCAAATATCGATTACAGGTCCATAAGTCGAGCGTCTAACTTTTCATGACAAATTCACTGATATAGTCCAGTGGTCGTAAAATGTAGCATCTCACTGTAAGCGGGTGTCAATTTTTTCATTTTGTTTTGATACTGGCTACCTGCAGTACCAAAATCTTGAAGAAATTTCAATTCTAAGACAATTTTCTAGTGCTATATTCAATTTTAATGCTTATAAATAGTAAAAATGTAATGGTGTTCTGCGTTTAAATGATTGATTATAGTAGTTAATCGTTTTCAAACTTCGAGATTTTGGTACTACAGGTAGCCAGTGTTAAAACAAAGTGAAAAAATTTGAAAAATTGTCACCTGCTTACAGTGAGATCCTATACTTTATGGCCACTGGAGTATATCAGTGAATTTGTCATGAAAAGTTAGACGCTCGACTTCTGGACCTGTAATCGATATTTGGGCCTTTTTCTCCGATGAAATGGTACATTATATGCGTAAAAAAAGGGAAATTTTTTTAAATGAGTATAAATTTTTATTAGAAATTATATTATCAAGCATTAAAAATAATAATTGTTATTTAAAATTTAAGTTGTGTGTATCCCCTTAATAAATTGCTGTGTAGGAATTGTACAAATGTTTTAGGTTGTAACTGCTAACCTTCGTTGCTTCTCTATTCATTCCCATATTATCCCTACACACTACACTACATATACACTCTGTATACAAGATCTTCTCCGAATATGAGGTGCGACTCTACGCGTTCCGAATGAAAAGTCTTGACTTACAGCTGCGATCATTTTTTTCGTAATCGTAACGGACGACATTGAGCTAAATAAGTGTATATAGGTAGAACGTAGCGCGATTAGAAGGAAACGTGGATCGAAAATTTTCCTGGATGGGTAATCGAAATCGAGGCCGACGTCGAGGTTCGTTTGTGAAGCTTGGAGCTTTCTTTGTTAGAAGAATTGTATGTAGTGAACGTGAATTAAATGTGTAATAGATTGTTGTTGCAAAGCGGAGGTACAATAAACCCATCATCGTGTAATTTAAGACTTGATCAACATGGGTAAAATAAGTTTTTTAAAAAGGATTCTCTGCATTATTTCCAATTTTTCCTTCTAGTAAGGATGAAATATTATAGTGAGAAAGAAAACTATAGAAAAAAAGTAAAACATTTTTTAAAATATTTAATTTAAATTGTTTTTATTTTTTAAGCGTAGATAATTGTTTTTGGCACAAATAACAGTCGATACGTCCGAAACTGCATAGAAATTTCTTTAATAGGGTTAGAGACATGCAGTTCTTCCCAAAATGCATGTGCACCCTGCTGTATTGGATTCTTTCTAGAATTTTTAAATTTTGAAGATATTTAGTTCCATAAGACTGAAGTTGAAATGTGTCTAACTTCATGCTGCAAAAGGTTGATATGAGATTAACTTCATAGCACTAAAATTTAAATAATTCTTGAAAGAATCCATTGCAGCAGGGTGGACATTATAACATTAAATATAAAACCATAAAAACTCCCTATTTACATAGCAAAGGAAGATGTATGCAGTTGATATGCAATACAAAATAATAGATGGTGGACAAATGTACTGTGTGTTTTCTGTAATGGTGAAGTGAGAGCATGAACATTTTACATTTAATCCTGCGTCTGGTGAGAACCGCATACATTTTGTTTGTATTAAAAATTGTTCTTTATGGTACAAAGATTCATTTTTTTTCATTCTTTCATTTTTTTAAATTTATTATGTTATACACTCTTCACCGTTTTACTGCACAGCTTGTTCAGCAAAATTACCTGAATATATTTCATTCGGGCCAAGAAAAGGTGATTGAAACTGATGCAGGCAATCATTTTAAAAGAGAACAATTTTACGTACCATAAACCAATAACATAGTAGTTTTCAAAATTTGAATCGTGGCTCTCTGATTAAATATTGGTCAAAATGTCGAATTTTTATTATTGTATCATAAGATAGTTAAACCCATTCTTCAGCTACAAAAAATATTTACATAATGGTATGAGCATTCTAAACTTAAAAGAAAAGTACATGATTAAAAATATTTTTTAATAATTTTCGTAATTCTACACGATTAGAATAATTTTTTATCGTAGATCATTATTATAGAGTATATGTAATATATTTGTGTTAAGGTTTTCAACCTAAATAGTCATTTAATTACCAAGAGAATACTGATTTTCAATTTTTATATTAATAAAATACGTATAATCCAATAGATCTGTAAAAATACAATTTTTTTATAAAACGTCGTTTTCTGGCTAATTAACTTTTCAATATTAAAAATTGTCCTGGCGCAAATCATATTCATGGATTTTTATGAAGCTTTTAGAATATCTTTTTAAGAGCGTTTTAAAAAGAAATGCTTGTTCAGTTTTTCGAAATTCAAGTATAAAAATTCATTTATAGTAAGTTTATATCTAAAATATGAGATATTTTAAGCAATTTGAGGTAGCTTCGTCGCGTAGTCCCGTATCTACGCGGGGGGCACACATTTTTTTCTAATAACCAACGCAATATTAATAAAAATGATTCAATATCAATTGTCAGACTTATTAAACCAAATGTATGTTATAGTATATGAGAAATAATAACAATACGCACATATATGCATACAAAAATACACTCGTTTAACTTATTTATTAAATATTTTTTATATTTGACTGGCAACTGCGTATTTTTGTTAAATAATCGGAATCTATAATTAAAAAGATACAATCTCCTGGTGGTTTTATAAAGAAATCATGGGTTTTCATGTAGTTACAGACATAAATGCATATTTCGCCATAAAAGCCCATGTTAAAAGTTCTCTTCAGTTTACCTGGTAACCGCAACCAACCAAAATTTTAATAGATTATAGAAAACGCACACTTTTAGTGGGATTTGTATTTTGTGTCAATGATGGATTTTGAAAAAACGACAGAGCCACCATAAAAACAAAATTATAGTTTGATTTCTTCCAAAGTTACTGATTGAATTTTAAAAGTTTTAAACCAGCAGTTTCATTTGTATTCATACATAGTATGTACATACATTTTTGCAATAATTTTTGGTATATAGCAATGTGTATTGCGCGAGGATAACTTCAAAGATACCTGCATTTTACATAAAAAAGCACTTAATCCTGGATCGTTGCTTATATTCAAATCTTGAATTTAGAGTGTTTAAATATTTATAACTATAATTAATTAATGATATAAGTATAGTCCATAGAATAGTTGATTAATATATTTCTGTTATAATTGTTTAACAATAAATATTGAATTATCAATGTTACACTGATTACATGGAATTCTCTTTAATCATTTGATTATCAGTGCGTATTGCGTAGTTTGCAGTTATAGAATTTGCAGAACTACAAGAGGAAGCGGAAGAAATATAAGTTATGTATTTGTGCATTGAAAATCTATGAGGTTTAATTCCATATAACAGATGATTTTACAAAAAATTGTAAAATTTTTCTCTACAAGCACATAATTCTAAATCTTTCCGAAGGATAAGCGATAATCAGTATAACGTAACCAATTTCCTTAATACATACTAACTATTCAAATATCTATTCCTTTCTTTGCAAACAATAAAAAAGAACATAAACCATTAAATAAACATTACAAATTGAATGACCTAACATTAAGCATCTTCTTCGCTTCGAAGCTGCGAGCGTTCGATCATCAACGAGCGTCGCTTCATTTTCGCGCGTATAAATCCTACTTACGCTCTTAATGACGACAGTAACACTAACGCGCCTGAGAAGCATCTGACTAACTCCCCGATTGTGTCTCTTTATTTGTTTTGCGGCGGCACGTTTTCCGTTTCTACGATTATGCTATTGCTTTATTGCAGCGATATGGCTTTCTGAAAGAGAAAACTTCGTGACAATAAAAACTTTTTTCATATTTTTTAATGAATAAATATGTTTTGTGACTTAAGGAAAGTCCAAATATTAATAACTAGCATTGAAAAATGTTTGTGTGTTGCTATACGGTAAAATTACAATTTCTTAATCTTTCGGCATACATTTTTTAAACGGAGAAAAAAATGTAGAATATTATAATAGTATGGGAATTGGTTTATTTTAAAAGAATGCTCACATTCCTATAAATTTACTATCAAATTTTAGGCTGGAATTTATAGTCGTGAGATCGTCTTGACACCATTAATCTGTTTTCTATCCCGACCATTTCGCGGTTCATGTTTGAGAATGCGCGTCCAACCCAATTCGAGCATGAAATAAAGAACGATTGAGATGAAAAAACAGTTGAGAAAAGCAGTCGGTTTTCAAAGTCGACCTTAAGACCGCCTCACGACTGCAAATTCCAGCTTTACTCTCTGAAGTTAAAATAGTGACATATCATACATTCACTAGTGAAATTTCACTATTTCGATTTTAGAGAGAATATGTTGGAATAAAGTTAGGTAGGCTTCCCTAAACAGGTAGCGTAGCAGCGTATCTTTTGTTGGTATATAACTCTAGGCAAGACTTATCCTTGGGTAGATAACTGTTTTTTGAATTTACACAAATCAGAGAAACTTCACGTCGAGGACAAATCTCTTTAGTGTTTCCGCATGTATTGTGATATATTTTGCCACATCTTTGTTATAGTGGTTTGCTTTTGCATTGGCTTTGAACATAATCATATTTGAAACAGAAAAAGTACATTTTAACAGGAGGAACAAAGCTTTTATCTAAGTGTCTAAAAGAAAAATGATCTACGTAGGATATTAGTGGTTGTCTATCGAAAGTAATCTGAACTGATTTAGCGGGAGCAAGAAACGCTTCGTTTGTCTCATTAATTGTCCTGTGCTGAAATCTTTTAGCATTAATGAGAGAGAGAGAGAGAGAGAGAGAGAGAAAGGAAATTGAATTGATATTGAAAATAGGGCTATGTCTTGAATAATTCCTTGTCTGTTGAGGTGGTGAGTTGTTTGAGTTTATTGATTGCGAGAAGTAGGTCTGCGATTATTTGATTAACTACGATGGCATCTTTTATAGTTACAGTGACTTTGAGATATCTAGAAGCTTTTATAGATACAGGAAGTAAAGAGTGTACCAGTGGTGGTGGGTTGAATGTTAGTTTGATTGAAGTTTCCCATTTTCATAAATATGACATAATCTGCTGCTGCCGTTGCTTCTAATTTGCTGTTCTAGCGTCTGCTGTTGTTGTTGCTTTACCATTTCCATTTCCTTTGTTATCAAGGGCAGTGGTTACTAAAGAGGCTTTTGATGAAGCAGTTAGGAGTTGTGCTAGCATTTTTGGAGATTTGATACATTTTTCGCTTCACCTTCTGTATCCGATCGAAAAAGGCAGAACCTTTTTCACAGATGCGCTATAGAGTCACCTGTATTTGCGCCAACTGGTAGTGCCACAAGGCCCGCAAAATCTGAAAAATTTATTGATGAGTTAGATGGTGAAAGGGATTTATTATTTATTGAAAAAGATTTAGAGTTTGGTCAAATAGATTTGTGCCTTCAAACATGTTAGAGGTTGAGGAGGTAGATTGGTGTCTAAGGGCTTGATATTATTCCTACCCTTATTTTTGGCTACAGCCTATTGTTTCTCGTTTCTTTATCTGCCTTTCTTGGAAGATTGTTTCTTAAATAGGGCATTTAAGAGAAGCAACACATGGATATAGCTTTGACAAATTTGGTCGTTATGTTTATAAATGGTGGGTAAAAGAGTAAGTTTCTTATCAGAGTAAGTTTCTAGTAGCGTTCTTACCAACTGCCGCTACCTCTTTTATTTTATGCATCTAAAATATAGAATAACGTGAATGTGAAAGGCATACAAATAGCGTGGTGCCAGCGCAGTATATCACAACAATATTGAGAATTATAGCTGCAAAAGTAGCGAACGCAAGTGGATGTACATCAATAAGTGATGAACTAAGCGAACGAGGCATATTGTTAAGATAAAAATACAAAAACAGACAATGTCGGTTGAGAGAGAAATAAATAAAATTTGAGAGTCACAGTGACGAATGTGGATAGTATCAAGGTAATATCAAATATGTAAACATATTAGTAAGGACTTGCCAATTGGGTTGTCGTTGGAAACGTCGACAATGGTGATGTAATGAACTAAGTGATATAAAGAGTGCTTTATACGCTGGACCTACTAAACATCTGATCGAATTTGTTTGACTTTTTTGAAATCATCCAATGAGATTAGCGAAAGCGATCATTCAACCCAATGAAATGGAAATATTTTAAAAGAATTTAAACGAATTCGATCAGCTGTTTAGTTCTCCCAATAAACAAACGAAGTTCAAATAATTAATATATCTACCGCTGAGTGAACTTCTTTTCCATCAGATGCTGGCAGAGGGCATCAATACGGCACTTGCTAACACGATGAAAAATATCTTAATCCATACCACACCGAGACAAACGTTTCTATTTTTTGCATATAAACTATCCCTTTCATTTTGCATAATTAAGTAATAGGGAAATACAAGAAATAAAGACGCACAAGGAAAATATGAAAAAGATTGTTAAATTATGCATGCGCTACATAGAATATTATTATTGCAATATGCTTCGCATATAACAATGCAACATGGTTAATGTAGCGAGCAAGTGAATGTGTCAATAACAAATCAGCCACGTCAGTACGAGTGCACAGTAAAATAAATTCAGAAGCGAATAAAACGCCTGAGGTAGAAAGACATATGTATGTGCATAAATGTATTTCACTGTCTCTCAAGGTAATAAGCAGGTGTATCCGAGCCGCATTAAATATGCACAGGCCCCCGCCATGAGGACCTGGCGATAGGATTAACACGCATCTTGTCGTCAGTATTGTGCCAAGAAGCCTAGCGACATGAAGACTAAGGGTACAGTATAGTAAGATACTGGAGCTTATGATCAGTTTCTAAAATCATTTTATCTTATTACGCAGTTATAAGCTCTTCAGAGGTTCCAGATTTCAAGGATTACACAAGGATTAGTTCGATATTATTAAGATACACGGGTATAATAATTAACACAGAAAGTAACAAGGACAGACAATCAAGCATTTTGGAAAGAGCGCACGCGAAAGTTGGAATCATTCTTTGCATTATAGCTCTCATCTTACAAATTCTATGGATTAGCGATATTTGCTATACCGATAAAAAGCTTGCACTGCACATTGCAACTAATGCCATTTCTAATTCAACATGCATTAGCAAGGTGGTTACATTTTCTAACACAGGTTAATTTTCATAATAACAAACATGTTTAAGCTCTTCATAATTTATCTGAAGTAATCTAAAGTAAAATTTTATGGTTATGATTTATGAGTATTTATGACTCATAGGGTATTCGAATGATGCAATGTAGAGAGAAATTGGAAACTCTTTTTAAAAATTTGGCAAATATTTGGCGAGAAAGGGTACCGTATCACAAGTTTCGCATGGAAATCATAAGAGATGCAGAGCAAACGCATCTTTTCTCTAAGTTCTACATTAGCATGATTTTTGTTGTCTGTCTTTGCTTCGGTATACCGCCATTCAAGTGAGTGCATAAAAATTGCTCTTTGGTGATCAAGATTCTTGAAGAAAATTTTTTATTTAATATTTGTAACTACATCGTAAATGCTTCTGTCGTCAGCCGATGATATTGTTTTATTTTTAGTGTAAAATAAGAGATTCGAGTTGAATATTTTTTTTTTTTTTTCATAAAATATTAAGTAAATTTGTGTTAAAGTAATTAGATTGGTTGATTGGATCTTACGATTTTTTTTTAGAAATATATGTTCCATTATTTTACTTAAAAAAGAGATAATATATTTCATGGCTTTTGAATGTTGAGTTTCAGGTAGCATTGCCAGCCTAATTGAAAGTCATTTTGGTCATAACACATTCAATGATTGTTTTCTTCACTAGGATTTGGACTATTATATTATAATTGATAGTTTGAGTTAGATCGTTTATTGTAATTTTTAGAATGTTTCTGCTTCAATTTGTCGACCCAGGTGCTAACCGTACTTATGACTACACCGAAAGAATTTTTCTCATAAGATATCCTTTTAAGGTGAACAGTTTAACAGTTTATAATGCCATTTATTTGGAAGAATTATGGGTACTTTATTGGTCTACATTAAACTGGATGTGCGGTGACTATTTGTTTATCCAATTGACAACTCATACTACTTTACAACTAAAGGTAAAATATTCATTATACAGAAACATTGAAAATATATCTTTTACTTATAAAATAATCTCAGTTACTGCAGTACGATCTAGAAACCGCGGGTGACCATAATAAGGATGGCGCTGATTATTTTAAAAGAAATCTTATTAATATTATCGAAAGGCATCAAGAGCTATTAAGGTATTACAACTATTCATACTTCGATTAGAGGAAGTAGATTAGAAAAATTAATATATATTTTAGGTTTAGTCACTACAAGTTAGGCAAGACCAATACAAGGGAGAGTCTTATATTTTCTTCAACGCAGAAAATATAATACTTTAAAAACTGTAAAAGAATTTATTGCTCGAAGACACGTTTTATCACAAAAGCAACCCATTTCATAAATCCCCTAAAATATATGTATTGATACTTGTACGGGGTGTATCCAAGGTATGGTGCAACTGACTATTTGTATTTTTTACTTTAGTAAATCTCTTAATGAGCGGTGGCATTATGTTGTTTAATATTTCAAATATGAGTGCGTACAATTCTTAAGTGTTACCAGTAAACATTAAATATATTATATATAATATAGTTCCTTTTATTTGTTCGTTGAAAGATGGTGATAGAATAAAGAACCAATAACGATTTTGATATACATAACCTATAGGTTAACTATTTTATATATTTACCCATATATAACTACATTCTAAAGTTTGTGTTAAAAGAGCTCATTTTTTGATAATTAAGTACCTCACACAATAGCATATTACTTTTGAATTTGCTACACTTTTCGTGATGACAAAAATATAAGGTTTTCTCATGTAGTGTGGTTGTGGTTCATAAGAGAGAACGGGACTAATTTGCACAGTTCTTGCTTTGAAGTTTTCAATTGTAACTTTCTAGTAAAAGAAGACCCTCTTGGAAATAACGTATAGTCAGTAAGTATCCGGTTGTAACTATCTAAAACGTTTCAGCCTTTTATTTATTTACTTGATATATTTATTTTCAGTATGAAGCAGAAGAGTTAGTTGTACGAATTAGTTCCGGTCTCTCATATGAACTAGCTCTCCACGCGATCTGCGGTCTGCGGTCTGCAGGTCACGGGGTCTGCCGCTCCGGCGTTTCAGAGCGTGCAAGATACAATCCAATTGTAGCTTACAAATCGTTTTCTGGGTGCTTTTTTTGCTCCTTATTATTTGTTTTTCTCGACTTTGTCTAAATGACGTTTTCGTAAAAAATGTGGAATACAAAAACGTTGTATTTTTTCGAGATCTACAGCATAACCGTGGAAAATTTAATAAAAATATGAAATTTATTCAAGATACAGCTAAAATTTGATTTTAAATATCTTGAAAAGTTGTCCTATATGGAAATATACTTATCGGATATGGCTGAAAATAGATACGTCAGCTTCCAATAATGAAAGAAGTGACCTCTGTAAATTGCAGCCAGTTTCACGGTAACTTGGCTGAGTTAATAGATAAGCTTAATTCCATACACAAATACATCTAATACATACATCTACGGGGATGCTTGAAATGTGTTTCTATAGTGTTAAAACGTGTTTCTATGTAATATTTTGTTAGTTTTTAAGATATTACACTTCTTGCGATGAAAAATATATAAGGCTCTCGCTTGGAGTGGTCATGACTAAAAAGTGAAGCTAGTTTGTAATAAATATTCACACAAAATATTTAATTTGTTCATTAACACCAGGACTTACGGTATGATAGAAGATATATTTAGTCCAGTAGTATTTATAATTATGCTGGTAATCGCAATGAATATATGCGTTAACCTTTTTGGATTAAGAGAGGTAACATTCTATGTTTAAAAATTTACTCTAAAGTAATGTTGTAATTGGAACACTTGTAATATCTCTTTAGATGCTTTTGGAAGCTAACTATACTGGCGCAATACACCACACTATTCATCTTGGTGGTGTTATATTCCAGTTGTTAACTTATTGCGTTTATGCCGATAAGTTAACTGAACAGGTATTGTGCGACTCTGTATAGTAATGTATGATTTTCTTACTCATAACTGCAATAATTGTCACATAGGCAGGTTCATTGGCTGGTGCAGCTTACAGATGTAAATGGACTGAGAAGAGTCACAATCTTAAAATTTATTTTCAAGTCATCCTCATGAAATCACAGAAACCGTTGTATTGTACAGCTTATGGATTTTTTCCAATCGGTCATACACGGATGACAACTGTAAGTAATTATGTAATATCAAAGAAACTGCTTTAATCGATTTGCGATTATATCAATATCATTTTCCAGATTTTCAAGACGGCTATGTCATATTATACGATGATCCATCAAACCACAAATTGAAAACAGAGGGTTTTACAAAGTTGTAATTATTAATCTAGCTTTTAACTCTCTGGCAGAAAATTCATGTCTATATTTTTCGTAATAGGCCATTTAAATTTTTAAAAAAGTTTTTTCTATCCATTCCAACTTACAGAGTATCAGGTATTTGGGTCACGGATTTTGCTAAAACGTTGGGATATGTTTTCTTGTATGTCAATTAAAGACTTGACAGGGTAATAGCGTCTAGCGCTGTTCCAATCATGAGATATATAGCTGTAAACATAAGTATTTCCCATATACACAATGTTAAAGAAGTCATATATGTAGGTATACTGACAATATTAACGTTTCCACCTGTATCTCATAATTGGTAAGCCGTTAGACTTTCTTATCATGCAAAGTCTTCATTTTGAGGTGCAAGAAAACATATCCTAAAGTTTCAGCAAGATCCGTGACCCAAGCTCCTGATACTTTCCTTCTTAGTTTAGACGAAAGAAACCCATGTGAAAATTACCAGGTTAATTTTTTAAAGACAATGTGATTGGAACAAACTGAATCAAAATTTCTTCATTTATGATACCTTTACATAGGTGATAGGCGTTTTATTCAATGCTATGATGCACGTAGAACGTCGCATGATGTGTCGTCCAATAAAAATCATTCTCGTAGAGAAATAGAAGTTTTACATTGGACGGCATATGCAACGGCGTATCTAATACATGCACCATTTGACTGTTGTCACAAAAGAACTTGGTATTCACCAGGTTCACGTTTATGTTCATCAAATGATTACGTACGGAGAAAATAAGAAACGGCATGCAAGACAACTTCTCTAGTGCAGGAATAGTAATATATATATATATATATATATGCTTTTACGATACATAAGTGGTTTGATTTAGATTCACAAAATGTTCATGAAAACATCCATACATTGATAAGATTTGTAATTATTCGGCTCATGCAGGAGCTCGTACAATTATACGTTAAGTGTAGTTAAGTCGCTTGTATAAAATTATACGAAATAGAATATTTTTTTACCATACATTTAAATTAATTGTACAATGAGTCAAAACATAAGGATAAATGTGAAAAGATTTAACAGTTTGCATAGATAACATTTAGTCGAATAATTGTCCACAAAAAAATTTCGTTTATTATGTCCCCTAGAGTCGTGTGAGGAACAAAGTTCCTTTAATAATTATGGTATTGAAAATAATGATTTATTGTAATGTGTAGGATCAAGATTTTGAGGGTTTTCAACAGTAAAATTTAAGATATTATTATGTATTGAAAGCATACAAATTTTGTGAATGATTGCTTTAAACATAAAAAGTTTTCTGTACTCGATAAAAAAGTCTTTTTTTTTGTTGAACTCAGGCCTGCCTCCTTAATATTTTTGTACAAAATAAATCTGAAATTAAAACTCTTTTTGTCTATTATTATTCATGCTTAGGTCATTTTTCCAAGCATAAAACCTTGTAGAGCTATGATCAGAAGTAGAGGCACCATTTTTTACTAAAATAACTTGTTATAATAATTTGTTGATATCTCAAGATTAAAGACCCATTGGAAAAAACTATGGGTGCTACACTTCGTTTTTAGGTGTCAGAAAACACCTCTCAAAGTTTCAGCAAATATGGCTTTCTAAACCTCTGACATTCCCCTATTCAGCCAAGAGATACTAAAAAGCAACCTTTCTGGAATTTTTCAGAATAATTGTTACAGTTTTACTCCAGTTGTCGTGGCCCATAGAACAATTTTTTTTAGACAATAGAAAAATAAAATGGCCGAAAAATATTACTGAGAAAAAAAATCCGAAATTTTAGAAGAATTATTCTTGTGCCCCCATCGTGTCAAAGAAGCAAATAAATTGAGTCATAAAATATTAAATTTGACCTTTGATTACTCGATATATCGAGACGGGCATTTTCTAATAATAGTGTATTTTGATTACAAAAGTCCCAAAACATGTTTCTAATATGTTTTTTTAAAAACTTTCTTTTCAATACCAGAAAACTTCCTCTGTGAGGAAGAAAAAACCGCTGCCAATTCATTGGCACTTAGCTTCCTCAAACTTTAAAAAATGTTACAATAGGAAATTATTTATTCTATTTAATACTGGGTTGATTGGAGTAAAAGCATATTTTTATGATGAAAACAAGAGTAGTAGAAAAATAATTTTTACGTACACCTATTAGACAACATTTATTTTAAAAAGTTCAAGAAAATTGAATACTATAAATAATTCTGTGCCAAAGTATAGCATTTAAGAAGCAATTTAGAAAGCTCTGCACATCAAGGTACATTTTTTCCAATTGACAATAATAAATTTTGCAGCACTATAATTGTTGATTAAATTTTATCTACTTTTAAAAATAAAGTTTGTTCGTAATTTTGTTTGAGTTTATGAACAACATATTCATTTATTACAAAAATATAAAAATGAAAACACGGTGTACAGCTAATCAAATCGATCAATCTTAATTTTTTTTATTTCAAATCTTCATCGAAAAATAAAAATAGTTAATGGCCTGTTTGAATGGCCTAAAATTACCGCATAACACTCATGCAGAAAGCATTTCAAAATTTTTTGAGAAAAATTGAATATTATCAAAAATAAAAAAGAAGTATATCATAAAAATTATAAAAGTAATTAAACAAAAACCAATCGATAAATCGTAAAATATTTTCTAGATTTATAATCTTCATCGAAGTACGTATAAAATGAGCTTTGTTTGGTCAAACATTAAACGTAATACGCAAGAAATGTACGAACAAATATTTTTTTAAAGAGAAAATATTATAAGAAATGATAATTGTTATAAAATAAAAACAATTCGTTGAATCTTGAAAATTCTTGTTGATTTAAATTCTTGATCAAAAGACGAAAAAGATAAGATGCAATCCCCAAGAAATAAGCACACAACAAATTTTTGAAAAACAATATAACCTAGAATATCTTGGAAAATTAAAGTCCTCACGATCTGAGCAAAGAACTTAGCCAAAAAATAGTAAAAAGCTATCTTTTTGAAAATTTTCAGAAAGAATAATGGCGTTTTACTCAAGCCATAGAAAATCGATTTTTTTTTGCCAAATTATTTTTTTCTCAATCATAGAAATATAAAATGTCTGAAAAATTTTACAATATAATTTTTCAAAAACTTTCCATCATACATTTCAGAGAAATCACCGTCAAAAATGATGTTTCCGTTTATAACCAAAGAGAGGAAACACCTTATCCGAAATTGCGGGTGGTATAGAAAGGTAATTTTATGCTCTTTAAAATGCATTTTCACTGAATCGATGATATTATTCTAAAATACCAAAAAACCCGAAAACCTAAATGCCAAAGATCGAAAAACCGCTAAAAAACAAAAACCAATCCGAATAACAAAAAATTATTATTGGGCCCTTTACGTTTAAAAAAAGAACAAATAAAATGAGCCCTAAAGCATTAAATGTTACCATGGATTGATCGCGATGTGGATGCATACATACATGTACACACTCACACACACACGTACACGCACACGCACACGCACACGCACACACACACACACACACACACAAACACACACACACACACACACGCACACAGACACACACACACACACACACACACACACACACACACACATACATACATACACACGCAAATACACATATACACACACACATACACATCCATACGAACATTTTATAATAATAGTATCTTTTGATTCCCTTACATCTCAAAACACGTCCTAACAGGAAACAAATTATGAGAACTTTAATGGATTATATTTTATGGATTCTATAGTTTTCTTTATAGTTATTTGATAAATATGATGTATATTGGTACATACTACATTCGCCAGGTTTTCCCCTTTTATTTCGTTAAGATTTCAATTACCTTTGCATAGTTATTAGCAGTGGGAAAATAACTTTAAGAGTTTGCTAGCCCTCGAATTTAGATCATGGTTTGAATCAAGCTCTGGAATTATTACTTATTAAAAATACTTATGTCTTCGTGGATATTATTAACAATGCTCTAAAATTGTAGCCATACATTGTTTTTATAGGGTTACCGCTTAAATTTTCATTTTTTATGTTTGGCTACTTGAATTTTCGAGAATTCTCATTTTGCAAAACAGTCTAGTTTGAACTTACTTACTTAGATTAGCTAATTGCTTACAGTATGCGCACATAGCAAACAGTAGTTAACAGACAATCGGAAAGCAAAAATATACGAACGTAATGTTTTTTGATATACTATATGTGCACAAAATTACAAACATTTGGCGTGTCAGACTTTGGTAGTATTCCTTGTTATTATTAGAGTTTGTTATTCGGAGCATTCAAGACAACTAAGAGGGAATAGCATTAAATGGTGTAACATAAATATTGGCATTTATTTTCCAAATTCTGTGTTTGCATGATGATATTTGTTTCTCATTGCTACAGTTTACCGTCATTTTAGTGAGTACGTAAAAATAGCTCTTTCGAGACCAACATTCTTTTTAAAAAAATTTTATACAAAATTTGAACTTGCAATGTCAGACGATTCTGTCTTGGACATGACCGATTCCAGCTCAAATTAGGAAAGCCATATTACTTTAAAGTTAACATGCGATACCACTGAAATATACGGCTCTTTATGTAAAATAAAATACTCGTGTTTCACCGATACATTTTTAAAATTTTTTTAGCGAAACACCTAAGTAAATTTTGATAAAAGCAGTAGTTTTTGCTTCAGATACACGGAAAATGTCAGGTAGGGGAAAAGTTGGTGCCTCGATAAGTAGGAACGTGAAAATAACCTGCAAGCATCGCCTTTCTTGGTCTATGCACACGAAAAGTACATTATGAAATTGCAACTTCGTTCTCGATGCATGGCACCGTCCTTATCTGTATGTGTGTGCATGTGTGTGTGCGTATGTGCGTATGTGCGAACGTATGTGCACATAGCCAATATAAAATACGTATTCATTACACATTCATTACGGCTTAATATGATTGAGAAAGCTCACAATTTCAATTTATAGCAAATATTTGTCATTTAAAAGAAATAGTAGTGTCCATATTTTGTTGAATTTGCGTTGCACTTTGCATATTGGAAAAAGCTTTATAACTTAAAAAAAGGTTGTCTTTTCAAAGCAGCAAAATACGTATTCCTTTGTTATATCCCATATGGAAAAAAACTCTTAAGTTGAGTGTTATTTCGAACCCTCAATTGAATTTTTATATTGTAAAAGTCTAATATAATAACCTACCAAATTTTAGTTGCGGTTTCGAAATAACACTCAACTTGAGAGTTTTTTCCATACGGACATTAAAAACTATATTTTATGGCCATCGCATTTTGCGTTTTAAGGTAATATTGCATGCCTGACTTTTTATTAATTAGGATCTTCAGTTAGATTGTTCATTGTAATTTTTAGAATGTTTCTGCTTTCATTTGTCGACCAACGTGCTAATTGTACCTACACACGAGGGTACTTACACGGGAATAATTTTACTTATAAGATATCATTTTGAGGTGAATATCTTAACAGTTTATAATGTTTTGCTAGAAATATGGATACTTTATTGGTCAACTGGATTTGCGGAGATTATTTGTTTATCAAATTAACAGCTCATACAACTTTACAACTGAAGGTGAACTATTATTTATACAGAAATATTAATAGTACATTATGTAACAAAGGCAAAAAGTCGAATATTTTTTCCGCGGGTGAGTTTACTGCCCGAGCGAGCGAAGTAAAGCGAGTATTACCCGAGGGAAAAATCAACTTTTTTCTCGAGTTACATATAAAGTACTTTATGCCCATCTCAACTGTAGCCACTTTTTGACTTGGTAAGTGGGACTAATAGACTGTTAAAAGACAATATTGTTAAAAGACAATCGAAAATCAGGGCTATTGGTAGAACTTAATGAAATATAGGAATTTGGTTTAGTTTCTAGTGAAGTCATTTTTTTCGCGCAAAAAGTGTAATTTTGGTCTCGCTTTTCAGGGAAAAAAGTGGCCATTTTCGTTCAGATGGGCATAAAAATATGTTTATACTCACCAACAAAACCTTAGCTACTGCAGTACGATCTAGAAACTGCTGGTGATAATGAAGATGACGTAGGTCATTTGAAAAAATAATTATTAATATTACCAAAAGACATCCGGAAATTTTAAGGTATAACATTTGTTTATAATTCGATTAGAAGATGTAGATTAGAGAGATTAATATCTATTTATAAGCATGGTGACTCTAAGAGAGTCTTATATGTTCGTCATCGAAAAAAGTGTATCATTTAAGCAATTAATAAATTATCATATGAAAACATGTTTTATCATAAAAGCAGCCCATTTCAAACATCCCATATCGTTGATATAATGACTTGAATATTTCAGTAAATATTTGAGCAAGTATATGAGGATGTAGTTGAATATGTAAGTGGATCTGCATGTATGGGGAACGGGTATGTTGATATATGTGGGTACATGGGTAGATATCGGTTAAAAGAAAATCGGTTTGGTTTTTGAAAAGAAAAGAAAGTAATTTCAGAGGGTGAACTATCCCTAATAAAATTTTATTATTTTTCCGTCATTAAAAATTGATTTGACACAGTGTAATTCACAATCAACTATCGATAACCCAGAAGGGCCGTGTTGTACGATCGCACCGGAGTGTGAAATTCCATGCTTGAATTGTAAAAACATGATTTTTATATGAGTGCGTAAAATAGCATTTTGCTCGCATTTTACTCGAAGGGGCGAGAAGTGCACCTTTTCCGACCGAGTGTGAGTTTGTAGTACGAGTCGTAGGTGAGCTAGCACGAACCAAAGACGAGGCGCCCCGGGCCCGGCTTACGCCTATATTATATGTAAAAGCCTTCGGCTCGTGCTAGCTCGCCTACGACTAGCCTACTTCAAACTCACACTCGGTCAAAAAAAGGTCCTCTCGTCCGAGGTGTACACTATATTTTTTGTAACACATATATTAATTTTCACAAAGTTTACGCGTGTAAAAAAATTAGTCTGACACTAGTCTGGGATTAATCTGGCTTAACAAGTCTGGCGAAAGTCTTGCAAAAGTCTAGTAGATGTCTGGCTTAGGCCATTATGCCAGACTTTTTTTGGAATTATGTCAAGAAAACTTATTTTGTACAAGTAAATAATTAGAGTAGTACATTAATTATTAGTGTCGACTAGAATAGTTAAAAAATGTACTTTTCGATAAAATAGGAGAAAAATTTTTGTACACATTGCAATATTGTTTAAAATATGAATATTTGTAAAAAGAGACAAAAATTTAGGTTACTGGCAATTTGACATGACGTGATGCTTTTGTTTTGCACATTTTGTCTAAAGTCTGGTATAGTGGCCAAAGCCAGACTTCTGCCGGACTTCTGCAAGACTTTCGCCTGACTTATTGAGCCAGACTATTGCCAAAATAATTTTTGTACACGGGTAGGCCAGTTTTATTCTCATTTCTATTGGTGGAACAAGCGGGCGTAAAGTAAAACGAGTAAAGCGTAAAGGATTCACTTTATCCCCACCTAAAATGAGCAGTGGGCGTGAAAAAACGTGAAAATCGTGCATGTATTACAAAAAAGACATTTTTGTTCTACCCGCAACGAAGTTTTAGGGCGGAAAGTGCGGTACTTTTCCGCTCGAGGGCGGGAAGTTGTTATTTTCCATCCTAGGGTGCTAAAAGTGTTCCACTTTCCGCCCGCTTCATATACTCACGAAAAATCATCCTTTCAGTATAGGTAAGACAAAAAAAGTCGTTTACAGTACTCCAATCTCTAGAAAAAAACAAAAAGAAATAAGTTCTGCACACTCAGACCCACACACATAATACACACGCGCGGGCACAAATACATACACACACATATATAAAAGCACGCACACGCACACACAGCATTTTCTAACAATATTGTATTCTGATTCTTTACCCTTAAGTCTCAAAATACGTTATTACTTTTTCTTGCATATGTACACATATGTATACATTTATATTTTTTTGTATTTCTCTAATAACTCTTTTCAAAAGGAATGATAATTTTTAAAAAAATTAAGACAGATACTTAGATATCTAATAAATGTTTCTAAAACGATAGTGACGCTATAATTATGTTTGTTTAGCTGTATTGGTATTCACAAAATTACATTATTTTTCAAAATCACATTCTTTGTAGTTTTTCATCACTGGCGTTACGTACGCATAAAAAAACTTCAGAATTCGTACTAGATCATGGAGTGTGCAAGAAACGGATAAAGACTAAAGATTGTTATGTTTGTTTAAGCTACTAAATATCTACTCGAATTTGATTGACGGAAGTTAATGAAAACGAACATTCAACCGGATTAAGTTACAGTATTTAAAAAAAATTCAAAGGAATTCGATCAGATATTTAGTTCTCCCAGTGATCAAACAAGGTTTAAATAATTTGTAATATATCTACTGTTAAGTAAAAGTCCTTATCTACCCAATGCTGACAGATGTCATCAACACGCCACTTGCTAACAGCAAAGAAAAATGTTTGGATCTATACTACACCAGACATTTCTATTTTTCGCATACGAGGTATCCCTTTCGTTTTGCATAATTAAGTAATATGGAAATAAAAGAAAAAAAGACGCGCAGGAGAATAGGGAAAAAGATTGTCGAATTATGTATACGTTAGATAGAATATTATTATTGCAATATACATTTCATATAACAATGTAACATCGTTGATGTAGCGAGCTAGTGAATGCATCAATAACAGATTAGTCATGTCAGTATATGCGCATAATAAAATAAATACAAATGCGAACGAAATGTCCATCGAAGAGAAAAGAGAAACTCTTGAGGTAGAAAGACACATGTGTATGCATAAATGTATTTCACTGGCTCGCAAAGTAATAAGCAGGTACATTAGAGCCCCATTAAATATACAAATATCCCCAGTACGCGGACCTGACGATGGGTTTAGTACGCATCTCGATGCCAGTACTATTTCAAGAAGCCAAACGACATGGAGACTACGGGTTAGTTTGATATAGATATATGTGGTAGTACAGTAAGACACCATGGAGTTAACAATCAGTTTTAACAATCATGTTATTTTATTACACAGATACAAGTTCTTCAGTAGTTTCAGACTTCAAAGATTACACAAGAATTAGTTCGATGCTATTAAGATGCACGGGTATGATAGTTGATGCAGAAGGTAACAGGGACAGAAGACCAGGGATTTTAGAAAGAGTGCACGCGAAAGCAGGAATCATTTTTTGCATAATACTTCTCATTTTACAAATTCTATGGATTAGCGATATTTGCAAGACCGACAAAAAGCTTGTACTGGAAATTGCAACTCATGTCATTTCTAATATAACATGCATTAGCAAGGTGGTTGAATTTTGTAAAGCAGGTTAATTTTCACAATCACAAAAATATTGAGCAGCTCATAATTCATCTGAAGTAATCGTAAGAGATATTTAAAATGTTATGATTATTTATACGTATTTATGACGTACAGGGAATTCGAATAGCGTACTGTAGAGAGAAATTGCAAACGCTTTTTAAAAATTTTGCAAGCATTTGGCGAAAAAGGGTACCGCACCACGAGATTCGCGAGAAAATTATAAGAGGAGCAGAGAAAGCGCATTTCTTCTCCAAGTTTTACATCAGCATGATTTTCATTGTCTGTCTTTGTTTCGGTATACCGCCATTTAAGTGAGTACATATAAATTGCTCTATCGAGATCCAGGTTCTTGAAGAAAAATCTTTATATAAAATTCGCATAGGTCATGCACGTGACAGATTCTACCTCAAATCAGGCAGGCAATATTACCTTGAATTCAAAATTCGATCCCGCTAAAATATTTTGTCTTTTATGTCAAATAATGGATAAATGTTTCACCGTAAAAAAATTATTTTGACAAATTTCCAACAAGGAGAGTCCACAACCTTTGGGAAACGGATTTCAATTACGCTTTGGGAAGTGGTTTCTGGTATCCAAAAATAATGTGTAGTACCCATCTCACAGGCTCTTGTATTCAAGTTATGACCTATTGCATTCGAAATATGCGTTATTTCAGTAAAAAAAATGGTTCCTATACTTCTGATCATAACTCTGCAAGTTTTTACACTACAGAAATGATGCAAAAAGATAAGAGTATTGACGGAATTAGCTATAATTTAAGGGGATAAGTCACTGTTGAACCTGACTAAATCTTCATTTTATGAGTTCATAAAGCTTTTTATTTTTAAATGCAATCATTATGAAAAATTTTTGACTAGAAAAACCTGAAAATCTTAATCCTTCATGGTCACAACATATTACCAGTGTAAGTACCCTATTTATTGAAGGTTCCTTTTTGGGATGTACTTAAAACTTAAGCAAAGCACTTTTTCATTAAAAATCTTTTTTTATTATTAGGTTTGAGAAACAACCTAGTAATTTTTTTAATTATTCATAAAAATGTTTTAAAAATTAGATTGTTTTTTTGAAAAATAATAATAAAAAAAGTGTTTAACGATAATATGCTTCTCTTAAGTTTTAATACATATCAAAAGACGTCAATAACAATAAAAAAAAATATTTTTCATTCAACGTGCCACCTAAAATTGTCTACGCCGCTAACTTTCTGCAATAAATATCGATTCACAATGAAAGTATATTCACGATCCCAAGCAAAAAGCACCAACTGTACATTTCGTGCGTCGAGTCCATAAGAACTAGAGCAGTGGAGGTGCCCACCTGTAGCCCGTCTGCTAAGATTCTTATAGACTCGCCGCACAGAATTTGCAGATGGCGCTTTTTGCTTGGGATTGCGAATTGTGACGTGTAGGATCAATATTTTGAGCTTTTACAATGGTTAAATTAAAGATATTACCAATTAGTTATAGTAAAGAAAGCTGCCAACTACTTTGGCACTATGCTTTCTCAAAGAGCATTTAATTAAAATTATTATAAATAAGGAAGAGCTGCACAGTACTGCCCAGTTTTTTTTTCATCCGGAGAGTTGAGGAATTCTGTTTACGAACCATAGGAGGGCGATGCAGCGCTCCCCCCGTGTGTGGGACTCAAATGGCGGAGTGTTTCAGGTTTCCCTGAGTGGAAACCGTAAACACTACATCAACAATACATACTGAACCTGCACCTCCTTTCATCCACCTCTTTTTGTAAATATGCAACCCCGGAACCGCTTTCGCATTACTTCAGGGTGGATTTCTTCGCTTCTTCAAAGCATTACTCCTTGCTCAATAATCCTGATGTCGTCCACCAAATTGTTACATTTCTTCTGCCGTAGCACTTTTTCAGTGAAGGCAGCGATGCAGTCCCAACTTCTCTTGTCCTTCAGCATTAATCCAACAATGTTCTCAGGAGTAATTCGTCCTGTTGTTGTCTTCAGTTCTCTTCTATCTTCAGTCCAGTGGTCACAGTCAATGAAAGTGTGTTCCGCGTTGTCCTTCAGATATCCGCAATGCAGGCTCTTTGCATTTATCACCTTCCTCATGTGTCTGAGGTAAGATCGGAAGTATTCATGCCCGATGAGGAATTGCGTTACATAGTACTTTAGCTATCCATGCCGTCGTTCTATTCACATATCGATTTCTTTGATTGGTCTCGCGGTCCGTCTGCCTCTAACATCTGCATTCCATCGCTCCTGCCATTTCTTGGTCGTCATTTCTCGTTCCTCTTTTTTGACTTGTTGTGTATTATCTTCTGCTTTTCTTTCATATATTCTCTTTCGCTTCTTGGCAAGCAAGTCGATTGCAATCACGCCTGCCACAACCAAGACCGCTGGTTCCGAAACTGTTTGGTACGAGCTCGCAATCCTCAGCGCTCCTATCCACTGAACTGTAGTCATACGTTTTTTATTGACATCAATTTCTAGTGCATCGGCCCATATCTCTGCACCATGCAGAAGGATGGAATGGGTCACCGTCATCAGGAGGCAGCGTTTGTTTGCTCTAGGTTCGCCTACGTTGGCCATAATTCTGCTTAATGACGTCGTAACTGATGCTGCCTTGTCTGCTGCTCGCTTGATCTATTCTCCGAATTTCATCTTCATCCAGTACTCTACCTAGATACTTGATGGCTTCCTTGGTATGAATCCTCTCAGGTCCTAACTGTATTGTCTGGATGTTATCAAAGGTCTTCTTCTGCTTTCTGATTCAGCTATAAGTCAGTTTCCACTTGAAGAAGAGGCTAACTTGGAAATCACATAAAGAAGAGCTACTTTAACTAAATATTTCTTGCACTTAATTTTGTAAAGAGCAGAAATAAAAAGTAGAAAAATTAATTTTTTTGCAAAACAAGCGTTTTATATTTTTTATTGTTGCTCTTTACCAAATTAAACTCGATAAATAATTAGTTAAAGTAGCTGTTATTTACATGATTTCCGAGTTAGCCTCTTCTTCAAGCAAACGCCGAGTTAGCCTCTTTTTCGAGCATTTTCTGACATAACCCTTTCTTCCACTCAACGATCGATTTCTTCATTAAATAACTATTCAACATTTTATTATTACTTTAACTACGCGTGTCATTATTGGCTAACCCCCCCCCCTCCCCCTTATGTAATTCATGCTCTTCTAAATTTTAAAGGTTCGTTTTCATACAGTCATATTATTGACATATTGCTAACGTGAGTTGCCAAAACGTTAAAATTAAGTCAATTCATCGCAAATAATGCACTGTATGAAAACGGACCATAAGTTTGCGTTAAAAAGGTATTAGTCAATAAAATAGTATATTATGACACTGTTGTGGGAGATGGTTTTCTACCTTGCTCGAGGGTTTTCACACGAGCGAAGCGAGTGAGAAAATCGAGCAAGGTAGAAAAACACCTCCCACAACAGTCTCATACGATATTTTATAGCACAACATCCTCAAAATCGACAATAAAGTTGGCATTTTGAGGTTAGTGTGCTATAAAAAAATTATTTCCATCCTGTATATCGCGATATTTATAAGCTTTATTGTGATGATATTTTTGTAAACATTAATTATTATGAGCTTTAGTATTCTACATACATAGCCAATAAATAATACATATTTATTACGGTATAATTGATAAAACAGTCTCATAACTTTTTGAGAAAAAGTTCTTTTTATGTCCCTTTATTTTACATAGAAAGCAATATATATTTCACAGTCACTGAATTTCGAGTTGTAACGTAATATTGCCTGCCTGATTTGAGATGGAATTGATCACGTATAACTTGAATGTCATATACGATCACAATTCATTCAATGGATTTTTTATTATTTAGGATTCTTATTAATTTTATATTATGATTTATATTTTCAATTAGATTGTTGATTGTATCTTTTAGAATGTTTCTGCTTCAATTTGTCGATCCAGGTGCTAATCGTACTTACGACTACAAAGAAAGAATTTTTCTCGCAAAATATCCTTTTGAGGTGAACAGTTTAATAGTTTATAATGTAGTATATTTGGAAGAAATGTGGATACTTTATTGGTCAACTATAAACTGGATGTGCGGTGACTATTTGTTTATCCTATTAACAACGCATACAAGTTTACAACTAAAGGTAAAATATTATTAATACAAAAACATTGATAATATTTTTTTTACTTATCAAAGAAAACCTTAGCTACTGCAGTACGATCTAGAAACTGCTGGTGATCATATAGATGACGAATATCAATTGAAAAAAAAACTTATTGATATTATCAAAAGACATCAAGAACTGTTAAGGTATTACAACTATTTATATAATTCGATTAGAAAACGTAGATTAGAGAAATTGATATATATTTTTAAGCATGAACGCTACAAGCTATAGACACGATCAATATTAGGGAGAACCTTGTATTTTTATCATCATAAAAAGTGTGAAAATACCTTAGAAACTAACAATTTATTGCATGAGAACATCACCTAAAATAGATGTATTAAACGTTGAAGGGATACAGTCAAGTTGATCAATTATTTCAGTAAGGTAAAAAATAGCAAATAAGCTTTATTTTGAAAATTTTAAGCTCTTTCAGATTAATTAGGTCCATTCGATGCCTTAAAATCCTTGAAATAGTGGTTTTGATTAATCGAAGCATCACACTAAAAATCACGAGAAAAGTAGCTGCCGTAGACGCAAAATGGGTTAAGAGCAATTGTACTTGCAATAAATCAAAATAACATAAAATATTGATTAAAAAATTATTAAAATGCACATTTTCACACCAGAGATTTACCCATATTCATGTATATTATAAGGTTAGCGTAAAATGGACTCATTTTCTGATAAATAGTCATGATGAAGAACATATAAGGCCATGTAGCAGTCGTACCTCATAGAAGAGGACGGGACTAATTTGCATACTAGTTTTTAAATTCCTAATTGTCACTGTTTGGTAAAAGAATAACAATCTTGCAAATCGCATATTTATAATTAATTTATATTTACATTACGTATGAAAAAGCGATGCGCTGAGCGTGGTGGCGATTTAGTTTTTAATAAATTTCACACAAAATTTTCAATTTGATTGTTAACGCCAGGAGTTGCAGCATGATAGAAGATATATTTAGTCCAGTAATATTTATAATTATGCTGGTAAGCGCGATGAATATGTGCGTCAACCTTTTTGGATTAAGAGAGGTAACATCATTTGTATAACAATTTACTAAAAAATAATGTTATAATTTAAATATGTATAATATCTCTCAAGATGCTTTTGGAAACTAACTATAGTATCGTAATGCACCATGCTATTCATCTTGGCGGAATTATCTTCCAGTTGTTAATTTATTGTGTTTTTGCTGATAAATTAACTGAACAGGTATTATGCAACTCTGTATATGAAGTAAAATGTATTATTTTCATACTCATAACTATAATATTTATCATATAGGCAGGTTCATTAGCCAATGCAGCTTATAGTTGTAAATGGACTGACAAGAATCCCAAACTTAAAATTTATTTTCAAATCGTTCTCATGAAATCACAAGAACCCTTGTATTTTACAGCTTACGGATTTTTTCCAATCGGCCATACACGGATGACAACTGTAAGTAATTATGCGGTATCGATGCAAATACTTTAATCGATTTGTTATTATATGAAATATCATTTCCAGATTTTTAACACGGCTATGTCATATTATATGATGATTCATCAAACCACAAATTGACAAAATCAAGTGTATTACAGCGTTACATTTGTTTACCTAGTTTTAAGCTCTGTTACAAGAAATCCCCATCTTTATTTTCCAGAATAGTCCATTTAATATTTTAAAAGAAGGTTTTCCTATCCATTGCAACTTCCTTCAGACGATAGAAAAACATGCAAAAATAGCCAGGTTTATTTTTCTTAGACAAAGAGTCTGAAAAAGTTAAATGAAGATTTGTTCATTTAGGGGAAACCGGAGCTAGTTGACCCCAGGGGTACGTTGGCATTGTGTTCATAACTCTTGAAATGGTTATAAAACAAACACGTATCGATAAATCTAAAAAATTCTGTTTGAAAATTTTCAGTTTAATTGCTGCTTTTACTCCTTTTATCAAACGACATAGAAAATCGATTTTTTAAAAAAAAATACTTTTTTCTCGGTCCCGAGAGATAGAGGGATACATACGCACACATGCACACATACACACACATACTCACACGCACACGCGCACACACACGTTTTCTCAAAATAGTGTATTTTGATTACAAATGTCCCAAAACTTGATTCTTACATGTTTTTTGGAAAACATTTTTTTACTATCTCAAAGCTTCCTCTTTGAGTAAGCAAAAACGTACTTTTGATCATAATACGTTTAAGAATAATCCTCAAAAATTGCAGCTAGATCCATTGTGAATCTTGACTTTGTCTTTTTTGAATATTTAAAAATAAGTTTTTTGTTGAAAATTACACTAGATTAGTTTATTATTTAGTTAAAGTTATTATTTCTTATTAAGGTGATGCTAAACCCCCCGTCACCGTAAAATACGGGGAACCACTTATTTCATTCAATTTTCAAATTTGAGAAAAATCTCTCTGGAAAGTTATTGTTTGTGATTAGGACAATAACGGTTCATTAAGATATTTGCTAAAAATTGAAAATTAAACGAGAAAAGTGGTTCCTCGTATTTGTCGGTAACAGGTGGTTTTAGCATTACCTTAAGCTCATCAATTAATCTTATAGTTGATACTTTTGTATAACAAGTAATTTTTGTATATGTCACTTATTATCTCAAAGCTACGACTTATTATAAAATATATAAACATCAAGATAGAAACTGCAAAATTCAAAATGAGCATATATGAACTGTTCAGTTAGTCACGTGATCATCCGAGCACGCTGCAAAAACGCGCTTCTTTATCACTTAACTTCCGCCCACCTGCCGACACACAACTCTTGGAGAAAGCGTCTTTCGATTTTGTATAGAAACGAAAATAAATTCCATATCTGCGCTCAAAGGTTGAAACACTCTCAATTCTAGCTAATAAGTAGTATTCTTTACATTTTGAGATTCCTTTTTTAAAAATAAAAGTCATATATTTAAATCTTGTTATATATACATTCAAAATAAATAATTTATGTATCATAACTTAATTTGGCCATTTTCTAATACAGAGTTACATCTATTCCTAAAATTTTGGCATCTAAATCAATAATTTTTGTGATAATAAAATCAAATTTCAATGAAGTAATTAGAGAATTTAGAACGAGGCGTCATGGGTACATTCAACGTCATTATTATTGAACTCACAATCAGAGAAATAATTTAATTATAATAGATATTAAAATTTGTTTGGAAAATTTGATAAAAAAGGGATGAAAGATGGACTTGCTTAATTTGTAAATAAGCTTATTTAGATAATATTCAAGAAAAGACTTGAATATAGTGGCTTTCATGTAAAAACTGGGTATATGGATAGTGTGCAAGTATACAAAATATTTCAAATGTTATAATTATGAAAGTGACGAGTCATATTTCGGTAAAAATATTGTTTCTGTTAAATAAAATAAGAATGTTTTTGTATAAAGCGTTCCTAATGTTCTTGTTCAAATTCAAATACTTGTTTCTGAAGAATTATAATTATATTCATTTGTTTGTGGTATTTAATAGTTATATGTATTTAATTAATGACATCGAAAATTGTAAATAATCATTGTTATTTTCGTACATTTATTTTAAATTTATGTAGTGAAATCTTTCTCCGAACCTGTGCCAACTTACCCTGGACGCGGGGTTTGTGGGTCCAAAGAGATATTGCTGTAAAAAAGTGTGCAACTCTAATGAAAAGTATTTTAAAAATTCAGAAATATTTCTAAAATTAAGCTTATGTGGACTACTTGCAGATGCAATAATTTTTTTTTATCACATATATCTCAGAAAAAGAGCAAAATGTAAAAAGTTTGTCAACTAGAGCCGGTCTCCCCTAATGCCTTTACATGCAACATTATGATAACATAGTACATGCACCACTCGACTGTGGTTACAAATAAAAACTTGACATTAATCAAGTTTACGTTCACGTTTATCAAATGGTCGCGTAAGCAAGAAAATAGCATGCAAGATATATATATATATATATTTTTGAAACATATATTTTATTTATCATTTTGATACATTATACCTAAGTATTCTGATTTGATTTTACAAAATGTATATGAAAAATATTCATACAGTGATAAGATTTTTAATTGTTTCGCGCATGCAGGAGCTCTAATTATTACAGATTGAATGCGGTTAAGTCGTTTGAGTCGAACGAGAGAGAAATATTGCGAGAGGTAACGCAGAATGATCGCAAGATCGTTGACGATGTGACGTGCGCATTTGACCGCTGTTGTAGGTGAACGAAAAATAGATGATAAAGTTGTTGTATCATAAATCTGGTGTTGTTCAATGCATTACCCGACCTCACCTATTTTCAGCTATTCGCGGACACGAAAACAATAAAAACACGTTTTTATAAGATCAGAAGTGGGATCTTCTTAATGCCGGCCAGGTCTCCATCACGATTTTTCTCACAAAGGTCACGCAACGGTATGTGTTGCGTGCTAAAATCTACAAGGCGGCGATATTCAAAATGGTACAAAGGAAAATTAACTCTATCGAGGATTAGCGAATTTCCGAATGGGCGAATGAAAATGAAGATCAGTTGTCAGTGTACAAATATTCATTAGCAGATAAAATAACCCAATTAGGAAACGTTTGCTATACAATTCTGAGAACCATAATGAAAATTACCCTTGTGCGATGAATTCAATTACTTTGTACCACATAATTTCTGATCCTAGTAAGGACATTAAGCATTTTGGTGGTGATGGCGAAAAGGTAGCTTCACACCTAAAGAATGCCTGCCAAGTATAGAAAGAAAAGCAAAGAATTGACTGAAATGCAAGAAAACCTTCATATCTTATAAAATGATGGTTTCTACTCAACATATTAACCTAAAGTATTCTCCATACATTCGTTTAATCCATTATCTGACCCGAGTAAGGACATTAAGCATTTTGATGACGAAAAGGTAGATTCACACCTAAAGAGTATCTACAAAGCATAGAGAGCAAAGCAAAGAATTGGCTGAAACGCATTATTTTTCTATATATTTCTAATTTAGTCTTTCACAATAGTAATCGTGATTTTAGTAAGTTATTTACCGAATAGAGGCATGCATATCCCGAATACAATCTCTTCTTGAGTTCTTTCTGAGTTTCATTTTTGTGGTCTATTATCGTGCCAATGTATTTAAACTCGTCTACTTTTTTGAAAGTTTTGCCCGAGACTTTCAAGTCAGTATCAGCAATCTCAGGCCCTCGCACTGCTAATAACCATGTACTGGATTTTCTCTTCACTTAATTCTAGGTCTATTTCTTTAGCTGTTTGTATTAGTATTTCTACAGTTTCTCTGTTTTTTCATATAATGTCTATGTCATCTGCGTATCCTAACAATTGTATTCGGGAGCCATGTATTACAATTCCCTCATTGCTTTCTTGTACCGCCCTGGCCACGTATTCTTAATTAAATAAGAGGGTTGATAATGCATCTCCCTGTTTTAGTCCGTTGTGAATGTCAAATGGCTGCGATAGGCTCCTACCTAACCGGACCATGTCCCAACTGTCATTTAGGGACATTCTGATTAAATTGACTAACTGTTTTGGAAGTATATTCCATACATTCGTTTAATTCATAACATAAATGAGGAGGGGACAAACGAAACCGAATAATTCCACCTATTGTGGAAATTGTTTTTATGTAGCCTTCATACTTATATGGTGTTATTTATTGCCTAAACTCAAAATTCAGCCATTAATAAAGCGTCTAAAATGCGTTATTCCATTTAAACTATAATTATAGCAATTGCGAATACGGCATAAGGGCTACAGAATATGCTGAAAAGTTTATAAAAATTTTGCAGAAAAAATGAAATGAAAGTTAACACGAAAAATGATTTTTATAAATTATGGAGATGATAAAATTTCTCTAATAAATATATGGGGCAAAAAAGACGAAAATACCGAAAGAAATGGAGAAAACTACATAAAGATGAATTACATATAGCCTAAGATAGATCCGGTACGTTGCTAGGATAAAATATAAGTGAACTGCTACGTGAATTCTGAAAAGAAAAACCAAATGGATAATAACCTCTCGGCAAACCTATAGACGTAGGTGGGAAAACAATGTCAAGTCAGACTTCGAAGAAATTGGGTGGAATAACACTTTTTGAATAAAGTCAGCACCAGGTAAGGATTTATGGCGGTCTGAAGTATTTAGATGAGACGATATGAATTTACACAATTATTTTATGTGCAAGAATTTCTCCGAGATTTGGGAATTTTTCGAATTAAAACTAGAATATTTGAGATCACGAATTGTTTACTTTTCACTAGCGATTCGCTTATATCGGTATCTGAGTGCGCTGACTGCGTAGGTAAAAGTTGCACAGCGCTCTTTACAACCAGATAAATTTTATTAGTTTCTGAGAAAAAAATACAATATAGAAAATGAGTCTCCTTGTACAACGATAACTCGGGTAATTTTTTATGTTTTACTTTGAAATTTGTAGTGATAATTTGTTAGGTGTAGGGATAGAAAGCTTCCGGTATATTTACGGATATATAATTTGGGATGTAATAATTCTTCAGCCATGTTACCCATGTTTATTATTGAATAATAATAAAAATAAAATTATTATTTATTTTAAAAAAATTATGCAAAAAAAGTTTTTTAATTAAAATAACTATTTTTAAAACTTATGATTTTTTTAGGATTCAAATTAGTTTTTATTGATTTTAATTATGAAATTTAAATTCGCTAATACAATAGAATGTCATTATAATTTAAATAAAATATTTTACTACAGTAATAGGAAATGTAGGATGCACTGAAACACGAAGTTTGATGACGCAGTTACAATTTGTTACCAAATAACAATTTCATAACAATAAGTCACATTATATACACTTTATGCACGAATAACATGCTATACAAATGTAATACAAAAAATATATATAACGTTCAACATTTATTTATATTTATATTTATTTATATTTTTATACAAAACTTTTTTTTGCATTTCAAATTACTAATTCATTTTATGCTATTTGAAAAAGTAGGTATAACTTGACTACTGCAGCCTCTTAATTGCTATAGTATTTATTTGAGAAAGCAGAGTGTCAAATCAATAGGTACCTAGCGTTCTTTCTCTCTGATAAAAGTATTTTTTACATTTTTTTCAGTGATTCAAGGCTTGAATACGAGTAGATGAAAAGAAAATGACGATTTCATGCGATGTGGATATGACGTGCGCTGTATATGTTTGACGAAAGAGCGTTTGCAGTTTTTCATTGACGGAAAAATATGTTTAGTTTGAGGAGTGTCAGTGAAAGGTTATCACCGTTTATAATTTAACTTCTTTCCTGGACAGTTAAGAGATGACTTATTTATTAATCAAGCTATGGTTAAGTAATACTTATAATTCTAAAATATGAACGTTCATGTGTAATAAACGTTTAATAGGCAACGTTTAATATTTTTCTTTACAACAAATTTTCTTCAATTTAATTTAATTTAATTTAATTTAATTTTCTTTAGTTATTGTCTTGAAAAATATGTATGTGTGTGTGTATGCACGTGTGTGTGTATGTATGCGTGTGTATATGCGTGCGTGCGTACGTGCGTGCGTGCGTCTATGTGCGTGCGTGCGTGTGTGTGTGTGTGTGTGTGTGTGTGTGTATGTGTGTACACGTGCGTGTGTGAGTACGTGATATGTCACAGATCGTTCAAACATGTGGTACACCTTTCCCAAATGTTACACAGATGCTAATTACACTTGCTAATTACTGGTGCGCGCTTCAAAGTTTTAGCAAAATTTTTCGATTAATTTATAATTTATAGCCATTTAAATGAAGAAATTAAATTTAAAATTTCGGTTATCGTAAATTTTTTGATGCAGGAATGGTTTTGAGAAGCGAATTTTTTACTTAATAAAAGACTCATAATATGCTTCATTGTAGGGCTGAGAACGATTTGATATGTGTCGTTTTTCATTTGTTATATATACTGTGAATTAAAAATGCTTTTCTCAATGTCTACTACTCAAAAACTATACATGATAAAAATCAGCAAAATTTTTAGTCAATATTAGTTTTATATCGAGCTATATTCCTGTAAAATTTCAAGTCATAAGACTGGAGAAGAAGAAAAGTAAAATACATTTTTTGGAAAACGATAACTTGCGTAATACTTGATATAATGCAATGAAAATTTGAGTAAATATTAGGTAGGTGTCATTTATTGACTGAATATTTTTGAACTAATTTTCATAATCTTAAAAAAATATTATTTTGACATAAACATATATCTGCAGTAAACCATTTCCAAATTCTATTTCTATTAATCGAAAATTCAAACAACTAAATTTGTCTGTATCAGGCGTACATTATGCTTATTCGTTTTAATTTAACTTGACAAATCTATATAATTATTTCGTATTCAGGAATTACGAGACATTAATTAAAATTGATTGCTGTCAAACCCGTGCATCAAACGGTGCGTCATAATTGCATGCGCTGCATACGTGAAGTTCTGAGTAGAACACTAAAATATACTTATGAGGAATAAGAAAATTGTTTATAATTAGTCATTTTAATAAGTTGATTATTTTTTCTCCTCTTGATAATAGACGAATGAAATATGATTCAATCAATATACTGAATAAAAATGTTTTCGAGATCTAAGTAACTATTTATTTTAATAGAACTAACAAAAAATGTATATATATGTTTAATTAATAACTGGTACTATTTAAAGAAATATTTACTTAAATCGCAAAAATTGTTTACGGCGTAGAAAAAGTATTGTGACACATTTTTAAAACTGTATTAATTTGTTTCATTCTTTGGCGTTGGCTTTGATGAGTCTAGATAATAAATGCTTGTGGTTTGTACTAAAATAGAATTTGTAAAATCACTTTATTGTTCGTCGCCAGTAAATATAAAAAAAAAATTCTTAAGGATGAGATTCTTAATAATTCTTAATACCAAACGTAATTTAAAAAAATTCTTTCTATTTCAAACTACCAAATTATCAACTATCATAACAAAAACGTTTCACGGAAAAGCGTTTTTTAATGAACGTATTAAGATACGAACTGAAGTGCGTAATAAGCGGAATGCGAGTTATTTTTCTTAAAGAAGATAAAACATATTTAAAAATTTAGATTGTTTTGAGCATATATTATTTCTTAAGACTATATTCTTTCAATTTTTAACTCATTTTTTGATTTACAATATATGTGTTCAACATCGAAGATAAAGCCTAACTATGAGATAGTAAAAATTATCATTCTCTTAGGTAAATCCGTTATAAATATTCAAATTTTAAATTGTTTTTCGAATGGATAATCTTCTGAGACATAAAATTTGTGCGCATCCATTTCCTATTTTACATAAAAATCGTAGATAAACAGGCGCGTAAAACTTATTTATAATTCTTTTACAGTGTTGCATATTATAAGTGCATTCATGATTGTTAATTCATTACACGATCACATAATACAGAGTTTTCATATCTTGCGATATATATTATCAATTATTTTTATTGGTCGTTGTCTAGTTTACATAACATGTAAAGAATACGATTATTTAAAAGTAATTGTTCTAATTAACGTTTTGAAATTCGAATCCATTAATGTTAATTGTGTATACAAAGAATATTTATTTATTACGCTTCCTCATGAAGAAAGTATGTACATCCAACGGTAAAAATAACTTTGAATTTGGCGGGAAGCTTTTTCAGCATTTTACTTCGTGTTAACTGGAATTATGAAAGATTTATATATCTCCTAATCTTCTCAAAATTCCAGTTACTGTATTGCAAAACGCTGAAAATCCCCTGTTACATTCAAAGCTTTTTTTACCGTTGGGTGCACTGAGAAGACAATATCATAAATTTCTTATCGCAAAATTTCGATATCGTAAATTTTTTGATTTAAACATCGTAAAACGAATTTCTTTTGATCAAATGTTCTAAGATAATGAGCATGAGATCTAACAAAGGGGGGACCACGAAGTCCGGGTAACCGATTTTGATGAAACTTTAGGGATCGTTTTCTGGTACCTATAAACGAAGTCCAATACTCGTGGTTTTATTCCATGGGCCTTTGTACGGTAGATACGGCGTATTTCATTAACGTTCATAGTATATCTGTATATATTTGTTTTTTAGCATTGCCTATATGAGCAATGCTAATGCTTTTTGGCACTAAATAGAATAGATTCCAAAAGTCGATCCCCAAAGTTTCATAAAAATCTAAGACCCGGACTCGGTGGTGAATCTTGATAAGTACACAGAAGGTTTCACTTACTAAAAGAAATTAAGGTAGGTATTTAAAAATGTTTTTTTATTGTAGAAATTAAGAATTCAGATTCCTAAGTTTACGATATCATATTGCATCTAACACTGAATAATTACGATACCGCGAAAATTTTTACGATATGATGTTGCGTGATTTACGATATTTTTTTTATTGTGTAGGAGATAAAAAAATAAACTGTTTTGCTAAATACGTCATAAAAATATATTTTGAGACCTTAGGAATCAACGCTACTTTGGAAAATATCCGTGTATATATGCGTGTGTTGCATGTGTTTGTGTGTGTACATGACTTGTGTATATGTACATGTGTTCGCGTGTGTATAGGCGGTTATCAGTCACATGATCAAGTATACTTTAAAAATCTAGTATTAGCGTGTCATTAGTTTCCGACTACGATCTTTAAAAAAAGAATCTCAGCACAGCATAGATGAAGCAATGTTGCATCAATCCTTCAAAATTCTCCAAGTTTTAACGTCCTCATCGCTTCCTTCGTTAGAACTTCCACGAAAGTCCACGAAAGTCCGGAAAAGCGCGCCAACGAAAAGAAAGAGAGAGAGAAAAAAGGAAAACATCATTATCCGCGGATGACGCATTTGAGCGCATTCCCAAGTCGCGCGGGACGCATCACTTTCGTGCCGTATAATGAGATCGCCTTGAGAAAGAGAGAGAGTGAGAGAGAGAGAGAGAGAGAGATAGAAGATGCGCGCCCGGCAAGAGAACATCCGATCGGCATGCCGATCGAATTCCACAGGCCGCGCGCGCGCGAATTCCTTCCTCTCTCACTCTCTCGCTGCCGTGCACGCCCTTTATGGGAACTCTCCCGCGGGATGCTGCGGAGAGAAAAAGGAGGAGAGGGAATCGAGCGCGGTGTATGGTACACAATACTCGCGGCTTGCGCGCAGATGCGGTATCGCCGAGAGAGGGTTTAATGCATCCTGCAGGTACGAGGGAAAATATTCAGCAGTTGGATTGAGCGGCGATTAAAGGTTTAAAGAGTGGAACTTTATCTGTTTTTTTTAATTGTTTTTTTAATTGTTTTCTTTGGGAGGGGGAGGTTGCTTAATGATTTAATGGCGTGCATTCGACGTAGAGACATATTTTGATGTACAAATCCCCACATTCGTATCATAATAATCAATTCGAACATGTTGGCTCTCAAAACTGTGTGGTAGCCCAATAAATATAGAGGTTTTCATTGTGACCAATAAAAGAGACCATACCAAATTTTTAAAATTTCTTTTGTTATAATTTGGTAAAATATTCAAATTTACCGAAAAAATTACAGGTAATATTATGATGAGAGACTTATTTTTACCCAATTAATTTAAAATATAAAGGATTATCTGTCCTCTCAAATGGCAATTTAAATATTTAAATGTAATAAATTCGATATTTAAAAAAAAATGACTATTTGTTTTGACGTTTTATTTAGCACTGAATTAAAAGGAAAAATATATTTTTTATTGGATCTTTTAATAAGGTGGGAAGAAGCTAAGTGCCAATGAATTGGCAGCGTTTTTTATGAGCTCATATGAGCTATCGTTTCCGACACTAAAACAGAGTTAAAAAAATTTGAGATGTTATAGTCTCCTGGGACTATGATATGACACAGGTTTTAGATGTCTTGTTAAAAAGCTGCAACATTCCATGCGTGAGTCACTCGAATGTAAATGTCACAATTTCTTTTACGTTTTAACAATAAGAACAATAGAAGTCAGTTTGGTTTAAAATTTGGTATTCATTACGATATACTTTAAAATAAAAAATATTCTTAGTTTAATTATGTTAGTTACTCGTATGTAAAGAATTCTGTTACGTAAGATTTCGAAGTTTTAAAATATAAACTTTGAGAAATTAACACTTTCTAAGCCCATTTTATTTGAAAACTTTATTTTCGTTGCATAAAACTGTATTTTATTATAAAAGACCATTAACCCAATAAAACCCATGGCTAACCTAGCCGCAAAATCGGATAACGAATATCGGATGTTGACATGTTATTAAATCAATTTGATTATTAGGAATTTGTTTAAACAATTGTTTTAAAAAATGATTTTCAGAAAAAACTTATCGCACCATTCGAGTTTATAGCAAAAATTACTACAAAAACACGTGTCACATGTGTATAAATGTTAATTATTTTGATATAAAATAATTATAAACAATTAGATCTAGCATGCTGCCTCGAACCCTAACTGCAAAACTAGCTGCTCTTTCGAAAAACTAACTACAAGATGTTGCACATTAGCATGAAAAAATATTAATGTCTAAAGAAAAATTGATAAAATAATTTATTTAGCGCTGCTATTGTAATTTAACCATTGGCTGTACTGGGTTCAGGCTATTTCGAATTGTTTATAATTATTTTATAATAGAATAATTAACATTTCTTCACATGTGATACATCTTTTAGTAGTATTTTTTTCCGTATAATCGAATGGCGCTATTAGTTTTTCCTTAAGATCATTTTTTAAAACTATTGTTTAAACTAATTCCTTATAAACAAATTATTTTAACAATATTTTCTTGCGATGAATGTTTATTCGCACTATAATGTGCAACATCCCATAGTTAGATTCGTGACTGCGCGGCTAAGTTAGCCATGGGTTTTAATGGATTAAAAAATTGTATAAATACAGACTTTTATTATAACCCTTAATATGTAAATACTATATTTTTACAATATGTAAAAAGAATCAAAAAATAATTTTGTTTTTTCGTGAAACCAAATGTAAAGATAAATGCCCATCTTAAAGGAAAATAGCATAGTACCGTAATTTGTAATTATAATGTATTTGTGAGATCATCAAAACTTATTTAGTGTATATAAAATATTTGCAGATTTGAAAGAGAATAACAAACTAGATAAATACGTATTATTCGAAGAACTCTGTACTTTCAAAGGCCGAAGAAGATAAATGATTAATTTCATTAAATTATTTTTTTACTTCAGTTCGTTGAAATATTTTATTTATTGTGCTTCCGCATAGAGGCAGCTTTGTATAGATAGAAAGTAAGCTTTGGTATAAAGAACGTCATATAAACCTGTTTCAAGGTTTTTAAAATTATTTTTATACACAATTTAGTATCAATAACAAAGAACGACTTTGTAATTCATGCCCTTCATAATTAGTATCTCGTAAAACTATGACGAGTGAAGTACAATGAAATTATCAATTAGGTCAAGCAATTTAATCTCATTTTTTATTGCAGGTCACAATATAGCATACATTAATAATGAATAGTACTTAAAGTTTTAAGTTGAACTTGGTAATATTGAATAGGACATTCAAGAATTAGGGTAGCGATAACTTTAGCATTATCGCGTCTTTTCAAGGATTTATGTTTTGCATTTTTAATTTTTGCGCAGTATGTAAAATAGATTTGTGAATTGGAAATGTTAGAAAGTGTGGAAAATGTGAAATATTGAAAAGTATTTTTTTCATACACCTGATTTCACAAAATTTCAGATATTGATAAGAATAAAAATATCAATAGATCCTGGGGAAAAAGTGGGTAGAAGTGGTTTGTATGCAATTACACATGATTATATGTAATTTTACGTGAAATACAAATGCAATTATTATAGCCGACTATATGTAACCATATATTAACTTATACTTTAACGAAAATTTTGGGCACGTGTGAAGATATATATATATATATATATATATATATATATATATATATATATATATATATATATATATATATATATATGTACTTACGTGCATTACTTATGTACCATAATATATATTTGCATAGTATGGCATACAGTCATAACTTTTGGTTCAACGTGAATAATGTATGTTTATATTCAATTGTATGTGATAGTATGTATATAATAATATTACACATAATAATCACATAGGCACAATTGCATATATGCATATAGTCGGCCGTTGACGGGAAACGCGGCTATGTCAGTTTACTATTGACTTCTTAGTTTTAGGTAATTATTCGATAAACTATAAGAAAGGCATAATGTTTCATTTGAATCAATATTTAAATCGGGATTCTTTTTTTTCGATTCAAAGGAATCAAAAAATGTGAATCATGATTCAACTTCTCGATTCATTCGTGAATCACAAATTTTCCGATTTAAATGAATCGGTATGCTGATTAAGAATTACATTTTTCGATTCAAATCAATCCAGATTTTTAATCGGATAAAAAGTTTTTCGATAACTAAATCGGAACGTTTAATCCCGATTCAAACGAATCGAAAACTCGTATCGCGGTTCGAAATCTCGATCCACGTGAATCGGCAATTTAAACCGCGATTGTAACTCCCCACGTGAATCGTATACATTTGAGTCGCGACCCACCATTGAATCAACATTTTTAGGCACACGCAAGACACTTCACTCAAAGTTTAGTGTAATAATCATAACTACAGATTACTATCGCGCGGCCGAAAATTTCACGTAAGCTTAGAAATCGTACATTAAATTAATATTTTGTTAAAAACTAGCCTAAAAAGTAGGTTAAGTTACGCTTGACGATTTTGCGATGTTTTGTTTTCTTTCAATATCGGTAAAAAGTATTACACCGACTCTGAGACGTTATTCAGGCCAACGTCGATTCTTTTTACTGGCCCATTCTTATCAAAACGATAAAATCCCTTTATTGGTTCAGCACCGAAAAATAATTTACTGGCATACAATACTCAGCCAGAATCGGCACGAACTATCACTGCTGGCAAATTCTTTCATGGGGCCCACCTTCTTTATCACCACCTTCGAGTCGCAACATCACACTCTTGACTCCCAAACATTCGAATCCACCATTTAAATTTCCGTTTTCCACTACCCGTCACAATTCTCCGATACTTCCAATCCACTTCCACAATCTTAATTTGAAATAGTGAAACCTCGGAAATTTCACTGTAAAGCAGTGAAATCTCACTGTTTCGCAGTGAGAACTCAGCAACTAATTCATGTAGTGGCTGAGTTTTCACTGGGAAACAGCGAATTTTCACTATTTCAAATTAAGAGGGCACCTCTCCCCATCTGCACCCAATCAAACCACTCATATATACATCTGTCGGTACCCGGAATAACCACTTAAATCCATATTTTTGAAAATTGATTTTTTAGTGATTTTGCAAAAGTTTATCTAAAACCTCCTCTTTTTCATAAGTCATGCTTTTCTTTTGCACAGGCTTAAATGTCAATTTTAAAATTCAAACGTCCATATATCGATGCTCCGTACGAAGACTAGCGCAGCTCAGAATTCTCAAAAACCGCTAGTTCTTTTCCAATACCTCTTATAAAACTAGCAATTTTTAGATCCTCTAATAAATACTAGTATTTTCTCAGAACCTTTGAAAAGCTGATAGTTTTTGTCTGAGAACCTGAAAACTCCTACTTTCGTAGGAGGATTTTGATTAAAACTGTTGCTTTTTGAGAATTCTAAGCTGTGCTAGTCTTCGTCCGGAGCGTCGATATATCTCGAAAACACGAAAAATGGACTTAAGTGGTTATTCCGCGAAGCCACAGGCACATTTCGCACAAAACGCACCCACACCACCCACTCCCACCGGCGCTAAAAACAAAAAGCAGAAGCCCCCTCCAAGAGAAACGAGTCAGCGGGTCACCGGGAAAGCCCCCCCCCCCCCACCCACCCACTAGCCGCCGCCGCTGCTCGCACGAGTCTTTTACCCGCGCGGCGCGGCTCCCGTGCCCGCAGTACATTACAGCTGCTGCAGTCGCGCGCGCGGAGCCACGCGACTCTCTCGCTTCGTGTGTACTTTATAACAACGAACGGCGAACGCGCACACGCACACACCTGTAACCATACCACTTCGGTTCGTGTGTATATAGGTAGAGCACAAGCAGCTACTGCCGTGCATGCTTCGTATTTATCGACTAGCGCGCGCGCGCTCTCTCCGTCTGTCTATACGTGCGGCGATCGACTAAACATCGCGCCTGGAGCAAGAGAGAAGAGAGAAGAGGTTGGAGCCGTTGGCGTTGGAGTAATAGTGATATAGGGTTTGTTTTTCTTTGGTTTTTGGATTGGTATAGTGAGATCTTTGGTGAAGTTGTGCGAGGATCGAGGAGCTTGGAAGATTGGAGGTGATAGAAGAGAGAGAGAGAGGAGGTGATTTTGAGGTATGAAGTTTTGAATTTTTTGATGGGTTTTTGGAAGGTTTATTTGTTTTGTGGGGTAGTGTTTGGAATTTTCGTAATTTTTTAGGGATAGTAGAGACGCGGAGTGGGCGCTTGAATGAGGATTTTCGAAATTGAGAAAGCTAGTTCTTTTTGCAATCCTAATTTGAATTACAAATGCATGGTGCATGCGTGTAGAGTTTGTAGTTTTTATTTTGATCGTTAAGTACTTCATGAACAGCAAGTATATTTATTAAGATTTGTAGTAATATTTGGAATTTTGAGATATCGTTATTATTAAGAATGTAGGTCTGGGTTAAAAATTATCTTATTTTCATCGGAAAATATACCAATTTTTAACGAAATTGGATTGTTTTCTAAACAGTAATAAAACAACATTACCGAAAAGTTTCTTCACATATTTTTAATGCATGTAAAAGGGACTCGAACTACCGCCGAACAAATAATTTTAGCTCATCGTGTCACCAAGAATCATGCTCGCCGCAAATAAATAAGGCATTGACAATGATAATAGATTTTGAGGGGTAGGATCAATATTTTGAGATTTTACATCGGCAAACGTAAATGGATAATGAAGTTTTTATAGAAAAAATTTTCAGAATAATTGCTTTTAAAAGATTACACTTTTATGAACTCATAAAATATTTTTGTTTCTACAGTTTAACTTAGATGTGACTCATTAAGAAATTAATTGAATCGTTAAATTATTCAACTGATGTACAAAAAATATATAAAATTAATGAAATTCGGTCGAGTTTAAAGTGTGGAGATTTTAGGAGGGAATTTAAATTAAAAGTATTAAAGTTATGTATTATATCTGTGTTTCTTATAAAACAGTCTTTTAGAATTTGGAATTGTTTTTTTAAAGGGTATTCAAGTACGGATATTTATAAGACTAATAAAAGTGTTTGACAAAACTAGAAACAGAATCACAACTGTATATTTTATATATAGTGCACTCATTGTTTTCTTTTTTTTCTTTCATTGACCTTAACTTAGTAAACTAGAATTGAATTTATAGTAATAATGGTGGAGTTTAAATTATCGGTATTATAACAATGAATTGAATAGTTGATTTATTAAATTAGACCGAACTCGAAATTCACAGTAAATTTTGATGAGCATAAAATTTGAATTAGATTTTAAATTTTGTTATCCAGATAGTTTGGAATTGTTTTTTTTTATCGAGTAAAATGTATATGCTTGTGTGTAATACCTATAAGACATATTTATGTATTTAATTATAGAATCGCCAAAGAATCACCAAATTAATATATGGAGGATTTGTTATGTTTTTATTGTTCTTAATTAAATGTGATTGCAATTCGTACGTAGTAATAATAGTATAAAACATATAGGTAGTTATAATAATAGAATTGCAATTATCGATTTTATCGAATATGAAATTAATTAAATATATAAATTATATTAAATCTTATGAAAAATATATATAAACGAATGAAGTTTAAGTTCGAGGTTCGAAGTGAGTTTTAAGGATAAAATTTTAAAGTCGGGTCAATAATATTTTTCTTTGGCGTAATGAATAAATATTTGAATAATACTATAACTTTGGAATTGTTTTATATTCGAGTGTATTCAAGTATGTATTTGTTAAAACAATAAAACTTTTTGGATAATTCTATAATTAGAAACACAAATGTATATTTGGTGGATCCGTTAAGTTTTTCATTGTTTTAGGTAAACTGCAATTAGGATTTTTATAGTAAAAATTGTAAAATTTGAATTTATAAAGTATCTGAATTCTTGGATTTAAAATCGTTCATTATAAAACATAAATATTAGGTCTTGATTTATTTATATTGCAGTTATTCTCTAGTATTAGGCCATTTATAAAACACTTATTAGATTAAAAAAACAGCCATTTTTACATAAAGTAGTAAGTAATGACTAGTTACCCTTATACCAGTTAAAATAAATCACTTTACCAGGGTTTAGTGCTTGATTTTCGAAAACTTTAATAAACGACCTACGATTCATAAGAATTCATCACACATAAAAATTCACTAGAACCACGTTACTCGCACTTCGAAAACCGAAAAAGTCGCGCCAAAACCCATCGCGACCAACCACACAAAATTTCACGTCGATTATTCGACTCCGATCAATGATTCATTGTTTACACTCTGCGGTAACTTTCATACACGCCCGGTTTCCCAGACTTTTCGGTGTTGCAATCGCGGCGCGTGTAGCCCATAATACGCGCCGGCACACGACATTTCAAAGATCTATATAAACGCAAACGAGTTCTTGACTCGGATTCGTCAGCCGATTCGGAAATTCCAGCGGGTGAAGCGTCTTCGGCGAATCCCGGCCGACTTCCGGTTCATCTTCCACGACCTGAATACCATCGGAGTGTATAGGAGATTTGTTACGCGATGCACGAATTGGGAGAAATATAGTCGAGTTGCACATTAAAATCGAATCAATGTAGTTATCGACGTGGTTATCCGCATTTTGTTTTCACAGCAGTTGGAAATGTGAAGTGACGTTGCGATGCTTGCTAAGTAAGTGGAAATTTTGAGTGATAAGTGGCGCTTCGTGATATGATAAAAACGACTTTTTACTCATTGAGTATTTTTCTAATTGCTTTTCTATGTATTGGAATTAAGAGAGTTATTATTTTTATATTTTACACGAGAATAAGATTCTTTATAGATAAATTATTGCACTTTTATCATTTATATTGATAGTGTGCGGCGAATGCGCGCAAGATTTTAATAAATTTATGCAAGAAGCATAAACTGCCAAACCAATCATGTCCTTTCCTGCAATAAATGGCGTGTTTCGACATAAGGATACTTCTGTGCATTGGAATGTACTGTAGAAATCATTTTATATTCATTTTTTTGTTTATATATTAAAGTATGTACATATAAAATGTTGGTTAAGTGTAATTTTATTCTTCGGTTTCAATTCTTAATTACCAATTTCTATGATCAAACATAAAATATACCTGCAAGTTGAAGATCTATGAAATTATGTTCGTATAATCCTTGATCGTTGATTATTTTGCAAAACTCGGCATCGTTTTAAAAAAAGTACTATAAAATAATTGATTGTAGTTATTATATATTTATATTTAGAAAATGATTCACTTGTCTAAAGAAATATATTTATAGGTATTTGAGTGGATCAAAATTCTCTTATAGGAAAGGGAGTAATTATCGACACAAACTATTATCAAAAAGGTGGAAAGAGCTTTAATTTGAGAGTTGTAACCTATGAAAATATTAAGTATTTTTAAAGTTATATTAATGATCAAAATATTAAACAAAGATAGATTTCCATTTGGGACTTCACAAAATTGCAATGATAAGAATAGCCTCGAAATTTCATGCATTTTGTGTCACTATATTTGATCATTAATTAATACTTTGGAAAGTAATGTTTTCAAACCTTTTCAAATTTCAAATAAAAACTACATTTATTAACATTTACAATATTTTGGTTCAATTTTCTAATATAAATAAATAAAGATATACAGGGTTATAATGGAATCAGAAGTAGATCAAGATATCACTTTTTCCTTCTTAATTGCATATAATATTACCCTTATCAAGATACCGGATTGCAAGTCCCATTTTACTAAAAATGTTGGTTTATATCTTCAGAACAAGGGCCCAATAGAATAAACTTAGGGTGCTAGATTATATTCTTAAAATTTTTTTCCTCAAGGTATGACACTCTCTCCCTGTTACTATTTTAATTTTTAGAGTAAGCACTCGAAAAATCAGATCCTCCTGCCTCCCAATTTTGAAAGGGCATTTTTTGCAAAAAGAGGATCGTTTTCCGAATGTACTAAATTCATCTTATAATTGTATATTGTTATTGATCAATAAAAACGCACAGTCCAAAATTTCTAATCATTAAGTATCTCTATTTAACTTTGGAATAAAATGAATACAATCGGAGTGAAACAAATTTGGAAAAGGCCGCCTATTTTTCTCTATTTATTCAAACAAGTAGAATTGCTATAATTCTAAAAAAATCCATTTAATAGGGACTTGTATATATGGGTGAGTCAAGAAAACGGTAGTTTTTTACCTAATTTCTTAACCAAACTGAAAATATCTTTTTTAGCGTTAATTTGGAATTTAAGTTGTTATTTATGTTAAAATGTGACAAACTCTTCTTGGAAACAGCTACAGGTGACAAAAAGTTTTTACATGTATTTCTTATGGGGATTTTACTAGATCGGCCACGGTAACTATTTTTTGTTAGAACAATACATGTAGTTTTATTTTAGTGTAACAAAAACGTATATACACACGTTATTACACCAGAATATCGCATACAATATTTTTTCATATGTAACTTACCAATAATTTTGATGACCACGGTAATTACGTATCTTCTTAGCTTTTGGATTGTTCAAACGAAAAGCGTTAAAACTAACTATAATAACTGCAAATAAATACCGGTTTGCTCGCTTACGTAGTTGTTTGAAGTTCGAACTAAATAACCTCATAGGTTAGATGTCGCTACTAAACTGATGCACTCATTACAATATGATAAATTGAGCTGGGATTTTAAAACTCCAAAAGTTAGCGACACATTCGTAACACTCCTGTAGACAGATAAGTTTAAAAAAATATTCTGAAAAAATTAGAACATATTGTACGTATGATGTACTTTAAAGTCTCATAGGTTAGATACAATTAAATCCTAAAGTTATTGCCTAATAAATTAAAAATTACGCAAATTGTTCGATGGCGACAGGCCACGGTAATTACTTTTAGGCTATATATATATATCACTTGTGTGTTAAAAATATAGCATAATTGTCTTAGTTTTGTGTTCAAGACGTTCAAATGCATCGTTTTTAAGAACTTCAAACGTTCACCACACCGCAATACTCTCATAATTTGAAATAGTGAAACCTCGGAAATTTCACTGTAAAGCAGTGAAATCTCACTGTTTCGCAGTGAGAACTCAGCAACTAATTCATGTAGTGGCTGAGTTTTCACTGCGAAACAGCGAATTTTCACTATTTCAAATTAAGAGGGTACCATTTCCTTTCTACTCACTGTATTTGCGACACTAAAAATACCATTTCTTTGACAATCACCCACATATCAACGCTCCAAGTCAAACCCCGCCTCCGTCGAAGCGTAGTTCTACTTTCCATCCACGACACCACCCCTACCAAAAAAAACAGAAACCCCCTATACAAACCGCAAAACAAAAACCGAGTCGTCGCGGACGCCGTCAAAGGAATTCCATACCCAGGCTCCTCCAACCCCGGCTACTCGGTCCACTCTCACCTATTACCGTCTACTACTATAATACCTACCACTACCATTCTTCAGTCGTATACATGACTCAGCGCTTCCGCGCGCGCCACGGAATCCTCTCTCTCTCTCTCTCTCGGAGAGGAATCCTCTTCAGGCTCCTTCCTTCGGATTCTTCGGAATTCGCACTCGCACGCACACATGTGGTGTATCCACTGCCCCTGGAATTCCGCGCTCTCGGGTCCCCCCTCGGCAGGCGGCGTGCAGGTGCCGGAAACTTTTGCTCGCGCGCGCGTGTGTGGGCGTGCGATGTGTGCGTGCGCAGCGGCACGCAGTAGTGGAGTATTGTAGCCGCCACCACGTGGGGGACTTGTAGTGCGTGGTTTTCGCGGGTGATGTGTTTTATATTGCCTAGTGGCGAGCCGCGCGGCCGACAGTTCGCACTCTGACAGCGGAGCGCGCGTTTCGTGATTTTGTGGCCGCGCGGCGATGCTGCAGTGTCTCGGTTGATCCGTGTTGTAGTATATCTTGGAGTGAAGCGGTGGGGTTTTTGGTGGTTCTGGTTGGTTGGATTTTCTATATTTTTCATCTTCTAGTTTAGATTTCTTATGGCGATAAATTGTTGGAAAAGTGATATTGGCGTAGGTTTCGAAATTTGGTTTGAGTCGTAGAAGGGTTCTGTAGTTAATGTAGATACAAAAATTGCTGAGTTATTTGATAATAAAATAATAATAAGATAATAGTGTGGTTGCAGTATACTAACTACGTGCAATTACAGAAGTGCTGAACAAAAGCTAACCAATTATGACAAAATTTAATTAAATTATGTCGTGGTTTGATTTTTATGGGATTGTTGTATTCCCGTAATAGTGTTTTTCAATAATCATCATGCTCTATGCGCATCAAGCTTTTTTTCTAATCTTGCTGATATTGTGCGGTGAATATCGGTAGTGGATGACATAAATATTGTAGAAATTAGTTTTTTAACAAAATATAGAGAAAAACTTTACAATAAAAAATAGAACTGCATTTTTGTGAATTTTTTTAGAAACCGGTAATTATTTTTCCTTTGAGAATGACATTTATTTTGAAGAAGTAAACTCCAAAAATATTCTGTCTTGCTGTGCAAAATAAGTACAAGAAATTAGCAAGGTAAATGACAAAACCTAAAGCGGACGGAGCAATTGATACTTACGTTGTTTTTGATTAATTCTTATAATTACAATTTATTGCGAATAACTTTTGATAAAAAGATCATATATTGCCCAAACTTTTATATCTTAGTTTCGTGGTCACAAACATAGAATACAAATTTTAGAGCCATTAATATTTTTCCAAATATTTTGACTATTCCACTGTAGACTCGTATTAACACGCACTCGAATTCGGTGTTAACAGTGAAGACAAAATTATCAACTATATAATCATAAAAATGAAAAATTATAATTAAATAAGGAAATTTAAATTGTATAAAAGTGTCGTTTCCTCGAAATTGTGTTTTACAATGTTCACGGTGTTCCATTGAACATTGTAGAGAATAGGCTTTTGTAGGATGTTTCACAATACTACTTAATATACTTTTACTAAAAAATGCAATTCTAAATATTTTGTATTGTTTACAACCAAAAAAGTTGTTTCTATTTTTAATTAAGAAGTACAGTAGAACATTGGTCAGTGATATGAGTTGGGATCGAAAGTTTCGGGCATAAAACGATTCATCTACTATAACACATAAATACATGTATATAATCACTAACCTCGACGACATAGTATGTCTAAAATCATAAGATCTTTAATGATGTATGACTGCATTATTTTATAATCAAATAATTTGTTTATCGCGATCGGAATCAACGCGAACAGTCAGAACTCGTACGAGTACTTCGAATTGTAGAATACCCTGATAAGTGTTATTACTACCCGAAACTGAGGGCATGTAGTTGCCCGAGGTTTGAGTGTAAATTGAAAAAAATTAGTTTGAACAATTTATTTATATTGGCGTTATAAGTATAAAATGATAAAGTAAATAAGTACAAATATGCAGAACATATTTGACATTTTTCGTTATAGTACAGTGCAGAGATAATATGTAAAGCAAAAATCACTATGTCTGCTTTTACATTGCGGTATACTTGTTTTTGTTAAATTATTTTGGTAATTTTTATTATGAATATGAAAATTAAGTATGTACCAAAAGTACAAACAGTAATAGTACGTTTTCTACATATAAGTTGCCATTTTTGCCATATAATTATTCCCATTGTTGTTAAACAACTTTAAAACATCAACAATCTCTCTCCAGCGCTTTAGCAATACCAGTTGACAAACTGCTTACAGTATAAACAAACAAAACTCCCACAAAAAGTTATTCATTCAATTTTCCTATCCCAATTGAATATAAAAGTGAAGAACAAAATGCATTACCAACCCCGACCAAGTACACCCGCAACACCATCTAACCTCAAAACTCTTCCGATCGCAGGTGTTCCCGTAGTCGTACCGCAACCATCGCCCCACGCTGTACACAGAAGAGGACATCCAACCTCCAACCACACCTGGTGCAACCTTCACACCAACCCACCTCCCGATCATCCTCGTCGCTCCAAAACTCCCCATCGCAACGATCACAAACCAGTGCGTGCGCGTACCATGAACAGCGTCCTGCGCGTCAAGCGAAAGGACCGCGCGTGACAACGGACCATAACCTATATTACCACGACAGAGCGAGGCGAGGAAGAACAAGCGCAAGGCGCGATATAGATGCACGGATTGGACTTCGGAGCCGAGGAGCGCGGCCGAATTCGGCACCAGGGATGACGGCACGTGACCGTGTGAGCTTCGCGAGCATCCGCAGGAACAAGGAGACCCGCTGCTGCACGAGGAGCAGGATGCTGGCCCAGGTGTTGCTGGGGCTCGCGCTCTGCGCCGCCCTCTGCCATGGTGAGTCGGACTTTGTTGTTTTATTTATTGGAACGTTTGTACGATGTTAATACGGACATTCATTTCTTGAAAATGATTCGAACGTCTATCTTTGATAAACTTTACACTGAGAGAATACATCGGACAGACTTGCTGACTGTTCGGTAGTTTTGACCGAAGTGAGTTTGGTAGCATGTATACGGCAAGAATAGCGGAACAAGTTCGGCAGCTGAGTCTCCGTAACCGCTTTTTCACAAATAATGAATATTTTAATGAAATTCTTATTTTTTTCTTTCTCTAACCTTTTTATATATGATTAGTTAGTCTAAGTTACATTTTCGATGTTATACTTTAACCTTACTTCTGTTTTACCTTATCACAAACGTGATAATGAGGCTACAATAAAGCGCAACACCACACATCCGCCAAAACAACCGAACTGTTCCGCAATTTTTACCGAACTCCTCAGTAAGAATGACAGACTATAGCCTCCGCAAACTTAGCAATGCGACTTCGGCAAGCCTAACTGAACCATTCTCTCAGTGTACACTCTTTAATAAAAAATCTACTATATTCATTTGAACAACAGAAACAACTACTCCGCGGGCAAATACCTTTCCCAGCATTAGATTACACTGTTAATTCATAAAATATGTAGATTTAATTTAACATTAAAATCCCAAGCATATTTTATGAATTAACAGTGTAATCCAATGCTGGGAGGGGTATTTGCCCGCGGAGTAGTTGTTTCTGTTGTTCTAATAAATATAGTAGATTTTTTGTTAAAGAGTGTATGAGACACTCTAAACATTTCGTCTACAATTTGCTTTTAGAAGCAATCATCTAAAATTTATTCTTTTTCTTTTTATAAATATTGATTTGATTGTGTTATAAGAAAGCTGGGCGAATTTTACCCTGCTGCGTGACCTTTGTTCGAGCGGAGAGATTTCTGTGTGTACTGTAGAAACAGAGAGCGGTATAATTATTTCCAGACGCTATCGTGATGGGAATGGGGTATGGAGTGCAAGATTTATTTTTTGATCGGTGTACTTGTGTGGATGGTTAAGAGCCTAAGCCGACGTGTATTGCTTTTGGAATTTTAAATAAATAACTCAATTTGCGAAATTTGGTGTGACGTCTTACCGATTTTAAAGTTTTACCTGTATCTTCTTCAATTTTGAAGATAGCGTAGAAATACCAAAAGTTTTCGAAGAAGCTATATCGTGATCTACCAGAATATACTGTTAACTAAAATCGTTATTCTTCCCTATTAGCACAGTTTAATTGCATAAATTGTACAGGGTAGGAGGAAAGTATGGAAACCCTTGAAAGGGTAAAATTCGTTAAGGGTCAAATTTGTTTGAACTGACATAACTTTTGTTACAAATCTAGACCCATCTTCTGCCGGAGTTCATTTTAAAGGTCTTATCAGAAGAAAAATTTTAATACAAAAATGAAAAAAATAAGCTCGCTGACTTGCCTCAAAATTATTTTAATAGGTACGTATTTTATCAATCAATCAGAAATGTTGAAATTAAGGTCTGAAAATGTGCTTACAAATTTTTGTCTAAAACGCATACTATCTGCGTTAAAAATCATTGAAGATTTGTTTTTTGTAAAAAATAATAAACAACTAAGTTTTATAGGTCCATAACTATAGATATCTTAGACCTTGAGATCTAAAAATTTATATGTATACTTTTTTAACCATACTGAACCTATATAAGAAGTTTCAGGCAAAAAAAATTTTTTTGTCCACTGGTTGACGTGGAATGTTCTCTCTCTCTCTCCCTCTCTCTCTCTATATATATATATATATATATATTGTCCACGTGTTAGTGTGGAATGTTCCATATATATATGTAATGTAGTTGAAGTATTTTTAAAAATTCAAACCAATTCGCCCAATCATTTCTAACGTTGAGTGTACCTCTGACAATAATACTTTTTTCAGAAGCAATTATTAAAAATTAACTTTTTTACAAGAGGTGTATTTTTTATTTAAAATAATGATACCCTTCGCTGTTTCATAACCAAGTCAGATTTATCTTGAAATATCTACAAATGTCATCCAATTTAAAATTTTCAGGCTTTTCCTGTTTATTACTAAATTTAATAAGGGTACTGCTATTAAAATACATTTTGTGCCTACAAATGTAATTTTTGTATCTTTCATTATCATTTGTGCTAATTTTTTCGCATTTTCATGTGCTATTTTCTTTATTTCAATTGGGCACAATATAATAAATGTTATTAGAATAAATGTTTGTGCCTAGACAAATTTAATTCTTACCATTTATTATCGTTTAGAAAATAACTTTTTCGCATTCTCATGTGCTATTTTCCTTATTGCAACTGGCTTTTAGTAATTGAACTGATAAACAAAATATGTAGAAAGTAGTAAAATTTTAATACTTTAGTATATTCGTTTACGTATGTAAATAAACCAGTTGTACCTAAACTACTTTTCACTGTTCTTCTTAAAAAAGTATATCTTATTTCCAATAAGGTTCACGTAATGGAATTTTGTTATAACTTCAATAAATACATATGAATTTAGGTCCGAATATATTAAAAAGATTGTTTGCTTATAAAATAATGTTTATTTTTGTTTTTGTAATTAAAATTAAAGTATATTTTCATGAATTTATTCAAAAACCAGAATACCTACAGGTTGTATAAAATTCTAACTGAATTGTGATTACACATAAAGTAGTAGTTTAACTAAACTATAAAAATTGAAGTATTCTTCTGTTCTTATTTAAATGAAAATTATAAAATAAAATAAAACTAATAACTATGTTAATAACCACAAGAACGCGGCAATTGCTCTAGTATAAGTTTATTTTTACATTTTTCATGGAACAAAAGTCGCATTGAACTTGCTCTGGAAAATATGCAACGCAAACTAAATATATTATATGAACTTTTTTTTCCGAGCTCGTTAAACATCATTAAATGTGTTAAATAATTATTGCATAATTATTACGTATTCTTGTTCATAATTGGAAAACACGTAATAGTTCTTTCTCACGGCTTAGTATACACTTAGTTAAATATAATTATTTTAATTTTGAAAATATTATAATGCTACAATAAATCGACTAAATCCGCCTGCATTGTGAGTATATAATAATTCAACATACTTTATAGAAAAAAATATGATTTTTGTAGAAGCTAAAAAAATAAACACTAAGTAATGTTTTGTAAATTGAAAGTATATTTTGTCATGAATTGATAATAAATCTACTGAAAAAAGCCTGTTTAATCCTTTCATAACAATTTAATAATCCAACAAGGATAGAATTGGTTTATGCAACATAATTGCGCTATTTGTTTTAATAATCAAATTTGAGGAACAAAAATACTAAAATTAGAGAAACAGATATCAACCTTTCAAATCGCCAGACAAGGAAAAACATAATTATACATTCAGTACACAAATATATATGTTAGATGTCGCACATAAAAATCAAGTCATACATAAAAGCTGGATCTTTGCAAGTGATAATTTACTCGTTTCAAGTGATTTAACACTTGATTAATCACTCTTTTAACCCGCTAGGGACGTAGAGGTCCTAGAAGACCCACAAATTCTTTTCGTTTTCTTAAGATTTCTACGTGAAAAGCTTAAAATTATGCAAACTAAATATATGGATCAGATCAAAGTAGACTATTTCCGATCTCGTAATGGGGACCTAAATTATTTTTTACTGCATAAAACTAGAAAAGACTTAAAAAATTGAAAAATATTATTGCTGAAATCCTCTAGTTGAAGGCCGAAACAAATTTCTAAATGATTTCTCAAAGTTTTTTCAATTTTTTGAAATACAATCAATCTTTTGAGTCTAAATTCAACAATTTAACAAGCGAATTTCATGTGATATGAAGTCAATGTTTTTTATTTGACTCTTACAACCAGGTAACAATTCACTCTGAGAAAAGATTGACATTTAATACGATTAGAATGATATTTAGTTCAGTTGTTTCAATGTTCTCTTTTTTGAGAGTGAAGAAATCACCTTAATAGGGACAGTTAAAGCTTTAAATTTTACTCTTTTCACTCGGAAAGAGTATGATTATAATATATCTTATCATCCGTGAGAGTAAAGTCTACTCAGGTGGGAGTCGTTTATTCACTTTGCTTTCTTAACTTCTTAAAGCGAGAAGTCACTCTAAAAGTAGGCAAATTCGAACCAATGTGGCTATAGTACATTTTTACTCTGAAAAGTGAGAAGAAGATTGCTTGTGGAAAAATGAATTGTTTGAAATATTGCTTAATTATAAATAAATCGTTTGCACAAGTTTTCAGTGTTTTTATTTAGGACTTTAGGAGACAAAAGCTTTTAGTAATAATATAAGTTAAAAAATATTTGCCTATATAATATACTTCTTACAAAAGTGTGACAATATTAATTGATGTCAAATAAATGTCTTTAAAAAAACTTACTCTTTTTCAAGTAAAGCACAAAAGCTAAAGCAAGTACATACTCTTTTTCGCAAGCTTTTTCGGAATAGAATATTCATTCGGTAAACTTAGCGTATAAAGTGGGCCAGTGTAAACCGATTTATACTGCTATCATTACTCAATATATGATAATTTAATTCATTACTGTGAATCGCCCACTATATATATACACAGAAGAAATTTTATGCTAACAATTACCCTTAGCAGAAAATTTAAGTTTTAAATTTGCTATCCCAAATAAAAGCATATACAATACAATACAATACAATACCTTCAAAAATATAATAAACATAAGAAATTCTGACTTTACGGTAAAAGCTTTTATCATTAAATAATATGGATCCTATTTACGTAAATAAATATTGCGCGGTATGTAAAAATACAAGAAAAATAGTCTCTACCCACTAGACTCTTAAAAATACATCTAGCTCTAAATATAAAATTTAATTTTTGAAAATTAAAGCGAGACTTTATTTCAGTCTAGGGCAATTTCCCATACGTTCACTACGTCTTTCAAAAAGTTATCAAAACCCCATCTCTCCCCCTCCTCCCATCCAATCCAAAATCCATCCAAAAACCCTCTCACCGTCGCCCAATCGCTCACCTCGACACACTTCCACTGAAACAAAAAATGCATCGCTCGATCTAACTAAACTGCGTTTTACCGCTGCAAACATACTTGTTACTTTGCTATTGCTCTCACCTCTCACTACAACTGCAACCAAAACCAATTGGACTCGCCCCAAGACGAGGGTTTACCAATGCACCCAATATGCACGCATGGTGTGCACCTGCACGCGGGCGGCGAATAACAGAAATTACAATTAAATGCCCTCTCGATCCGTCGCACACATTCGTCTCTGCCTCGACGACGACGAATCGACGCGCGGCCGCGGCGGTTCGAGTCAACTCGCGAATTAACTTTTTACGTAATTAGCCGGTAATTTCGCGTTTACGTAATGCTGCGTGTATATAGCCGCGCAGGATGTAACGCGCGCGCGCACCGTGGATAGCTGTAGAGCCGCGTGCGCGACGTTGTGATGTCGGTGTGTAGGTGGGATCCGAAACAGACGACTATATCGCGAGTTTTTCCGCTACTTTGGCTTCTTTTTGCGACGATGAGATGTAGATGATGATGGTTCTTGGTGGGTATGAGGGGATTGATTGATTGGGGATGTGAGGTTTGGTTTGGGGTGTGTGTTAGTGTAGGGAATGCAGGTGTATTTTTTTGCTTGTTCTTGGATTATACAGATCTGTAGCTGCAAGGATGAAGTATATCTGGCGAGAAAGTTTAAATGCATCTTACTGTACATTATATAAATGTTGAAGATTTATGTGACTTGGACGATTTATTCCTTGTCATTTTATATAAAGAAGCATCTGTATGGAGATCATTTGGTTTCTCGCTGCTATTTTCCTGGTAAAAATTAGATGATATTCATGGTCATTTTTTTCATTTTTAGTTGAAATATTGTTGAGCTAAAAAATCAGTCTTCTTTTTACTAATGAAAGAGATATTGTTGATTCAAAATAAATAGCCAAATTTATTGCCCAATTAAGCGTGTTTGTTCAAAAGAATTTTAGTTAATTTCTTGAAATTATTTAACCTCTAATAACTAATTACTTTTATTAGCAAAAGTCTAATAAAGAACGATAATTTATCACATTTCATGCGAGATTTTCTAGCCTTTCTTAAAATATTTTATTTTTATTTTTTGCATAAAGAGCATTTTTACAAAACTGCTTAAAAACACCGTTTCCTTTTCTATTAGGGACTAACATTATGGAACAGGAACTTTTATTTACTTGTATTAATTAGATTTTTAATTATGCTTCATATATATTTGATTTATTGTGTGACAAAACAAGTTTATACGACATTATGTAGAAAAAATAAAAAAAATTATTTTTTGAAGTAATTTTAAAACTGTTCTTCGAATACTATAAGGTGGATTTTTTCACGTGAGATATTTATTACTTTTTATATCAATTTCCCACATTACACTAATTATTAATGTATGCATATGATAAATGAATGAATAGCTTTACTATATGTTTAAACACCGATCTCACGTCCATTACGATGACGAATTACGGGTGTGAAAATTGTATAAAGAGCAAGTGAAAAAAGCAAATTTATTTGATGCACTAACTACAACGGTAATTAAGTCTAATGTATACTTGTATGATTACATTTTGATAGCAATCATGATAAGACCTTATAGTATATTTTTTCAATTTTAATTAATAGTCTATTATTCGTAAAAAATATACGAGGATTCTAAACTTTCTTTAGAAAATTTTAAACGTTTTAATATATCAGTAGAATCATGCTGTTACATACGGAAAGAAAAATATAAGTTTCTAAGCTCCATAGTTGATATTTGCACAATACTTAAACATTATTCGTAATTATTATTATTCACAGTATTTAACCCTTACTTGGCACACTAGAATTACGTAATTTGCATACGTGGTCACATTGACTCTATCCAATTATTAAACGTAAATACCTCAAAACCTGTGCTTCATTATGAAAATCCACTTCAAACTCTTTTAAATAAAATTAATAAATAGATTAAAACAGTGCCTAAATTTGACATTTAATAAGAATAAACATAGGTTTGCTAAAAAATATGTAAAGTCAGAATAACCCCAAAATCCATCATCTAAGGGTTTATAATTCTTATTTTATTTTTCCCGTTCGAGCAAAAATAGAAAAATTAAAAAATTGTAAATTATTTCACATTTATTTTAGTTACAAAGAAGCAATTATTAACTTATTGCTTGAAGAAAAATGCTCCCTAGACGTCGTAGGCGCTACCCAAAATGGTTCAGATCAACGCGATCACATTGACTAAAAACCTGACTAAACCAATATACAAAATCTATCTCGATCGTACAATACATTCCAAACCTCAATCTAAAACTCAAACTCCCGATTCTCAAATCGATCTCAACCCTCCTCCACCAAATCAGCACTCATCCTCCTCCTTCCTCTTCTTCTTCCACCGCGAATGCGCATTTTCCCGCTCTCCAACACCGCGGTGCATGCACTTACATACCCATCATGCGTCACCCTCGCATGCCGCACGTGCAAAACGCCGCGGCGCGCGCGCAAGCTCTATATATACCGAAAATCGATCTTTCCTGCAGCACGCGCACGCGAGCGACGTTGCGTGTGATACGTATACCGCGCGATAATGAAGTCGCGGCGTTTGGGGAATTCCGGATTCAGGAATTTTAGGAGGATTCGGGGAGGTTTCGGAGGATTGCGAGATGTGGGCTTGAGAGGAATTTGAGAGAATTTGGTTTGGGGTTTATGTATGGGTATGTAGAGGAGGTTGGGAGTCATTAATTTGGACGTCGATTTAGGTGGGTTTGCGTAAGTGTTGACCGTGTGGTGGTTGGAGAGTGTGTAGTTGGTTCCTTTTAGTTTGACGTAATGAAGTGTAGTGTAAAATAGATGAGTGTGCGAAAGTCTATTGGCGCATTTTTTTCTTCTATTCTTGTGAATGTAACTTGAATTGGCATGTAAACTAATTTTAATATATGGGCAATATAATTTGAAACGTCTTTAATGTAAACCACCTTATTAATTCGAAAACTTTTATAATTCGAAGTCAAGCCCGTTTTCCTTTAAGAAACCTTCTGCACTTAAAAAAAGGATCGTTTTCGGAAATGGAGAATTTCGTATTGTATTATAAAAGCAAAAATATATATTTTAAGAATTTCAAGGAAATTTCGTTAGCGTATAATATGTAAATAAATCGTCTTGTCGAAACAGGAAATCCTCTTGTAGAGTACATCAACAATTTAACATATACGATATTTCTTTTATTTTCAAGTAATTTAAAGGCTGATTTGGTTAAGATTGCTAAAACTTCGGTTTTCCAATTCTTCAATTTTCGGTGATGTGAATTTTTTCCGTGTCTTTTCGGTTTGTTTCGATCTCTGTAATAGTATTCTATGACTAAATTATTAACACTAAATTATTCTCAGAAAATGATTCACTTGTCACAAAATGATATTCTCTCAAAATAGATATACCTGCGGGAATTCCATTCGTGAAGAATCAAATCGTCTGAAGAAAAAATAAGTCATGCAGAGGGATGGAAGAACTAATTTTTTGTTTTTAATATTGTTATCAACAGAAGCAATGTTAATTATTGTAAAACCATATTGGCGGCGAATGTAATGATGTCAAATTGATAATAAATACATATGTAATGTTAAACTGCTGAAATGCAATAGGTACAGCATTATGAAAGAAACAGAACCTAATTAAATCGGCTACGCGTAAAGGTTGAGCATGTGTTTTTGTCTCAAGTGCGTTTTCCCGAAAGAAGTTCGTAAAAAAAGGGTTAGCGTTGGCGCTCTCGACAACAAGGCAGTGCAGCTTTGACTCTTGATAGGTTCAGATGTAACTAGCAGGAAAAGCATCGGCTTTAGCGTGATTGCGTCACAGGAAAATATCGGCTAGGCATTTGAATAAATATTATTTTGAAAGTTTAGACTGTAATCGCATTATTAATATCTCCTCTGGTGAATCCTACTTTGTACCGGAACAAATATTGTACTCCCTCTCCCAGCAAGAAAACTTTGATCTCCAGAAATAGAATTCCTTTCAAGCGAATGTTCAAATGTAAACAATTCAAAATTATATTTTCTTATGATAATTAGATTAGCATAATATCTATGGGAAATGGGAACTATAGACAAGCGAATAGAAATTGAGACATTCACCTTAAAGATCTAACTATCCCAAGTGCACAAAACGATCGTTCATAGAATGCACTTCGTCCATTGCTCTTTTATTTCCGAATCCGCTACCGATCTCCTTCCATCTTACACATCTCAATCAAACACATTCCCACTCTCTCCTCCTCTAATCTTCTAATCCACTCATCCACCCTCTTCACTCTCGATCTCCTCCTACATTCCTCCTCTCTTCCATCGCACCTCGTCACACCGATGTCCGCACATCTGCCCGCAGCCACGCGCACATCCTCGAGCCGCGAAAACCGCATCGCGCGAACCTCCGGCCTTGGCGCCGTCGCACAAGAGTACAAGACGCTCGTATACACTTATCCGCGCGGGTACACCACGTACGCCTATATCAATACCCAGTCGTGCAGAGACGCGTACACGGGATACACCAACGTATCATCAGCCGCGGAGAACTTGACCGTGAACCATGCGGCGCGAAAATATGCAGGGACACACGCCTCTGATCCTCGCACGGATGCTTCCGGTTATATATGTACACTCTCTCGCTTGGAGATTTGGGCCTATTATACGGATTTATACCTCTCTCTCACACACTTCTTATACGTTCTTTTCGTTCTGCTTCTTGTGCCGCTTCGAGTGCAGACCGGTGTGATATCCCATGTAAGAATCGCCATTACTGACAATACGGGTCAATGCTCGCTCTTTACTGCTAAACAATTAATTCGACGCCAGCATCGCTTCGGCACTTTATTTTTACTGGAATGATAACAACGGGCCAGTAATGAAATTTTTATTATAAATGCCTGGTTTTACTGTAATGCCAGTACTCAACCGGACTTGAAAATTCAGCACGTCAGATTGAAAAACAAAAGTATCGCGGATTTGTCATAAACTACTTTTTAACCTCTAATTTTTGCAAAATGTTATTTTAAAATATATTTGCCAATTATATAAAACAAATGCTACTGTTTAGCGGAATCATGCGATTAAGATCTATGCATAGTAATTTTAGTGAACCGGTAAAAGTCTGCCGTAAATGATATATTTTCTGTGATATTTTGCACTAAAATTGCGAATATCGGCAGTTCTTGTAATTTCTGCATTAGCCCAGTACTGGCTTACTAACCTCGACCCATTGTTATCATTTCAGTATTGCCCCAGCATTAGAACAGTAATATCTGATAGTACTGAATATCTGGCAAAAAGTACTCGGCCAATATTGGGCCATTAGAATCTTCTTGCATGGGTTCTTATACGTTCTTTTCGTTCTGCTTCTTGTGCCGCCTCGAGTGCAGGCCGGTGTGATATGATATGCGTGTTTGCGTTGTATACCTGGTACACCTTTATACGTGGCGTCTTCCTTTTTGGACGCCGGCGCGGCATTCCTCGGCGGATTCCCGAGATTATTTGCGATTGTCTCGGTTTTATTTCACGGAGCGTGGTCGCGGATGCCGTTGACCCGCGCGGAGAGGGTCTGCGATCGAGTTTCCGTTTTCTTTCTTCTTTTTCTTTTGGTTAGTGGGATGAGAGAGCGGAGTGATGCTGGATTTGCTCGGGTTGTGTCTTTCTTTTTTGGGAATGCTTTGGAGGTGGGTTCTTTTTTACGTGTGTTGGAGATTATGTCATTCGGATTGGTAGTTTAGATGGAAGGGATTGAGGAGGAATATGGATTTTTTAAGTTTGCGCGGTTTCGGTTTGACGATGCAAGTTGATTGCGCGATGCAGGCTTTCGTGAGTTCGCGCAGGATGTGACATTTTCAAATTGGAAAGCGTGAATTATGAAAGAAGGAATGTATTATATGAACTTTTGCAGCTTTTAACTTTTTTGTATGGAAATATATCATGCATAAGATACCACAATCAGTGGAAACTTAATTTTTAAAGAAATGGAATTAAGTTGTTATGCATCGAAGCCACAGAAATAAACGATTATTTCAGTAATTTGATGTATTTACAGTTGAATGTTAACCAAAATAATACGAACTAAATTCTTAAATATAATTATTTTTTGACAGTTTAGAAAGAACTTTTAATTGAGGCACAAATACATTTTTGTATCGGTACGAATGTATAAAATCTAATTTTTCTTCATTTTGTAAATTAGTTATCGGAACCCTTTTGCCTGGTTTGTACTGTACCAAGCCATTGAATCAATACACAAATATAGTTAGACTAAACTATATTACTAACTAGCAGAGTTTCTAAAATACATTATGTCAGATTTACTCTTTTTTTGTATGTCTGAAAAAACTTGCAAGTTGTCATAACGTCACATTTATATGTGAGTTCGTGATACACAACTTGGACTGTGCGCAGCGATAATATTTGAATTTCTAAACCGGAATTTCAATTGTTTATCTAACATTCTATATTTGAAACATTTTTCATGGAAATATTCAGAACAATTGCGTTGCGGCCTTGCGAACTGTTAATATTTGCAAATATTATACTGCACGTGTAGTGTAGAAAACGAGGTGTAGAATTTTCTACGGTCATTCATTTTAGATTTATCTTATCAATTTAGAAAATCACTCAAAAATTATGTTTAAAATTGTTCATGCAACTAAAACTTAAAAAACATTGCTCCAAACATAAATAAAAGTATTGAAATGGCTCTTTGGTTTCTAGTGTTAACATTTATGTATATTAACTATGTATATTTTTACTGGTTTATAGATAATTATTTTATAAGTATATAAAAAATGTTGATAGGTGTTAACTGATACAGAGAAGATCAAATGCAAGAGATATATAATTATATTAATTTATGTAAAGCTGAATTAAAATATCTGTGCTAGAACGATATTTTCTTAGAACTTGTAATTACTTCTCATTGGTTAAAAGTATAAAAATATAAAGCTTAACGCGTGCATGAGGAGTACGAAAGAAGAAAAAGAAAGTAATAATAAAGAAATGTCAAAATATAAATATCTAACAAAGACATGCTCTAACATACTCAAAAGATATTTTTGACACTATTTTTGTATCATAATTTCTTTCAAGTTTTATAAGAACCACACTTAAATTTAAAGATTCGCTCACGTTACACAACTATCGTTCAAAATAACGATCCAAACTACTTAATTTCCACGTTTCCCATTTCCAATACAAACAATACGAAATCAATAAACACGTAACCACTCACCGAAAGAAAAATCTAGAATCAAAGGATGAAAAAAAAAATAACCACAATGAGCAAAAGAACTCGCGTAAAATTGTTCCGCGAAGCGGCATTAATCAGACGTCAACGAACGGAAGGAAACTCTCGAGCTTGGACGTAATCAAGCGCGTCGTGGCCTTAGATCGGTTTAAAATGCGCGCGGGCGTCTCCTTTATAATCGTCTTTTTATACCGCCATCCTCGGATGCGCGAGACCTTAGCCTCGTTAAGGGCCTCGTGGAAGGCTTTTTCAAATCGGGTCGCGATCGCGCGCGTAACGAGACCGAATCGAAACGCCGCGTTAGCAGCGTTTTATGCGGCCGCACGGAGCATTAAACGTGATTAGAGGAACGTAAAACGGTGGCTTGTTTTGTCGTGCTTTTTTTTTCGGAGAGTTATATATACGTTTATATTTAGAGAAGGATTTGAATATGTATGTTTGAGTGTATATCTATGCGCAGACCGGGACCTGTTTTTCGTTGAAAAGATCGAAGGCTTGAGTCAGTGGCGTTATTCAAAATACGATCCAAAATGATAAACAAATTTTTTTCTTATTGTCATAAATAACTAGAATTTTTAAACTTATTTGGGTCGATAATTGTTTTTTACACAATCTATATTTTATTGACCTCACGATATATTTTGTTAATATCGAGTTAATATTTTTATAAAAAATCAAAATAAGGTAAAAAAGTAAATTATGATAACAATGACATATCCGGTATTGAAAGGTTAAATATTATCTAACGCAATTGTCTTGATACCTTGTATAATTATTTTACTACTGCATGTGTATATGCTATTTTATAAACACATGAATAAATAATACTTGGTGCATATGTATTAAATTTTTTTTTTAACTTTTTAGCTGTTTGTCGTTTGGTACTGTGTAAGTCAAGAAATTGCTAATGAGTCATTGAAAAGTCGATTTATCACATAGTTTGTAATTTTCATCTTACTTTTCTTTTCTTTCTCATATTGTATGGTAATTTTCCTATTTACAGTTAAATACATGTATAAAGACAAAAGACAAACATTTACTTATTATTACCTAATGAAGTCGGTTTTAAATAATAATTTTACATAGATCCTGAATCAAAATATTTATGCTTAACCAGAATAGTGTTTAATAACACAATATTACTTAGCACAGAAAAGTTAGTCGCATTGCGTCATTTTTACGTGCAGGTGACGTAATACGTAAAATGAGAATTAGGTGTCTGTATTGAAAAAGAAACTTCAACAAACTTCGCATTTTTGCAAAACACGTGTTAGCTACATACGCAACAGACTCACGTTTGATTATAAAATAACGTATGGCGAATCAATTAGAATTTCACTAATACCTGTTTCTTTAGTATATTTATTATCGTTAAAATTGAATAAATCGATCGTTCACAGACACGAAAACAAATAGTAGCAACGCAGAGCACAATGAAGACAGTAGGTGACAATAGGAGACGCATTTGGAATATGATATTACAAAGCGTCTCTCGTTTTACCTGGGGTTTTTTCGAAGGTTCTTCTACGATAAGAACCTTTGTTGAAAACAAACTTTGTTTTTTACACTGGCAGATGACCTCTAAGTTTGATTTAAAAGTTTACTGTGATAATATATCACGATACTATCATTATATTTCGAATGTTTGACATTTCGAATCAATCGTCACTTGTTATAATAAACTGAATAAGATAAGAATGCTTGTTCAAAAACAATATATATATCAAAAGTTAAAAAATATGTAAAATTGACAATTTTTTTAAGTAAGTAAATTGTTAAAATCTTCATTTACGCATGAATAATTTGTTACATAAATCTATTAGAATACTTCCTGCAAATTTCCATGTAGATCCGTATAATATCTGATGCAAGGATTCATCTGAATAATGAAAATACCTACATAAATTAAAAATATCAACACAGTGTTTAACCAATACAAAATTCTCCACCAATTTACCAAAAATCGGTACAACGTACCCATACCCTCGCGATCAATTATCTCTCAATACACTGCATCCAAAATCCCAATACAATACCAAACAAAATAAACTCTCCAACGCACGTCCCGATGAGAATCAAAGTTATCAACGCACGGCAATCAAAGAGCCATAAAACACCGATCTCCCGACAGATCCACGCATCCACTCGCTACCGATACTTTCGATTTCTATTCAGACACTCGCATCTGTCCGCCTCGGCGCGCGGCACGTGTTACACCCGACGTAAGACATCGCCGCGCGTCTCGTCGTCCCGGCGCCGGGAAATTCAATGCCGCGCGTCTCGCGGATTCGATCCCGACAGATCCTCGATCGCAGGCGCCGCGCAATCGCGCCGATCTATCCGCCGATTTGCGCGGAATTCGCTGCGCCGCTGAGAAGGACGGATTTCTATTTTTTTGTAGCTGGTTAGTAGAGATGAGATTCAGCGAACTGAATGTTTGTCCGTTGGGTGTTTGCATGGTAAATTGGTTTTGTCGCGGTATCCGTGATTTGGGTATGAAGAACACAAGAAGACGCTTCATTTATTTTTTGTGCAAATAAAAATATATTAGTTGCATATTGTTAGAAATAGGTTTCTGTAAATGAATGTGCGACCGAAAATATTTTGATATTCCTTATGAGCATGTAGAAATAGACTAGGTATTTGAAAATAATGAAAAATTAAAATTCATTTTTTAATTAGATTTTTGAAAATGGTGCAAAAAATGTATGTCATATAATATGTTATATGGAGTCAACATTATATGTTCACTATGGAATCTTAGTTCATAAACTCGTATTTATGGAAATAAGCCCATGGTGGACTTTTTGCTTGTGATGAAAAGTTTGAAATTTGAAAATATCGGGAAGAATACCATTTTTTTTAATCCGCATTCATTTGGCAAAGAGCTTAAGCTGACGTATATTTCTTTTTGTATTTTGATAAGAAAAATAAATTCAGAAAATTACAGCTTATAAAAGGTTCTTTGATTTACGTCACACCGTTAAATAATCACAAGATGCCGGCCGAAGTGACGTCATTTTAGAGTTTTGCCTTTATCTTCTTCAATTTTAAAGATATCGTAAAATTTCTAAAAGTTTTCAAAGAAACCTTGACACGATCATTAAATATCATATACACGTATACTTATTAAATTAATTTTTTTAAATATATATCTATATTAGTAATTTTGTATCATATACTATATAAATTGATTTTGTATAAAACGGTGAAAACTCATGAAGAATATATGTTGCCTTAAAGCAAAACTGGGCCCCATGGTGCCTCGTCTTGAATGGCACTTTAATATCGTATCGCTTTAACTTTTAATATTAAATAACATTACAGTGATAATTGCTAGTAAATTTTAAAGAGTTCTATTGTGTAGAGATTTGTTTCTTCTATTTCTTCATACTAAAAAAGTTTTACTTTTCTAAATAACATAAATGTTATTCGATACTGAAAGTTAAAGCGAGACTCCATTAAACTGCCGGTGAAGACGAGGCACCAATGCGTTAATAATTATGAAATCTGATTTGGAATGAAAATGCATTTTTCATAATATTTCGAATGCATCAATTTGCTCATAGTAATGAAGTTCTTCGATCAGTACTCGCGGGAGATGATGACGACGATGGTGCGCGAGACAACGATCGCTCGCGAAGATAGAAAAACATCGATTTTTGCGCTCGTGTGCATAGTTGTAATTGTTTCTTACGCGAAATAATGTGTTTTCGAGAGATGCCTTTTGCGCGAGATTGGAGAGGATGAGTTTGTGTAATTGATGAGCATGAATGATTGGAGTAGGAAAGATCGAAAGACGAACTATTTGCGACTTAAAATTTTGCACTTTGTGCGTTGCCTTTTGTTCAGTGCTAGGATGTGCATTTTACTTGTGAAAAAACTTAAAACGATAATTTTTTGCTGTTATTCAATTAATGTAATTAATAGATATTATCTTAGAATGTTTAATCAAATTTAACTTTCAGATCTATTTATATTCCATTTTTATCGGTATGCCTCATCGCTTATAAAGAATAATCGATTTTGCCTCAAACTCTATGTTATTAAACTTTTTTATAAAACTTTGATGATTCACCTGATTGCAGTATAATCATAGTCACAAAAAGGCGATAGCACATTGCATGTAGAAAATGATCGATGGATGTAGAATATATGTTATTGACTTTCTTCAGAATTTCTTTTGAAATCTATTTTTACGGTCTTGCTAATTCGTATGATTGATAGTAATTCTATAGGGTGGATTCTGCAGAAAATGGATAATCATCAAGATCAACGAGGAACAAGGGAAATTGTTGGTTACTTCTTTGCGAATAGGAGATTTTAAGAATAGATAAATTTTACCTTTAGTGTGTAGAGAAACTCGATTACTTGCCGTAGTTTGTTAAAATAAAGAAGCATTGATTGAGTACGACAAAGCCGATGCTATTGATTTATATTACTGTTCTTATCAAGCGTTTAGCAATTAATTAAAATGAAATTTAAGAACTTGCAAAAAATGTAAAAATAGAATAAATAATTGTTTGTGCATCACTAAGATGGCTAATTTATACTCTATTAATTAAAATTTTAAAATAAACGAAGTTTAAAACGAAAAAAAGTAATATTAAAAAATGAATGTAATGCAAAACAGAAAGCACTATTCTATAACAATGTCACTCTGCACACTTATCTCAATTAATTCGATGACAGATAGATAATAAGCGCAGAAAAAGATGAAAATCTCAAGTCTAATTATTGTAATCCTCGGATGCGTAATTTTTCATTTCAAAATGTTTATTTAAAAAATGACGTTCATTTCAAATGTTACTTCAAATCGTTTAAAATTTCTCCACACCAAAAAAAATCTTCAAAAATGTATCTTCGCATCGACATCTAAGAATTCCAGGTGTCCCTATATACGGTACTGCACCGATCTCCCCCCCTCCACGCCAAAAAACAACAGCCACAAACCGCACGAAGACCTGCTCGCGCAAAAATTCCAGTTGCATTCCTTGCCGATCAAAATACTCCCGCTCCCTCCTCTCCAAACGAGCGCGTAAACAATGCGTTTTATTCGTCGGATGCTGCGTGTCGAGCGCTCGCGCACCCAAAAAGAAGCCCAAGAAGCCCAAGAACAAGCCCCTCCAACCAAAAAGAATAAAAGGAAGAAGAAGGAAAAAAGCAACGTCCAAGTATTTACAATCGCCGACGGTCGAGCCCCTCGTGATAAAATCGGCGAGCAACAGCAGCAGCGGCGGAATGTTAATCGAGGGCGTGATTAACGGAATTTCGGTCCTCTCTTTTTTTGCTCTCTCAGCTCTCACGCTCCGAACAGGTTTTCTCTCTGCTGCCGCTGCTGCTGCGGTGCATGGTTGAGATCGAGGGAGGGTGGTTCAACTCGTCCATAATGCACGCGAGCGCGCGCGTGCCTACGGGGATATGTACACGAGAGGTGGAGAGATGGTGAGGAATTCGCTATGCGTCATCCGAGGGATTCTTGGGTGTCTTGGTTTTTCTTTCTTTTTTTACTTTTTGGTTGCTTTAATGGCGTAATAATATTGTTGTGGGCGTGGATGCTGGATTTGCTCGTTGCTCTTTTTTTTTTGGGAAGAGGGGAGGAGTGGATGGAATGCGCGCGGATGATTCGGTGGAATTCGAGGAATGATGCAACCGATTTTGGTTGTTACGAGGATCGGTATACGGGGATAGAGAGTTTTTGGTCGGTTTGACGTTGTTGTTTGTGTTGTAAAGTAGATGTAAGGTGAATTTATATAATTTTGACATTTTTATTACATAATTCGTAGCTTCAAAGATTACACCTTTTGAGGATTATTTGAAATTTCTTCAAATTGACAAAAGGTATACTTATTGTTTTTATTTAATAATTATAATCGAGTTTCTCATTGTTGTCTTATATTGGTTTAATATTGACGTCTTTCTTGTGCATAAGAAAGAAATATGTTATCACGAAATTTTAAGAATGATGCAATTGTTTGAAGAAAGATTTAATTACCTAAAAAATACTTTTTTATTTAAATGTCATACGTACAATCAAAATTATTTTTCATTCTGTGTAAATGAAGTATCTGTTTATTATTTAAATAAATTTTTTTTCCTTTTTACAGAACTTTTAAAAATATTTTTAAAATAATATGATTTTTTAATAATAATGTACCTTGACTCACGCTCTTTTTTTATCTTTCAATATCACAATCATTAATTTAAAACCAAAGAATTCGATTATCATTCATAAATATTGTTATATTTTATACATTACATCCATCAAATTCATAAAAATAGAGATAATTCCTTTCGATAATCGTATGTAGTGCGAGAAAACAGTCTAATGATCTTACCAAGCGCAATGAATATGCTAACAATAAAGGAGAGAGTTGTAAACGTGAGATCTAGATTGATCTCAACTATAGAGCTGGAAAATTTCTTGCAACCATTGAGTACGGATTTAAAATCATGTTTAAAATATGACTTTTTATACTTGTAAAATCTAAAACTCAACGCATCTAATATTTTTACCTACAGTGTTTATTATAAAAGAAAGAAAAAATGAAACGTATTAGCTTGAACAAAATCAAAGCTCGTTTGCAGGTTGACTAATGCCATTAGGAAGTGTGCGTTATATATACCTACATCGTCGACTGCATGTCCGGGTATACATGTATATTTTAGCGCCTCGTCCGCACCTGAGTCACACGCACTTTTTCTTCTGCGCGCAAAAGTTTTATCAAATCCGTGTTCATAGCCGAGGTCTTTCCCTATGCTTCACGTGTGAGCGCGCGTGACTTTTCTTACAGCATTTTTATACACATTTTCGTGGAATCGAGGTCGCAACGGACGGAGAAAAAATATGAAAAAGCACAGTCGTTTCGGTGTTTTTTTTCTTCTCTTTCTGTATATTTACCGAATGTTGCCTTTGTACGTTCCGAACGAGTGGCTAAAAGAAAATGTTTGTTCTCTTTTTTTTCAATTTAACGTAATAATGATGGTGTCGATTGAAAGGTCAATAAAATATTACCAGGAACAACATTGAGAAACTGTTCATTATTTAACTTCGACAACCTTGACACTCATCGAGTGTAATATTCGCGCAGGGATAAAAGATGAGGTGGCAGTTTTTCGCGGAACGAAATAGCAGATTGTCGATATGAATAATCGATTCGCGTATGTACTACTGAAGTCCGAAAGGTGATTGTAAAAATAGAACATTTTTTTGTTAACGAAGCGCGTGTAAACGTATGCCAAACAAGTTAGGTACCAGAAAAAATTGTTGATATATAATAAACAATAATAGAAGCATATGTTGCTCTTTAATTCCTATTGTTATCTTTCTTTACGTACATGAACTTTAAACTTCTTTTCTACTTTATTAAATAAGTCTAAAAGCTGTTAAAAAGTTATTGGTTATAACAATAATAACAGTTTCATCTAAAATAATTTAATTTTTATACTTTTATTAGTTTATACAAATATATATCAATATATCTGCGCTTTCGAACAATATTTTCCTGAAGTTCCTGAAAATTATTGTTATGGTGGATCACTTAATCACTGTTATCTTTATCATCCTAAATTCTTTCAAGTTCAATAAAAAATAAATTTTAATTTTAATCAGGGACAATTACGAGAACCCACTTTTTTCATTAAATTCTCCATTTTGAGTAAATATCTCTCTGGAACGTTCTTGTTCCAATCAAAAAGAACAATGCTCCATAGAGATATTTTCTCAAACTTGAAAATTAGATGTAAAATGTAGTGGCCGATATTTGCCGATAATCTGAGCATTTAACATTACCTAAGCATCGTTTTGAACAATAACTTCGTATATAGGCTACGTCCAACCTGACAATATAGAAATAAAATCTCTCAACTGCCATTATTAATGCACATTTATGGCTATGACATTAGCAAACTATTCGCAGCGGTTCTCTCGCTGAAAAATAAGCGATTCCATATTAACATGAAATGTGAAATTTCTAGTATAAATATATATATATTCACAACGAAAATCTGAATATATACATAACCATGAAAATATAAAACGATCCCCCAATTCGTCGACACCATTTCTTCCATCCACTAAAAATCGTCCCAAGCATAATAAATCACGCCGCTTCATCATCACCTCCATCGATACTTACACCTCAATCTCAGCGGCGAAAAACGCACTCCTCCATTATACGCGGCGATACACCGCGGCGCATCACCGATCCTTGACTCATCGTCATTGTCCTCGGCGCGCGCGCGCGTTTTCATTTAAGTACATCACCCACTGTATACCAAACTCATTAAACGTTCTCTCGGGTAGCCGCGTACCGCGCGCGCGCGCGCTCCTCGGTTTTATCGCCCCGATCGCGTTACCGCGGGTACAATACGTATGGTCCCGCGTATGTAGCGACGCGTACGCGGTGTACATATGGGTGATTCCGAAGTAAGTGGACCAGTTTTGCGCGAGTGAGATTTGTATAAGTGATGAAGATGAGGGAATCCGTGGGATATGTACAAAAATTTTTATGTGAATTTTATTATTGCATGGTAGTAATTTAGCTTTTTTAGCCTAATTTTCGAAGTGTATTAGGGATTTCTATGTATGCAGTGTTGCTATTTTGTGGGCCAAAATTTAATCAACAAATTTCGTCTACAATTTGCTGTTAGAAGCAATCATCTAAATTTTATCAAAGATAGACGTTCAAATCATTTTTAAGAAACGAATGTTCGTATTAACATCGTACAAACATTCCAATAATTAATTAACAAAATCTTTAGTTGCCATAGTCATGTTTTGGGGGGTGCGGTATACTGGATGTCGAAATTTCAATTTTGTAAAATGTCGGTATTTTTATCCATTTTTTTAACTATTATAATAATATTTTATGATGTGCAAATATGGACAAATTTTTCAATTAAATTTTTTTACACAAAATAACTCATATGAAAATCAAAGCCCTTGAAGCACTTCGAAAATTAATATAATAATAAGTAATAATTATATTAATTATATTATAGATAAGAATTTTCTAAATTAACGGGGTAAGTTACCTTTAGAATCTGCCCCTTATGAAAAGAAACTACTGACTGAACTACTAAGGCGAAATACTATTCGAACTACTGCCAGAACTACTGGCTTTACTACTTGCAAAATTACTATTTAAACTACTGGCTAAACTACTGGTTTCTAGTAGTACTATAGTAACTACAGCAAAAATTACTACCCGGTTTTAAAAAAGTATAACTACACTGAAACTACTGGTTAACTACTGATAATCAACTATCAAATTTTTATTATTTTTAAACTTCATTTTTAAAAACTATAATATGCTATTACTTTCTACACTTAAAAAGCGTATAATTACTTTTCATTTTTCATACCTAGAAGTCGAATAGAGTATAATATCTGTAACTCAATAATTTAAAACCAAAGCGAGGAATGTATATCTAACCCATTAAGATTCAGATTAATTCGTTGCATAGAAATTTTGGAATCTTCTGGACTGTGGACTCTTTTTAAGTAGAAAAAGTTTGTCATAACGTTAAAAAAGAGAACAATAACTGTTAATTTCTTTCAGATTGTATACATATGGCTTATCCTAATACCTTACACGCTTATCCTGTCATAAAGTTACGTACAACCACATTTTCAAGCTCATAATACCATGACTTTATACACCATTAACACTTCAAAATCATCATGACAAGGACCCTTGAGGTCACCTCCTAAAATCCCCAACTAAAAAGCTAAAAACACCAAAGACACACGGACACTCATTTCTACAGTATTATCCGACCGCAGCAGTGCAAACTTACGATGGAATCACCCATACGCACGTATAGACAGTCACTCGCGTTCTTCCTTTTTTTTTATCCTCCTCCGCAGCGCGTATACGTATACAGCCTGCCTATGCTCTTCCCTTGACATCGCCGCGCGCGCGCTCGCCCGCACGGGCGAAGCGCGCGACCTCGAGTATCTCTCTCTCTCTCACTGTGCAGTACAGAGACGGTCTTTTTTTTCTCTTTTTTTTATTGTTCCTCGGTGCGAGCGCGCGGTTTATCGGCCATCGACCGAAATCGTTCGCGAAGACTGCGCGAGGTGTACGGCGGAGGAAAAACCGGGATGAATCGAGAAGAGGCGAGATAGGAGGATATATGTACGCGCGTGGTGTTAGGAGGGACGTTCATTCTTTAGATGGGGATTTCTTTTTTGGGTGCTGACACGTGGGTTGGTTAGATGTGGTGTTCTTTTTGTGGGGAGGAATTGTTTTGATGAGGTTCTTGAGGGATTCGATGGGAGGTAGTGTGGTGAAGTGTAGTGTGGTTTGTAGGATTGCAAGGTTCTTTGAGAGTGGGGCTGAGTTGTCACTTGGAAGTGAAGGTGGAGGATGGAAGAAGGATAACGATGATTTTTTTTACCTATTGTTATCTTACTAGTGATCTCTGAAGTTTCTGGGGTTAACGCGTTTTTACAGTGGAATTTCAGTCTAAAATTGTGAAAACATATATAGACGTGGAGGGAGATTTTTGCTCGAAAAATTTTAGAGGGTAGCTTGATATTATTACAATGATGCTAGATTAAACTGGAAAAAAGCTATACTTTATTAATTATAGATGTTTTGTGTGGCCTTTTAAATACAGTTAAAAGGATTACTTGTTTTAAGAAGAAAATTCTCTTAAAATAAGATGCAACAAATTTAAGAATACTTTTTTTCTTATTTCAAGCCCTGCTGCAAAGTTTCTTATTTTAAGAAATTTTTTTTTAATTTAAGAAATTTGGTCGCATTTTTTACATTCGTAAAATGTAAACGATCCTCTGAATACCGTTTATTTTCTTATTTCAAAAATATCGTATGGTCTTGATCTCGCGTAAACTCTACAAACCTCGCTGAACTCAAGAGTTTTGTGAATTTTGTGGCGACCACGAAATCGGGCGAAATAAATAAATTTTTTTTCTTAATATAAGTAACTAAGTTTCTTACTTTCTTATTTTAAGTAATTTATTTTTCTTAAAATCAGTAACGCATTATTATTTGAAATACAGATTTCTTAAAATAATTAAAATTCGCGATTTCGTTACTTGTTTTAAGATCGAAAATATTTTAAGATGCAACAAAAATAAGAAATCCTTTTTACAGTGAAGGATTAGAATAGAAACTCGTAGAAAGATGTAACGTAAGTAGGTAAAAGCTTTGTAATGATTGAATTTTTATATATACGGGTAGAGAAAACGGGGACAAAGTGGATAATTATTTAACAATTATTCCAGATCCATACAATAAAAAAATATGACCTTAATAATTTTTAGATAAGAAAAATGTAACAAAGAATGTATGAAAAAAAGTTGCCTTTTATTTCATAAAAGAGAATATAAACTTTTAAACGTTTTAGAATGACTTGTAGAAAGTATTTGACGACTTATACGGGTGCAATATTATTCCACTTTTCACGATGATATGAATATTTTATTATGCATACGCATATATGCTTTTTTAAATGCCCATATTTCTAAATTTATCTATTCATACGTAAAATCGCCTCGAAAATCACACATAAACTTACAGTAAGCGGTGTTCTTTTTGTTACGTGTTACTCATCACCAACTTCTTACCAGACACTTCACGTATTAATTACACAATATAATCGATCATCGTTAATTTAATAACCGACCTCGATCGTATTCTATTACACTAAGTGATTGTTTATTCCCGTACACATACATATGTGGGTGACATGATTTTCGTGCATTGTGTTCATTACATTTTTATTGTTACGACCAGCCGTTAAATCGGCCGTTCTCCGCACTTCATTTGCCATCAATGTTTACTTAGAACCCATAAAAACTCACATTATACTCCATACTGAATTTGAAATCTCAATTTAAGCATCCATCATTGAATGCATACATCCAACTGCACCGTTACACAACGCCGTGCAAAAATACGGAATTGCCTTTCGGCCTGTAGCCATATAATCGTTCCTCCGCGAGGTGTAAAATACACAGGTTAATGCCGATAAATCAGAACGCAGATAATAACAATAGGAAGGATGGCGCGCATATATGTACGCGCGGGCATTTTAAAAATATCCTCGCGTCAATCGTCGTTTCAAGGACTGCGTTGGTAATGAACATCTCTTCTTGCGCGCGCGCCGTCGACGACAGGGAAGAAAGTGTCGTTGTATTTCAAAAGCCGTTCGGCAATTACTGTCGACGCTTTGTGAATAAGCGAAAAAAGGAACGAGAGGGATGTCACGTTATTTTTAAATTTTTAGGGCGTTTTGAGCGTTGGTTATATGACGCGGCTGTTGTGTGAGTGTGACGTCAAGCTTTTTGGATTTTATCGGGCGAAGTTAACGTTGACGATATAATCATGGGGAACATTTGTCAGCGTTAACTTCATCTGATAAAATGGAAAGCTTAGAGTATTCAATGGAACGTATCTGAACATCTTCAAATACTATATTTAAGTCATTTTCACGAAATTGCTAGATGCCATGGCATAGTGTATTTATGGACTTTCAAAGCACTAATCTGTAAACTATCGTACTAAATAAGGAGAATATTGTAAATTAAAGGTTTACGAATACGAATCATGTCTGCAGTCGATATACTCCTGATTAAAATGTGTCTTCTCTTAAAATGTCAGTCACAGGACATGCTTTTTTTTAACAAAATTTTTTTAATAGGATAGTTATGTTCTAATTTTTGCACAGATATGAAAACGTAATATTCAGTTTCAAGCAATCAAAAAGTGTAGGTGAAGTCATATATCACTGATTTTTCAGTAGTTACAGAAGAAGGCCATGTTATTTGTATAGTTTTACAAAAGTTTACTTTCAAACATTGATTATTATTTTCATGCTTTCTAAACTTAGGAATTATGAGTCAATAGCTGCGAAATGTTTAACCTATTTAGGTAGGGCTTATCTTTGTAATCGAGAAAAGCAGTCAACAATTTACACGTGCTATTCATATTGATTTTCTGAATTTACTTCAGATTTCGATCATTGGATTGTTCCGAAGTGGTTTACATATTGTTTACGAGTAGCTAGACATCAAAGTCAGCCTCAAGTGTTAGACCAATAAATCACGGATAAGATAGATGGGTATTGAAGAGCCGTATTTTACAACACCTAGATGCATCTTAAAACAGGTTTATTTTCGTACAGTACGATATCTTATTCGAATATAAATAGACTTTAACTGTTTTCATGCAAATATAAACAATTATATTAGACCCCCAGAATAGTACTACAAGGACAAAAAATTTGGATGTTTGAAAACTGACTGAAAACAAACAATTTTCATCAACTAAAATTAGTTCTGTCTTAATTATATCAATCTCTTTTAAATTTTAATTTTTTTAAGACTTGTTTCTTCGTTATAAAAATACCAACTTTTCACATACCTATTTTGATAATATTACAAATAAAACTCATTGATTTTTTCGATCAAAACAAATAATAATTTATTTTATATTTGCCAACGTTACATTCATCTTATTTAAAACTTTTTTAAGGCAAGAAATTTTTATAAAAAGAATTTTATCTCCAATATCGTCATTAAGAAATTTATTATACTAACCAAAGGTTATTGTTTTCGCTCCAGTCTAACGCACTTGCGTCAAATATTGCAACAATAATGTTTATTCGAAAGAATATAATATTAGTCCTCGGTGCGTTTAAAGTTCATAGATAATGATCTTAATTAACTAAATTTCTTCATGACGATTTCGGAGATGTGATTAATTTTATCGAAATTCCTGGCATTGACAAGATTTATAAATAATACGAACGAAACAATGGCAAATCTAAACTTAACTGTTACTCTAGGAATACGACACCTGATATTCCTTTACGTAACTGTCTTCCAGCTCTTTATACTTCTGCGTCTTTGTCCAATTCACTCGATATACCCATTGAAAAGCAGCCTACCGATAACTACTCCACAGATTTCTCTCTTCTTTCACTCCTCCGCAAACAATCAAATCAACACCAATCGACCATTGCCCCCTAACCTTCCGCAACGCACTCGTATTCATCCACCTCAAACTACGCGCAGCGTAATCTCCCAAGGCCACCTCTATACACACATCGGCCTCACCTCGCTCGCAACCCGCGACATTGCAATATCAATTTCAATTTCAATTTCAACTCCGCCTCCGTCGCGGCCGCGACTCAAAGTCCATTGCTCCCTCCCGAAAAAGAAAAAAAAAAAGAACTCCTCGTGTACGTATACATGTGCGTTCGCGCTCGTATTATAGAAAGCAATGGCTTCGAGGATCGAAGTCGACATCGGGCGTGCGCGGCATGGTGTATTAAGCCGCGTGCGTGACGCTCCGGTGCGCTTCCTGTCCTGTGTCCCACATACTCGCGCGCACAGCTGATGTCTAGGTGTGTGTGTGTGTGTGTGTGTATGTGTGTGTGTGTGTGTGTGTGTGGTGTATAGGTGTGCAGTGTGTGCACCACCTTGATTCTTGCGAGTCGAGAGTCTTGTGGATGGATGTGGACGCCTCGGACTTGGAAGTAGTTGGCGTGCTGTCGCAGAGGTGTGTATTGGTTGATAGTAGGAGGAAGGAAAGGGTGATAAGAGATTTTTTATGGGGGTTGTTAGAGTTGCGGGGTGGGTAGGTGATGTAGTAAGCAGTTTGATCATTGGGTGTATGGTGGACATGGTTGTGCGTCTGTTGAGACTTGCACGAGTGAAGCAGTCGTATTATCAGACATCTGGATTGGATGCGTGTGTTTGAATGTTAGGAGGGTTGTCGACGGGTTGACAGGAGTATTTTATGAGGGTTGTTGGAGTTGTAAGGGTTATCTGAGAAGGTTTTTCTTATGTAGATAGTGGTACATATGAGCTTGGCTGCACAGTTGATCAGTGCAGTAGGAAAACTTTGCAAAAGTTGATCGAAAGTTACCATGAGAAATGATTGTAGGCTTGAATAATATAGAAATGAAAATAGAAATGAAAATAGGTAGTTGTAAATTTTGATTTATTAGTGAAAGTTGAACTGAAAGAAGGATTTATATTTGTATTTAGGATGTTTGGTAACAATTAACAAATATTTGTTGGAATATAAAATATAAACCGAGTGTTCGATGGTTCTTGAAATTTCATAAATCATTGAAAACTTCTTGTTTCGTGCATTTCTAAATGTTTAGTAGTGCAGGGATTGGATTAGTAAGAGGTTGCAGAAATAAGTTGATGCACGTTTTGGAAAAAACAGTAACAATTACTTCTCGGTGGTCTTCGCGGCTCTGGCTTGAGGAGAGAACCGGTAATTCTTGAAAAAAGTGCGAATGTTTGTTATATTTACGTATAATTTATGTACATAAATAATATATGATGTAGTTACAAATGTGCTTCAATTCAAATTTAATGAAATGTAGCGATGCGAGTATGTATTATGAACTGTATTTACGAGAAGAGGTATGAGTAATTAAAATTGTGAGTGTATGTTAGAGCAACAGTTGAAAATAGCGTAATCACTCCTTAAATTTTATCTATGCCCTTTAAACTGAGCGAAACTCAATAAATTTTAGAAACTGATCATAAAAATGTGTTCTCTATATGTACTCAGAAATATGTAATCTTAGAATTAATTACAGTCATTTATACATAGTTTTGCAGCCAAAGTTGAATTTGAATGCCTGGATAAAGAAGCTGCAAAATTAAAAAAAAATCAATCTTTAACTAAATTGAAATATAATGGTTATACTCCAAAAATTAGAAAATAGGCTTCGCATTTCATTCGGCTTAAATTAACCTGGCTCACGTGTCTTTTAAGTATATACGGAAAGCTTATAATAATTTACATACTCTCGAAATCAATAGTTCAAAGTTTCAAGATTACAGTATTTTCAGAGTTAAACAGTGACTTGCTCCCTTATAATGAATATATTATTTTAATTAGATAAATAACAAATGTTTGATTTCAATATATATATATATATATATATACAAAGGAAGCTCTGGCTTCCTGCGTGCTACAACTAATGTAAAAATTATTGGAACTATTCATCCATCCATCCATCCATCCACCCAGCCTATAGCGAGACTATCAAGGGATATGACGAATCTGAAATTTTTGGGCGGTTTGAGTTTAATATAATAAATAAATATTCTAAGGTTAGCCTCAACCAAAGTCGATAAGAGCTAGATTATTAATTGTTGAATCTTCTGGATTTTGTGACAAAAACCAATTTGTATACATTTTTTATCCTTATATTTTACATTGAAACTTTCAAAACTGAAAAAAATTCTCATTCAAGTTCTTCATCATTGTAATCAGAATTTTGCACAAGATTATGGGATTGTATGAGCTCATCCGGGGTGCATCAGGTCGTGCACCACCTTCCATCCATCTACATTTTTAATGTCATGGACGCACCGGTGCATTAAGACAAAACCTGGCCATAAGTGGCTGTGACGTACGGGTGCGCCAGAAAACTTATACATGTAAAATTATTTATAAATAATGTACAACGGAAAATATTATTATGCTTAGATATGTATAAGGGATTTTAAAGTTTGCTGATTACAAATTTTGCATACGTTTTTCGTAATACATTAATACAAAAAAACTAGTAATTTATTTATGCAAACAAACATTACGTCCAGCTGTAGCGTAGGTATGACCTATACTCTAAACCTAAAAGATTAAAAATTGACGCAAAAAAGATTAAACTGAGAAGTTTACTCATTTGCAAAGAATAAACTGCTGATTCTCTACTTTATAAAAGTATAAAATGTTATTGTAACTTTTAAAAGAGTAAAGTAGCGAATTTCATCTTTACGGAATGAGTAAATACCAAGGTTTCTACTTTTTTTACATATATCTACGCATACAACCTCCTTAAATCAATTTAATGATTTCTTTGCTTAAGATACTACTTAAAGTCATCTTTATTATGGATCAAAGCATCTATAGTTGATTTAATTTTATTTATGTACACTGTGATCCATAATAAAGATGAATTTAAGTTGTATCTCAAGCGAAGATTTGATTAAATTGACTAAGGAGGTTATGTAAAGACGAAATTTGCTACTTTACTCTTTTAAAAGTTACAATAACATTTTCTACTTTTATAAAGTAGAGAATCAGCAGTTTATTCTTTGCAAATGAGTAAACTTCTCAGTTTAATCTTTTTTGCGTCAATTTTTAATCTTTTAGGTTTAGAGTGTACCAACTGCCCTTAAAGTCCAACAATTTTGTACTAGATCTCACTCAGTCATAACGACACCAAAGCCGCTCATACGTCCTCAATCTATCGAAACTCAACGCACTCGCAATTCTCCAAAAGCACCCATCTTCTAATCCATCCATCTTTAATCTCTCGTTCCAGGCGTACCAATCGGCGAGGAGCCATCGGAGCCCCTCAGCACGACGCCGGTCGCCCTCGCCCCGAGCGCCGAGCCCCAGGCCCCCCAACCCGAGCCCCAGCTCGAACCAATCCAACCACAAGCCCCGGCGCAAGCTCAACCCCAGCAGCCCGAGGGCCACTCGATGGACGACCTGCTGCCGGGCAGCAGTCAGGCACCGAGTCCCGCCCAGCTGATCTTCGTCGACGCGCCCCAGCACATCGAGACGGAACTGGGCGCCTCGGTGCTGCTCGCCTGTAGGACCGCCGAGGCCGTCGCCGAGTGCCGATGGTCCTGGCAACCGCTGCCCCCTACGCATCTGCCTTTGCCGAACATCGAAGAGAACGCTGGATCGAGTGTAGCTGCCGCTGCGGTGCATCGTGAGTCGAGAGATTGTACTTTTGAATTTGGGGATGGGGGAGGGGTATGTGTGTTTGTGATGGGTGGGTTGGGTAATTTTTGTCTTAAACTTGTTTAGTGTTTTAAGCTTGATAGTTATTTCTTTGTCCAAGCAGCAGTAGTTGAGATGAAAATGTTTTTAAAAAGGAGTACTAGTCCCCTTATTGCATAATTCGCTTTTGAAATTGTTGAAAGGTAAGTAAGTATTGTTACATGATAAAAATGTATAAGAGATTTTAAATACAAAATTTTTTACAATAGGTCTTCCCACCTAATTTGTCTTTATAAATCTTCCCTAGTAAAAACTGAAATTATTTTTATACAAATCTGGGCATTTCGTAATGTCACTAAGTATTGATAAACTGGCTCACCTTTCCACCGAAAATGAAGCGTTTTTTTCAACCATTTACCTAATATTATTATATGAATAGTCTAAAGAAAACAACATACAATACTTGATTGCTACAAAATTTTTGGCTAGAAAAATGCTCCTATAATGAGAGTAATCTTGTCAATGAGAACAAAATTCAAAACAAAATTGTGTCACGAATATGCCAGGATAAAATAAACATAGCATAGAATTTTTTTTTAATACCTCTTTATTTCATATATTCAACAGACTTTCTTTGCTATGTTTGGGCAATATTTTCCTCCATATGCATCTTAGGAAGGATGTACGCCCTAACTGAGGAGACCAATATACATTCCCTGTTCGAAACGCATTTTCCTCTCAATTTAAAATTTCGAATGATTTTTCTTCACATTTATTGTGATTAGTTTCAGTTTAATTATTTCTGACTATTTCTTCCCTACAACAAGACTTTTTGTTTCTTATACTCATTCAGTAAGGCACTTGAGGCTGGATACATAAAGTCCACCTTACTTGAAATATGAGGCAAAAATTTATTTTTACCTCGTGGAGATAAATAGATTCATTTTCGTATTAATGAGAACAATCCACTTCTTATTTTTGTGCATTAGTTAGTTTTTTAATATCACTTCACCTATGCGCTGTTATTAGCCAATTTTAGTAAAATACTTTCCTTGGAATTATTCTAACCATTATGTAAAGTTTTAATAAATATAATGTTTGTCAACTTTCTAATATGTAAGCTTGAATCTACTCAGTGCACGTTTTTTATATATTTATCATTCGAAGTACATTCCTCTATGGCCAGATATGCCAATACCTCGATCATTTCGATGCTGCTTCACGGTTTTACGAGTATTTACAAATCGTCAAATCTCTTCATCACTTTCTTAACTACGTCTTATCATTTAAAATTACTTATAAACAGATTTCATACAACTTAATTTGTAACGTCTTCCAAAAACGGCAGTTACATTATTCATTATATGGAATCCTCGTTATCTAACTAGTAACTTTGGATTAGACTTTAAATTGTGGAACCTTCTTATACTTCTGGTATCATTGCATCTTCTTTGGATATTGTTATTAAATATAGAGTAAAATCTCCAGTTTCTGAGTACTAACTTATCATACTCCACTATACCATACTATACTATATACTGTGTTACTTGTTAGTAGTTATTAAATCCTCGTTTTTATTTCAAATTCATCTTATAAATATATAACAAAGTTATAATTGCTATCTATAACCCATTGTACTTTTCGTTTTTTTAAAAAATGATAATCTAAAAAAGTGATTATCTTAAAACTCGATATAATTGACTGTTTCATAAAGGCGCAAAAACGATAGCTATTTTAATTTAAAAAATCTGAACGTTTGTATTGAAACAAAACTTTAATCAATCACTATTAGATTATTTATGAAGTATCGTACGATATTATATATTAGATATTATAGACACGCGTAGCACATAGAAGCTAGCTATTACCTACTTGTAAAAAGAGCATTCAACCCGAGATAATGAATAAACAATTAGATAAGTATAATATATATGCAATGAATTTAAACTCATGAATGAAGAGACACCTTACGTTCAATTCTACTTTCACCAGTCTACCACCAGTCTACACACTAAAAAAATGATATATATACTTTGCTCAATTTCACTATATAGATATATGCATTATCACGAAATATACATTTCATAACAGACTGCAGTAAAAAATGTAATATTGCACTCAATAATAATAATGTACTTAATTAAAACTAGATAATATTTACATATTCCCCAAAAATGAATGTAACTACATTCCTGAATAACTAAACACTCTTAACCCAACATAAACCCGTAAATACCACTAACATTGCGATAAACACATTTCACACACCCGCACTCCACTTAGAAAAAAAAATCGCTCTGAATACCCAATGAGCGCGTATTGTAACACCCACATACTTAAACTCCCATCGACTCGAACTATCCATCCAAAAGAAAGACGAATACATCCCAAAGCCCGAAGCGCGCGTCTGGCGCCAGTCGGCGCGCGCGCATTTTCGAAACTCAACTTTTCCCCGCGCTCCTGTTCACGCTCATATAGGATATGTACTCTCTGCCAAAAGTGTACATCTGCAATTTTCACTCGAGGCGCGCGCGCGTGTCGATCCGCATTCGCGGCGCGTAGCCAGCGGCGCTCGAAATTTCACGCGCCGCCTGGCTCTATTATACGCGGGCGCACGTGGAAAGCGAAATGAAATCATTGACACCCGTGGTCTTTTTTGCTGCACGCGCCTGAGAGGTGTGCAGGTAGGTGAGTGACAGAGTGATAGATAGATAGATAGATAGATATACTTTTTATTCGTCAGAAGACAAAATCTTACAATTTCATGTACATGTAGTTATAATTATAATTAAAAAAATATCAGTCGATTTAATATAATTGTTATCTTAACTTTCACTTATTGCATATTTCTTATTAAAATAATAATTCACTTTATCAGTTCGTCAGTTTATAAAATTTAAATGTAATGAACTAGTCACAGTCAAATATCACAGAAAACGCTTCGTCAAAAAAAAATAATAATACATAGAATAAAAAATAAATACAATAAAGATAACATATAAATATAAAAGAATACATACACATACTTTGCTAAATCTTTGCGTATACTATCACGTCTAAATTTAAAACACACTCATTCATAACACTTTAACAATCACGCTAATAAATACATTCACACCTAATTAACAGTGAGAGAGAGTGTGAGGCGGCGGTGGGAGTGAGAGAGGGGTGTAGGTACCCGTGTAAAAAGATTAGTCGGCACTAGTCTGGGATTAATCTGACTTAACAAGTCTGGCGAAAGTCTGGCAAAAGTGTGGGAGAAGTCTGGCTTAGGCCACTATGCCAGACTTTTTTTGGAATTATGTCAGGACAACTCATTTTTCACAAGTAAATAATTAGAGTAGTACATTAATTATTAGTATCGACTAGAATAGTGAAAATACGCACTTTTCGATAAAATAGGAGAAAAGTTTCTTTACATATTGCAATCTTGTTTAAAATATGAATATTTGTAAAAAAAGAGACAAAAATGTAGGTTACTGGCAATTTGACATGACGCGATGCTTGTGTTTTGCACATTTTGTCTAAAGTCTGGCATAGTGGCCAAAGCCAGACTTCTGCCGGACTTCTCAAAGACTTTCGCCAGACTTATTGAGCCAGACTATTGTCAGACTAATTATTTTACACGGGTAGGTGTGGAATAGCGCGGTTGGCGTTGGACAGAGGAGTGAGAAATCTTAATTTTGAACATGATTAGTTAGATTCGACCGGTGTTAATTTGAATATGTAATTGGATAAGTACCTCGTTTACTGTGATTTTCGCGGTAATTTTTATTAGAAATTTTTGTTTGTTTAGTGGAAAATAATTATTATATATGTTTGTTACTGTAATGTTGAATAATATATAGCTTTTGGTAGAAAAAAATTATTGTTAGCAATTTTATATTAATTCACTTCTTATCTTTTTATATTTAATTAAGACAATCGTGAATAATACTCTTTTGAGTTTGGGATTAGTATCTGATATTCTCTATTAATTTGAACCAGTGTAAAGTATGTCAATTCCACTAATTCAGTAGTGAATATTAACTTTTTCACTGCAAATTAGTGAATATTCCAAGGAATATTCGCTACTGAAACAGTGGATTTTTCAATAATTCAGGGACAGTAACATACTTTTCACTGTTTCGTTTTTAGAGAGTCGGGAAAATTTAGTCGTACTAATTTTGCACTATTTTCTCTAGAACGTGTTTAGTAACGGATATACTTTTTTTGAGTGTTTCAACTGGAATAACTTAGAGTCAGTATTATTTAAATTCATTACAAGACGAGAAATTTCTATGACACCATTTTTATGCTAATTCAATAATATTCTTTATAAACTTTTCAGAAGCGATCACTAAATATCAATAAAAGAAATTCAAATAAACGTTAATTTATATTGTTTACTCAAAGAAATTGAATAATATTTAATTATAGTGTACAATATGTGCAAGAAGAGAACAACCTCACTTTATCCTGTACTTTGTCATAACAGTTAAGTAAATCAGTAGAAAAGGGACGTGTTGTGGCCAGACACTACACTAATATTACATTGAGGAAAGTGAGAAGGATCTGTTTAAAAATAGTACTAGATTTGATGGTGCAAAGTTGGTACCTACACCTAAATTTTTTCAATAATCATTTTTAATAAGAAAATTTGGTTTTACTTCTTAAAATATAAGTATATTATGAACTATTTTCTTAACTAAACGTGAAAAGTTAAACTTATTTTAAAATATTTCCGCTTTCAAATTATTAAGCTGCTATAATAAATACAGTAGCTGTTTTTACTAAAATCATTCAACATTATAATAAAACAGGAAATTTTACTTCAAAATATGTGGTTATCTCAAATAAACTCTATTTTAGTAGCGAGTTAAGTAACTATCCCAAATCGGTTTATTCTCATCATTCAGTATACTTCATATCGTCGCTCATCCCGAAAACTATATCACATTTTATTCATTCTATCCAGGATCTCCCTTCAAAAACTAGAAATCTTCAGATTCTCCAACAAAAGCTACCATTCCATGTATCTCCTAAAAAAGTATCAATCCTTAACAAACTACCTAAAAATCTCTAGTCTTTGTCGCAAGACCCCTGTAAAAAAGAACCAGCTACTCTCCACAAAAAAAGTTACCATCCAATTATCCCCAACTTCTCAAACTCCCCATCCCCAAGAAAAACAACAATACCTAACCCTCGTGTTTGTCTCTCTCATGTTCCAGCTAACGACGTGTCCTCAAACTCGACGTCCACGTCGACGACGGGCCTGTCGCTGCCGGTGCGCACGTTCCCGGCCTTCGGCAACGCGAGCAACGACTGCTCGGTGCGCTTCTCGAGCGTGAAGCACGAGCAAACCGGCTACTGGAGCTGCGCCGCCCGGCGCGCCGACGAGGACACTTTCACGAGCACGCCGCCGGCCAAGCTCAGCATCGTCCACGTCGACACCGGTACAATTTCTACTTTTTTTTTCTTTCTTTCTTTTTCTCGGTGTGCAGGCTTCTGCGGCGCTTTTACATTCGCGTTCGTTCCTCTCTGGCTTAGATTGGATTGATTTTCGTTGAGATTCTTAAGGAGGTTGATTAGTTGATTTTTTTTACTCTTGGAAGTGAGAGAAATTGCGTTTGAAATATTGCGGATCTTATAGGAGAATTTAATAAATAATGTATAGTTCGTATTGGGTTGGGGACGTACTCGGTTTTTGCAAATAAATATATATAGAAGTGCGGCATTATTATATTGATATTATGTTGCAGTCAGATTTTTTCTGTATTACGACTGGTATAAATGCTTACTATTTCAAGTGTGTCTCCAGTATGCCAAAAGATGGTCAATTTTTTTATATAGAAAACGCAATATTTGCAATAAAATTTCTTTGCAGGAAAATATTATGGCAATATTTTTTATCATATAGTTTGACAAAATAATAAACATCACTTTGATATTAGTGATGAGAGAAATAGTTTGCATAATCAATTTTTTACTAATTCGTTTATTTAGTCGACGTTTCGATCATTTTTTGGAAATTAACAGTTTCCATTCGAGGGCTCGGAATCAACTCCTGACAAAAGTCTTCTAGTGGGAAAAGAGAAATTAATTTTGCTTAATAATTACTTATTTGAAAGGATATCCTTTTGCGAAAAGAGAATCGTTTCTTGAGTACTCTACAGTTCAAAACTCTCAGTCTAGATAGTTACCTTGAAAAATTCAATTTGTGGCGACCTTTAAAAGCCTTTTGTTAGAAACAGTAATTTTAAAGCAAAATTTCCTACTAGATATTTATTTTGCGAGAGGATCTGGGTCTCCACAAAAATAATTTTTTACTGCAAATGGTCGTAGAAATTGTAATAAATATGGGACATTCCTGTTAATCTTTTCTTGCATATGTCAGGATATATTACCATAAATTCAAAGTGTCTCACGTTTAGCATGAGTTTCAAGATAATTCCTCTTATAAGATCTGTAGGGGGATTCTGAATATTATTTTACTATACAAATACTTGGTAATATCTGTAATTTAACCGCTGTAATTTAAACTCTCAAAATCTGTCTCCTACGCGACACAGTATATTACCATATTTACTGCGAAAACTTTGCGGCGTGCATGTTTCTATGAAGCTGACACGATCAACAAAGATTTTGTTTCCGACGGTAATTTGATTCCTTTTGACATGCCCTAAAACTTTTCCGGTTTTTAAATTTATTATCATTATTTTTCGGAGAACAATCAAATTTTTTAAAAAAATTTCTTAGCAATTTTCTAAAAAATAGCTTGTTTTCCGAAAAATAATGGTAAAAAATATTTTTAACAAGAAAGTAAACTGCGAAAGTTTTCATGCCAAAAGGACTCAAATCACTATTTACAAAAAATGTAGTATTGACAAGGGTAATATACTGTGTTGCATAGTATCAATATTTTGAGGTTTTACATCGGTTAAATTATGTACAGATATTACTAAGTAATTAGAGTAAAAAAAATTAAAACTTTCTATCAACAGCTCATAAAAAAAATTTATTTTAAACTTTAAACGCCGGCTGACCAGATTCAGCCATTATCTACTGCGATTCTTCAAATATAAAAAGCCCGTGTACAATCTTCCTATCATTCTCAAATTACATTTCCCCAATACTCGCATTAAAATAACCATTAAACAAAACATTCCAGTCACAAGTTCAAAACATTAAATCCCGATCCTTACCCTCCTGCAATAGTTCACGTTAAATTCACATACACACACACTCACACATACACGCACAAACACACACACACATACACACACACAACACATACACGCACATACACACACCAGTCTACACACTAAAAAAATGATATATATACTTTGCTCAATTTCACTATATAGATATATGTATTATCACGAAATATCATACAGTTCATAACAGACTGCAGTAAAAAATGTCATATTGCACTTAATAATAATAATGTATTTAATTAAACTAGAAAATATTTACATTTTTCCTAAAAATTAATGATAGTACATTCCTGAATAACTAAACACTCTTCAAGCAACATAAGACTGTAACACACACACACACACGCACACATTCGCAAACAAACAACTCTTCTTACCACCAACCCTCGCGCCATCTACTCACCTCTCTCTATCTTCCCTCTCTGCTTCCAGCCGGCCTCATCAGTTTCGCCCAGCAGGACGGCTCCCTGGAGACTCCCGCGGGCAGCGCGGCCCGCCTGCCCTGTCGCGCGACCTCGCCGGTCCGCGAGTGCCAGTGGTCCTGGCGCCAGTTGAACCAGTCCCAGCCCTGGGACGCGGAGATGCGCAAGTTCTCGGCCTCCGGCAACGACAGCACCGACTGCGACCTGGGCCTGCCCGCCGTGCGCTCCGAGCACGAGGGATTCTGGACCTGCGGGGCCAGGCTCGTTCCCACCTCGCCCTTCGTCCAGGCGCCCTCTATCAGACTGCTGATCTCGGAAGGTAAGTAAGGTGGAGATAAAGATGATGAAAGGATGTATTCATTGGCGTTCATTCGGATGGTTTATGATGTGTAGTATATAATTTAACCAAAATTATGTTATTTTGCGTCTTGAATTTGTTGTAAATGGAAATATAACATTTTGAGGTTATGTCGAGATCTGTAATATGCCGAGTGTATTGTCCAAGTTTACGTCCACTGCTTTTTCTGAACCAACATTTAATGCATATGTCCAACTACTGGGTCCTAACTATGTCCAAGTACTGGGACCAGCTTGACATATGGTTTCCAACTACTGCGACATATAGTTGAATTTTTAAACTTATTTTTTTAGTATAAAAAAGTATGTAAGCGTAATTTCTCTTGTACTAATAACAGTAAAATATGCCGAATTAACGATTAGATTAAAGATTTGGGGAAAATATTAAGTTTTGGCTCTACAAACACTGATTCCATATTTCCTTTTCTAAAAATGTCCAAGTACTACCTACTTTACCTTATGTAGGTTGTTGGGTGAGGAGGTGGAGGTTTGGATGTGGGTTGGCTTTTTAGAGAGTCGGATGGAGGATGCATGCCGAAGTTGTGGATTATAGAGAGACGTGGATCGGAGGTTCTGGAACTGGGCGAGGGTGATGATGAGCATGATTAAGTTGAAATTATAGTTGTGGAGATTTCACGGATAAGAATAGGATAGCTGAGTTTTTGATGACGGGTGAGTGAATTTTTGCTATTTTGAGTTTAGAGGGGCGCGGAGAGAGGTTCTTTAGTGAAGATTGTAGGGGGCTTTGTGATGATGACTGGGACGTTCTTACGTTGTACGAACTGTAAAATTTGCCTGCTGTCTGGATGAATGTTCCCTGTATGATTGCTGCAGAACACTAACAGAAATATGGAATATGTGACGTTGTACAATGGAATAGATGGTAAAGTCTTTTATTAGATATACGTACTGACCCATGGTCCTTTTGCAACTACTAAAGAATTAACTGCAATTTTGATATACATCTTTAAAAGAACCGAAGTTTAGAAATATATCTTTATGCATTGAAAACGACGGTTTATTTGTACGTTTATTTGGAATAACACGTTAAATATTTACGTAAAAATGTGTTTTATATCAATAGCTAGGAGAAGTCGAGTCTCGGATCTGGCTCAAACCTTCAGGAATATAATTCTTTAGACAAGAAATTTAATCCGTTAATTTAGGATTTGTCAGAATAGATTCGTTATATTCAAAATACGGGCTAAATCTGGTTAAATTGATACCTGTATAGCAATAGTAGGGTCATGGCTTGCAAAAAGTGATCATAGAAAAAGATGTCGTAAGTTTCAATTTAAGACTTGCTAGATGACAAATCGTTAATTAGTTCCAACATAATGCGAAACTAGATGTAAAGTTGGATAATGCACCGTTAGAGTCAATCAACAATTTAACATCTAGCATGACTTGAATTACGTTTCACGATACATATCTTCTTTATATTATCCATAATACAATCGACGGTTCCATCAGTTGCAGATGTGCAGGCTGCTAGAGGCACTCGTTCTATGTTTCGTTCAGATCTAGCTCGAATTATTAAAATAACGCGCCATTTCTCGAAAATAAGGGCCTATTCTAACAAACCCCGTAACACCGTTTACATTTTCTTCCATCCAAAGCATCGTTCCCCAGAGTTTGACTCGCAAAGCCAGCGTCAGGTTCATAGATCCCGGAATCTCCTGAAGCTTTGTTATCTTTTTTATTACCACGAAATACGATACGTGAATCTATTATATTCCAAGCAATGCACATAAGTTCAGTATAAAACGTCACCTCTACATCCACGACCATGAGAAATGATCCAAAAAGACATAAAAAAGAACAGATCGAGAGAGAGCTTTTGTTCAATCTTCGTGTGTTTTTTTTCATCCTCGCAGTGGAGTTCGTGCAGCTGTCGCGTGGCATCCAGATAACGGCCGGCGAGACGGTGTTCCTGCGCTGCCTGGTCAACAAGCCGGTCTTCCAGTGCGAGTGGAGCTGGCGACCGAGCAACTCGAGCAAGAACTCGACCGTCGTGAAGAAGTTCGGCCCTAACAAGGAGACGGATCACGACTGCTCGGTCCGCTTCAAGAACATACTCTACGAGGAGGAGGGACTCTGGACCTGCGGCGTCAGACTCACGCCCGATGGTATACTGCACGAGGCGCCCTCGACGACCGTCACGCTTTTGCCCTCAGGTTGGTAGCGTTCGTGGGTTCTTTTTTGATTGATCGATCGAGCATCGCAATGCGTCAACGTAGTGGATGTATGGAAAAATAGGGTATACTCTATAAAAATTTTGGAGTGGAAATGTCACTTTAAATGCAATAAGTGACATTTGGAGTGAAATATTTACTTAAAAAATTTTAGAGAGTATGGACGAACGTTTGGAGCCTTTGAGTGTAACGTTCCAACCGAGTTTCTCTGTGTAAATGTGAATTAGGCGGTATTTTGGAGTCTGATATAGGTTCTAAAGTTGTTTGAGTGAAAGTTCACTACTTGGAAGTAAGATTTACCTCCACGAGTGAGTTGCACTCTAATATGAGTGATAGAAACCATTTTACTCTAACAAGGAGAGTGCACACCCTCGGGGAAATTAAATTCGACCAGACTTTGGGAGGTGTTTTCTGGGAACTAAAAATGAAGCCTAGTAATCCCGTAATTCATTCTAAGGGCCTAAAGGTATCTCTTCTAAGCATAACTCTACAAGTTGTTATTATGGATAAATGACTCAAAATATAATAAAAAGGAGACGAAGAGACCTTTGATTTAAGCTCTGTTTCGTATAAAAATACTATTTTGATCAAAAGTTATTTACAATTAAAGATGGTAACCGAAATTGCACAAATATTCAAAGAAATTTAACTCTTTTAAATTCGTCGATTTTCCATGTATTTTTACCATCATCAATTGTTAATAACTTTTGATCAGATTAATATTCTTATACGAACAGAACTTAAATTAAAGCTCTTTCCGTCGACTTTTTATTCTCATTTATCCATAATAAAAACTTGTAAAGTGATAGTTAGTTAAAGAGGTACCCTTTTTCATTAAAATAACGCATACTTCGAGTAAATTTCATCATATCTCGATAACAAGGGACCAACCATTAGAATGAATTACGGGTGCTAGACTTAATTTTTGGGTAAGAAACCTCTTCCCAAAGTCTGACCAAAATTCGTTTCCCGGCGGGTGCGCACTCCCCTTGTAAGTGGAGTTAAGTCACGTATTCTTAAGAGGATGCGTCAGACCTATTTTACCCGCTGATAAATATATTCAAAAAATTCTTTTTTCTCAAAACATATAATTGTTATCAGAATTGTTATCAGAATAAAAAGTAGCAATTACGTGATGATGATAAATTTCAATTATAATAACAATTCAAGTTTTCCGCTATGTAATTTCCGTAAATAAATCGACCCTGAAAAAGAAATTCAATTTTGATGAGTATGTGTTGAGATAACTTCTTTATATATTATCCAATGTAGACAATTTTAAACTATTATTCATGTGATCAAAGAATATTTTCAAACGAAATTCTTATTTTATTTCAAACAGCTGTGAAATTTCAATCTAACAAATTTAGCACGTAGGTACTATTTTTAATGGGAAAAATAGAACTTCTTGTTATATAACTGAAAAAACAATTAAAAATTCAATTATTTTGCGTGTCTATGAATAAACCATTTTGAACAGCTAACGACATATAGCTTAAAAATTATTGTTAGTAATTAGTATGTTTCTACCCCAACATATTGTACATGCATAAAATAGCGCGCCACTTATAATAACAAAATACTCAACAAATAATTGAATAGGTGATATAAGATAATTTTGTTGTATCAATTAATTTCAGAAATTTTAAAGTACTACTAATGATTTTTTCAATTTGTTTTTTTTTAATAAAAAACATATAGTGTAGGGTCTTTTAAATAGATGTAAGTAATAATACTTGTATGCGTCACCAATCACAAAACCTTACGTTTTAATGACACATACATCTGCGTCGTCAAATTTCCTTAAAACATCGGGTGATCGGTAAAAAATATTTTGCAATTATGCGCTAAATTTAAATTCCGGTTTTCACACATTTTATTTAGACAACTTTGTTTAATTTCCATATTATTTCACTCAATATGATCATAAAGGTTGTTCTTATGAACACATTTAAGCGATTCAAAGAATGAATCGCACTAAAAAATTTAATTTCCAATGATGGCAAAAGCTAAAATAATAAGTGTAAATTAGATTTATATGCAATTGGTATGCGCATTTTTTAAAAAGATCATTTTTTTTCTCAACAAAGAAAAATTTTATATAGATTTGCCTACATATTATTATAATAAGCTGCAGTTACTCATATAAAGGAAGTAAATAAGCTGTGGCAAACGAAATTATCATGACTCTTACAATAATTAAACCAAAACTATCAAATTATCATAGTCACATATGATTCAAATTATCACAGTCCCTCTAAAATTTAAAAAATTCCAGTTTGTATATTTAATACAATCGCGTCTGAAGTCTTTCCCCCGTAAAGAATAATAGTCACACTTCTTTTGTACCAAAGTTACAACCCATACAGCATGTAAGATTTCTTGAAATATTTTTGAAATATTTATAAGTCTACTAAAAAGACGGCTAAAATCCTTTCTTGAAATATTTTGTGAAAAGCTTTTGGAAAATTTTTGGAAAATTTGTTTAAAATATTTATAAAAATATTTAAGAAATTTTTTCCAAATATTTCACGTTTGAATATTTCTATCATCCAACCCCCTCCCTCCCTCCCCAGGCAAGGTGAACTTCACCGAGATCCCGGAGAACACCTCGGGCGCCCTCGGCTCCGAGGCGACGCTGCGCTGCGCGACCAACGGTCGCATCGAGCGTTGCGCCTGGTCGTTTCGGGGCCTCACCGCCGCCAGCGGTTCGCCCCCGTCGGACGCCGAGTCGCAAGTGCTGCACGAGTTCCCGAGCCACGGCGACCTCGGGCGCAACTGCAGTCTGACCCTGCGCGGACTGAGCACGGCCGAGCAGGGATACTGGACCTGTCAGGTGTACCTCGCGGGACTGAACGGAGCCATGCAGCCACCACCGGCGGCCAAGCTCACTGTTTACGAGGAGGGTGAGTGGAGTGTAAAACATAACGTTGAATTTGAATTGTTGGAATGTATGTAAGGTGTTTATACGAACATTCGTTAATTAAAAAATTACTCTAACGCCTAACTTTGGTAAATTTTAAATGATTGCTTGTAACAGCAAATTGTAGACGAAATTGTTTTCATTTATAGGAGTGTGTTGACAACGTTTCGGGTGTCTCTTACGCCCTTCTTCGGGTCAAAGAATAATTAATTCTATTTAGAATTAATTCATTAATGTACACTAAATTTCACTCACATGATACACAATTTACATATTAGTCACGTGAACATAACATTTCTTTCAGTCCATGACTTAAGAGTACTTTAAATTTAATTTTAAATGATTGCTTCTAACAGCAAATTGTAGACGAAATTGTTTTCATTTGTATGAATATGTTGACAATGTTTCGAGTGTCTCTTACACCCTTCTTCAGGTTAAAGAATAATTAATTCTATATAGAATTAATTAATTAATTAATTATTCTTTGACCTGAAGAAGGGTGTAAGAGACACCCGAAACGTACTCTTAAGTCACGGACTGAAAGAAATGTTACGTTCACGTGACTGATATGTAAATTTTGTATCATGTGCATGAAATTTAATGTACATTTGCATTAACTTTAATGTAAATATATATTAAATTTCAGTAATTGTAACATTAATTTGCAGTTATAACATTACAGAAATTTTATATACATCAGCAGCTTTTGCTTCCGTTACATGTAACAGGAAGTTTTTTTACAGTGTGGAGTGGGTCATTTTGGATGATGGATGGTTGGTTGGATGGTTGGGTTGAGTGATGGAGAGAGAGAATTTTTTGATGATGTGATTGTAATTGTAAGGGACTGAGGTTGTATAAGGAGGAGTGTGGAGAATTGCGGGTGTTTACAGTGAAATGTTTACTGTATAGCCCCGCTCTGCGGAAAATAATGTATGACGATCAATGGTGAATTCGAGAGGTACTCGGGTGTGTATTGTGCTTTTTTGCAGTGATTTTTATCGGAGCATTCTGTCGGTGTGATAGTGTATTGAGAGAGGCGGATATCCGTGAACAATTAAACGGCTAACCCTTTCATCGAGTGAAGTATCATTCTTTTTAGTGTATTATCATTAAATTTGATGTAGATTTTATACAATTGAGAGAGAAATCGCACTTTTTAATTACGTAAAATATTCACGCAAAATTTTGTGACGATTCATTTAATTAAAGTGCTATGTACATGGCAGATTCTAATTCTACGAAGTGGCTTGCCGTACTCGGATGTTTCTACTTATCGTTTACAGATATAACCCATCTTTGGGTCAGGAATTTTTCTAAATTTTGGTTGATGTTTTTATCGTATCTGACGATGAAATAAACCACCCGTACTTCATTTTATTTCCATAATACACGCCATTGTAGTATTATTTAAAAAAAATCAATAAGATTATATGCAATTTTAATAATTTAAAAAAAAGAAAAATTAAATTATAGTTTTCCAACAATTCGGTTGTTGCATGATTTTCTTTTATTCCATGTTCAATTAGTTTATGCTAAAATAATTAGGTCGTGTTTTTTATTTTTGCAATTTAACGAAAATTGAAGTAATTACAGCCATTTGAAATTTGCATGACGTCACGATGTTATAGTTTCATGACGTCACGTAGCATTAGAGTATATCTATATATATATATCGAAAATTTGGAAACTTCAAACGTCTGTAACTTTCAAATTTTTCATTTTTATGATAAAAGAAAAAATACGACCTAATTATTTTTTGCTATATCAACTTTTTATTTGTATGCAACATCCTAATTTTACTTCGATTACTTTGCCCCATCAAAGACCTGAGATTTCGAATAAATTATCAACCCCAAAAATCAATGCACACCGTCTTCCGCATCAAATACAATCTACCTCATCGAAACACTCCCCCCCCCCTACAATCACTTTTAACACTTCGCTTCTCTCCTCAGAGGACGTGACCTTCTCGGAGCTCTCCCAGGACATCCAGATCTCGTCCGGGGGCACGGTGAGCCTGCGCTGCGTGACGACGGGCCGGGTCGAGCAGTGCCGCTGGTCCCTCACCCCGGAGGGCAGCGCCAACACGACCGTCGTCGTGAAGCAGTTCGGGCCCGCGGGCCCCGAGGCCCGCGACTGCAGCGTCAAGCTCTCCCACGCCCTCCAGGAGCAGGAGGGCCTCTGGACCTGCGGGGCGAGGCTACACGCCAGGCAGAACTACACGGACGCGCCGCCCGCCAGGCTCAGCCTCATCGAACCAGGTAGGCACGCACCGGCATGAGACAGAGGAAGAAGTCGAAGGAGAGTGAGAGGGAGAGGGAGAGGGGGAGAGGAATGGAGGGGATAAGAAGCTCGGGGATCTTTGGTGAGGGAGGGCTTTGAGATTCGTGAGGGTGGGAGGGGTTTGGAATACACTGAAAAAAAAATTGGTAAATCTAAGTAAGCGTTTCTTTGAATCGTACTAAGAAAAGATTTACTTAAATATAGTAAATATTTCTTAAATTTAGTAAATATTTATTGAACTAATGAATACCAGTCTAAACATAATTAAAAATTTACTATTATCAAATAAATCTTTTCTGACAAGGGAAAGTCCCCAGGTGACAAGCACCCGTAGAGATCTTTATTTATTACCTTTCCGATATTTTTTAGTGCTGATTGTTGAAAGTTTCCAATTTTAGCGATTTTTACGCTATTTTTCACACATAAAAATCGCTAAAATTGGAAACTTTCAACAATCAGCACTAAAAAATATCGAAAATGTAGGGGTTAGGATAGGCAAATCTTCAATGTGGGTACCACATAGAACACTTTCCGCCTAATAAGACCTCTCCGGGCGCTTATCACCTGGGGACCTTCCCTTGTAAGAAAAGATTTATTTGATAATAGTAAATATTTAATTATGTTTAGACTGGTATTCATCAATTCAATAAATATTTACTAAATTTAAGAAATATTTACTTTATTTAAGTAAATCTTTTCTTAGTACGATTCAATGAAACGTTTACTTAGATTTAACTTTTTTTTTTCAGTGTAGGGAAGGGTAATTGGGCGATGATCGGGAGTGGAGTCTGGGAGACACTGTGGGAATCGTGCAAGGTGGTTGTAAAGCGATACATTTTGAGGGGTGGCACTGTGCGGAAAGTAATTGGTGTCTTAGGACGTTTTTAGTTTTTATCTTTGAATGGAGGACAGTTTGTGAGAAACCTATACGAGAAGTTTTTTAAAATCATCTAAGAAATGCGTGAGGAAAGTTTTAAATAGGAATATTAATGAACTGTAGGAGATAGATTTTTTAAGAATGCTTGGAGTGAGAGAAATCGTACGTTAGAAATCCTTTTTATCCTGCAATTTTTAATACTCTTAGTTGAAACTTATTCTTACGTATTTCTTAAATAATTTTAAAAAAACTTCTCGTATGGGTTTGGCATAAAGTTTTGTAATCTAAAGGTAAAAGACAAAAATCGCTAAAATATCAATTATCCATTGTGCTTCCCCTTAGCGCAAATTAAAGTCGGTCAGATGGTTGATTTGGAACCATGCATAGAATGGATAGAATGTTTAAAAAGTGGTCAAATTTTCGTAACTTCAGAAAAAAGTAGTTAGAATTTAACAAATATCGGTTAACCCCTTGAGTGCCGAGAAAAGATCACAAAAGTATGTTGTGTTTAATTCTGATTATATTAAAAGTATTAGCTTCTAGCGAAAATATTATCATAGAAGGAATATGTATTTTTGTGAGTTCTAAAACTTTTATTCAAGGTATTTTTACCAAAAATATAATCTTCTTAAATTACCCGCGAAATAAACTACTCAAAAATCTGCTATGACAAAGAATCTTTGCCGTCCGCAGTCAAGAGGTTAATAATAAATTTAATATGTTGAAAGTACTAAAGTAACTTCTTGATCGATGATTTATTTAAATACTGATTTTTATCAAAAATGGGCTACGTGCAAGAGCATTTATCATATATTTACAATTTATTTTGTTTTGACTAATTTGCTCGTTGATAATATTAAGTTACTGAAACAAATACAGTAAAATTTGTATTTAACAGTAACATAATATATTTACAAATTCTAAATAACTTGTTTTATAAATAAATGTCATATGTAAGCATTGTTCTTTTTTTATAAAAATCAGTATTTGACTGAAAATGTAAAATTTAGACCACTTTTTTAATATTTATTAAAAAATACTAGAATCCAACTTCAAAATCTTAATTTGGAAAAATTTTTAAAAGTGATATACGTTTTGATCCTTTACATAACTGCAGTGTCTTATAAATATGTTTTATCAGAAAATTATAAAAATTGTAAAAACTAAGGAATTAAAAATGTACAATAAGAAATGGTTTATAGAGCTTCAATATCCCCTTAATTAACTGTATGTGGGTGAGAATGAGGATGAACAACTGAAGGTGATGGTTCAATTAAAAGGAATAGAAGTAGAGGAATTTTTTTATCATTTTGGTTTTTTATTTAGTTTTGTGTATTAAAACATAGTATTAATCTGTTTTTGTTTACTTGGAGAAAAATTTGAATCAGGTCATTTTATAAAAAGACTTTTTTTGCATTTGAAATTAAAAAGAATTAGCTTCAATATTGTATTTAAGTACCCACTACTATAAGTTACAAAATCAATCGTTAAAATCATGTTGCAAGAGTACAATAAATTGATATCTGCAATAAGAGGATAACTATTTGTACATTTTCTCCAAGTAAAAGTAAACGTTTATGTTGTTTGAAAATCGCACTTGGAAATATTTAGAGCAAGCACCTTTTATCTACCTAACTAAAAATAGACGATGAAATCGACCGAATAAATACCTCCTTAACATTAAGTAATTTGCATGAAGAAACTTTCTATTATATAAAAATCTAAAAAGCATGATTGTATTAAATTGGGTTCTTGCACATATATTATTTTTGTATTTGTAGTGCTGCTTACTTTTTTCGAAATTTTTTTCGAAAATATGCACAAAACTAAAATTTTGATATCTCTGCAAACAATAAACATGTAAATATTTTAAAGAAAGCACCTAATAACACTTAATATTATTAATAAATTAAGTTTCTTTTTTTAATAAATGAATTATTATATATTAACTCTTTAAAATAACAAGTTGAAATAACTTTTACATCTGAGTAACACTAAGTTATTTTAAAATGTATAATAATATGTATATACCTTCGTGAACGAATTTGTTACAAAATTCTTGTTAACCAATAATCAATTTGCTAAGTAAAGTGGAATGCAAGCTCCCAATTGAAATTACTTATAAAATATTTAAATTTTAAATACTTTTCTGGATTTCTTGAAGGAAAATTTTATCGTAAATAAAATTATCATTTTACATACAAAAAAAACTCAGAATTATTTTCTATGTAACATAATGTAGATTTATAATATACTGAGAAAAATTCGGTATGTGGCAAAAATTTCAAATTTTATTTGTACAAATAGAAATAGTAACTTTTGCTATTCCATTTTCTCGCAAGGAGAATATCCTACCTTTGGGAGACGGATTTCGTGAGACTTTTAGAGATGTTTTCTGATACCTATAGAAATGACGAATTTGACTAGTAAACAGCGGTTAGCGCTGTTCCAATCTCCGAGATACAAGCTATTGATTCAAAAATATACGTTTAATTAGTGAAAATGGCAATTCGAATAATAATTATAAAGCTTTAATTTGAAATTTCAAGTGTCAAAAGTTTATTCCATTCGATTTTTATAAACGATAACAACCCGCGCTAAAAATCACATAAAAATTTAACTTATTTCATTTACTTTTTAAAGTAATTATTAACTTAATTTTTAATTAGTCATAATAATGATATATATTTGGAACGAAACAATCTTTTGGCATGCTAGATCTCTGAAATTAAAGCTTGTTTCGTTTTCTTTCGTTTTGCATTTCAAATCTATTAATACAATGAATAAGTGCCGAGTTATAACTATAAGCGTATCTTTTCGATACAACAGATATCGCAGATCAATGCTATTATTTGTTTTCATAGTACATAATCATATAAGACTTGTATTATCAATTACTTTTTTCTCATTTATTATTTAAATTAAAAAATGGAATTCGACCAAAAAATTTGAATTATTAATAAAACATTGGGATATAGAAAGTCCGATTTTTTCCATTTGCCACTTCGGAACAATTGAAATCTCAATTTACAGCTATTATGTCGATCGTCGAAGTATCCGCTATATTGAATTTCTTCAGTCAGTCCGTTAGAACTTGCCTTCAGAAAAGCAAATTTTCAGTATTTAAAAACAAAAATAAATACGTACCTAAAACTTTTTTTATACATTTTAATTTAAAAATATATAAAATCTATATGTTTGTTCTCTATACCCTTTATGACGAGATTGAGACCGCGTTAATTGTTCTCCCTAGTCTAAGACGTAATTTGTTGGTACCAGAAAATATCAACCAAAATCCATTTCCCAAAAGTATGATGCACAATACAAAACAGGGTTGCGAATAATGAATTAATTCTTAAATCTGACTAACGCAGTAATTGATAATTAAATTTCTAATTATCAATTAATTTAAGGGGTCACTCTACGATCTCAGCAATAATTTTGAATAATTTATTTTTCATAGAAAAATTTATTTAAAATATTCAACTTTTTACACATAAAAGAAGAGGTTTCACACTTATAAAATATATTTTTTATTTTTGTTTTGTATGCAAAATCTGGCTGGTCCGACTGCCTGAAGTTGACCCTACTACAATCTGGTTGACGTGATATCTCCACTGTGAAGAGCCTGAAAGCAAAAAAGTGGACGGGTTATTAAAAATAAGCTTTTCGCTATAGCCGGTAGCTCAATAAACAAAATTTAATGAAAAATAACAAAATGGCGGACATTTGAAATTTTCGACCTTTTTTGCAATTGCCATTTTGTTATTTTTCATCAAATTTTGTTTATTGAGCTACCGGCTATAGCGAAATCTTATTTTTTAATAACCCGTCCACTTTTTTGCTTTCAGGCTCTTCACAGTGGAGATATCACGTCAACCAGATTGTAGTAGGGTCAACTTCAGGCAGCCGGACCAGCCAGATTTTGCATACAAAACAAAAATAAAAAATATATTTTATAAGTGTGAAACCTCTTCTTTTATGTGTAAAAAGTTGAATATTTTAAATAAATTTTTCTATGAAAAATAAATTATTCAAAATTATTGCTGAGATCTTAGAGTGATCTTTTAAGCTACAATTAATAATTGAAATTATAATTATCACTTATTGTTGCAATTAATAATTAAAATTTTAATTATTAATTATTTGATGTTATAATTGATAATTGACTTTTCAATTATCAATTCATTAGTCTATAATTTATAATTGATTTATTAATTATTTGGTGCTATAATTGATAATTAATTCTTTAATTATGAATTAGTTTAAGGTATAATTAATAATTAATCCTTCGCCTGCTGATATACAAATAACCTTTGCTCTGTAAAATAGAAGCTGCTGTTAAAATTATGAAATTATTTTTATTAATAAATAACCAATTTCTTCAAATCATAGAAATTAATTATCAATTACTCTACTATAATTAATAATTAAGAATTGAATTATCATTTACTTTGTACTATAACTAATAATTAAAAATTGAATTATCAATTACTTGTACTATAATTAATAATTAAAAATACAATTATCAGTTACGTCGATCTATAATGTATAATAAAAATATTAATTATTGTTAATTAAATGTTTGGTGAACTTTTACAACATGATCAGCCTTCTGCCTTAAAATATTACCTTCGAGAAATCCAGCCACATTCACCCCCTCCGCAAACTGCCTTATACATCTAAAAACAAAGGTTGTGAATTTTATTCAGTCGATTTCCGGCAAGAGAGAGAAGAGTAATCTCGAGCGAACGAACCTGTACGAACGTGTACGAACGTAAGAAAGTAAGAGAGAGAGATAAGCCTCGCACCCAACACAATGTCCGCGCCTTGTTTCTAGTGGTGAAGGAACAGCCTGCCGAATGCCATTTAAGATCGATGAAACCGTCGATCGAGTCCACGCTCGCCGCCGATATAAGCCCGTCCGAGAAGAGCCGATAGCGTCGCCGCCATCCTCGTTAACGTACGGGGGAGAGAGAGAGAGTGGGGGGGAATGGGGGTGTAAATTCGTTTTAGGATTTTTCTCGCGACGCACGTACCCTCATACTCGTAATTTTGCGATACTTTACTTTGCGGCGTTGCTGTGTTTTCTTCTTTTTTGTATTTTTTATTATTTCTATATATACGTATGTGCGACGGTCGAAGCTAATGTGTGCGAAGTCCTATGCTGGAACGCGTTTGATGTCCGATCTTCTGGTAGTAATTAGGTGGTGCTTCGCCTAGTAATATCATTATGAAGAGAGGGAATTTTCGAAAAATGTAGAAATACGTAGATTTGAAGTCTTGTATCTGTACCTACGTGTTTTGCATTTTTTTCCAATTTTTTCTTTTTTCGTAATTATATTTTAAAGCAATAAATCAGATGGTATATCATGTCAAAGCATCAGATAAATCAACTAATTTATTACCTAATTCTTTTACCAGGATTAGATTTATTCGTTCAGGAGTATTTGAGTAATTTATATTTTCTTTGCTACATTTCACAACTCAATGCACAAAATTTATAGTGTTAACTGTTAAGTATATAATAATTGTATGCTGTTGAACGAATAAATATTCTTAATAAGACTCCTAGAACAACGTTTTAACAATATTTTAAACTTTTGACTGGTCGATTCAATTACGTGGAATAATTCTTTTTTTTTATGTATACAAATATAATATAAATAATATTGTGTAATTCACGATGTGCCTTAATTAAGCGCCTCGGCGCGACAACGACTCATTGAGTATTTTATTTTATTTTTTATAAATAATAGTAAGTGAGATTCTTCGTATTTTGTAATTACGATGTCTTATATAGTATTATATTATATAGGCCAAGAAATACGTCTTCGTTCTAAGCCATTTAATAAACTATACTTCATTGTCGGGGTTTTAAAATGTTGCGCGCGCGCGCGTGCACGAAGAAAAAATGATGTATATTTTCCCGTTCTTACTGTATAAGCATGACTTAGGCTAGTATTACGAGACCTATTATATTAACTTATAGAAGTATCGACGCGTCATTTTAAAACCCCGCGCGATCATCACCAATTTATCGTCATCACCTGTGCCTTAATTTATTCTCGTCACCAACGTAAATTAAGACTAGCCTTTAGGGATTATACATATATCATAAGATTATTGTTGTAATAGGCCATTTATACAGTATACATATTATATATATAGAATCTTTGCCAATGTAATTGCGATATAGTATTCCTTGTAAAACCTTTATTTAGCGCTAAGTAGGCAATTTTCTAGATCGTATATATTTTTCTAAAACGTCGACTGTATACAATGTTTTCGTTGCTCTTGCGTTATTGAACAATTTGAATTTGTCAAATGAACTCTCGCTTAAATTTGTTTCAGTAAACCAAAGCACTTCAATATCGCGGATAAGAACAAAATCACCAGAATTGTCATTAGAATTCTGCCTTAAGAAAACCTATAAACTTTGCCGCGTATGACTCTAATGCGTGCAATCGCGCGTCGAGAAATTCCAGAATTGTTCTCCTCGTGCGTCACTTTTATCTTTGAAAAGAAAAAACGAAGAAGACGAGAGAAACAACTCTTATTTGACGAGGCAAATCAATTCAAGGCTCGATTGTTCGTCCGTTTCTCTCAGAAGTCGCCGACTTTATTACTTCTCACACACACACGCACGAGAGCACACGAAAACATTAACTTCGCAAACTACACGCGCGCATAAAGCTAAGCGCAGATTAGCTAGAGCAAAGAAATAAAAGAATCGTGCGATCGTGTTTGCGCAAAGGAAATTTATAATATCTTTTTGAAAAATTAATCACCGATGCGCGCGCGCGCGCGCACTTCCTTTTCCCATTTTTCTCCCGACACGCGCGCCAGCCGAGAAAAATGCGGAAAATCGCGCGCAACGATGTATATTTCACTTCGACGCGAGGCGAGAGCCAGCGAAAAGAAAAGGAAAAGAGAAAAGGAACAAAAAAGTGAATCATGTATATCCGCGCGCGGCACTCGTCATTATCATCTGCACACGCACACGCGCGCGAGCGCCTGCGAGCACACGCTGCATATATGTATATTGACGCATCGCAGAAGTATTTTCGCCGTCGAATCTTATACGCTGTGTGCTGTGCTTACGTGTAGCTTTATTAGTCGTGTCTATCGTTGTAAAATTATATTATGTGGAAATTTCTGGAGAGAGATAGAGAGAGAGAGAGAGGGAGATGAAGCGAGGAGAAAAAAACATTAATAAAAGAAAAGTGGAAATAAAAGTATATTTTTCATATCATACATCGACCTGTTTGTTCCTTCTTTGTGTCACTTTTTTATGTTTTAAGCACAATCACCGGCGTCAGCAGAACTTTCACCATTTTTTATAGGCAATTTTCGTGTATATTTTCTTTTTTGTAGAATTATGATTTTTAGGCCTTGGAAAAATTAAAGTATCTGTTTTGTCTTTGTTTTTTAAGAATGAATCGTCGAGTGCATCGACAAACATTTTCTCATTACAATAAAGATGAACATAAGTAAGCAGCATCTGTTAAAATGAAGTAAAATGATTCTTCTTATACTTACTTAAAGATATAAATTGCAATCGCCTATTATTCTATTTTACTTATTTAAATATATTTTTATTTACGGGAGCAGCCCGTTTCACAGTTTTTAAACCAATTACATAATTATTCTACAATAAATGTATACATATATATTTATTAACATCTCTTATACGCAGCAATTCCGTCACTTCAGAAAGAAAATGAAAATGAAGCAACGGTATAAAAAATATTATTTGTACCAAAGAAACACTTAAAAAATTGAAATCCTTATCCGCGTTCACAAAGTACAGTATATTAAATCCCATAAATTTCTCTACATTCTCAATCCCTTCCAAAAAGAAAAAAAAAAAAAGAAACAAATATCCATCATCTCGCTTGAGCTTTAATGACATCCGACTATGTGTTGACGCACTGGGAGAAGAAACTGTGTTCCATTCTGGTGCCTGGGATCGTATCATGCTCAAGGTTGGTGTCTCGAACAAAGCAAAAAATCGCCGAACCACTCGACAAAGCACTTGGTCAACGAAAAGAAAAAAACGAAAATACACACATTTTGCAGAACCGATCACCGTGACGGTCTGGGGCGTGCCGCATCAGATGGTGAACCTGGCCTGCAAGACGGGCCTCGTCGCGCTGGACGCCCAGTGCTTCTGGCTGCACGGCCCGGGACTCAGGCTCTCGGAGGTCGTCAACGCGACCCGGAAAATGAAGTAAGAAAATTGGGCGTAACCGGATGAATAGGTTCTTGTTAAGAGGAGGCTGTATCTACTGTCCTTGTCTAATCACATTTTTGCTAATTACTCAAATAGTAGTGTGTTGATTGATAAACTAAGAGTCGTCCCCAATTCTTCTTAAAATAAGGGATATTTTGAGACCTAAAAGAGTACCTAACGTTATTTCCTTTCCGAGAATAGTTCGAAACGAAAAACCTAACCTTAATTTTCGCGTTTCGAAGTATTTCGAAATTATATCGATATTTCGATATTATATCGGAACAGAAAGAATGTTAAATATTTTTTAGGTCTCAAAATATTTCTTATTTTACGAAGAATTGGGGACGACTCTTAGTCTTTCAATTAACAAACGACTATTTGAATAAATAGCAAAAATGTAATTAGACAAGGACAGTAGATACGGTCTCCTCTTAAGGTGATGCTAAAACCTCGTGTCGTCGGCAAATACGGGGAATTACTTTGCTCATTGTGTTCTCGATTTTGAGAAAGTATTTCTATGGAAGATTGTAGTTTTTGGTTAAGACAACGACGTTCCAGAGAGATATTTACACTAATTTGGAAAGGAAATGAAGACAGTAGCTCCTCGTAATTGGCATCACCTTAAGGTTTGATAAATATCTCTCTGAAATGTTGTTGTCTCAATCAAAAACAACAACCTTTCATAGAGATATTTTCTCAAAATTGAGAATTAAATGCAAAAAGTGTTTCCCCGTATTTGTCAGTAACAGGGGGGTTTAGCATCACCTTAAAAGAGAGAGAGAGAGAGAGAGAGAGAGAGATGCATAGCTGAGTTATAATGTATTTTGAATTTAGAAAATTGAACTGTATATTTGAAAAAGTTATGGCATTGTAAGGTTTCTTTAAGACGGCACAGTCGTAACGTGGTTAGAGGATGTCGCCGTATGGTCGTGGACAACGAAGGCCTTTAGATTGTCGTTGTGTCTTTCAGTTTTTATGATGGGTGAAGTGCATTTTTAGCCTATTAGAAAAGCAATCGCAAATTACGAGTTTAAATTTCTAAATTTTACTAAAATAAATGATGGGTAGATGTCAATTTAAAATTGTATTTGACTCTATGGGTTTATACGAGCACAGTATTCTCTTATAATTAACAACCATTTTCATTTTTGCACCTAATACTTTTTTTAAATAAAGTTTTAAAGTAAAATTCAATTAAATATGCATATTCGACACAGTACGATAATTTTTTGGAGGGATATATATTTAGGTATGAAAGATCAGAATTACTATAGTGGATCCCAAAAACTTGTTGCCATTAAGCAAAAAAGAGTATTTAAAATTTTATTTGACTTGGTTGGTTTCTACGTACAGTATTCTCTTATGATTGACACCATTCTCATCCTCTCTAACAAAGAGGTGATGAAAATTTCATCTCTTTTATATCCATCAAAAATTAAAACTAAAAATTGTTGAACAGTAGCCTTACACAAACACTATAGAATATAAATATTGTAGAGGTTGTAAATTTAGTTAAATTTTCTCTTCGATTTTACAAATCCAAAAATCAACTTTAATTGTAATTAGTGATTTTACTTTTAGTTGATTTATGCCTAAAGAGTCAAAACTTCAAATCAAAGCGTCTGAGATTTATTTAATTGTTATTATAAAAATTCAAGTAGATTTTACAATTTACAACACTTTTCAATTGAGAAAACGAAAAAAAGAAAATTTTCTGCTATTTTTAGACACACGGTCACGATGAATCACACGACAGGTGTATGCAGCCTTCAGTTCACACCTGATGAAGATGATTTTGGGGAGTGGAACTGCGAGTTTCTTGTGAACAATTCGCACGTGCAAGCGGAGCTCGGTAGTGCTTCGATTTTACTATTAAACAATTCACCCGGTACGTAAATAAAATTTTAAAAATATTTTTAAGTAATTGCAATAAGTATTTTATATAATTTATAAATGTCCAGAATAGTCCTTCGTAACCTTTTTGCTGCTGTATGAGTCACCGTATTTTTATGCAAAATAATTTTTTTATACTGTTATAGACATTTATAAATTGTTTGGTTTTCTCGCCGTAGCGAAAGTGTTAATGGACACTCAACGTGGGAAATTTCTGGTCGAATGAATTTTAATTTTTTTGAAATATTGCAATTTCAATAGGTCTCATTGGATCGAACGTACGTTTTTGCTAAGCTCATTGGAGGATTTCCAACGCATTCGACCAGAAATTTCCCACGTCAAGTGGACATTAACTTTTTTATCTATAATTCAAAACCTATATCAGTAAACCTATATTATATTTAATTTTTGGCCTTTCAACCATGATAAATCTCTAATCTATAAATAATCTATTAAAATTTCGAGTCTATGGTTAAAAAAAGTTATTTTTTTAATTAATCATAAAATTAATTATCAGGTTGATTATAAATTTTGAAGTCATGAATTAAAAGTTCAAAAAACCGCATACTTACACTCGAAACATCCAAAATCACATTTTTCTTCAATCTTCCTGGATTCGCGTTCAGAAACGATTATCCTGCCATCTCGAATTAAAAGCCATGATTAAAAACGTGATTAATAATTGACGAAATTGTAATTTAACTCAGACAGCAAAAACAATTCCAAATAAATTCTTATTGAATGTCAAAATTTACAAAGATTACATGTGAATATTTCTCGAAAAGTGTACATAAAGAGTTCGTAAATAATTGTGTTGTTTCATGATTTTCTTATATCATATTATAGCATACTTACTTTCTTTGTAAACTTTTCGAATTCTTACAATACAACCAAAATGAAAGAAGATACAGCGCTTCGAAAATCCTCGTGACGTCATGGTTCATACGCGGCGCCTTTGAAATTGCATGAATCGTGACGTCATAAAACTTTCGATAGCTGTAACTCTTGTAAATCTCGTTCATTTTGCAAAATTCAAACAGATTGATGAATCGGATCAAGTTCTTCATCGAAATCATCGATACCCTCGAAAAAAATGTAACAACCAATTCTTTTTCAGTTAGCAACAAGTCTAAAAAAAGTTCGTAAAATCAGTTATTTATTAATTCATTAAGAATACGTAAAGATTATTTTTTATAAAATATACCCAAATTTGAGATAATTCATTTTGGATTTACACTCAGTTGTTTTGACTACCCAAAAAGAATGTACGTATACTTGTCCTAAAAACTTCACAAATAATTCATAACCAGCCCTTAAAGTTCACATCAACTGCTCTATAACAAAGTTACAATGTAAAGCTCCAAAGAATTATAATCAACAGCTCACAAACATCTCATAAGAAATTAACTCGGAGCATCTAAATCCCGTGACGACGTTCACCAATTCTTTCCAAACCTTCGCATACATACCCCTATCTATAACACTATAATCTACTCCAAACACGCCGTCACTCACACCCACCCTCTCCAACCCCCAGATCAGCAGCTGGGCTGGCTAGTCGGGGCCGTGACCTCGACCGTCCTCTTCCTCCTGATCATGATCGTCGTCGTGGTGGTCTGCAAGACGCGGCTCTGCGCGCGCAGGATTCCCGCCTTCCTCGAGACTATGCCCTCCTCCGAGCGCATCAAGCGACAGCAGCAGCAGCAGCACTGCAGTACCGGCAATGACGTCGGCGTCGGTATAGCCGATCGCTACAATACCCATCACCAGGGACCCGTGGCCAAGATCGACCTCAGCTACGCGAATCCCAACTTCCTCGCGTGTCCCGAGAGCATCAGCAGCGTCCTGCCGAATCGCAGTCCCCATCTCTACGAGCGAGTGGGAAAACGAGGGGCGCCGATCATGCTCGCAGGGACGAAGAGCTACGAGAATGCGAAGGAGTCGTAGACTCCAAGGACCCAGACGGAAATATTCTTGTATGAATAACTGTATATAACTAGTTACGAAAGAAAATAATAGATAGAAACTATTTAAAACTATTTATAATAGTTTATAAAGGTCGGAATTGAGACTTTTATAATAGTTATTATGGAATATGAACTGCAATTATTAGTCGATAAAAATTTTTAACAGTTATACATTTTTTTCAATTTTTTCGATGCGTGAAGTATAGGCACATAAAAAAAATTATAACTGTTATTATCATTTTTTCAATACGTGAAATTTGGGCACATGAAAAATTTTATATATAGCTCAGAATTTGAAAGAAGATATTAAAATTATAAATAGTTATACGAAGTAAATTATAATTCAAAACAGTTATAAATAGTTATAATTTTTTTTGTACGATGTAATATTTCCTTGTTTGCAGTGAAAAGGAAAAGTTCAAAAAAAATTTATAACTGTTTATTATTATTTATAACAGTTTATAGATATTATACATAGTCTCAATTCCGACCTTTATAAATTTTTATAAACAGTTATAAATACTTTCTATTTTTTATGTGCTAAAACGATTTCCGTCTGGGGACCAATGGATTTTTTTATGTGTGTAGGTATGGGGATGAAGAAGACGCGGGTTGGGCGGTGTTTTTGGTAACTGCGTGAGTATAGTGAAGGAGATAAATGTGTTTTTTGTTAGGAGTTGTCGAAGTATTGTACTTGTTTGGAAGGAGAGGTAATGAAATTTTGTAGAGGATGGACAGAAATTGTCATAAGGGAGGATTGCCGATTTTCGATCGATGGTATGTGAAGATGACGTAGCTCTTTTGTAAATTTTTAAAAATTTCGCAAAATATTCGGAATTTGAGGAGGTTGTATTAAAAACTTGTCGCTAAGAAGCTCTTTACCGCATTTGTGTAAATGCTAGTTCAAAAATGTATTTTGCATTCTTCCTTATTGAAAACAATTCACCGTCGGTATATGAATATCTTAATTGTTTTCATAGTCTTATTATACCGATCACATGTACCATTTTTAAAAATAAGCCGAAATACGTAATTTTGTTAAAGACTTTAGTTTATGACGTTATGTACAAAAATTTATCAGATAAAAAGTTCTATAAATTCTAATAATAGATTTCTTGTACCTTTATAAAATTATGACTTACGAATTATAATAAATAGTTTCTTAAATAATACAATTAATTTCTTAAATATTGATATTGATAGGATTTTAGAAAATGAATTATAATGTATTGTATTAGTATAAATTAAAATTTTTCATAAAATTATATAGTTATCGTTTCCATTTTATTTTGTAGTAGGTATGTATGACATAATATTATATTTAATAAGTGACGTTTGTATGTATATATATATCTCGAAACGACATAAAAAACCAAAGATACATTAAGAATAACATAAGAATTATTTACGATTTTATATTACATAACGCTAGAAGTTAAAAGTTTTGTAGATTTGCCCATATATATTAAGCCAGATTAAGTTATTTTTTAACCCAGGATCTGATATTTCCTGAGCTTTTATTATGCTATATGTATATCGCAAATTATTGTTAAAAGTGTGGTTAGTATGGTTAACACATGAAGGAATTTCTGAAAAATACCAGAAAATGCCACTTTCTATTTAACATACATATATGATGAATTTAGTGTCAAGTATAGTATATACTTTAATTTTCAATCAACTATAACCTCGGCATTTGTCTATCTTTTGTCATTTAATTTTGGTGAAAATGTTTATCTTCGTAAGTATTTTTAGACCTGCAATGCAAAATTTAATATTTACAAAATTTTTTTTTTCAAAGGATAAATAGTGAATAAATCTTACAAGAAGTACAAAAGTTGTTCTATAAATTGTCAGTTTACTTAAGTTTTTAATAAGTTCAGTCGGTACATAAAGATAACGTATTATATTAAAGATATTCCCCAATCCTAATTATAAATCATATACTTAGAACTTAATTTTTTGAATTCAGCTCGCCCATTCCAAGGTAATACAAGTTTGAGTAAATCACCTTTATTTCACCTTTCGAAAGATCGAAAACCGCACAAACGTTTGTTGTGGAAAAAAGATAGTACGTGACGCTTCGACTGCTTCTAAGTGGCATGAGTCAACGACAGATCATCCTTTCATGTTTTATGATTATAATACATATATAGATTCTAAATAAAGTTTCTTTATAGCTAGATAATTTACTCTGATTAAGATTTGATTTTCTCTATATCTTACCATCATTACAATTAAAGTACGAGGAAAAGTACTTTGGTGATGAACACTTAGATGACGCTTTTCCATAAATAGATCATCAAAAAATCACTTTTTATTGATGGTGTATGACATGAATGAGTACTTAATTGCCAAGTACTTGGATCCATTCATTCAAGTACTTTTCCTTGTACTTGAAAAAAGAGGACAAAAGTACTTATTCCCCATCACTTGTTTTTTATAATAAGAATTTGTAATATTTAGTAAAAAAATTAAATTTACAAGATACAGCAAATCAAAAATCAAATTTTTATGCCATTTTTGCGCTTTATTTTTCATTTATCACAGTGATTTCAGTTTTTGTGAAAAGTGTTAAATAGAAAAAGGTTTTGTTTTTCACAGATCTACAAATTTACTGTGGAATTTTAGTAAAAAATGAAATTTATTCAAGATACAGTTTAAAATCAATTTTTTATGCCTTTTTTGTGCTTTATTTTTCATGTTTTATCTGTGAACTCTGTTTTAGTGACGTTTTATAAGAAAAGTGTTAATACAAAAGATTTTGTTTTTCCGACATCTAAAAATTTACTGTGGAAAATTTAGTAAAAAATGAAATTTATTCAAGATACAGTTCAAAATCGATTTTTATGCCTTTTTTGTGCGTTATTTTTCATTCTTTTTCAGTGAACTCGGTTTTATAGTGACGTTTTATAAGAAAAGAATTAAATTACAAAAAAATTATGTTTTCATCGGATCTACAACTTTACAGTGGAATATTTAGTAGAAAAATTAAATTTAATCAAGATACAGTTAAAATTCAATTTTTGAACATCCATAAAAGATATCCTATTTGAAAATATACCCATCGGATATGGCTCAAAATAGATAGGTCAGCTTTTTCCGATGAGACAAGTAACCTCTATAAATTTCAGTCAGTTTCACTGCAGTCTGCAGCCTCGCTAACTTATTGCGTAAACTTGATAACATAGGGGAGGATGAGGTATTGCCGGTCACCTAAGCAAACGTGATTGTTATTTCTACTTTCAAATTGTTTCTTTGAACTTTAAATAATTATTGTGTTAGTTCAAACCATTGACTATAAATATTTATTATTGGTTTAATATAAAAATGTAAGATATCGAAGCTATAAGACGAAATAAAAAAAGCATTTTGACCGAATTTACTCCACATCAAAGGGTAATACCGGTCAGCCTTGGTACAATTCCGATCACTATTAGAAAGTTACTTTTATAGGAGAAAAATTTCTTTAAATCAATTATATGAACTTTCATATGATCCGTCGCATTATTATTCGCACTTACATAGTGAAACATATAATAACATAACCACTTCAATCAATAACACTTAAGCAAAGTTATCCTACCTGAGAGCGCAGCGGAACGTTTTCTTAGCCTCACTTTCGGGAGCGTCATATAAATAACATTGTACCCAGTATTACCCCCATTCTGCTTAGTAATTTAAATTGAAATGACAAAAAGTAATAGGCTTATACTCTTTTTTCTTCACTACTTCGTATTCTTAGATTGTTCAAATTAATAAAGATGCAAAAAATAACTGCATAAAGCAGCAAATAATATGCATAAAAGCTTATTTTATAGACCAGATTTTTTATAAGAAATGTAGGCCTACACTTTGATTGTATATAATTCCTTAATAAAACTGAATAGAAGGTTGTTTGAACATTAGATTAATTGCATTTTATGTTGCGTTTAATATACTATTGGAATTATTACCTAAAGATGTTTAGATGATTGAAAATAAGGGTGACCGGAATTAGCCAGTGACCGACATTACCCCGTTCTCCCCTACACATATACATCAATTTTTTGCGATAACGAAAATATAAGGATATCCCTTGGAACGTTCGCATCTAAAAATATGACGCTAAAAATATATCGACGTTAAAAATATCGGATTTAATTGAATTTTGCGAAACCCTCCAATAAGGTTACCGAGAAACCGTTCGATCCAATGAAGTAGCATCATTTAAGGAGAATTCAAGTATAAATTCGACCAGATATTTTTAACGTCAAGGTGTAGGTATCTCCAAAAATAAAAATTAAATGAACAGCTTTTTTTTTAATTTTCTTAAATTATTTTGAGTAATATTAAAGAGCTTGAGCCTGTCATATACTTTTTAAAGCATGTATACTTACGCAAAAATCCAAAAATCTGAAATAATGGATTTTTATCCGGACGATTCCGGATAAAAACGGAATGGATTGGAAATATATAAATAACCCTTTAATAATTCATATTAGATAATAAATAATATGTTACAACGAAATACCGGATATTACTATTAGAAATGTAATTGGTATATTCCGGAAGGGTCCCTTTGACTATCTTCTTGTACCCTGCAGTAGTAGTACCGTACTGGGAAAGAAAACTACCACCGCGGCAGCGGTGGCGCTAGTGAAAAGGTACGCAAATCTGCGCCATTTTTTGTATTTTAACATGGGAAACTATATCTATATGTATGAAAAATGACCGACGTCTGTGTACCCGCCAGAGGTCGCATGGTAAATTTAAACTCCCAATACCATAGCCTAGAAAGCGCCACGAGAGATAGAGAGAAAGAGAGAAAAGCAGGCCCTAGTGTGAGAAATCTATTAAATCCTATTCACCAATATAAAAATTGCATATACATCCTATTCGCAAATAGGATCTTTTCATATTTGGAAAGAAGAATTAATAGGATTTAATAGATTTGTCACACTAGAGGGGACCTGTCCGAGACTATTTCATTCCTTTCGGTTCCGTAATATATTCGATTGATGAGCATTTTTTCCAAGCATTATCAATTTAATAATGTGAAAATATGATAATCTCATAAATTTTAAATATTCAATATTCTGTATTAAATGTAATAATGTAATGGAACGTAATGGAACGAAACTTTCGGACAGGTCCTTTTCTCAGAAGAGAGGCGCTCACATGTAGAGAGGGGTAAGATAGACCCGAGGCAAAACTGACACTTGGCTTGTTCAATAAAAGCAGGCTTTGTTGAAAGTCCAAAATTTTTTTATTTATACACAGATGTACAGAGTTAATCTTGGTAAAGTGAAAATAAGATTAAAATAAACCAGCATCGAATAAAAAATAAAGTGACTTTTTAATTGCACCACTACACAATGGTCTATTTTGCCCCACCTTATTCGTCTTTATTGTTTTACACATTAAGTTAAAACTGAAATAAAATAACCATAATCTAATAAGTACTAAAGTGCTCATTTTCGTCCGCAAAGTAATAATGTCACCCAGCAAATTGATAAAATGACCCCAATTTTTTATATTAATTGTTATTTCATCACTGTCTATTTTGCCCCTGTATTGGGCAAAATAGACACTTGCATGGTTTTAGAATGACTTTTCTCATATTAAGAATTTCAGATATTTACACTTAATATGATGGTTTGTATCTATTGGTAATACTAAAATGAGATATTAAAATATACTTTAGAAGTTTTTGATTTGCTTGAAATAGGATTTATATACTTTTAATATTCAAAATGTCTATTTTAATACTATACCCATTGCAATTTAGAATATTGGAATCAGACACGGGGTCGTGGCCACTATATATAATACACATAATTTCTGGCTTGTCTGCACCATGTTGACGTCTCAACCAATCACGTTCGAGAATATACAGGCATCGCCTGCTTTAGCTCTAATCCGCCAGAGGACGAGTGTTCGGTGTCAGATTCGAATAGGCCCACTGTATTTTGAAGTTCAACGGTCGCCGGAACGTCGTCTTTTTTATCAGTTTTTCAGTCCACGTCACATCATGCTTTGGGGTAAGTAAATTGGAAATTACAATTGCAAAAGTTTGTATAGGATGACTTGAGATACGACGGTAAACAGTCGAATACTTATATATAATAGATGTTTGTAGAGTATACTTATATATAATAAAACTTTATAGAGCAACTTGTTGACACGTACTTAATTGGAAATGTTCGTCGATGTTGATGATTTTAATTTTTTCAGCGCTTGTTATGGAACCTAACAAGAAGTACACGCAGGTCGTTGAAAAGTCGTTTCATCTGTCCATGGCTTGTTTGGATGCTTCCCAGACTTGTAAGTCAATCATCTTATAACTGTTGCATCTTTTTAAAAAATTTCCTGTTTGTCATAACTAACGGTTAATTGTTTTTAACTCTTGACGTTCGAATTGTGGATTTTTATATAAAAGTGCAAAAACTGTAGTTTTGTATTGATAATTATTGTTAGAATCGCATAAAATTGTTTTAAATATTGTTTATTGATATTGTCTGATAATCAGATTTACTTTCAAAAAAGTATTTACTGTTTTATAAAACGTAAAAATAATTAAATGTGTTGTCGGTAAGGTAGAAATCTAGTCGGTATTTCATAGGTATACTCAATATAATATATAGTATAATTGACAATTACTGCAAAATACAGTAATTTTTTTCATGTTTTATAAAATAATCTACAAATAATTCAATAAAAAATGTTTTTAAAAAGATTAATTTTAGTTTATAAATATCTATCATATTACTATTGTACCTATTCTTACACCAGTATTGATAACTCTATGTAAACTGTTTAGGTAGCGGTTTGGTACAAGTCATGATGTATTGTGATAACCGCAATTACTTGCTGTGCACGTTGCAAAAGGGTTCGATATGGCAAGTACCTTTAAAATTGAACTTCCAAGAAGGAACCAAAATTTCTTTCTCAACCATTGGAGATGGTTACGTTCATCTCACGGGTTACTTGATTCCAGAAGATAAAGGATTGGATAAACTGAATGATTTTGAAAATGAAGTAGAAAAGGAAGAGGATGATGAAGGAATTCCCATTGTAGGACAAAAAAAGAGGAAAGCATTGAACTCTCTAGAAAAGGAAAATGATCTGAAACGAGCGAAAGTAGATATAGAGCAGTATAAAAATGTTAATAAAGAGTTTGATTCTGGTTATGCAGATGGAGAGCTTGATTTCGAAGATGATTCTAATGATGAGTCAGGTAGTAAAGAAGATGCTGATGATGAATATGAGAGTGTTGAGGATGACAAAGAGATGGATGTAGAGGAAGATGTTAATGACGATAACTTTCATTATGATAACGCAGATGGAACGTTTAATTTGGATAATGATTCAGATGATCCAATTACCAGAATTCTATATATGCATTGGCATATGTTTGTGGTATCTTCATTCTTGAAAATTTAAATAGGTCATAATTTCTTCATCAAATACCCTCAACATTACTCAAGTTTAGTAAATGGATGCATTCTGTTAAAACCAAATATTATACAATGTTTTAACAATTTTAAACCAATGACTGCTCAACTCAAAGCAGAATAATTTTATGTATTTTATTTTTCTATTCTAATTAAGTGTATTGGCGCAATAACCCTTACTTTTTTATATATGTAGTAGTAATAATATTTAGTAAGCAAGATTCTTCATATTTTGTAATTACATAATATATTGTTTTATAGTATTACTATATATTATAGTATAGTATATTATATGTAGGCCAAAAAATACACATTTACGCTGTGCTGTGGTTTCTTTATATATGTAATTATAGTCTTGTATTTTTGTAAAATTATATAGAAATATCTATATACAAAGAAGAAACAATAACAAAAAAATTTCGAAATAATATTATATTTTTTATATCATACATTGACATATTTCCTCTTGTAGCACATTCTTTTATGTACAATTATAGGCAGCTTTTCTGTACAAGCATCTTTTTACAGATTTTAGGATTCTAGAGTCATTGATGAGTATATGTATATTTACTTTCTTACAAAAGGACAAAAATTAAGAACATAGCTACATATCTATTTAACAGGTTTCAAGCGTAGAGGTAGTGTTTAGATATATAATTAATTAATTTTCAATCAGGTCTAAACAGTTATACAGCTTTAAACAAGCAATAAATAAAAATAATAAGTTCATCTTTCTTTCACTTTAAGTCTAGTTTCTGGAGGACAACCCAAGTATTTAGGACAGAAATGACGAATTTAAATAGTTATTGATTAAAGATTCGTCAATGTACGAAAATTGATGTAATGTAAAAACGAATTTCGATAGATGTTGATCAGAGATTTGATAATATAGAAACAGTTAAAGCCGGTTTTAGCAAGCGTTTTGATTTTACTACTAAATAATTCATACAGTGCATAGACAACATTATAATTTAATTTTTTTTTAAATAATTGTAAGCATTTATTTTTTATTTACATTCATAAGTATAACACAAACTTATAACAGTTTTATATGTATTTACAAAATATCTGAATATTCAGAAAAAGTACAAATTTAAAAACAAAGTGACAAGATTATTTAGAAAATCTTAAAAAACATGATAAACAATGGTCAAAATGCTTTCTCTGAATATCGCATTATACAATATTTTTCATATTTACAAGATCAGCAGCTTGGCTGACTAGTAGGCGCAGTAAGAAAAAGAGAAACTGTGTAGTTAGTCAGTTTAGAGACTGACAAAGATCGATCTTATCTATGCCAATTCGAACTCCATGTTGACCCCTGAGAGCATCCACAGCATCAAGCCCAATCAAAGTCCACATTTTTACGAGCGAGTAGATGAACTTGGTGCCCATAAATTATGAGAATGATAAGAATCGTAGTGCGGGCATCTCTTTTACTTTTCTTTTCTGAAAATAATAATGTACAAATAAAATCATACAGCATTGCTCGATTTTTAGAAAAGTTTTATAAATTGAAAGTATTTTGTAGATTATTTTTATACCTTTATGAAATTATTTGAGTTAACGATAGTAAAAACCAGAATGGAAATTGTAGAATAATAAATATGTTAGAGAAACTTACTTGAGCGAATCAAGCTGCGATTGAATATCATCCAGTTTATTATACAGATCCCACAATTGTGACTTATCCATTTCAACGGTAAGTTTGGAATTTTCAGAACCTTCTAAACTCAACTGAAGTTTCGCCACTGGTTTGGCTTCTTTGGCTGCTGCTGTTGAAGCAGCTTTGACATCAACGCTCCAACTTATGTCTGTAACCTATTCCAAAATCAAATTACAATACCATTACTAGAAATACATTTTTTAATTGTCATTTGTATCTAAATTGGTTTCTTCATTACCTGACTGGGGAAAATAGACTTGTGTTTAAATGCATCGACGATTCCCTCAGCATGGGTAATCCATGCATGCGAAAGAATAGCAACTTTGTCATCTCCGATGGAGAATAGTTTTTTCATAGAAGTTTCTACAACCGTCGGTTTGATAAGATGGAAAGATAATTGCGTGTAAATCGAAGTTATCGTTTGTAATAGTACAGTTAGGTCAGCTTTTTCCAAATTCAGTGAGACCAAAAGTTTTTCTTCCTCCTCTGCACTAAAGATGTTTTCACTAATGCCAGACTGCAAACTTTGGCAAATTCGATTAACGAGAAGACGAAGTTTGCTGTTTTCTATTTGATCTAGAATTTTTAGTCCATGTTTAATCCTAAAACACAAAAATTCACATTTGATCAAATCTATACATTATATCTATACGATTTATGACTAAAAATTCAAAGATTTAAAAATAAATTTAATTAATGTCTATTAAATATCACACTTTAAAGGCTGACAATGTATACAAATTTTTCTTTCCCACAGTGCTATTGCCTTTTTACGTTAGTTTTCTTATTGTTATTTTTAATTAATATGTTCTACAGCTTCAGAAATTCAATCATTATATTGGCCAGTACTTTATAGTTCTTCAAAGCCTACAAAAAAAGAACATTACCATTAAAATTGTTAAATTCATATTTTTATGTATCAACGACTATAAAAATACCATAATTTACAAACTATATACAACCCGTATATGGGTCATACAGCACCACAGGAAAGAAACTTACAACTCGTATGTGCATCGTACAGCCCTTAACAAGTCAATAAATAAAACAAATACATAAACATTCTAAAATCAACAAAACAAGGTTAATAACTGCAACATAAACACATAATAATTACCGGTCATCCACAGCAATCCACGTCATTTTGCTACTCCACAGCAGTGCCACTTCACAGATCACACCTAAAACACTCCAGCAACAATATAACAATTAATCAAAGAAACTAATTACATCTATTTACTTGCTTACATATTTTCAAAAGCCCATAAACACTCATACATACACACACACACACACACACACCTACTTATTCCCTTGGAACTTGTCCAGTCACAAGATCCGCATCAGCGCCAAATCTTGTCCAACACACACGACTCTTAATTCAAAAAAGTCGGAAGAACAGGGTCGACCCTCTACCTCGTGCACGCAATTTCCTGGCGAGCCATCACGGGCATTCGACGAAGCCCCACCGCAAACTCGATATACATCCCACGTGTGTGTGCCGCCGCGCCTGGTGTCGCCTCGAGAGATCATCCGCTGCGCGTGTTTCTAGTTAACCTCACTAGAGCGCCGAGAGCCAAGGAGACTCGTATACGGATAAAAAGCCCCTCTCTGGTTGAAATCGCAACGGTCGCCGGGTGCGCTCCGTTATTTCCTTTTTTTCGTTCGTCGAGCACAAGTGGAAAGAGAGCAGAAAAGCCGTCATCATGTTTTGGGGTGAGTCGATGTTAAAATTCATTCGTTATTTCGCTGAGAGTATGTAAAAGATGCACGTCGGAGCCGGCGTGGAGTTGGAGACAAGTGTATGCGCGCGTGTGTGTGTGTCGGGAGCACGTGTGGAATATGGCGCCGGGACCATGTGGGAGAATATTATACGAGTGTGCACTGCACTGAGATGTGTACTTCTTCGTTTTTTGGAGGGCGATCGAGGGGGATTTATATGAGTATGTTTACAGTTTTTCTTTATCGTTGTTTCAGGACTGATCATGGAGCCGAACAAGCGGTACACGCAGACCGTGGAGAAGGCGTTTCACTTGTCCATGGCCAGTTTGGATGCATCCACGGCCAGTAAGTGTATTTAATTTTTCTGTTCTAGAGGGGGTTTGTTTGCTTTGAGTTTTTGTAGGTGTAGGAATTGTGGTTGATTATTGATTATTATTAAAGAATAATGAGTATTTCTTAATGGCGAGGGAAGTAACATTGCTGTTGAAGTTCGTGCGTCAGCTATTCATTTATGTACAATTGAGAGAAAAAATGAAATAGTGTTTTATTATAGAAATCATATGTTCAGTTTAATTTATTAGTCGAAAAATTTTAATATTTTTTATTTATTATATGATGGCTCTTATGTACAGTTTATCCAAAAATATGTTTCATATTTAATGCGTACACAAATATAATAGTAGTATGTATAGTAGATGGAACTATAATTTCATACCATACAATTAGTTATAGTAATGTTGTACAATATAGTGTACATAATTGCTCTTATATTACAAATTTTATCTTAAAGATTACAAAAATTCATCTGTCCGTGCTAGTTTTAAGTTTTGGGAGGTTTATTAAAGTATGGTTGGTTTAAGTTCTTGTCGCTTGAATGTTGATAAATTATTAAAAATTAATGCTATGATGTAAGTGATTAGATATTATAAACATTCGTGCTGTTTTCTTTAAAATTTATAAGATCGTGTGTTTAACTAACTTAAGTGCTATTATTGCATGAAAATAATAAAGATGTCTTACTTTTTTGTACACTTTCGTTTTAACTCAATATGTTTGTCTGTCTATCAGAATAAAATCTTTTAATTTTGTTTTTTTACCTATTTGTTAATGTGCTACGAAGGTGAAACTATTAAGACAGGGTATGTTGTATGATAATATATTTTAACTACTTTTTTTGGACAATATTGAGCCATTTTGGATATGTTTGGGCCAATATTGCAAAATTTTATTGTTGGTTGGGGTGAAATCTTAGAATTAATTATCCCTTTGCTTACTCACCAATGATCTACAAAGTTAACTTTGGGAACAGTTGTATGTTGTATTTACTTACTTCACAAAATTTCTTTTATCACATCATGAAGAATAGAAACGTAGAATACATGTATAAATTATTTAGTTTGGATGCTCTAGGTTCTCATTTTCTATGATATGAAAAAAAAAATTTGTAAAGTATGTTTAAAGAAATAATTTATTTTTCATTTTAATGCAATTTTTTATACGAACAATTTTCATACTTTCAGCTCATTTCATAACTCAAAAGATTGTACTATTTTTAAAAATTAGTTTTACACAACATAAATTATCATATATCTCTTTTGTAAAATTAGTCCAAATTTATATTTTGTATTTGCTGCACAAATATAATATAGTAGACAAACCTATCTAATCTTATAATACAATCACAGTATTCTTGTAAATGTTATATATAATAGTCTACAAATCTGCTGTTTTGTTAATAACTGTTTCTAAAACATTATCTTTATCTTTTAAATTTTATACGTACAAGATAATTTAATATATGTTTGCATGATTAGCTAAAATAACTTTTATTGTTTCATCAATATTAATAACTATGAAAACTTTTTAGGTGGAGGTTTAGTACAAGTTATGATATGCTACGATAACCGCAATTACTTGCTGTGCACATTGCAAAAGGGTTTGATATGGCAAGTACCTTTAGACTTGAACTTCCAAGAAGGAACAAAAATTGCTTTCACATGCAACGGAGATGGTCATGTTCATCTGACGGGTTACTTGGTCCCAGAAGATGAAGGATTGGATGAGCTGGATGATTTTGAAGAAGATGAGGAAGAAGAGGAAGAGGATGATGAGGAGATCCCAATTCTTGTAGGACAGAAAAAAAGAAAAGCACTGAACTCTCCAAAGGAGAAGAATGATATGAAGCGAGCGAAAAAGTCTAAAGTAGAGGTAGAGGACGAAGATGACGATGATGAGTCTGATTCTGATCTTGCTGATGGAACGCTTGATATCGAGGATGACTCTGATGATGATGACTTAGATGGCGAAGAAGATGATGAGGATGAGAGCGACGATGATGATGAGGAGGAGGAAGAAAAGGTGGAAACACCAGTAAAGCCATCAAAGAAACAAAAGCAAAAACAAAACCAATCAAATCAACAGACACAACAGAATCATCAGCAAAATCAGAGTCAGCCACAGGCCAAAAAAGGAAAAGATAAACTGGTAAATGGAAAAGATGCAAAGCCGGAAAAAGAGGGAAAACAAAAGAAAAATAAGGAAAACAGCAAAACTGAAGACAAACCTGAACCGCAAAAGAGGAGAACAGTTGAAGGTGGAGTTCAAGTGGAAGATGTCAAAGTAGGCGAAGGTGCACCAGCCAAATCAGGAAAATTCATTTCAGTATATTACATCGGCAGATTGAAGAATGGCAAAAAGTTCGATCAAACGCAACAGGGTGAAGGTTTCAAATTTAGGCTTGGAAAGGGTGAAGTAATTAAAGGATGGGATGTTGGCATTGTAGGAATGAAAATAGGAGGAAAGAGGCGCATCACGATCCCACCAAACATGGCGTAAGTTACTAATATTTTGTAAATAATTTATCATTTTACTTGTTTCTTTCTTTAAATGAAACTCTGATATGATTTTAAATACCTACTTTGAATAAATAATATTTTATCAATATTTTTTTATAGGTACGGTGCTAAAGGCTCGCCTCCAGTAATCCCACCAAACAGCATACTTAATTTCGATATTGAACTTAAAGCTATTCACTGAAGTGTGCCATTCCAACCTCTACATTGTACGCTTTAGATAGGAGTTTCTTAAAAATGTTTTTTAATGTTTTTAAGAGAAGTTTTTTACATTACTACTATATCATAAGACAGTTATCGATCTACACAGTATTTTTCTGAAAAAATAATTTTATGATGAATCGACATGAAGATCTATTTTTTCATTACTTTATTAATATATGAATACATTGATCGATAAACAGAATGTGAGACTGTACAGATATGTGTGTATGGCTTGATCATACGTTGATTTTGTATTGCTTTATAACTTTCTCGACAAGAGATTTTTCATTTCTTAGAGCATAAAACTGACTGTGTCATTAAAAAAGTTAAAAAAAAAAGATAAGAGTACCTTTTAAAAGAATTGTTTATAAATAAAAATCATGTGAAAAAATAACAACTTTGGTTTTCTGTTTTATACTTTATTCATAAATATTCATTCAACATCGACATTTGAAAATAAGTTACAGTGACTATTGATAATAATAGTTTTTTTAGATACATTCATAAATAGTGTATATTGCAGTAAAAAATCTAATAATTGCAGGTTAAAAGTTGGAATGAGCTTTATGTTTGTAATGGAAGTACATAATCTATTAAAATTTAAAGATTAATATTGCACAATCTTAGCAACTGAATCGCAATTGCAATTATAAAGTTTACACTTTTCTAAAATTTGTTGTCATTAACAATATACAAAGAAGTAACAAATTAGCTATCTACAATTAATATTAATCTGTTTTCTTTGCTTCTGCTGGTTCTGTCTTATTTGACTTCCACGACAAAGTACAGACACCATTTTTACAATCTTTTACTAGCTCAGGAGCCTCTTTCTTATCTTCGTCAGTCTTCTTTCCTCTGTACCAAAATTTCATTAAAATTGGTTGAATGAGGAATCGAAATATAAGTAATAAAACAGGTACAATTACGCAGGGTACACACACCATGATTTTGTGTATAAATGTACTTAAAATTTTATAAAAATTGTGGAATTTCCTTTGTTGTAACACTTATCTAAAGCTGCAAATAGAGAATATTTATAATGTTATTTTACTATATTTATGTACTTACAGTTTCATATTTTATTTGAACAAAAATTAAAGTTATAGAAATACTTACAATAAATTTAACTATCTACTTTTAAGTATTTTTTGAAGACTGTACACTAAAACCAGGGTCATTTGTTTTTATATCATTTTCCTTGTGTCAATAAAAAATAAGGTTATGTTTACAGTGACCATCGTAGTGAATAATAAAAGCGAAAGAGGTCGCTATTTCAGTGGGAAAATTTGAAAAGGTACTCTATAACTACAACAAAGTAACTATTATCTATGTAAATTAAAATACCAATTACAGTAAAGTCGGAGCATTATGAGAAATTCCCGCTAATTCAAAGCTTAATTTGGTTTATTAGGTATGTTCACTTGATGACATATATACACTGCGAGAACGCGTTCAATTTTACCATGATTTATTTTCACTAAAATTAAATATGTGCAGTCATTTTAAATAATTAAAAATTAACCCACACATGCTAAGCTGTCAAATTAACACTCGATCTTCTAAACACGCAACCAAAAAGTATTTTATTTTAATTAATGAAGTACGCATGATCAAAAACTGTAATAGTAAATTGTAATTTATTTGACCAGGGTACAATTTTGGAGAATTTTAAAAATATTTGAAACTAATAAAGCAAATAATGTTTCAAATTTTATGGTTTTGAATTTTTTACATAAACAAATACGCAGAGACCCGGCTATTCTTATTATTTTTTGAGGTTATTTTTGCTAATTTTATAGCTTTAATCCATAATATATACGATAGTTTTTTATTTATTTTATTACTCTAAACATGAAAGAATGTATTTTTTAAAAGTTTATCAAAAATTTTTAAAAAGGCAATCTTCTACACTCGTGAAACTAATAAATTATACCAAAAATGAATTGTATGTTTTGTATTTTCATATATTGTTGATAGAAATCACAGATAGAAACTATGAATTTAGCCAAAATAACCTCATAAAAATAAGAAGTACGGTCAAATTTCAGCGTATTTGTTTATTAAAAAAATTCAAAACCATAAAATATGAAGGATTATTTGCTTTATAAGTATTACGTATTTTTAAAATTCTCCAAAATTATATATTGGCCAAATAAATTACAATTTACGATTACAATTATTAATCACGCGGCATCAAAATTCTCACAACTAATGTTCACTGTGAAATGATTTTATTGTAGGGGAAGGTGGGGCAGTACGGGCACCCTAACTTCAAAAGAATCCTGTACTTTCTATTTTGTACCAATACAAATTATTAAAAGTACTTCTTAAAGTAGAATATCTCAAGATTTAGATACATTATTTTTTATTATAAAATATATATTGCATTGTTTTTTATAATGCAAAGTACAATACCGCTAAAACTGCCCATTTTCCCCACCCGTGGGGCACGATTGGCATGGAGGTGGGGCACGATTGACACGATGAATTAATGAAAAATTTATTTAAAAAAAAATATTGGACGTTACTATTAAATTTGCATTTTATAGGATTGAGGATCAAAACTAAAAACCAGACCATTTCATTAACACTGACTCTTTCACCAACATCTAAGACTCCGACTCCGAAATGTTAAGGGCGCAAAAGTAAGGTTAAGAAAATCAGCTGTTAAACTCGGCGGAAATAAATTGACGACTCACGTACGGCAATCGTGCCCCGCTAGTGGTGCCAGTCGTGCCCCATTTTAGAGTATTTTTATATGTAATATTACTTTTTTCCTAAGCATCGGAGATCATCAATCAAAAATACTATTAAAAATTTACGATTTAAACTGTAAAAGTAATTCCCTTTCGAAGCTCATATGATTTATTTGTTCTTGAGAAATAGATTAGAATTATGGAAAAAACAACGTTTTGAAGTCCTCAATTTCTAATAATTCTCATACGATTTGTATTAATTTTTTTCATTTAGGATTTGCAGAGGGAAAAAGTAAAAGCTATTTACAACATATAAAAAATACTATCATGTTAGAATATTCATTTATTTAGTGAACATTTGAATGCCCAATCCACCCGCCAAACCCATCGTGCCCCACCTTCCCCTATGTCCCTTTTAAATTGTGATACATATTTCGGCTATCGGCTTGTAAACGCCGAAACGGATTTATCGGAATGTCTGTGATTGATCCCCTTTAGTCTGTCTGCTGATTGGTCAACGCCATTCCGGCTTTGCCATTTCGATTTTATGTTGGCCATGAGACAGCAGCCTTCATAGAATGGTTCATCGTAGATACGTGCAATGTATTTTTTGTCTCGGAATCCACGCAAATAGTCGAAAAACATTAAGAATAGTTTTTTTTCCAAATTCTGCGTAGAATAATAAAAATACATCCGTATTTTTTGTTTTAATTTTTAATTTTGTTTACATCTCACCCGACATTATTATTATTATTATTATTATTATTATTATTATTATTGGCTCCGACACATCAAATGTTGACAATTCGAAGTCAGTTTGATCGTAAATTTTTAGGAGATAAAAATCAAATTTTTAAGAAATTTATGAGAAAATTGTTAAAATTAAAGTTTATTCACATATTTTGAGGTCAGGTGATGACAAATGATCTATTTCATATTATCTCAAATGTATTAATAGTTTTTATTAACAAATAGCATGGAACAATACATAAAACCCCGTATATTCCTGGGAAATAAATAAATTCGGATGGCGAGGAGAGCAAAAATTAAGCTCGATACCAAAAAGAAAAAAGCGATTGATACAAAAGAAATCTGGAAAGCTTTCGGAAATTTCCACTTTTAGCCGCCATATAGGAAAAATACGTGAGTTTACCGAAAAACTATGGCCAGATTCGAAAAGAGCGGGCCCAAAAATAGGATATGAATGCTTGATCAATTCCACGATTTTTTTCCATGTTTTCCAAGCCAATGAAATATAGGTAAATTTTGGGGTGTTGGAGTGTTATCAAACTTTACAATGCATTTTTTCATAAAGTTTTATATTTTACGATTTAAAACTTTGAAAGTATCAATTTTAGTTTAAAAAGATATTTTTTAACAGTTGTAAAAGTTGCCCGTAATGCACTGATGATTCTTCTAATAGCTGTAAGCATATTAAATTCATATTTGACATTCTCAAAATTAATAATAATGTAATAAGGGATTAAAGTACATAAATGACTGACAAACATGTTTGTTAGACTGACGATTTTTAATCTTTATTTTCTGCGTACAATTTCCATTTCATCCTATACAAACTAATTCATTCATGTTTTTGTTTTTTTATCGCCATCATATCGTGTATTAAAATAAAAGTCGAGTTACGATCGATAAATCATCTATCCTCGCCTTATTATGAATAAATAATACACTTCGTCGATCGCGTGTCTAACGTAAATTTTCGTTTAACTTAAATTTTATATATATGTTTCTCACTCTCACTCTCTCTCGCTCTCGCTCTTTCTCTCGTTCTCACGTTCTTTCTCATTTTTTTATGGAAAATCAATGGATATATTACAATACTTACAGTATCTCTCAAAAAATGATATTTTCTCTCTGTCATTAAATCTGTTATTTCGTTAATATAAAATGACAGGCACTACAGACCAGCGGATACGGTTTTTTTTTTATTTTGTTATCTTAGGAACTCTCGACGCAGCATTTGCTTGTTTTTTTTGTTGCGAATATAACGTACACGACTTTTGCCTCGTTCCTCTCTGCGCGCAGACATCGAATCCAGCAATGTTCCGAACAAGAGTTCCTCGTGTGTTCTGTGGATTCTTTTTATTTCATTTACCTCGGTTGTTTATCGCATACCGATCGCGCGTTGACGTTCACATTGCGCTGAAAGAACATCCAGATTCACACATTCAGGAAAAATGCATCCTTTTTTTATTTCATTGAATAAACCGCAGCTATATAATGTACAAGCGTTTTTTTTTAAATGTTCCGAAACACTTTTTTTGTTTCTTTCTTCTACCCAACTGAAATCTTTTAAATTATATTATATTATTTTTATTATATTATATATAATATTTTCATATCTATATTATGTGTACAGATATAATCTTTAAATTCTTATCGACTATTAAAATTATAATACAGCCTGAGATATAATGTAACAATTGGTGTATTCTGTAAATTTTTGCGTTGCAAATAGATTGTTTCGTCCAACAACAATTATTAATCTAGTATGTGCAGAATATTTTATTAAAACGAGCCTTCGACATACGTCAGTTTTCACTAGATTAGAAGTCACGTTCATTTCTTTTGTCTTATTTTTGTAGCTCAGCGAAACAATCTTTATACTTATAAATTTCTTGATATACAATGTGTTTGTTTATATAATATCAACGTACGTGTTTATATTATATATTTATAAATCGCAAGACTTTTGTATATATATTATGTATTAACAAATGTATTTTATGGACAGGAAAAAATTCTCAGTAATTTATTATAAAGCTCAAAAAGCTTTCCTAAACAAAGAGTTTGGAAGCTCATTCACCATTCAGTAGTTTAGTTTTTTTTTATAACTTTTATATTTTGCCCAACCTGTTTTTGGAATAAGAATGGAAAGACTCTGACTTTGCAGTAGAAAATAAAATATTGATATAAAAATTTAATAAAATGTTCGAATCAGTTTATACATGAATATAAAACACCTCTTCTAAAATACACACTACAATTTTGAAGAAAGAGGCTTGTAGGAGGCTTACTTGGTACGCACTTTACCGTCAAGTCAATTTGCTCAATTCACTCAAATAATTATTGTTCTCGCAATAAATTTTCAATCTTTTATCAACTTTTACAAGTATTCACATTTCAAACATTTATCAAAAGCAAATTAATAAAACTGATTTTTCGTAAATGTAAAAATCAATTGTTGCTCAAAAGATTGATAAATAATTGTAATAGTGTAACCCTAATCATTCGAGCGAATTGATGAAACGCACAAATTGTCGATAAAACAGTACACCGGCATCCATTTATGTATACATACTCGACTATTTAAAAAGAAACAGAGAACCATTCTAAAGTAAAGTCAAAGCACGATAGCTTCTGATTCCAATAGCAGAGCTGCAGTATCATTGGCGCGGTTTTAAAAATCGAACGCTAATTATTCGTAGAGGCTCATCACCCCGATATCATTAACATCCTGTACAATTAATCTCGCAGTGATAAGGATTCATTGCTACTCCTCTTTTACTCTCTTTTTTCTTTATACACTCACTCTCCAAGGCTGGTATGGATCGTGAGGCACTTATTGAGGATGCGCGCACTGGAACGTTCGAAAACGAAAAAACAGAAAGAAAAGACAATCGTACTTGAAAAAAATTAGCACATGCTACTTCAGCTGATGTAATATCGCAGGATCGTGCAGCGTTATAATTTTTTTTTTCTTTTTTAATGTACTATAAAAATAAATCTTTCGCACTCGGCGCAATCAAGTAGGCTTCCTTGTATTTTGCTTCTTTCATTATTATTATAATTATTTTATTTTTTGTTAAAGTAAAATCGCTACTAAAGCGTGCAAAAGGTACGCTTTAGCATTCAGCTTGTCCGTTTGCAGGAAATAAAGAATCGTAACAAAAGAGATATGAGTCTTGGCAAGTGGAAAATAATGTTCTCGATTATCGTACAAAAAACAGCATCGAAGCTTCGTGTGTAAGTATTTTCATTATCGTGTATATAAGAGAATTTCCTAATTATCTTATTTTTCCACACTTTTTTTTATATAAACTTTGGAAGAATTAGCCCAGTATTGACTCGCCTTTGATTAAAAGCAGTGTTTTTTAACCCCCTTTAAGCTGTCTCCCTCTCATCATTCTCTCGATACGATACTTTTCTTTTTTTTTTTCAACAATATTTTCTCAACCGAGAGTCCACAGACGAGAAGACGAAGACGCTAATTAATTCATTCACATTCACATGTAGATTAAAAATAGGCAAACTAAAAAATGTTCGGGCACCGCGACCATTCCTGCTTACTTTTGCAATCCCAATACTCGCCATTGTACATGTGACAAAGGCTGTCCGTGTACGGATCCTCCTGCTTTTTGAACCACAGTGGCTCGTACGCTGAGTAAGGTAATCCTGTAAAAACGAAAGGGTCATTAGAAATTAAACTTCCATTGAAAAGCATGCCTGTTATGTTCAATATAACGCGGTTGAATCTCCAGAGATTTTTTTCAATTATTTTAAAATAGTTGCTACTTTTAAAGTATTCTGTATGCAACAAGAGCCTAAACTATGATAATTTCTCCAGAGTCCTCATTTTGGCTTAAAATGTTGCTTGTGCACAGCAAATTTATCAATTTTATTGAAACTAGATTTAAAATACTTCTTTTAATATAATAAATATAAATTACATTTCATTTAAACAAAACTGTAGTATTAAATCATTAATTTTTAAATTTGCAATACATTTATTGAGTTAACAATAAAATTAATGACTGAATAATACAACTATGTTTCACATTTTAAAAGAAATAGTTTAAGTCCAATTTTAATAGATGAAGTGTTAAAATTGCTTGGTACATGCAACATTTTAAGCTAAAATGAGGTCTTGAAAGAGATGACCCTTCACAGAATAATTTAAGCACTTCTAGCTTACACAATACCTTATATACCCTTTAAATAATCAGAAACAGTAAGAGTTTAATTTTCAAACAAAGTCTTAAAATAGAAACACATTGGTACGAATCTCTGGAGGTACACTTTAACCCATTACTTCCAAAGCTTCCTTTATGAAAGCCGATTGGTTTTTCACTTAGCAAACGATGAAAAATATGAATGAAAAGAACTTGTCTTTTCTTGATTCTAAAGTCAGATTTTTGATACTTTTTTACCGAAATTAAATACGTCCATCAAAAAGAAGCAACAACTGCTTCAAACAATTGTTAATTTTTGTCTGCTTAGGACAGTCATTGTAAAATAAAACTGAAAAAGAAAGCAATCACTATCATTCAAAAACCATTATTATTCATTGTCAATTTGATCCATTCTTCACGTTTTGCAGACGACAAATTAATCGAGAATCTCTAAATGAGTAACCAATCGACATTCACAATACAATCTTTACCAGAAGTAATAAGTTAAAGTTGATTAAAAATCAAATCTTTCGTCTCGATTTTTACCGACCGAAAAGTGAATTATTATTATTAATTATAAAAATACTTATATTTAGACAAAACTCAAACTCGCTTGCCCTTCATTAAACAGTAATAGATGTCTTATCCAAGATTCAGACCTCGTAACGTCACACTGAAAAATTATTGGAATAAATATCCATAATCGTTTCATTCCAACATTTTCTAGGTTACCGTTGTTTATTAAGTCTTTCAAAGGTCTGAAACTTTGTACATAGATCTATTACTACTTAACTCTTTGAAGCACAGTGGTAATGCTTGATTACCACTATTATTTTCACCATTTATTATTATTTAAGTCACTTATTTACTTTTTAATCCGGATTTTGTATATTTTCAAGATTTATAAGGTGTTAATAAACACATAGATAATGTGAATAATTAAACTTTGTTATTTTATCATGTACGTTTTTGGGGCCACTAACTACAAATCTGAGGTAAAAATTAAGAACTTGAATTTTTGAATTTGGACCCCAAATTTGTAATCGGCAACCCAAAAAACCTATAAGTACAAACATTGCCTATAAATTAACAACAAAGTAAACGGTGTGCTTCAAAGGGCTAAGAACGAAGAGCAAGCGAGTTTGGGTTTTGTTTAAATACAAGTCTGTGGGTTCCCGGCATAACGACAGAAGTCCACTTTTTTCATGAAAATTAAGTTCTGTGCAACTTTAGTATCCTTACATAGTATATATTCAGATAAAAATGCAAATGCATCTACTATTACTATGAATTGTTTCAACATTGGTTTAAATGAAAAAAAAAGACTTTAAACCTTACTATCTCAAAAAACACAAAAAGTAGACTCATGTCACTATGTCCTTCACCCACAAAAGTATTTTTACTTTACTACACCATAATTAATGTCCGCGGGTATTTTTCTGAGACTCCAATATGCCACCGTCACAAACGCATCTTCACAATTGGCAATATGACTCCAGCAATCAATTTAGCGGTTCGTTGTAGGGAAATAGTACACAGAGTACAGGCTTATTGCCGTTTTTATAATAATATTTTAAAAATTAACAAAAGTTTCATACAAATTCTTTTTTTTACAAACTTAGCATGAATTTACATATTTCTTGAACATAAATTTCAAAAAGTAATTTCTTTCTTTACAAGCAATTTTCTAATTAAAATTTAGATTTCTTGAGTACAATTAAATATAATTTATCAAAACATTTAAAAAAACATGGCCAAAGTTTTCATCATAATTACATTTTATGCATTATTCTACGATTTCTCCTACACTGAAACGCCAATGTCACATTACCAATAACAAACGATAACCATTCGCCTCTCTCTCTCTCTCTCTCTCGGTCGGTAAAAACTCCAGTCGGTAAATTCGAACTTTCCACGCGTACAACAAGATCCACACTTCAAAGAAAGAAACAAATAAAGCGTTCTCACTGACCTTGCGCGGCGGATTTCTCCGCGTCGCTCTCGCGGGCCCGCCTCACGGAACGCTGCATCTCCTCGAGTCGCAGCTTCTCCGTGTTGGCCTCGTCCCAGAGTCCGTTCTCCATCAGTCGCTGGTCCGGTCTGAGGCGCGAGTCCGTCGGGGCCACGCCGTCCTCAGGCTCGTTCAGCTGGCAGGCGAGTTCCGTGAAGTTGTAGTACTTGTCGCAGTCGTCCCTGACGATGGAAGAATTAAAACGATTAAAATCTAACACAATTTCGTATTAATAATTAATTGTCATACGTAATGATTGCATTTAAATCGTTTTGATTGGTTTCAATCTGTTTCAATCGGACGTTTTCAGCAGAGAAACTTACAAATTAATCAAAAAAGTACAAAGTAATTATTACAATGTATAACTCAAAAACTAACTTTCTGGCGTGAATAGTAAATTCAATAACATCTAAAGTATAGACAAACAATGAAAAACCATTCTTGAGCAATATTAAGGCAAAACAATAAGTGTATCAATAAACACATTTATAACATCTAATCCTTCTAATTAATGATTGTTTTCTTTTATTTTTGGTGTTTAACTATCAGATTATAAATTATAATATTGTATATTTTCTCTTTTATTAACACCTTTTTGTAATACTGTCTCATATATCCGACCTCCGGAGCAAGACTATGACAACTCAAAATTCTATGTTTTTGCAAAGCCAAGCAAAAAATGTAAATTCTTCCGGAAACAACATTTATTTAACTAGTTTTCAGACCTTTTCTAAACGATTTTAGAAGTATATCGAGAGTTTATATTTTCTCATTACTATTCAATTATGGAAAACACTCTCGAACGTTGAGTTGTTCACCCTCAACTTGAGTGTCATTTCGGTTCTCCAGTATCTTACCTGTTCAAGAACCCTCGACTTTAGTCGAATGCACACTAAAATCGAAAAACACACTCAACTCGAGTGTTCTTGTCCACGCTCCTTTCGTGCGAGACAAAAACACCGACGAACAAAATTTCCAACAGTCATACACTGTAAAAAATCCTCTTGTAGATTTACTACTCTGAGAGTTGGAAATAAATAGTCCTAGTCCGAGTGTAGTGTTTTTACTAGAAAAACTATAAATTTACAAGCGACGTTGTAAATTTACGTGCGACGGTGTAAGCCGTGATGTTTGAGGTTATGATGGCTAATTTTTTCACACTTTATACTCGAATGAAACGCTATTGGCTATACCTTTTTCTTTCAAGTGACCGTATAAATATTTTCGGCATTATCCCTTATTGTATTAGCCAAAATGTATCCAAATTTTGAGTAAAACTGGAGTCTTGCATTCGTCTTGCATTTTTACCTAATACTACTCTTAATGTAGTACTTTTATTAGATTTTAGAACTTTTACTAGATTTTTGTAAATTTACAAGTTTCTGTAACTTTACAATGACTGTAAAATTACTGCACACAGAGTAGGATTATTTTTGTCCAACTCTCAGACTAGTAAATTTACAATTTTGTTTGTGAATTTACAACGGCGGTGTAAACCTACTACATTCAATGTAGGGTTTTTACAGTGGCGTTGTTTTTTTACTACTCTCAGACTAGTAATATTAAAAAAGTGTAGCATTTACATTCATTTTGAACTACACACATTGATTAATGACTAAGTTTATATAAGAATAACGATTGTTCTTCATATCACATCACGGATAATAGACAAAGTCTATAAATTTATAACGTTGGAAAATAGATAATACAATAAGTATGAAGCCTTCATAACAATCTTTAACATAACATTTAGTACTTTATAGAAAGAAATAATCTTAAGAACAAATTCGTAATTGAAGTAGTACTAATTAATTAAATAGATTTATTAAGTAGTATTAATTCAGTAGAATACTATTCATAGTTTCCGATAGATCAAATTTTTCTACTAACTCTGAGTAGAAATAATATTTTCGAATTTGTAAATTTGTTCCTAAAGTATGAATACTCACTTTTATGTTTCATTCTGATGAATTCTATCGAATTCCGTCAAATACCGACAAAATGTATAAAATGTAGAAATATTTTGTCAGGATTCGACCGATATTTGTCAGAACTTTCCAAATTTCATGAGAATTTGACAAATTTTATTAGAATTTGCCGTTGTAAATCTACGAACGATTTTTCACAGTGTACTTACTCCCGCTCCGGAGTACACACGACTCAAACCAAGCTCACAGAGCAAACACAACTAAAGCAAAAGACTCCAGACTCACGGTGGCATGCGGCGCTTCCAGGCGCAGGCGTAGGAGCCCGTCTTGTAGACCGGATTGTCGGGCGTGCCGGAGGTACTGATGACCGGCGCCACCTCGATCTTGGTGTCCCAGGTGCCCTGCACCACCCACTTCACCTCCTTCGCCTGGTTCATCACCACGCCCTTGACCTTGCGCTGGCTGTCGCGCGAGAAGTACGAGTAGGGTATGTACTTGAGGTGGCACTTGATGCCCTGCTTGTGGTTCACGATGTCCATGTCGCCGCTCTGGTCGACCCAGAGCTTGCCGACGATGATGTTGTGGACCGTCGTGGTGACCTTGCGCCACGTGTAGTGGTGCTGGCCCCCGTTGAACTCGAGGTGGGCCGTGCCAAGAGGTATCACCTGTCGGGGATGAGAGACGGAAGATTAGATGCACAGCTCGATTGGAGGTTAGCTTGTAATAAATAAATAGATTTTAGTGGATATTTAGTGGTGTTTCTTTTTATATACGCCCGAAGATGTAACGAGGCTCCACTGTGAATTGAAATTTATAGTCTGGTTTTTCAAATTATAAGTAGTGAAATTGGGAAAAGTTCACCATTTTTAATTCATCTTTTACGTTCAATATACTGGATCTGTCATCTTGAATTCTTTAAATCTGTCTTTAGAAAGGAAAAATTCGTGCATCGATTTTCATGATAAGTGAGGTTTTTTCCCTAATTTTGATAAATCAGTGACCTAACAAACCTATAGAAAATAAGAATTTTCTATTTTTGCTATGTATTTACGGTTAAATTTCTTTGCAAATTAATAACAATATTTAGAATATTGATGAAGTAAGTATTACATTAACAAATTACAACTGTTAGGAAATTAGGAAATAAATAATAAAAGATAAACCTTAAATAGTATAAGTTGGAGCTGAAAAAGGAGATGAATAATTTTTTATTTTAGACTGAACAGACTGAAGTAGATATCTATGTCATTTTGGTAAAACAATTTGTAACAATACTTTGCCATGCAAACAAGTAAAAAACACGAATTTTCGGAAATTTTTTGTAAGAAACTATTTTGAGTAAAGTTATTTCTTTATGTTCAGAAACAATCTTCTGACAGTTATTTATATATATTTCAAAATATTCAAAAACTCAAAAATATTCTTATTGCTTATTTGTCCAGGTACTTACCATCAAATAAGTTTCTACGTATAAGATAATAAAAAAATGATTGGTGTACATAATTTAGTACAATATACTTATTTAATTTCAAGATTTTTCTATGGATTCTAATCATAATTACATTAATTAAAATATATAATCATGAGGATTTGTTTCTGCAATATTTGACGAAATAATTTTTCTCTCCGAAAAAATTGTTTAAACATACAATAAGTATTATATTTTCAATTATTAAAAAAATGCAAGACTTTGCTACAATGATCGTAACATTGTCGTTTTTTTCATATTACAAAAAAAAATGGTACACAGTTCTATTTTCTGCGATTCTGCATACATTAAAATTATTCAATATGCAATGTTGTTTTTTTCTATTCTAACTATGATAATCTGTAAATTGACTACACTGTGTATTTACCAGTTTACCATTTTGTCATTATCAATGTTTCTCGTGTGATTTATCACTAGACGTAAGATAGTCTATTAACAAGTACACAAAGATAGTCGTTACGCGGTATTTCAATGCCGTTTAAAAAAGTGTAGCATTTACATTCGTTTTGAACTACACACATTGATTAATGACTAAGTTTATATAACAATAACGATTGTTCTTCATATCACATCGCGGATCATAGACAAAGTCTATAAATTTATAACATTGGAAAATAGATAATACAATAAGTATGCCTTCATAACAATTTTTAATATAACATTTAGTACTTTCTAAAAAGAAATAATCTTAATTAAACAGATTTATTAAGTTGTATTAATTCAGTAGAATACTATTCATAGTCTCCGATAGATCAAATTTTTCTACTAATTCTGAGTAGAAATAATATTTTAGAATTTGTAAATTTTTTTCTAAAGTTTGAATACTCACTTTTATGTTTCATTCTGATGAATTCTATCGAATTCCGTCAAATACCGACAAAATTTATATAATATAGACGAAATATTTTGTCAGGATTCAACCGATATTTGTCAGAACTTTCCAAAATTCATGAAGATTTGACAAATTTGATTAGAATTCGCCGGAATTTGACAGATTTTGTCAAAATTCGTCATAATTTATCCATAATCAGTTGTCAAATTATCTTGGTTCAAATTATTTGTCAATATCAAGTAGAATTTGACAATGACACAAGTATGAATCCTGACTTTTGATGACACATGAACTACGACCGATTCTGATAAATTCTATCAAATTCTAACAATTCTATCAAATTTTAACAATTCTATCCAATTCTAACAATTCTATCAAATTTTAACAATTCTATCCAATTCTAACAATTCTATCAAATTCTAACAATTCTATCCAATTCTAACAATTCTAACAATTCTATCAAATTCTAACAATTATATCAAATTCTAACAATTATATCAAATTCTAACAATTATACCAAATGCTAACAATTATATCAAATTCTAACAATTCTATCAAATTCTAACAATTTTATCCAATTCTAACAATTCTATCAATTTCTAATAATTCTATCAAATTCTAATAATTCTATCAAATTCTAACAATTCTATCAAATTCTAACAATTCTATCCAATTCTAACAATTCTATCAATTCTAACAATTCTATCAAATTCTAACAATTATATCAAATTCTAACAATTCTATCCAATTCTAACAATTCTGTCAAATTCTAACAATTCTATCAAATTCTAACAATTATATCAAATTCTAACAATTATACCAAATGCTAACAATTTATATCAAATTCTAACAATTCTATCCAATTCTAACAATTCTATCAATTTCTAATAATTCTATCAAATTCTAACAATTCTATCAAATTCTAACAATTCTATCAAATTCTAACAATTCTACCAAATTCTAACAATTCTAACAAAACCCGTCAGATTTTGATGAAACGTCTATGAACGAAATATTTCGTCTGAAGTTGACCTAATTGCTGTGAAAGAGGATACCCACAGATTTAAAATATTTTATCCATTGAAGGGGAAGGTATAAAACGAATGCCATCATTTAAAACTCACTAAAACATGAATTTTGAGAAAAACGTGGTGAAAATTCGAATAAAATAAGTAGATAATCCCGAGTATGGTTAGACTGTATACATTTGTTCAGCTTTCCCCGCACTTAAGGAGATCAAATTATTTTTTAAATTCATATTAAAATCAGCTTTAAAGGATGGCCTTGGTTTCATAAGTTCCCTCAAGGGGGCACCATGGACATCCTCCTTTACTAGAATTATTTAGACTCATAATTATCAGGAAAAAACTAATTGATACTCCCGATAAATCATTTTCTCTACTCTCAAATGTTCGAAGAAGAAAAATCTCACTTCATGTGACGACATTTTCCCACTTTCAGATTGACATTCCTCCCCGAATACGTGAAAGCCCTGTCACAGTGAGATTTTATTACTAATTGATATGTCGATTCAATTCGAGATTATCGAAATGGATTTTTATATATGAGAAAATTTACAGAGTATGTGCACTGAGAGCAAGATTTTTTTAATGAAATTTTACGAACGTACGCACGTTTTAAGTGATAAATAGATTGTGCATTCGTTCTCAAAATTTGAAAAACTCATATTATCACTGAATACAACGAAAAACTGCAATGTCGGCCCCCCTTAATGTTAAACCCCCCTGTTACCGGAAAATACGAGGAACCACTTTTTTCATTAAATTCTCAATTTTGATAAAATATGTCTCTAATAAATTTTAATGCCAGTTAAACGTCTATCTTAATACTGCGACGTTTCGAATAATTATAGTGTTTTTGTACTCAGTCTATCCTAATAGTTAAAAACTCGGTACTTCAGTTGCATTTCATCGGCTGACCGCTTAACTTTAAGGTCAACTAAATTTTTCACGCTTCTATAATGTTTATATCACCGTTACATGTCAACATAAGTTTCCCCTGCCACGATCGTATCTAATTGCGTAAGATTCTTTTATAGTTCAGTGTTTAAAATTCATCATCATAAGCTAAACACCGTCAATTACTCAACGACTCTTTTCTCAAGTACGAGTTCTTAACTGTTTACAGGTTGAGCGCGGCTATAACGTACAAGCCGATCCTTTCAATTATCTACAAAATTCATTAAAATTTCAAACATTCAATAAAAACTCAATGCTTCTAACTTTTTTCTAAGATCTTAAATATTACAATAACCGGTTGCATAAATAGTTTCCTTAATTTTAACATTTACAGTGAGAAAATGTGCTAAGAAATTTGCGGCAATTCGTGGCATATATGTGTGTTACGCCGTGCTCAACTATTCTACGCCCAATACGAAGACTAACAAATTTCAGCTTTCCGAAAAAAGGACACTATTTAATTATACTTTTATAAAAAAAACATAGTGTGTTTAGAAGATTTAAAACCATATCAACGTGCTCACACTATCAATACGTATAATTCTTGTACTTTACTGGAAAATTTCTTGTTATTTTCTATCAATTTCTCACCCCATGAAAACTAGACAATATATTTCAAAACGTTGAAATCGCTTAGTCTTCGTATATACACTGAGAGAAAGGATTGCTTGTGGCAAATGAATCGTGTACTTACGGAATCGAATTTTCAACGTACTTGCCACAAATGTTGAATTCTTAATAGTTAAGAACTCGAACTTCAGAAAAATCTGCACGAGTAAGATAGACATGTCTAGTACGAAAGGTTATTCGATGATTTTCTAGCATATAATGATTCTTTTCAAGCATTAAAATATAAAAAGATCCTAATCGTAGACATAATCGTAGACATATTCTAAAACTAATACCAACATGTAACGGTCATATAAAAAACTTAGAAATATGAAAAATTCTGTTAACCTCAAAGTCAGGCGGTCAGCCGTTGACAAGCGACTCAAGTACTCAGTTCTTAACTATTAGACTATGCGTTTAACTGTTAAGAAATATCCGCCCGTACTTGACCGTATTAAAATCCACAAAACTTAACAATTAAGAAATATTCTTTGCCGCAAAGAATCCTTTCACTCAATGTACGAGACGTCGTCAGTCAATCACTGCAACACATAGGGGAGAACGGGGTAATACCGGTCACTTGTCAATTCCGGTCATCCTTATATTTAATAATTTAAACATTTATACATAATAATTCCAATAGTATATCATACGGAATATAACATGCTATCAATCTAATGTTCAAACAGCATTCTGTTCTGGTTTATTAGTTAATTATGCGCAAATAATGTTTAGGCGTTCATTTCTTATAAGAAATCTGATCTATAAGCTAAGCTTTTACACATACTATTTAAACTTTATACAGTTTCTTCATGCTACTTTACCAAATTGAATACTCTAACAATATGAATTAATAAAGAAGAAATCAAATAAATTGTTTGATTTTCTTATAATTTCTATTTAAATCATTAAGCAGAATTGAGGTAATCCCGGTCACCGTGTTATTCATATGGACGCTCCCAAACATGAGGTTAGTAAAGCGTTGTTTTGCGCTCTCTGATAGTTCATCTTTGCTTAAGTGTTTCTTGTTTAACAATGTCTTTTGGACTACATATTTCATTGTTAAACTACAAATAATAGTGTGATTGGTCATATTGAGGCTCACATAATTAATTAAAAGAAACGTTTGACCTATATCAGTAATGTTTTAATAGTGACTGCGATTGCACGAAGGCTGACCGGTATTACCTCATGCTTCAGGGCAATACAAGCCAAATCTATTGTTTTTATTTGGTTTTATATCTTTGATACGTTTTAATTATAAACGAAACTGATTAGAAATATTTAAAGTAAATAACTTTAACTTATCCTAATCATCTACACTTTATGAAAAACTATTGTAGAACCTGAATAATATGCACTCTTGCTTAGGTGACCGGCAATACGCCATCCTCCCCTATGCGGCATTCTTCGATACACCCCAAATTAACCCCGAGAAAAAAAGATAAAGAACATCATCCTCACCTGCAGGTACTTGCCGCGGAACTTGGAGGCCATAGTGAACTCCTGCCAGCAGCGCCAGTTCCTGCCCTCGCAGAACTGCGCGACCATGGGCGGATGATGGCTGACCTGCTCGGATATCGCGCGCCAGCCGAGGTCGTCCGTCCGGTCGCACTCGTAGGTCTCGCCGAGGAGGGGATTGAAGGGCTTGCCGGTGCGCGAGGAGGTCGTCGAGTAGCTCGAGACGGTGAACGCCGCGACGTAGGCCATCTGCTCGTAGCTGTCCGTGCACTCGGCCGCTCTGTTTGGGGACGGAGGGGAGGGGAGAGAATTTTCAGTTGGCTTTCATTGTGAATTTTTGTGTAATATATAGGTGGATGGAGGATGGTATAGGTGTCTGTGTAGTTGCGAACGGTTTGGGAATTTTTGAATTGGCAAAAATTTCGCGGGTAATGGTTGTTTGTGTGTGGGTGTGTCTTTTTTGTGGAGTGGCTTTATTATATTACGCGACAGAGTGAATAAGTCGATCGTTTGACGCGTTTGGAGATATTTTGAAGATTATTTGATTGACTTACTTCTTACAACTGTTATTAATGTAATACATTTTAATTTATTCTTTAAGCCTGTAACGTATTATAATAACTACGACAGAAAAGAAAGAAGAAATTGAAAAGGTGGGAAAATGAAGAGAGAAAGAGAGAGAGAGAGAGAGAGAGACAAAGTATTTCCATCAATTGCTAAATGTTTAAAAGGCAGTCAAGATCTAGACATCAAAGTGTCAACAGCTGTTTGTCTCTCGAGCAGGCGAGTCGGTGACTCGCCTGCGAACATCAAAGTCTTGACAGACTAAATTGTATATTGGCTGAAGCTAATAAGCCTCGATAGTGCTCTCTTAGTATGGTATTGCATTCATTGCTGTATTCTGAAATTATCAGGGCCCTGAACGACAGGATGGATTAACAGTATTTATTATTCGGAAGAAAGAAGATCGGATATGAAGATAATGTATGAAATGTATGTATGGGGTAGAAGTATTAATTTATTACATGTAAGACCCGCGAAAAGGTATTAATTTATAATCATCCATGACCCACGAGAACCAACAAAGTACTTATTAATAATAAATAAAAATTGAATCTTTTTATTTTATTTATTTCCTGCTACCCGTTTTATTTCATTACAAGCCGACCCTCGATAATTCAAATAAGTTCTTTCTTGGTCCCTTCAACTTCTAATTATCGAGAGTCGGCTGTATATCATTTTATAAAAGCTATATATTCTATGGTTAGGTATTATTTAAATTATTTCGAAAAGCTATTTAAATATTCTTATAGTAATATGTTGTGTAAATTTCTTTAGGAATAAGTATTGTCAGAAATATATCGTGACCGAAAATTAGGTCACCTTTGATCTTTTTACTTTAAAAATTAGTTTTATTTTACAGTTTTCATAAATTTCATGTTTTATATGTATGTAAATTTATAAAAAAAAATATTAAATTATTTTCATAAAAAATAATATTTCTAGTTAATTTATTTTTTTCCATTCTTTAAAAATAAACTAGATTCATAAATAAATGTACTTAATAGAAAAAATTGAACATTAAAAACTTCTATTATCACTAACAGATAATATTTTTAAACTTGTGTTATTTATTAAAATGTTAATAGAACATGATTCGGTACTGTAAATGTTTGAATAAATTTAAATCATAATTGTAAAAGCTTTAAAACTTTTATGAGCCCTGCAACAAGCAATCATTTCATCTCTCAGATAATTTATTTCTGTATATAACGGAAATGGCTCATGTTATAAAAGTGCTAATATCTTCTGCTGTTGATATAATTCAAAACATGAAAGTATTTTTAAATTAGAATTTGTAATTACTTATGCATCTTTAAAATTGTTGTGTGGAACTAGTTCTATTTAAAAATATAATAAGTTTCTTAAAAAGTAATTGCATTTGTTTGTTTTGCGAACGTTATACAATATTAATAGTAATAATAATATTGCATAACAATATATATATATACACATATATTACAAAGTTTACTTAATAGTTAAACATTTTTCGAATAATATTGCATAACAATATATATATATATATATATATATATATACACACACACACACACACACACACACACACACACACACCCACCCACACACCCACCCACACACCCACCCACACACACACACACACACACACACACACACACACACACACACACACACACACACACACACACACACACACACACACACATATTACAAAGTTTACTTAATAGTTAAACATTTTTCGAATAAACGCATAACATCCTGAAAAAGAAATTGTTTGCTGATACTATTTTTTATACTTTTAAGAATCGAAGGCAATGATAAGTTCGAGAGTTAATTTAGCAAAACGTTTTCCTTTGTTGGGCCATGCTAATTAAGCTTTACATATGTTTTTACGCGTTATTTATTATGATATGCAGTCTACATTAGTCTACATTTAACGAATCGACTAGCAATTTTGAGAATATCTTTATACTTATATAATCTAATGAGATAGGTAGGGATTTTATAAAATTTTAAAATGTTTTTAAGCACATATCAGTATTCATATTTTCACCTTCGTTTTATGTATTATTGAGATTCAAAGTGTCATGGCCGAAGCAAAGCAGTTTTGACAATTTCTTCTTTCCTAAATGAGCATACACAATACAAAAAGTGGTTGCAATGGTTTTATACGTAGTAGTGAACGAGCAAAAAGACGACAAAGCTATTAACTCTATTTGCACTGACTTCATTATTTTCCAGTCTAACATATTAATAGTATATTACGCAACTAGTGGCGAAAATGGGTATTTCCAAGCGAGGATGATACTCATTTTCGCTACCGAAAATAAAAGGTAGCGAAAATGAGTATTTTCGCTACCAATAAAAGGTAGCGAAAATGAGTATTTTCGCTACCAATAAAAGGTAGCGAAAATAAGTATTTTCGGTACCCTTTATTTGACGCTCGGAAAACTCTATTTTCGCTGCACTTTATAGGCGCTGAAAATGGTCTTTTTTATTCACGTGTTATAAAAATATATTTATGCCCATCTGAACGAAAATGGCCACTTTTTTCCCGAATGTGCGAAAAAAGCGATTTTACTAGAAACTAGTCTATATTCCTTTATTTCATTAAGTTCTACCAATAACCCTGACGTTTGATTTGTCTTTTAACAATATTGTCTTTTAACAGTCCATTAGTCCCGCTTTCCATGTCAAAAAGTGCCCACAGTTGAGATAGGCATAAAGTACTATATGTAACTCGAGAAAAAAGTCGATTTTTCCCGCGGGAAAAATATTCGACTTTTTGCCCTTGTCACATAATGTACTATTTCTTTACAGATTCTAAACCTATAAACATGCTTATCAACGAAGTCAAAAGTGTCATTACTGATTTCCTTCTACAATACCATCGCTTTACATCCCAATACACACACCCACACCCATCTCCAGACCCTCTCCCAACCCACCATCATCATTATCATCATCCATCCATCCCTCAATCACGCACAAGTCTCTCCTCACCTGTCGAGTATCTCCGCGTACTCGTAGTCCTCGGTGAGTCTCTGGAGCATGCTGAGGGGCTCGGAGAAGTTGACGGGCATCGGTATCTTGGACAGCTCCTTGCCGATGCAGTTCTTCATGATGCTCCAGAGGTTCAGGGGGTAGTTGGGCTTGTCGGGCACGCGTGTCCTGCGCTTGCCGCGCCTCGACACCGTGCCCGACTGCGGTCCCCCGCTCGTGCCGCCGCCGCCACCCCCGCCCCCGGCCGATCTCAGTCCTGACACGCCGCCTCCGGTGCTACTGCCGTTGTTCGACTGCCAGGCCGTCTGTCGAGCGGTTGGAGATTTTTTCCGGGGGGAGGAGAGAAGGAGAATATTAGCGTGGTTTGAGACGGAGGAGGGGAAGGTGATCGTGTAGTTTATACACCGAGAGAATGGTTCAGTTAGGCTTGCCGAAGTCGCAGTGCTAAGTTTGCGGAGGCCGTAGTCTGTCATTCTTACCGAGGAGTTCGGTAAAAACTGCGGAACAGTTCGGCTGTTTTGCCGGATGTGTGGTGTTGCGCTTTATTGTAGCCTCATTATCACGTTTGAGATAAGGTAAAACAGAAGTAAAGTTAAAGTAGAACATTGAAAATGTAACTTAGACTAACTAATCATATATAAAAAGGTTAGAGTAAGAAAAAAATAAGAAATTCATTAAAATATTGATTATTTGTGAAAAAGTGAGGTTACTGAGACTCAGCTGGCGAACTTGTTCCGCTATTCTTGCCGTATACATACTACCGAACTCACTTCGGTCAAAACTACCGAACAGTTCAGCAAGTCTGACCGATGTATTCTCTCAGTGTAGCGTGAAATGTGCGAGATAGAGATAGAAAAAGAGAGAGAGAGAGATGAGGGGGTGGTGTGCCGAGGAAGAAGCTTGATTGGAGATTCTATGTTTTGTTTTTCTTTGGAAGAGATATGCTGGGAAATTTATACGTTTTTGGTTAAAGTTGATGTAGATCTGCATTGAGCGCGTTGATGCGTGACTTTTTGCAAGTTTTCGATTTTACGGTTTTTCATGTTCCGGTGTTAGAGCGAGAATTCTGAGATGCATGGCGTACCGGTTACGATGTTGTTTGATCAGTGTGCAGATATCGAGTTACCGAAGTGTCTGGGACACTGTGATGGAAACTGCACCATTGAGTGAAGAATTAAAAGATTTGCTCATTGTAGCATTAGATTTTTTTTAAACAAAAGATTCAGTAAAGAGTAGATGGTTTTTACAATGAGATTTTTTGCAATACTTCAGATTTAAAAATAAATGCAGTGTAAAGAAACCCGGTGAATGAACAATCAATGAGGAAAACTTTAAATCAATGACTGAATATCTTATTTTTACGTTGCTTATGATTTATTAAAAGTACAAAAAACAGTAATTTTTATAAAAGTAATTTTATTTCTTACATAAGTTTTCAAACACTGACACACTGCCACTAGATGCTATTATCTTTTATTTAATAATGCATAAGTTAAAGAATACGTTTCAGTTAAAAGTTACTGACACTAAAAAGTATCAATTTTTACAAATTTTCAAAAAGGTATTGCACATAAAAAGACCGTATTTTAGTAAATAATATGACTTATTAAGCATTTTCCTTGGCACAGCACAGTAGATGACAGATGGTGTATGAAGATTTGACGATTTATAATGGAAAGTAGAGAAAGGCACAGAAGTGGTGATTACAAGTCATATCCTCTTGTTCTAGAGTTTCTAGACTTATGATTATCTCGATCAAGCTATGATGTCTTTAACTATTCTATTTACTCTACAAGAATAGACTATTTTTATTCAAGTTTTTATTTATTAAAATAACATGTTGTAGTAAAGTTAATAAGATCTGTAATTTCAATATTATTTATATTTTGTTTTAAAAAAGATAAAATACAACATGCAATTCAAAACAACTCAGGATTATGAAGAACTCGAGAAAAAGCAATCGTTAACACGTGGAAGAAACCTCAAAATGATCTAGCGAAAATTGATTTGATTGATTTATAAAAGGATGCCGAACTGTTGAGTCATATAGCCATATCTATATCTACATAATCATACGATTGGAATTAACGATATCACACCGCCAACTTTGAACAAAACCGATTTATATAAATATAATTCATATGTAACTTGAAAAAGCCCAAGTGCTTGCTTTCCTTTGTCTAAAAATAAGTATTATAGAATATAATACGATAAAAAAACTTTAATGATATCTCCGTTAATACTAAAATTGAACTTGATCTGACTATTTCTGTTTTAAATTTGAACTTCGGAATAATACATTTTTATTTTTATAGGATCTTAACATTCAGTTTTAGAATTGTTTCTCAAAACAACATCAAAATAACCACGAGATATGAATTTCCTACGCACGTAAAATAAAAGTTGATCATGCAGTAAAAAGAAAGATTTACAAGAACGCAACGAAAGACTAACTTTTCAATACTTCATGGGAAAAATTCATATGAATTTATAGAAATGATTACCATTTTTTCTCCGTGTATGTATGTAGGGGAGAATGGGGCTTTCTGGCGTACCTAAGCGATAATTAAAAATTCGAAGTGATAAATGTAGTTTTAATAGCTTGGAAAATATGCAACATTATTTTTAGTTCAGTAGTTTGTTATAAAATGTTATACAACTTTAAAAGATCTTAAAAATTCATGCAGTTAACGTAAAAAATCAAGATTTGTTGACATTCATTACTTTCGATAAACTAACAAAGTAATATGTACTTTATCATGAGTGATAAGTATTAATATTACTGCAATATTAACTGAACATATCTTGTAATATGTAGGTGGGAAAATTATTAGAAACACTTAAAAATTATTTGATAAATTATAGGACTTTTTTAAATTATTCTCAGTGATTCCACGTTACACAAACCACAATTTATTAGAAGACTTTATCATAATCGTATCTGTTCTCATATATTTTATTATCATGATTTATATTCATCTAATATTGTTTATTAATTATTGGATACTATCATTTTTTACATAAAATTTTATATGAGATTAAAAAAGTCTGAAAGAGACTACAATATTCCCTTCGTTTGATTAATTATTAGAACTGAACATAAAATTAGCGCTTTAAAATTGTTTTTAAACTATTTAGTTATATAAAAAAGCTATCAATTTATAATTTATACAAATCATTAAATGAATTATTGGGCTCTATAAGCTGGGTGTACATTAACAATTTTTAATTGTGTGTGAGAATTATGTTATGCTGGATTTTGCCTATTTTGTTTGTAAATTTACGTATAAACGTAGATGAAAATACAAGCTTATTTGTGTAAGAGTGCATACTAATGCATCCAACTTGTTGCACAAATTATTTTATTTTAATGCTAAAGTGAAAAAACTTTATTTTAAAATTTTAAATAATCTAGTTAATACTGTAGACTTATTGAGTATATTAATTGAGTATTTCTAACAATTGTATAATTGTTTCTTATAATTTTATAAGTATTCTATCAATTTTATAAGTATTTCTAATAATTTTATAAGCGTTTATATAATAATTTTACTCATGCATACGAATGCATTCTATTTGTTGCAGAAATCAGTTAATTTAATGTTAAGGTGAAAAACGTTATTTAAAATTTTTAAAAGATCTTGTAAATACTATACTTTTTGAGTATATACTAATTGATTATTTCTACCAGTTTTATAATTGTTTCTTATAATTTTATAAATATTCAAACAATGTTATAAATGTTTCTAATAATGTTACACATGTTTCTAACAATTGTACAATTTCATAAATGTTTCTAATAATTTCATAAGTATTCAAACAATTTGACAAATGTTCCTATCAATTCCATTCGCGTTCTTAGCAAGTTTACAAGTACTCCACCAATTATCCAACTGTTCGTACCAATCCACGCACGCCCGTCCACTCCCCAAACAAGCAACCAACCAAAAAGTGTCTCCAAATTACCCATCACTCCCCTCTCTTCCACTCTCAACCCCAAAAAGAAAAACAAAAACCACCCACCGTCCACTCAGTCCGTTCAACCCAAGCCAACCAAAAAAGAAGAAGAAGAATCTCGGGCAACTCACACTGTCGACTTCGGTGCTCGTGGCCGACTGCTGTCCGCTGCCTCCGCCTCCGGACGCCAGCTCGGCCGTCACAATGTGAAAGGAGTCGGCGCTGCTGCGACTGCCCCCGGCCTCGGCGCCGGCTCGATGCAGCAGAGCCCCGCTGCCGGTCGTCGTCGCGGGGTCGCCCTCGCTGCTCGAGCCATCGTCGCTGCCCTGGGAGTCGGTGCGCCCGCGGCAGCCCCCGGGCCCGCCGCCCGCGCCCCCGGCACCCCCGATGGCCCCGCCCGCGACGCCCTCCTCCTCGTCCTGCAGGCCCGCTGGACCCAGGCCCCCGGGCACGCTCAGCGTGAACGTGTCCTCCGACTCCTCGGCATCGTAGAACTCGGCGTTGTCCTCGTCGTCCTCGCTCGGAGAGGTGTTGTTCACCGTTGCGTCTGCGAGAGGGACAGAGAGATAGGATGGATATATTTATTTGCATTGCTTGCGGGATAAGAAGAATGTGCGTGGTGGTGTTCAATTACAAGGGCTGAAGGATAGCACGTATTGTAGTTCGTCAAGAATTTTTTTTTAAAATCAATCATATTGCGTTTGGTTGTGTTCTATCACGTCGAGATTCGTTAAAATAATATAATTATAACACGGATATATTTACAGAATTTACGTACAAAATAATTTAAGACATCACGGGACATTCGTCATTGATGTAAAGACTTTCGGAATATATCACGTCAGTTTTAAATATTTACAATTATGTACCGTAAATTCATTCATACCGCAATAGTCATTCGAGCTTGCATACTTTATCAATTACACTCATTTATATTACAAAAATACCTAATTATAATAGTATATTGTGTACCTAGGTCAAAAAGCCCACTTTGCCCTTGGTGCAAACCATATTTTTTGTAACGCATGTATTGATTTTTGCGTTTTTCTAGCATATTAAGCGGGGCTAAATATATATAATAGCCATTTTCCGAAAAATTTTAGCGGGCGCAAAAGTAACTTTTGCGCCCGCTTATTTACTTTTGCGCCCGCTGATCTAAAAAATAGTCCTTTAGGCCCGCTTACTAATCGTGCTTGTGTTACAAAATATACATTAACACATCACAAAATGTTCCCGACCGCATTCTTAAACGCTTTTAGAGATGGTAATGTGCGTATTGCGAAAGGGAGTGAATTGGGACTTTGCATGATTTTCAAAAATGCATAAATCACTTAGAAAATGGTTCATTATTAAAATTAAATATTTTTCAGAATTTTTCCAATTTATTGAAAAAAAATCACTATGTATGCGATTTTGAATTTCGCGCAAATTATTTCGAAACGATTCCTATTGGCCAGTCGATTTGTGACGTTACAATGGTATAATTTTGGAAATTTAGTATGGAAAAATGAGTAAACGCTGCAATATATCATGAAAAATATATATAAACAAAATAATGTAGCACATATCCTTAATAATTATGGATCAGGAACCGAATGGTGATATTAGATTTTGGGCTCGATCTATTTTTAAGGCCCATTTAAGGGGAGATCGGAGCGAACGTTACCATAGTAACATCAAAATCAAGGTGAATAATGATTTGTTATTGTGTAAAAACAATGGACAACAGCGTGTTTGTTTATTAATAGCTTCAAAAGTTCTTTATTATGAAATATTATTATAATTGACCAATAGAAAACGGTCCGAATGACGGTCATATTACCGTTTCTTAACCTCATCGACGGCTTCACCTCGCGTCGTATTTTTCGTTATACGTCGAGAATTCATAAAAAATCGTACATACCCTGGTAGAAAATTAATCTAGAACTATGTAGATCTATCTAGTTTGCCAAGGAAATAATCGAGGGCCTCGATAAAACTAGATAATTTTCTACCAGGGTAGCGACCTTGATAATCATTTATTATTATGTAAAGAATAGTGGACAACGACATTTTTTTACTACAAAGTCCCACAAATTTTTATTTTTCTGTTACAAGTTTTGGAAGTTAGGTCTAATTTCCATTAATCAGAGTAGTTCTGACATCCCCTTAAGGTCCAACTTCAATTTTTTCCAATGAGACCATATATTTTTTATTATATATTTTAATTTCTAGTCTCAAAATACATACAAATACGTATTTAGTTTATTTACATCCGATGCCTGATTTCAGATAGAGGAAAATCTAATTCAGATAGGGCCCAAACCATTCAGGTTAAATTTTACTGATCAATATAATCAATAAACTAAATATATATCCGTATATACTTTGAGGCGAGGAATTCAAAGATGTAATAAAAAGGATATGTTCACATTTGAAAAAATGAAATAGGGCCTTAAATGTGCCTGAAAAATATATCGGGCTTAAAATCTAATATCACCATTGGATTTCTGGTCGATAATTATTAAGAATATGTGCCACATTACTTTGTTTATATATTTTTTTCCATGAGATATTGGAGCGTTTAGTCATTTTCCCGTACTAAATTTCCAAAATTATACCATCGTGACGACACAAATCGACTAGCCAATAGGAATCGTTTCGAAATAATTCGCGCGAAATTCAAAATCGCATACATAAATATTGATTTCTTTCAATAAATTCGAGTTGGAAAAATTCTGAAAAATACTTTACTATCAATAATGAACCATTTTCTAAGTTATTTATGCATTTTTAAAAATCATACAATGTCTGAATTCCACAAATGTACACCTTGGACTTGGAAAGATATTTTTCCAGTTTCATTGTCAGTGCGCATGTGAGGAATGGTGAGATCTTTTATGGGGATGCGAAATCCTCTTGTTACTTGAAAATATCTCTCTGGAAAGTTGTTGTTTTTGAGTAGGACAACAACGTTTCATAGAGATATTTACTCAAAATTAAAAATAGAATAAGAAAAGTGGTTCCTCGTGTTTGCCGTTAACTGGTGGCTTTAGCATCACCTTATTTCACCCCTTCCAAGCCGTTTCGGTTTGTTCTTTTTAAAAAGTTACTCCAAATAATTTGGGAGAGAGAGAGAGGGGGAGGGTGTAGATTAATGGGGTTGTTTTGTAAGGGGATGGATGGGGTGGTGTAGAGGAGAGTCGACCACTTTGGGACACTTGAAAATTTTTGTGTATAAAATCGATGTTATGATCAAAGTTAATTTAACAAGTTCCTATAGATAGCTTTTACGTATACTAGGAAATAGTGTACCATAGTTTGATCAAGGTTACGGAATTTCAGTGATTGCAATTTTAAGTAGAAACGAAGCTTAAGCGTCGCACACTTTGGAATACGGCTCTCCACTTTGGGACACTTGTTTCACCGTAAATATGTTCCGTTGTTAGTTTTTAGAATTTTTTAAAGGAAATATTACCTTATTATAACAATTATAAATTTTGAACGGGTACATGATGTACATTTGTTGCTTATCCTTTTATGTTTCACGGGTATCCCAAACTTAGCACCAGCGAATTTTGTATTTTAATATAAAAAGTCGAATAACTTCATTTTACGAATTAACAGAAAAATTAAAATTTTGTAAGTAGGCTTCTTTTATAATATTGGTTGAAATACCCGAGCCGCCGCGCTGAATGTACTTGGTAAGTATCGAAATCAGTAGTGTCCGGATGTCACAAACTGGGTAATGTCCCAAACTGGGCGATTCCCCCCTAATTCACTTGACTGAAGTAACAACTAGTAAGTATCTCACCTCCAGGTCACGAATTTTGATAAGGCTTTGAGAAGAGTCTTTTGATACCTAGAAATGAGGACTTTGACTGGTTAGAGCGATTAACGCTACTCAAATCCTAAGATATATAATTAGCTAAAAACATTATAGTAATACTCATATTGGCAATATTAAAAATATTGTGTATATATATATATATATATATATATATATATATATATATATATATATATATATATATATATATATATAGTACATATACTAGCAATGTTAAGAAAACACGTTGTATCTCAGGATGTAGGTAGCGTTAGCCGCTCTAACCAGTCAGTCTCCACTTATAGAAGCCTTATCAAAATTCGTGATCCGGAGGTGAGATATTCTCCTAGTAAGTAGATTTTACCAAGGATTCTTTCCCGCGGTGAATGCACAAAAATAATAAAAAAAGTTGAATTTTTACGTGAAATATGGGTATAGAATATGGCAAAACAATTAGGTCGTATTCTTTTATTTTGTCGTAAAAATGGAAAACTTGAAGGTTTGTTACCGATTTTTGAAGTTTCCGATATTTAAAGATGTGTACAATTTTAAATGGCCGTATTTATACTTTAACTTCAATTTTTGTTAAATGGAGAAAATAAAATACACGACCTAATTATTTATAGCATAAGCTATTAGAATAAGAAATAAAAAAAGAATCGTGCAACAACCCAATTGGAAAGAATAAAAATTAAGATGTTGCATGTAAATATCATGCATATTCTATTTTATATTTTGATAATTATGGGAAAATAATTAGGTCCATTATTTTTATTTTCTAAATGAACAAAAATAAAGATTGATACAGTAATTAGAAATTAGCGCGACGTCACGTATAACTTTTAAATTTATTATAGTTTTAAGAAAAAATAAAAGATGCATGCGACCTAATTTTTTAACGTTATTCTACCTACTACAATTAAAAAATTAATTCTTATTATTTGTATGCAACATTGTAATGATATTTTTTGATCGCATTTCATTTTGTATTTTGAAAAACAAAAACTAAATTTACTAATGTTACTTATTATAGGCTTTTGAGTAGCGTCACGTCGTTAAAAATTCAAAAAATTCCGGCCGACCTAACGTCACACTGTTATCAATGATTTGTTTATATCCTCTTCAATTTTGAAGATATCGTAAAAATTCCAAAAGTTTACAAAGGAAATATATCACGAATATACAATTAACTGAAAATCGGTATTCTACCCTATTCGGTTTTAATATGATTTTTGTTTATATCGTATTTTCACAAATTGTAGAATACTTTCTTTGTGAACTGCTTAAATTTTTGCAAAAGATCTACTTAATATTAATGAAGATACATAGCTCTTAGAAAATTCGTGCGTTGTTAGAGCGTAGATACAGCACATTTAAAGCGCATGACTGCGATTTGACGTCATTAAAAAAAGCGTAAATAAGTTATAACTTTTTAAAATTAAGCTTTTCTGGAAAAATTCAAATAGAATTGCAAATCTGCTTCGATTTTCTACTCATATTGTAGCCAAAGAAATAAAAATTTATGTTAAAACCTATTTGGAAATTCGCGTGAAATGTTCGTGATATCATCAGCTCAGCATCGGCATCTTTTGAAGTATATACTGAGCTGATGTCGGCATAAAGAAACTTGAAGAAGCTATGACTTTTTTAATTTTTACTTATTTTTATAAAATCAAATGGATTGTAATTAGCGGATCTCAATAATTATGAATTAGGTAATATATCTAAACGTAGGTCACTTTTACGTTTTATTGATTTATTTTTATTTTATTTTATTGAATCGAACGGGAGTCAACTCTTTACTGATTACCGACAATCTTTGCGAAATTTGTTAGTACTCTCCTTTGTGTGTATAGGATGGTAGTTTAGTTGGACATTTTAATTTTCATAATAAAATTTTACTGTTTTACTATTCAAATAGAATGATACTGTCTGCTATAGATTAGATATATACTTTAAAACCTATATAATCTAAGATTACATGTTACCTATTATTCTAGTATTAATTTATATAACATTTTTAAGAAATACTTCAAATATAAAATAAAATTTGTTATTATACTGTGCTTTTTTGTACCATTTTAATTATACAATAGTATTTTAAGTAAATAAATAAATAAATAAATTCTTTTAATAAGAATAGATTCAAGGATATATTTACAAATAATATATGCCTGGTTTTCTAATTGAAGTAATTTCAGAATATTCATGAAGATATCATTTGTAATTTATTTTAAATTTTACATCATACCTTTCAGTTTTGACTAATTTAGATAAAAATTAGTTACAACATTTATAAAAAAAAAGCAAGAGTATATAAAGGTCACGTATAAATATAGAATTTTAATGGCAATGACGCTTATTATCTAATCTTTCTGTACTTATCTATTATTAAATGATCATTCGGATTCATAAGATTGAAAAGTGAGCCTTAGAAATTGAAACTGAAGCTGAATGAAAGAAGCAGTGAAAAGTTTTCTTCACTAAGAAAGAATTCTTATGAATGCCTATTTATACTTTCCCTTTTTCTCAATGACTTGCAATACAACAATGAATGTCAATGCTTTGCTTGTGATTGTATTACTATCTTATTTTACAATTGAAAACTTTTAATTGCTTTTGTTCCACCTATCAATTCTGGTAAAAATGCTATATATATTATGTTAAAGAAACTAGTACGGTTTTCCTTAAATGGAAAAGTATAATGTAAGACTTGACTGCGTAAGACTACTATATATATACTCGTACAAGGAAAACTCCAAATTAAGGTGTTGAAGGAAAACTAGAAAACGTTTAAAAAAACGTGGGTAGAGCTTTGATAGTGTATCTTTGCATAAAACTATTTAGATTTTGAGTAGGAATTGTAATAAAGAAGTTTTGATGCAGTTTTAATATTCATGTGCAATGTATTTACATTGTTGGTCATGAATGCTTGATAAATTAAATTTTCGTTTTTTTAAATCTCTTTGATACAAGATAAAAACTTTTATTTACAACTACCAGAAATTTTTCGTTACTCATCATACATGTTCTCGATATCAACTTTATGTCAACTACATTTTTGGTACTTTGTAAAAAATATATACAAATTATTACATAAAGGAAATGCTCTTCATCAATTATGTATTAGAAGCAAGATAAAATCGACTGAGCTTATCGAAGGAGACGAGAAAAACTGTACAAAGACCGATAAGGAAACAAAGCAATTGGAGGCAAATGCTGAAGTAAATTGTGCTTTCCAAAATACCATTACAGAAGCAGCAATCGCGATAAATATTGGCGTTTCACGTTGACTCGCGTGCCCTCGCGAATAATTATAGATATCAACTGTAACGTACAAGAAAACTGGCAGGGAAAACTAGCAATAGAAGCGAAAGCCAAACTGAGAGAGAAGAAGCATTGCAGCCTCTAAAGTACAAGAATGCCAGCAAAAAAGATTCCAATTGTGGAATAAAATGTTTATTCTGGTAAATAAATTATTATTTTATGACTTCCTCGTTATCTATTAAAAATTGTCTAAGAACACATTAAACAGTTTTTTAAACACATGCAAAACAAAATAAATTTATTTAAAATTAAAATAATCTTATAATTTTAAATAATTTTTTTTTACTTTATAAGAATAAAGAAAAATAAAATGAATATTCAACAGTCGGAAAAATATTTTGTTGGATTGTAAGTTGAAATTTTTAAGGAAAAATAAAAAATAAAATTCTCAGCTGAGAGATAAATAAATAATCAGTTACAGCTGATAACTTTAACTGCAATGATACGTTCAAAGGAAAACAATGATAGAAAAGTCAAGTTGAATTAATTTCTGCCTTCTGATTTTGGTTAAATTGTTAATAATAATTATACAAAATTGAACAACAACCATTTTATTTCCTATAACAATCTTTTTAAAATCACTATAAACACTTGCTACACGTCAAGCAAAACTACAATATCCGAGATCAATTATCAATTCGCAATCAACACACTTATACACAAAGCGAATGAATCAACAGTTTTCAATTCCTACACACATCACCTCATCAAGTGAATCAACAAATGCCTCACTATAAGGCATTCTCAGCCAGATCAAGCGTGCACACACAAATAGCCTCAAAACACATTAATACCTCACCACACTATTAAAAAAAAAGCTTCTCCCCTCGTTGACAACGACACCTAGCACACTAAACATCCTCACCAAAATTAAACATACCTACAAATGATCTCAAAACCATAATATTAAATAAAAAAACCTTATATGGGACAAATCAATTTTAATGATTATTGTATTAACATGGTAAATACACAATAATAAATGTAAGTAACATTTCAGATGTCTTAGAAGTGTTTTAACAGTGGAATCGAGCTAAAAACTTATTTACCATAACCATAAGAAATAAGAAAAATAAAGATAGTCACTGAACATTCCTATCCAAATTGAACATACGCAAAGTCATCTCAATACACACCATCAACATCCCTACCGCAACATTAACCGCGAAACCTTCTCCTCCCAATAACAACAGTATCTCGAACCGATCACTCTCCATCTAAATTAAGCGCACTCACAAAATAAACCCCTAAAAAAGGAAGCTCCTCCCCTCGCTGACAATACTCTCATCTCCCCGCCACCACTGGCAGTCTCGCACAAACCCCAAGATAAATAAAAGAAGCATAGGTGCGAGGAAGATCTATTCCCCGATGTATCATCAAGGCCTCTCAAGGATACGCAGACACAGACAGAACTCACAAGGAACAAAAAGAAAAACAACAACAAGCCAGTCAGAAACTCAGAGTCAACCTTGAAAGTGGTCCTCGGGGCCGGGCGTGTCTTCCTCGCGTGCTTCCTCGGCGACCTCCGTCTCTGGCTCTAGCTCCGGCTCCAGCTTCTTTCCTTTCCTCTCTCCTCTCCTATCCCCCTTCCTCGCGGTCCGCGCGTGCACTCGCACTCACTCACTGGCACGCACTGAGGACGACACCACTGCACGCTGCACCACCTCCTCCCCCCCCCACTGCCGGCGATTATTACAGGCAGACGACGAGCGCGATGAGATTTCTCGCCGCTGCTGCTGCTTGCTCCTCCTCCTCCTCTTCTGCTATACGCTATACTTGTACAATTTGACGTGCATGATGAAGCGTGTGTAAGTGAAGCTTGCAAGCGCCCGGAGATTTTGCGTGTAGAGGTAGGTTATATGTCTGTGTGTACGCGCGCACTTGGAAGACTTTGCGTGTATACGTGTAGTTTGTTGTGAGTACACTAGGACACTTGAAGATTTGGACGGGAGTGCGTGTGTCTGTGTACACACTCGAAGAGGAGGAGGACGACTTCGACTTTTGCGCGCGCGCGCGCGTGTGTGTACGTACGGAAAAAGAAGGTTAATTCGCGAGAGGCGACGTAATGTATATAGGCAGGCAAGGCCACCTGTGCGCGCTGCTTCTTTCTTTTATTTATCTTTTTTTTTTGCTTTCGAATTCCAAACTAATAGCTGGGAGCTCGGTGGGTATTATTTGTATTTGTACGTGTATTATCGCGTGGAGAAGGGATAGAGAGAGAGAGAGAGAGAGATAGAAAAAGAGTGAGGTGATTCTGTTATCGGGCTACAGCTACTGGGGCGCGATGACGCACACGCGAAATTGACGACGAGACGCGACAGCAGCTGTGTGCTTCAAAAGAGAGAGAGAGATTGCGTGTGGGTCTGTATAGTATCTGCGGGATGATGATCGAGGGGGGAGGCATGCACGCATCGGGAAGAGCGCTCGATCGCCATCTGGTATGCGCGAGAGGGAACTCAGGCGGTAATGTACGTGTACCCCGCGAGATGCGAGAAGAGTTTTTTTTATGGGATTTTGGATTTTTAACGAGCGTTTTTAAGATTAGTTTAAACGAGGAATAATTTTTCGTTATAAGGGGATGGAGTGATAGCTGGAGGTTTGAGTAATCATCGAAATGGTTTACTCGCAGATTTAAACGAACGTTTTATGTATGTATAATAATGTTTGCTTCTACATTGGTGTTTATCAGAGAGAAGTTTGGTCGGACTTTTTGAAGCAGGCAGATGAATGTGTTTTTTTTTAGTTTTTAGGAGAATCTGAATGGATTTATTATTCTTTTTGATGAGCTTTTGATGAGCTTTATTTGATATAACTTTTACTTGAATTATTTTAAAGTTTGAATATTTAAAAAAGATTATTTTAGATTATTTTTAGTAGTAACAATTAAATTATTTTAATGATTAATATAAAAAAGAAATTATAATTGTATCTTTAAACAATTATTTTATTATAAGACTATGTACATACATACTTTGATACTGATAATTGATACAAAAACTTTGAATATGTAACGTTAATTTTTATTTAAACGGAACATATTATTAATTGTAAGTCGAATTTAATTTTAGGTTTCAAACAAAAAAAATTTTTTTTTTAATCTGTTAAGGTGGCTCCGTCCTCTTTTTTAAATCTATCATTAACAAAAAATAAAAATTTCACTGAAAGTGAATGTTTTATACATTCAATTGCAATTTTGGTTGGATTGGGTTGTCAGGTAAACTGAAGAGAAAAAAATGTTTGAAAATAGAACTTTAACATGGGCTCTTATGGCGAAATATGCATTTATGCATACTGTATCTTTTTAATTATAGATTCCGATTGTTCGAGAAAAATACCCGGATGCCAGTCAGATATAAAAAATATTTAATAAATAAGTAAAATGAGTGTATTTTTGTATGCATACATATGCGCATTGTTATTATTTCTCATGTATTATAACATATATTTAGGTCAATAAGTGTAACAATTGTTATTGAATCATTTTTATTAAAATTGCGTTAATTATTAGAAGAAAAAATTATGTGCCCCCCACGGGGCCCCGCGTAGATACGGGACTACGCGACGGAGCCACCTTTATTTACCAGACCCTTGGAAAGTTAAAGAAAAACTTCTGAAAAGTATTTAGAAATGTGTTTCAGAACTTTTTGATAGTTTTAGCACAATAAATTTCTTTTTTGCAATATTTTAAATTTTTTGGCTTCTACGCGGTCAAAAATCATTTAGGCCCCATTCCGAGATCGGAAATGATCCACTTCGACCTGATGGCAGGTTTATTTTGTAGGATTTTTAGTTTATCACGTGGAAATTTCAATTTAAAGTTAATAGTTGCGTGTGCCTAGAAAGCACGCTTAGTAAATAAAGAGTTAAAGAAATTCTATGTTCTTGTTTAAATAAGATTTTTTTATTAAATTTTTGTTTGAATTTTGAAGTATTGAATGTTTTTTAACATTATTTTAGATCTCTATTTAAGCCAAACGTAAGGTGAATGAAAATGGATTATTACTTTGGCAGTGGCTTGAACTACATAACAATAATGCCAAAAAATAATTTTAGAAGACTAAATATTATTAAAAGTTGAGTAAACTGAGGGCACTAAATGCAACTAACTCTATACACGAAAAATAGCCACGAGCCTATTATTTACTCACTAATAATAATTTATATTGTATGTAATTTATTGCTCTTTTATTTATAAATATGTTATAAGAAATACAAAAGTAATAGACTACATGAGTGAGATTTTCTTTTTATAATTACTGATACTTAATCTTAATTAATAGGTAAACAATTTTCATAAAAAAAGGATAATAACGGAAAAAATACGACTTGAGTAGAAATTAAGACATTAACCTCATTACTAATTGTTTTTAAAATACAATTTATAAACAATAGTTTCAACATTTTATTTCACTTTATTAAAAATAAACGAAAATTAAAAAACGTTTTTAAATTTCAGTCATCCCGACGATTGTTTTAGCCGCGTAACGTAAAATTGGCAAGCGAGCGTAGATTTATTGATTTTGTGATTCTGTCCGGTGGCTTTCAAGCGCAGTGGGAGTTTGTTTGTTTGTTGGTTTTCGAAAGCAGCCCGCGACTTTGCATTTGTAGCGGATGAGATAATGTGCAGCGATTTTCGTACGTATAATACTAATACACACACATACATATGTCTGCTCGCCGAATCAGTTTAATTTGTTTCGAGCCAATTTAAAGGGATGATCCTGTTATTTTACGATGTGCAACATCGTGTAAGCCGATGGGAGACGAGATAGTTATGCATTTTAAAATAAGAACGAGGAGAAAATGAAGCTCGAGACCAACAACTCGAATTATCAAGAGACTCGGGTAAATTCAATCAGAACCGTATACAAAAATAGAATCCCTAGTCGCACGTTTTGTGTGCCTTAGATAACAACATTTCTGCAGTGAAAGCGGAATTAATTTTGAATCTACTGCAATTTTTAAAAAGAAAATAGTACCTTCGCAGTAACGAGCTTCGAGCTAAAATGTGCTGAAATCGCCCTTTTTTTGAACTAACGAAAGTATTGTGAAGTAAGCAGATCACTTTAAAGCCCTAGAAGTATTTACACACATGCAAATTAAATACAGACAGCATTGGACAGTAATTAGATAGAATTATATACTTTCGACAATTTAAACAGTGTGTATTTGCGTAAATATTAATCGTTTCGTGACTGTGGTTCATTTGTGCGTGCAATTACCGTATTTTTCCATTGACATCATTAAAGCATTAATACTTAATTAAAAACATGTCCGATAATTACAGAAGATTAAAAGTTATAGAACCTTTTTTACTGCCTGTACTATTGATCTCTTTTACACAGCAGTTCACCTGTACAGTAATAATACGACAACAAACACCATACTTCGAGTTCCATTTACATTATTATTGTATACTTTAAAGCTTTTCCCTGTTATTGATTTCTTGTTTAATAATATAAAGTTTTAAAAAGTCGAAGTTGTTAGAACAAATCAAAGGAAAGCAGAAAGATAGCAAATATTGATTGGTTCTAATCTTGAGCTACAGAATTTTAAATTATATTAATTATTTTTAACAACAGTGTAAAACCCGTGTATTATAGCTGTTTACTTTTAAATAAATACTATCGTTATATTCAATTAATTTTAAGTGTACTATTAAGCTATAAAGAATGAAATTTGTAATACACCAATTTATTTTAAGTAGATAAAGTCTGGCTGGGTAAGACTACACTTACATAGACTTTTCCCGTCTTGCTTAATAATAGTGTTTTGTTACTTTTTAATACTCTTATTGAACTATCCACAGAAATAAATAAAGACACATATTCTTACACTGTGTAAAATGTCCAGAGTTAACCAGAATTTGGAGCCAAGGAATCCCAAATACCAAAAATGGCACTCAACATCGAAACTTTTTAACAATACTGAATTCAACTCAAAGTTTTGACATTTCTAAGAAAAATAAATACATGGGGTACTCGTCAACAAATTCACTTTGTGATTTCACGATTTATTGCAATTCAACTTATTATATAGAAAATAATAAATCACGGAATTTATTAAAATGTAGTATTCATTTAAATTTAGAAATGAGCACCTCTTACATTTCATTTAATACCTGCCAAAGTTATTTTACTTTTCAGTGCAATTTTACCAAAACATTAGAAAAATAATTTTTTTTTTATTTAGCTTGACAGAAATATTTACTAAGAATACGATTATTTTACAAATACTACACTTATGTTAAAGAATGTTATCAAGACGGGATAGGATAATCGACAAAATTTCAGATAATTAATTCCAAACTCATTTAATCGTCCCACAATTGTGTAAAAAATAGCGTTAAAGTTAGCCAATCGATTTGTATCTGTGCTGAAAGCTTTAACTTTATAGCTTATCAGAAATCGGGAAGTAGATAAAAAATCGATTTCAAGATTTGATAGTGACGGACAGATAACTAGTCAAACATGCAAGTCAACTTAACGGTTACGTCGTACTCCCATAGCTAGCAAAAATGAGCGATTTTTCGTTTTGCTTAGTGAATTTTTAAGATTACTAAATTTTTCGAACAGAAGCAAATTCTACAAATTGTAATAATTGTGGTTCTGGTCCAATGATTTTAGATACTTGAATATTCATTGTAAAAACCAGAAACACGATGAAGGAACCAAACTTTCCGAACCGATTCCTACCATACCGGCTTATCATTATCATAATTTAATTTTCGGTAACAAATAAACATGTACTTCGAAAAAGCATATATTGTATATTAAAATCTAAGTAAGAAGCCCAATTTTGTATTTAATTAGCGATGTTTCGACGATGTTCCATTGTTGTAATCTTCAGGTTAAAAACAGTTATTCATAGATACATATCTGTGGGTTCCCGGGAAAACCACTTAAATCCATTTTTTTGAAAATTGAGTTTCGAACGATTTTGGTATCCTAACAGTCAAAAAAATCAAGAAAGTGTAAAAATTAGTGACTATATCGACTATTTATGAGTTTCTTAAAACTTAGTTTAAATGGAAATTAAAATCTTTAAACCTTAATATCTCAAAAACACGAAAAGTGGTCTTAAGTCGTTTTTGCGGCAACCCACAGATATAAGTACTTTATCCATGCATACTGATAATTGAGTGGTTCAAAAGTTAGCTAAAAAATACAAAATTTGACTCATTGCATCGATTTGTTCACCCTCAAATAAATTAAGATGAGTGATAGAATCAACAGTTACATATACAATTGGAGTGCTCAGAACCACAATGAAGTACAGTAGACTCTCGATGTATGGCCGCTCATTATAAAGAACTTTCCAGAAAAGTTTTAAATTGTGTCAGTGCTAGATAACTCTCTTATAATCTAAATAATATTTAGAATACAAAATAAAATAGTTAACAGCAATACAGTTTTTAAATCTTCTGTGAAATTATCCATATAATCATCAAGATTTCGCTACAAGTCCAATTTAGAAATTTTGCAAACCATATCAACCAAACCTTTCAATTACTAGTAACATAAATTGTGAGTGACTTGACTATTCAAGAATGAAATTTGTAGTACACCAATTTATTTTAAGTAGATAAAGTCTGGCATGGTAAGACTACACTTACATAGACTAAATACGGGTATTTATCTATTGCACTGTTCAAATCAGACAAACAACGACCAGATTTGAAAAAAGATTAAAAACATTCGACTCCCTTGCTCACACAATTCAACTATAAGTATCCCTACCCAAAGTTCCACTTTATTCCACTCCCCTCCCCCCTCCCAAATAATCTCTCCACCTCACCCTTTTCAACACCACCAACACCAACAACAACGACATCAACAACGGCATCGGCGCCACCGCGAACAACGAGAAGAGATACATATATATACAAGACATGTAACTCACGGCTCTGTCGGTGTCCGCCCTGGGCGGCGGGCGGCAGCGCGTGCTGGGCCGCCTCCTCGAGGTGCGAGTGCTGGCGCGCCAGCTGCTCCACCATCTTCTCGATTCGCACCTTCTGGTCGCGCTCGTGCTGCAGCATTCGCTTCCACTTGGGCTCCTGCTGCTGGGCGAGCTGCAGGTACTCGTCACTCGACTGCAATGTGGATAGTTCGTTTGTTAGCGGGGTTTTTGGTTGGTTTCTTTTTTGTTTTGTATATCACACAATATATGTCGTAACTCACGCAATATATATCGTAACTATGAAATATATATCGTAACTCACGCGATATATATCGTAACGCACGAAATATATATCGTAACGCACGAAATATATATCGTAACTCACGAAATATATGTCGTAACTCACGCAATATATATCGTAACTATGAAATATATATCGTAACTCACGAAATATATATCGTAACTCACGCGATATATATCGTAACGCACGCGATGTATAGCGTAACTCACGTAATATATATCGTAACTCATGAAATATATGTCGTAACGCACGCAATATATATCGTAACTCACGAAATATATGTCGTAACGCACGCAATATATATCGTAACTCACGAAATATATGTCGTAACGCACGCAATATATATCGTAACTCACGAAATATATGTCATAACGCACGCAATATATATCGTAAAAATTTACGTATCGATATCGTAATTATTCAGCATCAGATGTGATATGATATCGTAAAATTAGCCATTTAAAATCTCAATTTCTACATTAAAAATACAATTTTAAATAGTTTAATTTCTCTTAATAGGCGAAATATTATGTGCAGATCCCATGCTCATGATTTTACAACATTGGATCGAAAGGAATTTTATCTATGATACATGAATCGAAAAATTTACGCATCCATATCGTAATTATTCAGCGTCAGATGCGATGTGATATCGTAAAATTAGCCATTTGAAATCTCAATTTCTACGTTAAAAATACAATTTTAAACAGTTTCATTTCTCTTAATAGGCGAAATATTATGTGCAGATCCTATGCTCATGATTTTACAACATTGGATCGAAAGGAATTTTATCTACGATATATGAGTCGAAAAATTTACGATATCATTTACGATATTATTTTGTTCCAAGAGGATGTGTGCTGTAGAAAGATACCTGGAGGAATTTTATTTGTGGGGAATGGAATCGCATCTTGTGGAAGAAGGTAGAAGTTTGAGGCAAATGTAATTTCTCTTTTACCATGGGATGATTCTGTTCTCCATATATGGAGTTACTCTGGGTATTTCTCTATTTTGAGAGGATATCTTGGGACAAAGGGATCGTTTTCTGAGTGGCGAGATAAAAGTCCAGTTTTACGTAATATTGAGTTTTTAGTGTATTTTCAGGTAAAAATGCAAAAAAATGAGGAAAGTGTAAAAGTAAGTGACCATATCGTAATTGTTAAACTTACTATCTTAAAAACATAAAAGATGGACGTTACGTTATGTATATAACATAGCGTTTTTTACGTTGCGTTTCGTTAAGCCTTTAACCCACAGAAAACAAAATAATACGATAACCGTAAAAGGGGATGATTTTAGTCAAATTGTTTAATATAATAGATGCAAGATTCAAAATGATTTTATTTCAAAAAGTTTCAGAATTCCTTTTAAAGAAAAATTCTTGTGAACGAATAAAAAAATTATTTTTATTTTATCGTTGAAAAGTGATAAGCCCTCTTAAAGGCTTATATGTGACGTAAAAGTAGTTTTAGTTAAAATTTAAATGAAGCACGTACAAAAGGAATTTTATACTAATAGAAAGATATTTGATATTTAAGCATTTAAAGTTTATACAAACATCTTGTAATAACTATTAAAAATGAAACCAAATACTAAAGTTACCTAGTTTTACGGTATCTAAAATTTTGGTTTACATTCTCTTCTTTACAAAGATGTTTAGTACTACGTATACATATCTGTGGGTTCCCGGAAAAACGACTTAAGTCAACTTTTCATGTTTTTGATATATTAAGGTTTAAAGTTTTTAATTTCCATTTAAACTAAAGTTAAAAAAATTCATAAATAGTTATTACGGTCATTAATAGTTTTACACTTTCATAATTTTTTGCAGTATTGTCTAAAAATATACTGAAAATATAATGTAAGAATTCTAAAATCGCTCATAATTCAATTTTCAAAAACAGTGGACTTATTTCGTTTTTCTGGTTTGCCACAGATATACACTTCAATGGCGTCTCGCATTAAGGTGATGCTAAACCCCCTTGTTACCGTAAAATACGGGGAACCACTTTTTTCATTAAATATTTAATTTTGAGAAAATATCTCTCTGAAAAGTTGTTGCTTTTGAGTAGGACAATAACGTTTCATAGAGATATTTACTCAAAATGAAAAATAAAATAAGAAAAGTGGTTCCTCATATTTGTCGGTGACTAGTGGCTTTAGCACAACCTTAACTTTCAATGATTCAATGCGCAAAAGCGGACTGGACAATAAAAAGAAGGAAAAAAAACTTTTAATGTTGAATAAACACTCGTATAATGATTATAAAGCTACAAAGTACTGAGTATACAATGAAAACGTAATATATCTTTCTACATTTCTTTTGTAGTAATTAAGTTTTGTTAACGTAAATGAGATATCCATTATTTGATAAGAAATGTTGAAGCGAGACGCTATTTACGTGTACATGTAAAGGGGATATAAAAAATTTCAAAAATATTTGCTAGTAACTTTGGATCACATAAAATACCTTTTAAACAATATTGTAAAAAACTATAATTTGTGTAATAAAATACTTATTATAAATAAATCATTTTTCAGGCCAATTAACTCAAATACAGAAGAAAAACATCTCTTCTTTTAAATCTAGATAATCTTCTCTTTTATCTGTAGACGTAATTTTGTATATATCTTTTTTAAATTGTTCCCTAGCCTTTTTTAGGTAAATATAAGCGTCCTTATGTCATACGTATTTTAATAATAAAGACACGCCTTAAGATTTGTAGATAAACTTATCTAGATAATTGCCCTTGGCTGAATGTACATATCGCTGATTTTTCCATAGTTAACGAGTATTTTTGTTTGCCGCTTAATGTTTTTTAAATGAAAAATTTAAAACGCGACAAAAAAGTGATGACATTTTTTTTTATAAATCGATAACAAAAAAATATATAATGGTTATTAGCTCAGAATGACTTTTAAAAACACTTGTGAGGCGCAGGCGACTACTGTAGTACTCAACTTGATAAGTAGAGCATGACTTTATTTTAATGTATAAAAATTGTTTGTTTTTTTTATTAATTAACTGTATTAATTCAAGTATTTTACAGTTGAATTTACACTTGTCATATTACATGACCCTATTAAACTCACAAAGTAATATTAACTCTTTATGAACCTACAAAATAATGACGATGAACCAAAATAATTTAGTTCTTATTATTATATCCAACAAAAAAGTACATATATTTATATTCTACACACTAACAAAATAATGTTGAAAGTTTAGAATATTAGTATAAAATGATCAAATCGAAAAAATAAATCATACATAAATTTTTATAGAACTGTTACAGAAAATCAAATAAAAAGAATTAGTTTAATAGACAACTTCCAGTTTTAGGCGGAACATCGTTAAAAGTTACTGCTGCTGCTATAAATCGATGCTTAACCCTAGTAGGTAGAAAACGGTCATAAACTAGCTATAAATTTCTTCTCTATGAAAATGCAAATTTGTGTCTCTGCTCAATAACTTCTTTACAACTTGGAATTCAATTGCAGACTCGGTTTATTCGACTGTCTAAAAGTTGTTTTTACTTTATGCAACAGTTTAAGCCTAACAAAGTATTATAAGTATACATTTTATCTCTTTCAAAACATAAATCAAGAGTAGAATTACTTAACATGGCTGATATCAAACAATTCCAGACGCCACTCTGATGAAAAAATATACTTGGAAAGGTAATTAAAATGTATTTTCTTCTTTTGATTTTATCATAAGAAAAGCTGTCATCTCTTTTATTTTCAGCGCGATAGTCGTTAATTCTATTGGTTCAGTAATGAGCAATTAATTCAAATTTAATTTGAAATATATATAACGCTATGGATTCCTAATGATATTTTATTCTAAAAATATTTATTAAATGACGAGGATTCGGGTGTATATTTTTCAGGGAGTCATAGAAATTCGTCAATACAAAAATCGTGATCAGCTATACAAATAAATTCGTCTTTCTTCAAAATCAAGCCTGGGCACCGGTAATCAGTCGAGACTTGTTATCGAGGAAAAACGAAGTCGGATAATTTTTTGTCATTTATTCGTGAACGCAAATATTATGATTAACAGATTGAACGCTAACAGTGCAATAAAATTTATTTGTCTCTTGCGACGAGGACAAATTGGAATATAATTTTAAAAATAACAGAATCAAAATCAGTGGTTCAGAGTTTTTGAAAAACTCTCTCTTGTTTTCGCTCTTTGAAAGAGTTATTACTCCGAGTATAGCTCCGGAGCGAAATTATTCTTGGATAACGGAGAATCGTGCCGCGCACGATTCGCTTGCGCCTGACGAGTCCGTAGGTTCGCGCTCGGGGATTGACACCCCACCCGATTTACGTCAATAACGCGTGTCAGGGCCCGAAGGCATGCGCTTCTACCATGGGCGAAATTCAGAGCCAGAGGGGACCAGACTAGGAGAAATTCGGTGCCCGTTGGCGACTGGGCCTCCTCTGCAGTTCGGGCCGCCTACTTAACCCATTTCTTTCGGAACGGCCATTTTATAGTCGATTGTTTTTTTGCCTAAAACCGCCATTTTGAAGGTTTCCAACGGAAATTTCAAAATTCTGACTTCAGAATCGGAAAGAGCGGACAATTTTACTTCAGAAAAGTGCTATTGGTTATTATTATTTTTTTCTCGACAATTTTTTAGGCAAAAAACCAATCGACTATAAAATGGCTGCTTGTGAAGAAATGGGTTAAGAGGAGTCCGTATCTACTGCCCTTGTCTAATCACGTTTTTGCCATTTAATCAAATTGTAATTTGTTAATTGAAAAACTAAAAGGTGGCCCCAATTGGTATTAAAATAAGGAATATTTTGAGACCTTAAAAAGTATCTAACATTATTTCCTTTTCGAGAAAACTTCGGAACGCGAAAATTGAGGTTAGCTTTTCCGTTCCGAAGTTTTCTCGAAAAGGAAATAATGTTAGATACTTTTTAAGCTCTCAAAATATTCCTTACTTTAATACCAATTGGGGCCAACTTTTAGTTTTTCAATTGACAAACTACAATTTGAATAAATAGCCAAAACGTGATTAGACAAGGACAGAAGATACGGATTTCTCTGAAAGCTGCACCGGGACAACACAAGGGATTGCCGAATACGGGCTTTCCCCGACTGTATTCTTTGCCTAGTTATACGGGAGAAGGCAGTTTTGCTACTAGGAATCATCGTTTATGTTTCGACTTTTAACCTAGCACCCACGGGGAACCAAGGGGAGGCCTGCTCCTTGAACCACGCCTTAAAGGGACGCTGGATATCTCTGTCCTTGTCTAATTGAGTTTTCATTCATAATTTTAAGAGAAATCATTTTTTTGAAAAAGTAATAGTTGTCCCCGCTTTGTTTTATAGTCATCTAAATATATGTCCAAACTGGGTTCATATGATTGTTTTGTTTTCGGGAAAACTTTGACACACTATGAGGGCCAACTACGTGGAGATTAACCTTTACATACTAAGTTTGTCAAAGTTTTCTCGAAAGCAAAACAATCATATGAAACCAGCTTGGACATATAATTAGGTTACTGTAAAACAAATTGGGGACAGCTATTATTTTGTCATTAAACAATTAACTTTGTAAATAAATAACGAAATACGTGTGTAGGATAGTAGGAATCTACTGTCGGTATCCGACGTCTCCTTAAGGTGCAATTTCATAGTGCGTCAAATTTGTCGCGTCAACTCGACCAGATGCCATTTTACGGGGGAATCCCAATGTTTACATTAATTTTATTATTTTTGACTAATAATTAATACTCTTAACCCATTTCTTCCCAAGCGGCCATTTTATAGTCGATTGGTTTTTTGCCTAAAACCGCCAATTTGAAAATTTCCAATGGAAATTTCAATATTCTGACTTCAGAATTGGTAAGAGCGGACAATTTTACTTCAGAAAAGTGCTATTGGTTATTATTATTTCTTTCGACAACTTTTTAGGTAAAAAACCAATCGACTATAAGATGGCCGCTTGGGAAGAAATGGGTTCAAATGAGCGAATTAGAAAAATTCCGGAAAAGATGTATCAATATCGACTCTTTCCCAGATTGCTCTAAACTTCTGATCAAAATGCTACACAATCGAAATGAACAAGAAAAATATCAGTTCAAAAGATTAGGTTATATTTCCAGTCCATAGATGACAGTTAGAGGGTACGTATATAGTATATATACATATATGTCGCTTAGCACCTGAGGCAAAAATATCACAGTAGATACATATAAGCCCCGTGTGACATTCAGCCTGTTAAGTCTGCGATCGGATAATCTGAGTATTATAAAGACTTGTCAATCCAGCTTAAAAGCAAAAAAGACCTCTGTAACGGCTAAACCGTCTTTACTTAACACAAAATTGTCTATTTTTCTTGGAACACAATTGTAGATGTCATTTCATACAAATTGGCTGATTTGCACAGTTGCAGGAGCTGAAAACCGCAATATTAACCTTCCACCTTTGTTTTTCTTCCACTTCAAGTCTGGGATCCTTTGAATCATTGATCACGATTTTTGTCTTTCTTTAAGACGCTAAAATATTATGATAGAGTATTTAGGACCCCCAAAGCATATAGTATATCACTCGGATGATATTTCATTTTTAGACATCCAAAACCAAAGTAAGTAAGCTAAATAGTCCAGTCGACAGAATTTTCAATAAGGTCGCAGCTTCTGTGTAATTAAACTTTTTGGAATATCTTATGAATGTGAATAGAAATATGAGAAAAATAGTCTTGATGTAAATTATGGTAAGGTTAATTATTTATTTAATAATTACTGCAAAAAAAAGAGATTTTTTATATACATTTTCATCGATAACTTTTGTCCTTTTAATTCTACAAAAAAGCACCACAGGAAAAAGTTATTTGAAATTAAATTTTCTACAAAATTCATTATTAACTAAAAATTAATTTAATTTTATATTGTTGTTAAGTTGCAAATAAGAGAAAGAAAATTACATATTTTTACATCAACTTCCAAGTGTTATCATTTTTGCAATTGTTCACTAAAGTTAATGTAATTTTATACACATTAACTATTAAGCTTACTAAACACATACGTGTAAGAATTTTTGCAAAATGTCAAATTGTTTATTTATAATAATTTCTTATAAAAAAGGCATTTTCCTTATAACTTTGGACCAAGCCATTTTTAGAAGGTTTCCTCGCAGGTGGTCAAAGTTTATAATTAGTACTATCATTTGTAATAGAAAAATAATTTTTTTTTGCAATTTACATCCCATTCTTATAAATAAAAATGTTTGCAACTAAAAAAAGCGTTAATAACTTCTATATTTTTTACTTAGATATGTGCAACCAACGGCATTAGATTCGTCGTTAAAAATCACGTTATTTAAAAAATATATATATTCCTTTATCCCATTTTGGAACCTAGATATAAACATTTACTGTTTTTTTGCAATTATGACAGTTGTTAATAATATTTTTGCATGAAACTTGGACTGAATTTCGTAGTATATACCAGTTAACTTTAGTAATCAGTATTTTAATTTCACAAGTAATATTTTCGACATAAAAGAATGATAAACACAGCCGAGTGCATCAGCGTGTACTGGAAACGCATGCAGCGGACGGTGGTGGGGGTAATGGTTAGTTGCGCGGTGGCGACGTTTGCTTACTTATCGTTTGATTTTCTTGGCTTTAAATGTTCATATCTCGATTATGTGATGAAGTAATGTTCTTTTAACTAACGTGTTTTTGTGCGTCGAATCTAATACCTGGACATCGTCTACAGGAAGTGACAATTATTTTTGTAATTTCGACATTATCACCAAGTGCACTTGTCCGTGGATGATGTTTCGTCAACCTGGGATCACCCTGGCTACCAGGTGAACGTCGTTTCGTCGACCTGGGGGTCATTCTAGCACCTGGACATCGTCTACAGGAAGTGACTAAAATTTTTTAATCTTGAACATTACGACCCAGTGCACTTTTCCGTGGACGATGTTGCGTCGATCTAGGGTTATCCTGGCACGCGGACATCGTCTACAGGAGTGACTATGTCTCCCATCTCTCACCCTGCCCTTTACCATCTTCCCTCTCCCACTGTCCTCTACACTCTATTCTCCCTCTCTGCCCTCTGCCCTTTGTCTCTATGCCCTTTGCCCTCTATCCTTACTCTCTGCCCTCTGACTTATCTGGCCCTGTCCTTTCTCTCCCTGTGCTCGGTGACCGCTCCCTGCCCTCTGCCCTATCTGTCCCTGCTCTCTACGATCTTCCTTCTCTCTCCCCGTCCTTTCTCTGCCTGCGCTCCATCTTCTCACCTTGCGTTCTGCCCTTCTGTGTAAGGGTTAACCTAATTAAGTTTCGTTAACCCTTTCAAATTGTCTTATAATAAGCAGATTGAAAGTAAACGATTGGCACGTGATAAACATTTGACCGAGCGAGCGAGGGACTTTTTTCTAGTAAATAATTAAGCTGACCACAATTTATATCAAGACTATTTTTCTCATATTTCTAATCACATTCGTAAGATATTCCAAAAAGTTTCATTACGCTGGGAGCTGCGACCTTATTGACTGCTTTTTGAGCCTTTGTGGCCTGAACTATAATTTATTAGATAAGTTAATAAGTTGTAATTTATTCATTTATAGTACCCAATTCAGTTAAATTTTTAAATTATCTTTATTTATTGGATATTTATTTATCTAAAATTTAGCATGAAGTGTATAGGTATAAGTAAAAAAGCGCGCAAAGCGCATTATGGCCCTATGTAGTGCATATAATGCGCAATATTTAAAAAACTTCCCATATGAAAATGGTATTTTACGTTAAGTGTCCTAGCTAAAAAATCAAAACACGAAATTAGCAACTTTGGCATTTAATTTAAATACTTTTAAGAGCTTCGCAATGCCGATGAGCATTTTTACCAATACATTTTAATAACAAAAGTATTCTTTTTTACATATCTATCAATAATTTTCAAATAAAAAAAACCTGATCGTTCTTTCTATTTATTTATTTTATTTTATTTTACTTTATTTACGGACAATCCCATTATGAATAATTACATTTTTGGTATAGTGATATTACACACACTAACTAAAATAACTACAAAATAACACAAAACGTTTATTCATATAACAATCTTTTATCTTCCGCTATTTGTTTAAATATTGATATTTTAGTACCAAAAGTATCGAACCACTGGCTACTTTAATTAGCTAATTAAGATATTCTCTTGACATAAGACTTCTTATAAAAAAATGAAAAAAATAAATAAAAAAAAATAAAATAAAATAAAAGCTACCTTCTCAATCAACAAAGCAATGTTATTTTACTTTTCCAATTTCAAATCCAAACCCACCTATCTACAAACTCCACTCAAAACTCTCTCCCCCACCCCCTCAGATTTCTGCTCCAGCCCCAAATCTCGGGTGGGGATATATACCGAAAGATAAATTTGCAGAAGGATAAATTTACCGAACGGTTGAAATTGCCGAAAAAACAATACCTATGGATAAGTATGCCGAAAGTTATAAATGCCGAAAACAAGAATCCTGAAAAAAAATGCCGAAAGTTAAAAATGCCGAAAATGAAAATGTGTACAAGTGCTCTTATTAGAATATACGCCTGTATTATAATAATGTGTTAATTATTGCTAGGTCGTTTCTTTTCAATATTAGATAATTTTAGTTTTTATCCGAAGCGATTAACATTTCAGCAGTTTTAACTTTCGGCATTTTTATCCATCGGCATTTTTACCCGTCGAAACTATTTGTTTCGGCTCTTTTGTTAATCGATTACTTTACCCATCGGCACATTTCATCTTTCGGCCAATTTACCCTTCGGCAAAATAAATTCGGCATTATTATCCGTCTGCAAAATTATCTTTTGGCACATCACTACAAAAAATTTTACTTAAAGTTGTTGCATCTGAAAAGTTGATGTTACTTAAAGTAAGCAGTACAAAATTTGCGTTTTACTTATTATAAGAAAAACATTACTGGATATAAGTAAACCTCTACTGATTATAAGCAAACCATTACTGATTATAAGTAATCCATGACTGACTATAAGAAACTATCTTCTTAATTTCAGTACTAGTGTTTCTTATAAAGAAAATTGTAGAAAAGAGTGTTCTTAAAACAAAAACAACAGTTTCTTAATTTAAAAAATGCATTTCTTAAAAAATAAGTAAGAAATATTCGTACTGATAATGAGAAATTAGTATACTGTAATTAAGAAACAAATTTACTTAAAATAAGAACAATCGTTGCTTTATTTGAGCAGTCGACGTCACGTGACTTTCGGAAACCTCAAACTAACCTTTTTACCGCGATTCGAAGATTTTAGACGCCGCATATAAGAGGAGCGAATTTTACGATATTTCTGACGAAAAATTATAAATTATCAATTATAAATTCGACGACAGCTTCATAGCTATATAGCATAAATAATACCATTAACATTATCTGCTAAATTTGAGGGTACGTACTGGAGTTGATACAATTTAACCTAAAATATCGAAAAAATATGACCATTCACTAATTATAGTTTCTTTGAATTTGCTAAATTTCTTTATATGACAATATTATGTACAATGTTATTTAACAATTTTTATTAATTTCAATATCAAACGAGACTTTATCACTTTATCGTAATGCTCTTAAATTAAAAAAAAATAATATAATTAAAGTAAGAAAGTTCTTTACTTAAATAAAGAAAGAAAATTTACTGATTTTCAGGAAAAAATGTTACTTCGTGGACAAGAAACAAAAATTACTTAAATTGAGAACAAATACGCCCTGAATTTAAGAAAATATAAATTACTCATTTTCAGAATGAATATTTACTCAAATTAAGAACAAATATGTTCTAAATTTAAGAAAATATTAATTACTTATTTTCAGAATGAAATTTAACTTACATTAAGAATAAATATGTTCTGAGATCAAGAAAAGAAATTTTACTCATTTGCAGAAAGGAAATTTACTTAAATTCAGTAAAAAAAGCCTCTTGTTTTAAGAAACTTTTGAGGTTACTTAATTTCAGAACCTAGCGTTACTTAAATTTGTTGCATCGCTTTTTCAGTATGGAATCTTTCTGAAAGTAAGTAAAATTCTTTGTAGTGCAAAATTATCTTTCAGCACATCTACCCCCACCCCAAATCTCGCCCCTTACACCCCCCCCCCCCCACATACCTTGATCATGGCATTAGCGGCGATCCTGAACTGCGTGGCCTTCTCGTTGACGGCCTTGATCTTGGCCCCCAGATCCGTCGCGAGGCCGGTCGGCGCCCCCGCCGCCGCCGCGGCCGTCGTCGCCATCGTCGTCGTCGCCGTCGCCGCCGCCGCCGTCGTCGTCGTCGTCGTCGTGGCCTCGAGCTGCTCCAGGTCGTTGAGCGCCCGCTGCAGCATCGTGCCCCGCTTCGTCAGTATGTCGTTCCACTTCTGCAGGGTCTCGAGGCGCTCCGTCAGGTCCTTGATCGTCGACACCTGCTCGGCCTTTGGATTGTCGTTGTCTTGGTACTCCTCCTCCTCTTCTTCTGAGACAGACGCGAGAACGGGCGTTAGCGCGGGATGTGTATGGTAATTACGCACGAGGGAGCGCGTGAGCGCGATTTCTGCTCGTATAAGCATTTTGCATCGAACGAAAAGGCTTAAAAAGTTATTCTAACGTTAATTTATAAAGCAGATGTGATTGTTGTCTTAAAGGGGCACACCACCTTTAAAATGTGAAACAAAAAAATTGATTAGGAATTTTTATTTTCATATTTATTTTAATAAGGGTTTTTTATTCCTGAAAGTATACATAAAAAACTACCAATTTGTATATTTTTTGGACATGGATGGATTGGGCTAAAAATTTATGGAGATACTCATTATAGTAGTACTTTTAGTATGAACGTAGGGATTTTGATTTGAACGAGTAGAAAATTTTTTACATCTATAAAAGTGATAAAATTATTAAAAAAATAAGTGTTATATTGACAATGTTCATATAAAAAAATACTTCTACTCGCTCAAATCAAAATCCCTACGTTCATACTAAAAGTACTACTATAATGAGTATCTCCATAAATTTTTAGCCCAATCCATCCATGCGTAGACTTGGAATCTTACGGACAGTGGTTAAAGTCGTCGAAAACAGTCTGGTTTGCCAGGGAGGCATAGAAGGTCCAACGAAGGTAAAAAATATACAAATTGGTAGATTTTTATGTATACTTTCAGGAAAAAAATCCTTATTAAAATAAATATCAAAATAAAAATTCCTAATCAATTCTTTTGATTCACATTTTAAAGGTGGTGTGCCCCCTTAAGGTGATGTTAAACCCCCTGTTATCAGCAAATACAGGGGACCACTATTTTCATTTAAGTCTCAATTTTAAGAAAATATCTCTATGGATGGTTGTTGTTTTTGGTTAAGACAACAATGTTCCAGAGAGATATTTACACCAGAATGAAAATTAAATGAAAATAGTGGGTCCTCGTAATTATTGATGACGGGTGGCTTTGGCATCGCCGTAATTGTGAATCGAGCAATACAATGTAAATGCATAGAAACCATTTTAATGAATTAAATATTAATAATAGTCAATTGAAAAGCGTACGCAAAATGCACCTATTTCTGCTCACAGGAAAAAGCGGCGATTTCGATGTGTACCTATTTCTGATCAACGTTGATTTTATAGATTTCATTTATATGATTTGTATCTTTTTATTGTATTAGTGTGTTAATACGCGTAAATACTTCACGATGCAAAAGTAGAAAACAGTGTACAGATTTTATAAATACAACTAATACGTTATTTCTTCGTGATTAGAAATAGGGACATGCAGAATGCAGCTGCGTCTAACCTCAAACTATCACTATTATCAAGTTTTTTAATCAGAATTTACAATGTTTGTAATTCAGCACTACAGCTTTTAGTTGTAATACTAAATAGATACAGATAGGTTGGATATAATGTATATTAAAACAATCTTCATATCTATAATAACAGAAAAACTTCGAGTGATTAGAAGTAGGGACGTGAGCAGAAATTGGGACCTTTTTTACCTTATATGGGTGAGTATAAATGGCTTTGATTGTACGGTGGAATTTTTATCGTGTAATGTTTAATTGGGTGATTGTTAAAGGGATGGGTAGTACTTTTTTTTATAATTTTTAAAACATTTATGTTTGAATAAAATAAGAAAAAAATGTAGCGTTGCTCATTTTTTCATTTGTGTTATTATTTGAGATGAGAATCATAAAAAATCAGCGTCAGTCCGATGTTACTATTGTGCTTTTATGAACAATATTCTCTTGTAATCGACTTTCACCATTTTTGAAGCATGAAGAAATATTTAATCATCATATTGGTGTACTGTATGAGTAACTAATTTACATATCTTCATTCACATTATTCAATTAATTTTTTATGTAATTTAATCCATGTAATCAAACAATAAAAGGACTATAATTAAATAAAATGAGTTTGTATCATGCCATTAGTAGGCATTTTTGCCAAGTCAGTTTGAATATTTCTCTTTAATAAATTTAAAGTTTTGCTAACAAATGGTATTCAAAACCAAAACACCAATATGTTTTATTTTATTTATTTTATTTATTTAATCACGGATCTAATATAAAAAATGTATAACAAACATTTATTTTATAATAAGTATAATTTATAAACAATGTACAAAAATATCCTAATAAATAAAATAAATTACGCATAGGTATAGCACTTTAAATTCAACTCTGAATTTACAAACTGAAAACATTACATTCTAACAACAAAATGCAATGTAAACGAGTAAAAGTATGTATTATTTTTTATATAATGTTTAGTATGCCAACAAATGTATTCTTTCCTAAAACGGACTTATCCGCAAATAACTAAATTAATAAATAAATGACATAACTAACAAATTGCTTCTCTGTCCAAGCATATATATTTACATTTTATTTATTTATATTTCAATACAATTTCATAAATTTGAATTAAAATTTTCTTTAAAAAAAAAAAAGATTGTCAACCACGTACCAGACTCCATGGCTTGTATAGCTTTGGCTTTGGCCAGTTCGAGTGCTGTGACCCATTCTTGTCGCTCGACCTCGGTCGCTGCCTTTATGTGAAAGGTCTGCGTCCCTCCGTTGCTCACGACGAAGGTGCACGCGTCCACCGTGTGTATTAAGGCCCCGTGTAACGATATCGTGCCTCGACAGGCGTGGGACATTTCGCCAGGATTCCTAAACAGTTGGGCCAAGTTAGCAGTCGCATCGTCTGGCACTTTGGGGGAACTCAGATTTGAGCCGATTCAAAGAGAAAAGATTTGTAATAGCTGAGAGTTTTCGATGTGTGAATTCCTTAGCCATCTTAAGACCAGCAAAGCAACCCATTTATCGCTTTTATGTTTTTTTATTTCACCGATGGCACATTGGTTATATTGCGTGTGAATTTGTGTCTCGAAAATTAGTATACTTTGTACTGCGAAGCAAAATGATTAGCAAACCTCGCCAGCACCAATGCCAAAATATTTTTATTTCAGTTACGTCAGTGAGGTGTCTCATTGTTCTATTTTTTTTGTTAACTATTATTAAAAGTCTCGATTTGTGGAAGATAATTTGCTTTCTCTAATTTAAATATACAATGGCAAAGTGTAATAGCATCGTTGAACTCCCAATAAGCATCTAGTATAATCCAATAGAAAATCCTCCCCGCTCATGCAAAAAACAAAATTTAAATGATTATATACGTAACAATAAGAATGTAGGGAAAGGATACAGAACACCCTAAATTCTAATATCTACAGATAAATTTAATGTAAATAAAGTACTTTGAATAATATGAAGAAGTATTAAGGAAAATAAAAATTTCATATTTAAAATAATAAAAATGATCATGACTAAACTTAATTGTTAAAAGAGCTAATTCTGTAAAAAATAAAAACCTCATGAGATACTTTTTAATGTTCTCCAGAGAGCATGTTTCTGCAGTTTTGAGTTTTATTGTTTTCACACTGTTTCATATTGCAAGTGTTGTAATTGAAAAATAGGGTATTGTATATCCTTGAATTGAGTTGTTTCATATTTTTTTTTATTCTTCGATGGTATCGGTGAATTCGATAGAGAACTATGCCGATTCGTCAATGTGTTTGAATTTTGATAAATGAACGAGATTTACAAGAGATACAGCTATCGAAAGTTTATTTATGACGTCATGATTCATGCACGCACAAAGGTGCCGCGTCTGAATCTTGACGTCACGAGGATTTTCGAAGCATTTTCATTCGCTGTATCTTTAATTTTGGTTGTATTGCAAAAATTCGAGAAGTTTACAAAGGAAGTGTGACGTAACCTATCAGAATATGATATAAAAAAAAATCATGAAATAACCCAATTGTCAGTCGAATCTTCTGTACCGAAGTTTCGAGCATATGCTTCACAGATAGGCATAATAGCAAGATTGCTGAAACTTTGTTAATAAAAGAACGAATGGTTCCGGCTTCCTTGATTTACAAATTAACTAACGGTATAGTAACAAGCATCATAAATAGTAGTTTGAATATTTGAAATTCTTGTGTGACACTTTTGCAAGGTAAAAAAAGTTAATTTCATAGTAGAGATAAGATGACACACAATCTTTTAATAACAAAAGGTCTACTTAAAAGCTCCGATCCATGATGTTCTGGTCAACATTTTGCCTTATATTGTGTTATGCAACTACATGACTCTAAGAAAATAATGCAGGTGCAAAGTGATATTGTGTAAGACTCAATACTTTTTAAGTCCATGGAACGTCACAAACAAAATAGACCAAACTTACAAAAAGAACAGGAATGGCACAGAATACAACAAATTAATAAAACATAGGGTAAAAGGACATAACAATGCTTCACCTTTGCACAGAATTAAAAAAAAGAAATAATATATAAGTAAAACAGAATAAATGAACAGACAAGAATAGATAAGACTTGCAGAGGAATTCTAATTTCTGAATAATTAAAATTAAAGAGTACTAGAATCCCAATTTTCCATACTAACATTAACAAATTTCCAAATGTATTCAAATTTTAAAACAGTAGGTATATTCAAGACTAAAACTTAATGCTGAATTTAAAGAATAGTAAATTTACGTTGGAAGATAGGAAATAAATAAAACGGCATAGCGCGTTTCTTACACATTAGAATTATAGGCATAGCGCGTTTCTTACACATAAGAATTATACACGTAATTATCGTACACAATTTAGCATTGGTCAAATTATATATAGATATATTTGACCAATGCTAAATTGTGCACAATAATTACGTGTACAATTCTTATGTGTAAAAAACGCCTATGCCAATAAAACATGTATGCTTTTGGTAATCTACATTTTAGATTTATTTACATCTTTTTAAATCTTTTTATATGTAAACAAATTAAATATATTTAAATTATTATAAACCTTGCTAGCTTTGATTTTCAACTTTGAAATGTTGAATCTTCTAACTTTCGAATTCTAACAATCCTTAATTTCAATATACTGAAATCAGTATTCCCCTTAAGAATTAACACAAGAAATTAATGATCGCATTAGTAAAATGATATGCAAAAGGACTGTCAAAAAATGAAATGAAAATTCTAAAAATTGTCGTTTGGCTGTTAAGAAAAAATGCCTTTGTAAAGAGGAGAGTCAAGGGTAATCGGTGTTTCAGATTTTGTTATTTTTTTTTGTTACTTACTCGGAGGCTCTGCCAGCCCTCCGCTTGCGTCGTGTCGATATCTTTGGCCCCCCTGTCGGTTCAGCCCTAAACAGTCCACAAAAACAATACAGGCCCTTGTTCACTCTGTGTAAAATTTTGAATTTTCAAGAAAAAGAAATTGTCGACTCGTCTTTGCAGACCAATTTTGCTTCATTTCTTTTTTTTTTTCTCTTTTAGTATAAATATAAATTTAGACTTGGGATTCTTGGGAGAGAGTGTATTTTAAATTTAATGATTCGGTCTGGTTACAGGCAGACTTTGCTTTTTTTTTCAGGTCAATTGATAAGAGATGATAGTTACACGAAATGATGATGACAATTGGTCATGGATAAAATGCATTAGAACTATAGTTGACATAGATCAATCAATTGAAAGCTTTGTAAAAATGTTTGTCTTACTATTTTTTGCAGTCGATATAAATAAAAAATAGAATGTGCTATAAATAACTTGCTTTTTATTGCAATCTATGGTATGAATGCCTATATTAACCAGCTCACATCCTATCCAGTTCCAATAATGATAAAGACATAAAATTATGTACGTTATGCGTATGGAATAACTTTCACGAATAAACTAAAATCAAAAGTGCTTTTACTTAACTGGCAGAGCACACCTCGTACGTTGACTAATAGTGATTGTTCATTTACTAGGCAATGTAGAGTAGTTACTCCATATATGATGCTTGAAAACTTGAACAATGGAGCTTGACAGAATTTACATAGAACATTTTTATAAAATAATAGTTGACTGTAAAACGTAACTGTCAAGTGAAAACATTAATTGAACAACAATGTCTTGTAGAATCGCTCAACAGTGCTTAAGTGACATAGTCTCAAAATAAAAATAGAAAAAGCGATCATAGTGCTTTTTTAAATTAGTAATAAATTTAAAAATAAAAAGTATATGCTCATTTTATGATTAAAAAATAAGAGGATGTAAAATAATAAAGTAAAAAAAGGCTTACACCTAAGTAAAAGCAGTAAATGTGGATGAAGTGTCATGCAGTGTGACGTTTTTCTTTTATTATTATGGAATTATAAAAATAATTCAGCTGGAACAGTCGATGTGACATATTTGTAGTTGTTGGGAAGCTCATGTTTTGTCCTTTTTTTTTAAATATCTGGCTCTTCTAACTTTAAATAGCCTACATATACTCTAGAATTATCTAAGTTACTATAATTAAAAGGGTTTATATGAATATTATATAAAAATTATTTAAGAATTGAATTTTTGAAATATTGTATACTTCAAGACACATTTTTAAAGCATATTATTTATATATTTAAGTGTAAAAAATATTGTATAGTGTTAATTTTATCCTTAGCCATATCTTATTTCTTATTATTACCCACTGTAATATATCAAAATTTAACAATGTGATTATAGAAATAAATACTAATGTATAAAATATTTTGAAAGTAGCACAAGCTGTTATCATAAAACCAAGATTGACTATTCTTTATGTGTTTCTTAACAGTCTAAATATCAGACAGATATAAATAGATTTTGACTAACCATAAGATTTTTTCTTTATCTTTATAGTGTACTTTCTCTTAGGCATTCACATAAATACTTAGTAATTTGACAAATAATTTGTTTATATTTTTAATTATCATTATTATTAATTTAACATAATATATCAATTAAGTATTCAATTGATAATTATTCAAACAAATAAGTGTTTAATACGAAAACCAGAAGAATAAATATTTCAAAAATTTAGTCTTTGAATAATTTTTAAACTATGTCATCTCCCCAATCATTATCAATAAAGAAATATCAGACTGTACAACAAAGAAAGTCAAGAATTAGTATGAAGTATATATGTATAATACGGCATGTACGTAGAATTCAATCTAGATACATGCATGAATCACTTGTTAAACTGTCACACAATTTGCTGATCGAGAGCGCGAGTGTTATTTACATGAGTTTTAGATATGAGCAGATGCCTTAGACGATTCCGAAATCTGCCCAGGTGGAGTCAAATAGTCGGAAGCGTTCGTAGGCAAAATGCAGGGCTCAAATCTGTTAGATATGATAGAATGAAATGCTATTGGAAAGAATTCTTTGAGCATATGTCTTTCTTTAAGGATACAGAATATATACTACATTTTATATAACACAACATTTACAAATTTTTACTTTTTAACTAATGTTTAAGTAGATGTAAGATTAAATAAATTATAGTTTTCTAAAGTATATATACCAAATTACAAGGTAACACTATGTATGTAATTAGTTATGACTATACTACTAAAACAATTTAATTCAACTTGTCTATGTTAAAAATATAGAAGTTGTTTTTGTACAATATGGAATAGGATCAGCTGCACGATATGTACCGTAGAATCTCTGAGCTATGACTTATTTATTACTTGAAGATTTAATACATTATTCAATGTCAATGCTACTTCGATTGAACGTGATATCTGTTCATTACCTCAAATACTTTGTTATAAATAGCATTATGCAGCAATACCTATATGCTAGCCATTTACTTCCTTGTGTATAAAAATTTCTAACATTATTTTTTTTATTTGAAAAAATAGAAACTTTTTAATTACTTCATTACTTTGGAATTTATGTGCAATAAAAATAAGTACCAACTTTAAAAAATAATACCAACCAATGCAAAAATATAGTTCAAATAGACAACCATATGGAAAAAGAATATTCTTTAATAAAAATGATTCAATCTACTCGACCCACTTTCTTTGTGTTAGGCATATTGCTTTACGCGTCATCATATGCTTTTCATATGCAAATCAATCAATCTTTTCATTTTCCTGTTATTTACTGCTATTTCACAGCTAATAATAATGTACAATAATGCAGAATCACATGAATATCTCCTGTGTATTCCTAACCTTTGTGTGTATATTTTTTGTGAAGTTCTACTAAAAAAAAACAATCCTTCAAACAGACACGTCTCAGAGAAACTTTTCCAGCAGCTGTAAGGGTAAAATTAGGATTCTTATAATACTCAATAATATTGCAACCTTGCTGTAACAGTTTTCATAAAAATACTATTGACATTAACATATGAGACTCTATAATTTATTTTTATTCCTTACTTGCATCACATCTTTATATAAATATTTTTTATTATACAATAAATCATTGATATAAGAGTATTTAACAATCTAATATGCAGTGTCATGCAACAGAATCATAGTAATGAATCAAAAAGCCATTAATTCTTGCTGTTAAGTGTTATTAAATTTAATACATACTACATTAACATACAAAATAACAACTCTTATAAAATATTTATAAGAATCATGTAATACAACACAAATTTCATTCTGAAATAAATTCTTGTGCCAGGCACATGAGAATCAACAATTAGACTACACAAAATTAAATCTTCTGGCACAGTCTGCAGAGACATCAGCCATTGTCATAATAATCATAATATATAATCATCAACTGACGCTACTATTTGTTGCATCACCCAGCCAGTAGCAATACTTGACCAAATGGTCCATCGCCAAAATTAAAGTAAATAAGCCGAATGCTAAATAAATAAAAGCAGTTGGTAGAGTTAAGGTAGTTTTTCCACCTATATATCTATTTTGCAGGTTCTTTAGTGGGTGCCATAATGTCTTTTATCAATTATCAGATTTTAAAGTGTTCAAAAAAGATAAATAACAAAAGTTTCATACTACTTCTGTGAATTCACATAAAAATAATTACATTTAAGAGGTTTGTTTTTGTCAATTTGTAACCTATTCCAAATTTTTGCAGATATACTAGTCTAGATATATATATATATATATATATATATATGTGTGTGTGTGTGTGTGTGTTTGTGTGTGTTTGCTTTAATGATTTCTGAGTGTCACCCATTTCATGCAAGACCCTCCTTGAAAAAGTGCAAAAATCAACTTTGTCTATTCCTTCAAATCACACAAGCTTACAGCAAAAATTGCAATATCATTGAGCGAGCTAAGAGAGGAGAGCTAAGTGTCCTATCACTCTTTGGAGTAAAACCAGAGTCATATATATACATAACAGTCAGACACAATCATAGCAGCAGTGCACAGGTACATCCTGGTCAATCAAGAAAAACACAAATTTCATTTCTCTCCCTCTCTCTCCTTCCTGCTTTAAAAGAAGACACGTGTATACTATAGTGGAACGAGTTCATCTTGAAAATTTAGCAAAGGTTCATAATCAATTGAACATTCGTGACGCATCAAGCAGTGATTTGAATAATTTAAGCAGACTTATAGATTAATCTCCTATGTCCCGTCTACACATACATTTTAACAGTGTCTAACTTTAACTTTTAAAGTGGAATGAACTTAATGCAATTGAAGCCAATCAAATTTTAAACAGGTATTATTTTCTACTTTTACCGTACAATATTTATTTATACAAGTTGGATCAAGATTATTTGGTGATAATAGTTAAAGTTAGACTGTATTACAGTGGAATATGCTTACCATCTCATATAAGAAAAATTAATAGAATTTTCACTTTCAAATTAAAATTAAGATCATTTGTTACGTTTTTGCGTAGTTAAATTATTATTGTATCAATTTTTATCTATCCACTTTGAAATGATTTATCTAATTTATGTATATTTATCTCTATTTAGCTTAATAAATAAAATAAATGTATCTTCAAATAACTTTAATTATCTTAATTTACCGTAAATCTTTTGATCATTTATGTCCCTCCAACTATGTAAGGTAAAAGTATCGGTATTTGGATGTTTTGTCCCATTATACGTACAGACACATATTTCATCGCATCTTTCTCAATCTAACAATGATAATACCGTAAATTATAAAAAGTTCTAAGAAGATTACTATTTCATAAACCCATTGTAAGACATATATTATGACTTGCAGTTTAACAATGACTATTTGTAATAATCAGCTAATCTCTTATACGTCATTACAACTCCTGTTCATTCGATAAACCACCGGACTATGCATCCAGACGGGTCACACAGTCTGCACCCACCTCCATCCAAACCATCCAACTGCACTCCCCATCGATTCTGAACCTCGGCAAATCTTCCAAGAAATCCACTCGTCCACCTCAAAAACCACACTCTCCATCTACGCACACGCACACACACACACACGCACACAGCACTCGAAGCATGGCATTCCCGTCCCGTACCTGTAGTAACTCAGCACTCCGTCCGCCAGTACGAACCACCTCCTCTGGTATCCCTTGAGGTAATTGGTCCACTTGAACAGCCATCCCTTCTTCCCGCCGTGCTGCAGCTTGACCTCGGCCTGCGCCATCCTGGCAGCTGCTACGGGCTCCGACTGCCTCCTGTGAGCCGCCGCCAAGCCGAGCAGCAGTGCCGCTGGCCTCCCCGGATGATAATGATACTGGTGTCCACCTCCAGCTCCGGCTCCGGTTCCACCGTCAACACTGCACTGCTGCTGCGGAGCAGCTGCCCCCCTCGAGCTCGTCGTCGTCGTCGCAGCCACCGCCACGCTCCTCTGGTGATGGTGATGCGCACTAGCGGCCCGGCCGTGTCCAGGTGCGCGTCTGCGTAGCAGCCTGAGCCTCGGCCAGCACCACCTGGTCTTCGTCTTCTTCTTCTTCCTCCTCGTGGTCGTCGTCTGCTCCGATTCCGACTCCGGCCGTCGCGGCTGCCGCTGCTGCTGCTGCTGCTGCTGCTGCTGCTGCAGTCCTGGTGTTATCGCCAGTTGTGCGCCTCCTCCAACAGCTGATCGCTACCGCTGGCACCGCTGGTGTCGAGGACGAGGTGCTCGCGTGGCCTGCACAGCTGACGCTGGGAGCGCGGCTCGGCTTAATCTTCCACGTAGACATGAGCGGCCGTGTCGCAGCGGCCGACCACCATTTTACACCCGAGTGGTATGGTGTGTGTGTGTGTGTGTGTGTGTGTCTGTATGTACCGTGTGCGTGTGGGGATCGTTCTCTAGCTCTGTCTGTCTTTGTCACGCGCGGGCGCGGGTATAATACAGTGATACACCGCGGAGAGGAGGTGGTGACTATATGTTATACCTGGCACGAGCGCGCGCCGCTTGTTCCTCTCTTTTTATTTCTTTCACTTTCGCGGCCTTGTCTCGCTGTCGCGCACACCACTCGGTTTGTACTTGAGTGTATACAAGGTATATAGCTCTTGCGCATGGGTATGGGTAAATATCGGGGGTATGTACACTACGTACGTATATATATATATATGTATTTTAACACTCGTTGTTTTAACAAGGTATCTTTTATAGTGGCTGCTCTATATAGTGTTTTTTTTGTATATATATATCTGTTGCGCGCGGTGTGATGTCTTGGTCGATCTTGACCGAGAGACAGCGAGGAACTAAACTATCAACTTGCAAATCGCGGCGGCGGCGGCGCCGACGGCGAGAGAGAAGAGGAGTAGGAAAATTTTTTTTACTCGTGACCGACACACGCACTTAACGGCGCGCATGTGTGCACGTGTGTATATCGGCCGATCCGTCATGTGTATAAATATATATCGTGACAAGGCGAGAGCGCTCGAGAGATCGCGTGGGGGTGTGTGCGAGAGTGTATTTACTCTCTCTCCCTCTCTCTCTCTTGAAATTATATGTCTGTGGGTTCCCGGAATAACCACTTAAGTTCATTTTTTTGAAAATTGAGCTTTTAGTGATTTTGCAAAAGTTCATCTAAAACTTTCTCTTTTTCGTAAGTTATGCTTTTCTTTTGCACAAGCTTAAATGGCAATTTGAAAATAATACCTCAATAGGTATCTAGAAAACACGAAAAATGGACTTAAGTGGTTATTCCGGGAAGCTACAGATATGTACCTGACAAACATAATTGTGATTATCTAGTAATATATTTAACGTGATTTATTCTTATTGAATCCGAATGCATTTTTATTTTATGAACATATACTATGCTTTTACAAAAGCAAATCGATGTGATATTATTATAATATAATGTCGAAACGAAACGAAAATTATTATGACATTTAGTATAACTATGTAAATGTTTTTCTTTAATGTACATATTCTTTTGTATATTCAATTATTCATGCAAATAAATAAATATCTATCTATATCTATATATCTATCTTGAGTTGGTGTGTTTACGTTTACACGCGCGCGATGACACGATTGCCGCGCCGCGGCGAATATATAGGTATGTATATATATATTCGCGTGTGTGCGGTAGAGGGAGACAAACTTAACTTGTCACTTGCACATTATGTGTGTCGCGAGAGGAGATGTATGTGATGTTAGATAAGGAGGAATGAATATAGGTGGGTTTTTTAAAGGACGACGGCGACAGTTGCCGAGTCGACCGCTTGGGAGCGTTGCTTTATCGAAGAGCGCGAGTTCTGAATTTTGTGGAACGAACGAATTTGTCGTTTTGTTGATTCACTGTAAAAAATTCTCTTGTAGATTTACTAGTCTGAATGTAGTGTTTTTACTAGAAAACTATAAATTTACAAGCGACGTTATAAATTTGTGTGCGACGGTGTAAGACGTGATGTTTGAGGTTATGACGGCTAATTTTTTCACACTTTATACTGGAATGAAACGCTTTATTGGCTATACCTTTTTCTTTCAAGTGACTATAAATATTTTCGGGATTATCCCTTATTGTGTTAGCCAAAGAGTATTCAAATTTTGAGTAAAACTGGATTTTTGCATTCGTCTTATATTTTTACCTAATACTACTCTGAATGTAGTACTTTTATTAGATTTTAGAACTTTTACTAGATTTTTGTAAATTTACAAGTTTCTGTAACTTTACAATGACTGTAAAATTACTACACTCAGAGTAGGATTATTTTTGTCCAACTCTCAGACTAGTAAATTTACAATTTTATTTGTGAATTTACAACGGCGGTGTAAACCTACTACATTCAATGTAGGTTTTTTACAGTGTTGTTTTTTTTACTACTCTCAGACTACTTAGTAATAGATTTACAAATTGCCGTTGTAAATCTACGAACGATTTTTTACAGTGAGGCGCGTGTCACGTTTGAATATTTAATCGGGATTTGGATGCCACTGTATAAGTGCTTTTGAGTAATCTCTAATGAAGAACTATCCAAACACGACTTTCCGTCAATTCAAGCCTGGGCCTTTGTGCCAACTTGGCACTGCCAAGGCTTGCATTGGAAGAAAATACAAATTTGAATAGTTGATCAGGATTTGTTATACGGTGCGTCATAATTATTATAGTATCACCCGAAAATTACACAATTAAATCTGTGCATTTTACTTATTTTTGAAAAACCTGTAACTTTAAAAGCAAAAATTGTGAAATATTTTTATAAAAGCATATGAAAGAAAATTTGATTCTCTGAAAAGTAAAACTAATCAAAATTTTTCTATTACATGAACTTAAAAAAGTTATTAGTGCTTCATAATTACAGAACCATTCTCATTTTTAGACTGAATCCCAGTGCCCAGGCTTGCCATGGCAGAAAGACAAATTTTAATAGTTATCAAAATCAAAATAATATCAAATTCTTTTAATTGTCTACTCATCATTAACATTAAAAAGTTAAGATTAATTCTGAAACTTTACAAGTTTTTTGAGAACTGTTGAGAGTAACATTTACATATTGGGAGCTCTCTCAAATTTTAAAGATTTACTCTTATGTTCATTGTTTACCTTCAATCATAAATGTAACACTGAATATTAAACGTAACATTAAATCTTTTATACTCAAATTTTGAGTGTCCACATTGGGTACTGATGGTTACATTCACACTAACGATAAGTTTATACTCTCAATTTTGTTGTTTCTCAATGCTCATGGTGACTTAAACAGTAAAGAATCCAGATGTTTGGATTCAAAGGTTCTTCATTTAAATCCTGGTTTCAACTCTTGAATTTGAGTGTTTCTTTTGATTTAAGAGTTACTCCTGTATTCAGAGTAACAATCAATTAAAGATAAACACTCAAGTATCTTTTAATGTTTTTTCGGTAAGAGGGTCTTCAGTTGACTTTGGTTTATCAGACAGCTAAAATAAAATTGATGAACACATTCTGACAACAGTTGAACAGTTTGTTCCATTGTAAATAATTTATTTAGGTCCTCTCGTATCTAATATCATCGTTTTCAACATATAAAATAAAGTTCATTCTCTGTCGCAGTATTAATTTTAATTTACTGATAAATAAAAAATAGCACAACCTTGAACACATTATCAATTTACGCAAAAAAATATTTCCTTGTGAATATTTTTTTTAACAATAAATACTGCTTAATTATACTAAAAAAAAAAAGAAAAATCGTCACAATATTACGCAGGATTCGATGGTAAACCCATAGACCAGGCATCCAAAAGTTTTTTGTCCTGAGGACCAGCTCCCAAACTTATCATTAGACTTGTTAAATTTCCCCGGTGACCTCGACCATGCATAGCATGAATGACTTTCGCAATGCTGTAACGCAATATTTTAATAAGATAACATTTAATTATAAAGATGCATTCAAATGAAAAGTAATCAACATACTTTGCCCACTCTTCTTGTAAAGTAGAGAAATGTACTTTCAGAACAGAGTCAATTAATTTTTCGTTGTCAAGTGATTTCTCCAGTTTAATCAGGAGAGTTGGAAGCTTCGATGGCAATACTCCTGTCCATCTGACAATGTGAGTCCTCGTGTTCTCTGTCCTATGCTCTACAGGCAAAATGTCAAGCCTGCAGACGTCAGCACAAGGTAAAGGCACTGCGACTGATGTATCTACACCTGAAAATCATTCAAAATGAATATTACTCAGCAAAGTTTATATTAATCGATTTATAGATTTATATAAAAAAAACTTACTAATAAAATTGCACGTATTGGAATTCATGTATTCTGGGGCATGGGTTTTTACTCTTTGGCATGCTCTTGGCACGAGTGAGCATAATCCATATAAAGATTCCAGGGTTTCTAGAGGTGGACCTCTTACAAGAATTTGTATCCCTATTAAAACCGCGTATAAAATTTGGCGAAACTGATTGCACCCAAGAGCTCGTCTTAAATTTCTAAGTACTGACATAGGATTTAAATTGGAAATCTCGTTAAAGTCCGGTATTCGAGTGTCCACACTTAAATTAATAGGAGATTTGGCATTGACCAAAGTAAAGCCTTCTTCAGTTTCTATTTGATAAAAATCAAACAATGAATAGTAAAAATATTTGAATATACCTAATTATAAAATTAATTTTATGCTTTAAATTTACCTAGATGATGCTCCAAATTGAAGTTAACTTCCTCATCCAATAAACTCATTGGTAAAATTTCTACAAAATGTCTTGCTCCAGCGCTTAGTATCCAAACAAACCACATATGAATCCTAAAACACAAATTTTTTCTTAATTCTATTATTTTATTATAAAACATTATTATTTTCAATATGCTTTGCTTACCTTACAAATACATGCTTTTCATTCGTAATCTCACTAAGAGCTCTCGTTTGTTTATTAGAATTAGATTGTGAACCTGGCCCACAGTTGGCTGTAGCTAAACGAACAACTCGTTGTGGACATTCAGCTTCCTCGGCGTTATACTTTTTTTCAGCAAAATCTTGTAACTCTTGAATAACTTCTTTTAGATTATCAACAAGAAAAGGCCACATATTTAGCAAAAACTGCTTATCACGCATAAAAACAATAAAGCTACACCACCTGCGCAATCCTCTAGCCTGTAATATAATTTCATTTTTTATTAACATAATGTTTTAACACTTTTTCTTTTCAAAGATACAGGTATCAAATGCAACATACTTGCGCATCTTTTAGAGAGAAAGTATGACTCAGAACATGACCTCTTGATTCATCTCCGAAATAACAAACTCCTTCCTTCCCAGGATGTACTTCACAACTTAAACTTCTAAATAACCATATAAAGTATGAATAACTTTACACATTTATGTTAGTATTTTTTAACAAAATTTACCTTATACAAGCATGTTTAAGAAGAGCTCTGATGTCCTGCATCAGAGATTGTTGCGCCGAGAGGAAGGACGTTCTTGTCTCATGTTCGTTGCTCAAGTACTTAAGATTACCTAAACTGTGACAGCCTTCGCAGTCCTGCTGCAGTTCCGAGAACAAAGCCTGTGCCTGCCTTAGACTTTCCTTAGGCCCGTAGAACTTCAGCTTTTCGGTGTTCTGATTGTCGAAGCTCCTGTAAGTTTGCGTGGTGAATATGACTTTTGGGCCGTGCAACTCACAGAAGGTGCACAGAGCTATGACTGCGTTCATTGCTCGATGAGGACTCCGATGGTGTCTTGGAGATAATAATTTCGACACGTATCAGTCCCTGGCAGTGAGAACCAAGACTTTGCGACGTTTTTTCGGTCCCCTTAACATTACCTAAAAACGTAGAAAATAAAAACAATGAGAAACTTTGTGCACAATCTTTTGATGCATTTGTGGTATCTGTTCACTTGTCGCTAGAATTTTGCTAAAATTTGTGATAAAGCCGACAATTGAGATGCGAATGAATTTTAAGAGGATAATAAGATAAACGTATTAGTTGGGAAACTGTGATTTTTAGTGGAAAAGAATTGCTGTAAATGACATAACCTCGGGAAAAACGAAAGTAAAACCATTCGCGAATAAAGGAACGCGCGAGTACGTCTTTCGCAAAAAGATGGAAAACATGCCTACTCTCGTTCTCTCTTGCTAATCGCAAATCTTGTAAATTATTTTTTCATGTTTATTTGCTCGGTTTCACGTGACAAGTCGACGAAAATAAGAACCGATAACGCGACACATGACATTTCGCGGACAAGTCAATCTCTGCATTATCAACTTCTATAATAACATTTTTCATTTTTTGCGATTTGAATATTTCTTTTTAATTTAAAAATTTTAGTATCAAAGTGTACTATACACTAGATATAACAAATGTAATTTCGTTTTGAAAACGATTTTTTATATTAAATTGTTTTTAATTCCTTAATTATATGTGATCACTCTAATACCAGCTGTATTACTATAAAGTACAATGTATTTTATATTAAATAGATTAATTCTAGAATTTTACGTAGGCATATTTATTTATTAAGTGACGGAATGACGCAAATTTTCGGTATCACAACAATTCATGATCCCAACGAGAATGACGATTTTGGATAATTTTTAATAATTTTGGATCAAACGAATTTACGATCGAGTATCCAACAAATCGTAATCAACTGCATAAATTCGTTTTTCTTCCATCACTGCAATAATATAGAAAAAAAAATATTAATTATAATTCTTTGCTTTGTACAAAAAAAATGCATGATATAATTATTAATTTGATTTTAACAAAAATGATAGCAGCACTTAAAAAAAACTCAATCAAAATCGACCAGATATTATTCACATCAAATGTACACTCGACGAGGGAAATTTTTGGTCGAATGCGTTTGAATTTTTTTGAAATACTGTAATTTCATTCGGTCTCATTGGATCGAACGCGCGTTTTCGCTAACCTAATTGGAGGATTTCAAACGCATTCGACCAGAAATTTCCCACGACGCGTGTACATACACTTAAAATGCATTGATTTAATTACAGCAATAATTATTTTCACAAAAATACTAGTCAAAACTATGTTTTTTTTAAGAGCAAAGAAATTGTCCAACCCGCTTTAGGTTTATTTTTTTGTCATATTTCGAAATACTTTAATGTTATAGTATATTACTGCTTTAGTGCTTAATTATACCGCAATATATAAGACTAAACTTTTAAAGGTCGGAGCGAACGCCGTATTTTTCGTTATACGTCTAAAATTTACATAAACAATCAGAAGACAGAATGAAGCCGACCAATCACAGACATTCTGATAAATCCGTTTCGGCTTTTACAAGCCGATAACTAGTTGTTATGTAAATATAAATAAGTACGAGATACATAAAATATCTCATGCTTGTAATATTTATCACAATTTAAAGGGGGCATACAGATACAATTAAATCATTTCAAAGTGAACATTATTAGTTGTGAGAATTTATGATAAGGGTATGTTTATTAGTGCCATTGAATTCCGGATCCGATTTTAAAATCAGGTACGAGGATCGAGTCCCTGATAACACATAACGTTTTTCGAACGTTTTAAAAACGTTAGAGTTGAAACCTTCAAACGTTGATAAGCAAATTCTAAATACGTCTGAAAAACGTTGGTAAAACGTCTCCATGTCCGCCGATTCGTTCCACATAAGACATTGTAAAACCGTTTTTAAAACGTTTGAAAAACTCTCCAAGGTCTGTTGAATGGTACAAATTTAAACGAATTAAAAACGTTGTAAAACCGTTTATGAAACGTTTGAAACAGGTTTGTAAATGGTTTGAAAAAATACTAGCATAGAATATATCGAAAAAATCGTTTAAATAGAATTTGATGCTACAAATATTACCAATTTTGGAAGTACCATCTGGATGATACTTCCAAAGTTGATAATATTTGTAGCATCACCTGTTTAAATACTATTTAAACCATTTTTTCGATATATTCTGGACTAGTATTTTTCAAACCCTTTTTAAACAATTTTCAAACCTTCTTCAAATGTTTTAATCCAAACATTTTCAAAACGTTTTTAATTGTGGAACGAATCTCCGGACATTGAGACGTTTTACCAACGTTTTCCAGACGCATTTATAACTTTTCTTTTTAACGTTTGAAGGTTTGAATTCTAACGTTTTAAAAACGTTCGAAAAACGTTATGTGTTATCAGGGGTGGAAGAGAAGGATCGTAGAGCAGAGACGAGCTCTGCCCTCTACGAGCGGATTGCCAAAATTAGCGACAAGTATTACGATCGCGAGATTAAAGGGTCACCTGCACTCGCATTTTTCGAAAAATTCAAAATTGTTTTACATTTTCTGAATGTATACCATTGCAAAAGTATTCCCTCAACATTTCAAGTAAATCGACCCGTAAATTTCGGAGATACGCGATTTTGAGCGAAGCCGCTTATATTGCGTATAAACAATAATTAAAACTTTGAACGCGTTTTTCTCGAAACGTGTTTCGTTCAATCCGTTAATTATTTGTTTAATACAGCCAAAAGACGACCACTTAAAAAAATAAATAGCTGCTATTTTGTTAATAATCAAAAATTTTCAAAACCAAAAAATTATTAAAAAGTTTGGAAAAATTTTATTTTAACAATTTTATTTTCGATATTTTGCTTAGTAAATGATTGTTATACTCGGAACTTTTGTGTAACAATTGCTGAACTTCCTTACATAAACATGATAAGAACAATCATTTAGTACATACTTCAAAGTGATTTTCAACTCATTTTTAAGCTTTATAACGTGAACTCCTTGACGGTTAGATATGGAGAAAATCTAATTTCACTCGGAGTAAATTTTCTAGCTATAAAAGAACTTTTTTAGAATCTACATGTATAATCATAAAATATGAACGGAGGATCTATCGTTGACTCAAGCCACTTAGAATTTGTCGAAAGGAGTCTCGGACTATGATATTTTTTCTACGGCAAACGTTTGTGCGCTTTTCGAGTTTCTGAGAGAAAAACAATTAAAAAAATATTAAGTTTATGTATATGGTTTATAAACAGGGGAAGGGAATATCTTCAATATAATACATTATCTTTATATACCGAATGTACTTATATTGAAAACTTAAATAAAACGACAATTTGTAGAACGGCTTTTGTACTTCTTGTAAGATTTTTTCGTCGTTTCTGCCCCGCTGAAAAAATAAATAATATCGTAATTAATTATCTAATTTTGCATTCACAAGCCTAAAACTACTTACGAAAGCGAACATTTTCAGTGACAAAGGGTGCACAAGAGTTCCGAAGGCTACGAAGAAGCGCGCAGTACTGGACCGGCAGTATAACTTACATGTAATTGTTTCTATCAGGAGGCGCTCCAGAGCACGAGATCGACCAAAGTTTGTAACACGTCCGGGATTACATTTTCCGATGAATTATGCTGACGGGGCGCGAAGACCTGGGTGGCTGTTTACGCTGCAAGGCGTACACCGAGCAGGTTTTCCGAATATAAGGTAGTGAACCCAATTGTCGATCAATTAACGTAAGACCGAGATTTCTTTCTCAAAAAAACATGTTTATAACGTAAAAATTAGTTTGAATGTGGTTTTATCAGTTAATTTACTATTTAGTTATAATAATAACGATGGGTTTGAACATATTTTTTTATGTATTTACTTCAAATTTTACTTAAATTATAAAAACTCCATAGAACCAATTCATAACATCAATTAGTAATGTCGTATAAGGTTCATTCAAAGAATTTTTCGCAGTTATTAAGCACTAGACTTACTTATTAACCTAAAATATTGTTTTCATAATATCTACTGTTGCGAGTAGTTCTCTTTCAACTTGTTTTTACTAAAAATAAATGTTGTTATTAATTTAATTATTATAATGATAGAAAATGTATAATATATAATTAAAAAATATAGTTATTGCTAAGGATTTATTGATTACCGGCAATAGATTATGATGCTGAAATGAGAACCAAATTTTCGATAGCTTAAATAATAACACTAAAATTAATTAAATCATGTTTCGACTGTTTTATTTCACTTATGTTGTCAAAGAAGTATAGTATTAAACTTATTCTAATAAAAGGAACTATTTTTCGTCATATTTCTTGTCCTCGGTACGCAATATACTATTTCACGTAGTAGAATATAAAATAGAAAAATAAAGCTTTAATTTGAGGCGTACCGCGTTACAAAAGATTAACAATGTCAAAAGTTATGAGCGATCGAAGATACCGAATAAACACGTAAAAATGAGAAAAAATGATAAAAATAAAAAATCATGAAATTTGGCGATAAGATTTAGGGAAAATTTTTATTTTAAGAACTTTATTTTCGATATTTTATTTAGTAATTGATTTTAATTTATAATTTTCAGAACTATACATATAACAATTGCTTAAAATTTGTATACAAGCATGTAAGAACATTTAATTAGTACTTCTAAGTGATTGTAAACTAACTCATTTTAAGTATGATAACTTTTATATAATAGGGTACTTGTCCATATTTATGAGCCTGTCCATATTTGTGTGCCTTTTTTTAAATGTAATTTGCAGCGATTAAATCATAAATGAATCATTAAAACTATTTTTAAAACTAAGATAAACTATTAAGTTAGAGTTTACAAGAGTTACATGAAAGTTTAAAATGTTTTTCATAGAGTTATAATTTTTTTAAACATATGAATCATGATTTGGTGGTTTTACTTTGTTTCCTAGTATAAAATGCTAAGGATTGCTTGACTTTTCAAAACTTAATTTAATTATTCGGACGTGATTTATGACAAACAAAATATTTATTATATCATAAAATAATTCAATTTAATATTAAAAAATGTGAAATGAACATTTTAGACTCAATTTATTAATTTATTAATGAATCCAATAATACCGCGACATTTTCGAAGTTTGTCCGTATTTATGCGCCCCCTCATGATCGACGGAATAACCTCACTTCTTTTTGTAGAAGGGAGAAGAAGTTTTCGCAAGCTTTATTTTTTCCAAGTTATTATGGAATAGTGCATAATAAATCATTATCATTGTATCAGTTTGCATGAATTTAGATAATTTATAGATTATGAATTCTGTGTCAAATACTTAGTTTTGTTCATAATATCTCTGTGTCTATCACATTTATTAATTTCAAATATTTTGAAACTTTATTTATATTTATTAATTATTAATTAAAAACTATCTAATTACAATTATTTATTATAATATTTCAAAATAATATATAAATAAAAAATAATAATAATAAAATTATTTAATTAAGCTTATTTTAAGTTATCTTATACTTAAACAAAAAATAGATTCCATTAATATTAATATTTAGCAGTAATTATAGAAATAATTAAAATAAGACTTCATGAGCACACTAATCGGGGGCACAGTTTTTTGAGCAGGCACACTAATGGGGGGCACAGAATTGTGGACACGCACACTAATACGGGCAGATTGGGCACAGTAATACGTTATAGCCCATTGAAGAAGAACACTAATATGGACCAAAACCTTTTTTTTATTTCTAATATATTTGTATGAATGCTTAATATATTCAATTAAAACAAATTCCATCTTAAACACGGAACGTTAGAATACGTATATAAACTTCAATAGCAAAGATTAAAGCTATATACGTTCAGCAATCAATTATTAAATGCAAAAAATTGCTTCATGGCACACTAATACGGACAAGTACCCTATAGAAAATTTATTCCTGACAAAAAAGTGAACCCTTGACGAGAAGAAAATAAAAGTTCGGTCAGAGTAAATTTTCTAGTTATAAAAAAACTTTGAAGAATCTATTAATCTATGTGCATAAAAGATGTGCATTCATAAAATATTAACGGATGATCTATCGTTGTCTTATATCACTTACAAGTAGTAAAAAGAAATATTCATTTGACCGTATTTAAATCTACAAAACTTAACAGTTAAGAAATATTCTTTGCCGCAAAGAATCCTTTCTCTCACTGTATGATTTTGCTTTCTCAATGAGAAAGCTTTCTGTCGATGAAATTATTTTATCAGAGATTTTAATGCATTTCGATGTTTTTAAGGTTTCTAAGTCAGAAATTTTTTTAAAAAATGTCTGATGTAGTATGTACGTATGTAGGTACGTATGTATGTATGTATGTACGTATGTACGTATGTATATGTATATATGTATGTATGTATGTATTTATGTGTGTATATATATATATATATATATATATATATATATATATATGTGTGTGTGTGTATGTGTGTATGATGTATTGAGCTGAAATTTTGCAGAGATATGAGGATATTTCAACTTAGAACTGATTAAATTAAAGATTAATGATTTTTCCGCGTGCAGACATCTTAAAAATTATTAAAATTTTTAAGATTTTCTTGGACTGACAATACTTAAACGCTTGTGTCTAATGCGAGGTCTAATGAGTTAGTTTTAGCACTATTTTATTTAACGTGAATTTCCATTATAAAAATCTCAAACTCAATTTTTCAGAACCTCTCATTAAAAAATCATTCTGCTAAAACAGTTAGCAGCGGTTTTTTATAGCGAAGAATGGGGGTTAATTCGACGTGACTCAGATGCGAGGCAAACTTGGACAAAATGAATATCTTTAACCTTTCAAGGGGTTCCAAAAGACAATTGAAAATTCAAATTTCCCGCCTTGATTTTTACCGACCGAGAAGTAAAATTCTAATTACGAACCTGTATGGAAAAAATTCTCAAGTTGAGCGTTATTTCGTACCCTCAACTGAGATTTGGTGGGTTTATTAGACTTGTACAATATAAAAATTCAGTTGAGTGTACCCTCAACTTGAGAGTTTTTCCATATGGGAAAATACTTTTATTTAGACAAATCCCAAACTCGTTTGCCCTTCATTGAGTAGTAGGTACTACAACTACTCTCTACGAAGTTTCAGACGTGAAAATTAATGGCATCATAAAAAATTATTGGCATAAAATGTTGACAAAATTTAGTTTCAATAATTTTTTAGGGTGTCGTTGATTTTCATGTCTGAAACACTGTAAAAGATGTATTATTACTAAATGAAGGGCAAGCAAGTTTCGGTATAATTATGAGTAATTACTCTGTTCTCGATAAGTAAATATCAAGGCGGGAAATTTGAATTTTTGGACTCCCTTAATGCCCAGATAAGAGTGATATACATACGTCTATACACTTTCAAGCGCACGTATAATTATAATAATCGATAAACCATGTTCGTAAACAAGGTGATTCGATTGTTTGGATGGAGGTCATACCGTACAACAAACAAATTTTCAAATTTTATCATTTTAGCTTATGTTGCGCGTAGAATAATAATCATGTATCCCACAACGTCCCAATCGAGTCATGAATAAATAAATTGTTAGTGAGACGTAAACTCACTTAGGGAAAAGGAGATCAGCCTCGTCAAAGAACTTATGACGCGCTGTATAATAACAAGTTTCTTATTTGTTCGGTAACTTTAGGAGACGTAAATTAAAAAAACTGGCAGCGAATATGTTGAATGTAACCCGAACATACATGAAATCCACGTGGTAAGGCACCGTCAACTCACGACAATAGCCCATAACTAAAAAATGTTCTTACTGGAAGCATGTTCATACTGCAAAACCCCCAAGCTAATTATTCACGTATTAAAGTTAAATTTTCTTAGTGAACATACTGTTAACAATTTATTGTTATATAACTTATACATCTGTGGCGAACCGGAAAAACGACTTAAGTCCACTTTTGTTGAAAATGGAGTTTTGAGGTATTTTAGTATCCTTACATAGTATATTTTCAGATAAAACTGGAAGAAATTAAGAAAGTGTAAAAATAAGTGACTCTATCAACTATTTATGATTTTCTTTAACATTAGTTTAAATGAAAATTAAAATCTTTAAGCCTTAATATCTCAAAAACATGAAAAGTGGACTTAAGTCGTTTTTCCGGGAACCCAGACATATGTTTTAACTACCATTTGTAAGCATTAATACAAAAAGAACTCTACTAAAAGCTAAAGACACTTTTCGTTTTTCATTAATACTTAATTAAGGTAAGTAATTATGTTTGCTCAAAATATAATTTATTACCATAAAAAGATCAAGCAAAAATTTTTAAAATAATCGAATCTTAAGATTCCAATCCGATCAGTTTGACTCTCAAAACATTGCGGCCGAGCAAGAAATATACAAGTTTGTATTATGGCGGAACTAAAGAAATCTAAGGACCTAACGACCATCAGAAATACTACATTTCGACACGGGTGCGGAAGTAGATTATTTGCCTCATGTGACGTTTTTCGCTCGAGCGAATCGAGTTATCCGAATAACATATAAAAAACTAACCAATCAATTATTAATAATAATTACAACAATTAAATCTAATTATAAAGTATCTACAATTACCCCCGTAAATTACACCAGTACGCAGCAGCGCTTAATTAGTCGCCAAAGTCGCAACCCGTCCATTTAAACACTCTTACTTCGCTCCCAACATACCCATCGAAATCAAATCTCGTAAAAACAAACAAACAAACACGCACCCACGCAGTCAAATAACCCCATTAATTAATTACCACATCTCGCGCCCTCTTCATCCGACAAATCAGCACCTCCATTATACACAATGACACATGCCCTCCGATTCGTCCATATACGCATACACCTACCACAAAGAGAAGGGATAAGCCACATAACGACGTAAGGAGAAGAAAAAAAGGAAAAACAGCCGGTAAAGAGCGCAGCTGCATGCAGGGGCGCTCAATTCAAGAGAGAAACACTATATATATCGCAGCGAGATAAAACATCCAAGTGCGCCTTTGCCTTAGCGCATTGTAACACACATGCGCACATATATACACACACACAGATAATCGCGCGCTGCGGAGAGACCAGCGACTATAGCCGTTGTACAGTACAGTACCCAGTACACCTCTCGCCAGCAGCTGATGTATTCAAAGATGGCCGGTCGCTGCACACCGCGATACCAAACAAATAAGAGCGCTCAGCAGCAGCACGCGAGAGAGAGAGCGCAGTGTAATTGAGCGCACAGTGCGCGAATTGCACCGCACCGCACGGAGGACCATGAGACATCGCCGAGAGGAGCACCAGCAGGGAAGGTAAGAGTCCCCCAAGTCCAAGAATTCGCGATCTTAGCCCCCTGTTTTTTTTATTGTCTTTCCGGATGTAATAGATGTGCGCGAATTCTTTTAACACCTGCGTGCCTGTGTGTGTGTGTGTGTGTATGTATTCTTGACCTGCACCTAAAATCCTAACGCGCTGGCGAAAAGAGGAGAGAGAGAGAGGGAATCGTACGTATTACATCCTATCAGCTGTATTCGTACATCTCACGGTTCTCTTTTCTTTCGGGAGAAAATCTCGGTGTAACGTATAGCGACGGTTTTCCTTTGATTCGTGTGTGTGTGTGTGTGTGTGTGTGTGTGTGTGTGTGTGACACAAAGGTGACGCGAGAGAGGATACGTGACGAGCAGCAGGTCCGATGATTATAGACGGGGTCGGTCGGGACTGGTGGTCCTTTGTCGAGATTTCGTGGAAGCTCGGACGAGAGGGGAAAATTTTCCATTGATCGGGACGTTTAGGCAGAGGTCGCGGGTACGCGTGTACTTACGTGTAGGAGGCCCTTTGAGCGTCGAAGGGTGGATTTGACGTGTGGGGAATGAAGGAGATTTCGCGGAGAGGGACTGCACTGGCGTCAGGTGATTGCGATGTCGGAGGACTCGGAGGTGCTGCACGGTTCTTTTCTTGGGTGATTGTTTTGAATAGGGGGATTTTTTTGTATTTTTTGGTTCGTTTTTTTAAGGGAGAAGTATTTTAGTGTACGAAGTTGTTGGAATGTAAGTAAGGAAAGAAGAGAAAAGAACATTGCTTTTATTTTAATTAGGAGATGTTGGGTACAGTTTGTAGAGACGTTAGCTACACATTTGGTATAATTAGAGTAAGATGATTGAAGCTGCTGACATTGGCAATTGAGTTTGTAATTATTCAGAATTTAGACTTTATACTTTTGTTGCTATTGCCGTCTATAGTTTGTATGGTTGTAGTACTTACTGATTATATCATCCCTTGTAAAGATGAATTGGCAGAATTCTGTGAAATTTGTCAGAAGTTTAATTCAAACTTTTATTTTAACTTGACAATTTTGATGAATTCTGACAAATTCTGTAAAATTCTTACAAGATATTAGATATTGGAATTTATTTCCAAATTTGACTGATTTTTTGCCATAATTTTCCGGAATTTGTCAGAATTAGTTGTCAAATTTTAACAAATTGGACTTTTCTACAGACTTGTAACAAATCATTTTCACTGTAGGGGAAAAGAACATGGTGTACACCGATTAAAGTATTTATAACATTTTGTAAAGTGGAACATTGAATTCTAAAATCTCTTTTAAATTACAAATTAATTAATAAAGCAAAAAGAGTTCTATCTTGCTTAACAACAAACTACTATTTATTAACATTATTTATTAATATAGTTAAAAACTATAACATTACTATTTGGATGGCAGATTTTTAAACGGTACAGACAAACTACAAAACAAATGCTTTCAAAACAACTCTTCTAGTATGCGCTATAATTAGATGGGATTTTTATATATAGCTTTGCAGGTAATCGGAGTAAATATCCCTTTAAATCACTTTGATCTCTAATAAGAACTAATAAAATGCAAGTTGGTAAAGTTGGAGAAAAATTAGTTTTATCAGTAAAATAAACAAGAACTTTTTTTCCTTGTGGCTTTAGTCATATTTTTTTCTTATGCTTTGTAATCTTGCTTTGACCAAATTCTTTTATCATGTGTCTTCGCAAGAATGAGTATTATTTTCAGATAAGCAATGTAAATACTTTGTAAAACGTATTTATTGTTTTTCGTACTTACCTAAAAATAGAATTCGTGATTTATTTGAATTTATAAAAAATCATATTGATATGATACAAATATTGTACAAAATAATGTATTCATATTAAATCTTCAATTATTTTGTTTATAAATGTTTTAATGTAACTACTTTGTTGCATATTAATTTGTATGTTAGTAATTAATATATAATTATAGTGTTTACAATGATAAAATTACAATGATTAAAAGTGAATGAATGATTGGATATTAAATATACTAATTTTTTCTTCCCTATAATATATGAAAAATTGTATATAATTTAAAAAAAAATGTTCTAGTTTTAAACAGTATACTTTTTATTTTGAATTGCAGATGCTGAAATTTCTTTTCAAATAAAGTTGAGGAGGATATCACATTGAAAATGGCCTTCGATCCCAGAAATGTGAAATATCCTCCGGAACTACATCATTCGCAAAACATGACACCTTATCATCCGTACCCCAATCATCATCCCATCCAATCCATTCATCGGACAGACGAGAACAGAAACGAAAATCACTGCGGCAACAAAGAAATGTGCTCTACCATTTCCCATCAACCCTCCGGCACTCAAACCATCCAGAAAGTTGATGCAGCCACCATGACGGATCCCTTGAACATAGACTTCAGATTGACCTCGGAGTATCTGGCTCGCTGTTCCAATAGCCTTGGTCTACCCTACGTTTGCAAATACGAAGATAGTAGCAATAATTCGTCGATACACAACTGTCAGGATGCTCGACCAAAGATTGAATACGATCTAGAACCACAGCGTATTAATGGTGAGTGTATTGTTTGTATCGTGTTGTTTGTTAAAAATTATTTCATTATTAAAAAATGAAGGATAAAACGAAACAAACAATTTGAAAATTGGAATGGTATACTATGTATATTCTTTAAAATTTTATTTCTTTATCAACAAAGTATTTTTAAATTCAAGGGATAGAAAAAATGTCATAAACTTAGAAATCCTAATTAAAATTTACTTACATCTGCATAATTCAACATGATTCTACCCTGGAATATCTCAAAAGGAAGGCATTTTTGCTGGAATTATTAACAGATTCAGTGCGGCGTGAGCCATATATGTGTCACGATTTTCTTTCCTTGTGTGCTACGTGACATATATGGCTCATAAAGTTTTTTTTTTCAAAGTACTAGCATGGAATGAAACATATCTAAAATTCTTTTGACTGATAAATTAAATACTAGTATATGCTCTATATGATCCAAAGAACAAAAATATTTTATAAAATCTAAGGTATGCCAAATAAAAATGTATTTTCAATAACAATTAAATAAAATTGTTCAGAATTCAATTATTAGCTTCAGCACAGTAGGCTAGCAAATTCTTATACATTGTCAACACTGAACTTGCTAAACAATTTTTTTCAAATAGAAAAATCCATATTTTTAATCACTGATTCGTATCCAGTGTGAAATTTTACATTCAGATATGCGATTCTCCATAATATTTTTGAGTTATGTTTATAACGAACGTAAAACAAAATTTATTTTGAGCCTATAATGATCGTAAAATTTCGCGGTGAATATACGAATCTGTAATAAAAAATCGTTTTCATTTGAAAAAATCAAGTATCAATCAAGACGCAAAATGAATAAAAAATCTAATAAACCCTTCTGATAAGCTTTTTTAAAACCCAGAAACTTTCTCACGTTATATTTTCATCGAAACCGCTCCTCTTTCGAGATATTACAGAGTTTTTCATACTTTTCAGTTACCCTGGATTATTATATTATTATATTGGAAGTATTTATTTTTATCTAAAAGAAATATTTTCCTGTATATGGAGTTGATTATTCATTGTATGTAATCTCTGTAAAAACGGTATAAATCGACCTTATCCCCTCAATTTTATGTTGAGAATGAAGAGAAACTTCACTGTTGCTTATTTTGTTAAAAGTAAAAATATTATCAGACAATTATATAATAATTATCAATTTAAGACCTCATGGGTCTCTGCATGGATGTTCCATAACTTTTTTCGAATTTTATTTATTAAAGAAAATGATTTTGTAAAACTCATATATGCTAATAAAATATATATATCATTTAAAATAAATTATTGTCCGTAATCAGTTCAAAAAATTTCTAAATTATTTTAAAAGACAATAAAACCAAATTTCAAAAAAGGGCTATACCCTTTTATAAATCTGTGGGTTCTCAGAAAAACGACTTGAATCCACTTTTCATGTTTTTGAGACATTAAGGTTTAAAGTTTTTAATTTCCATTTGAACTAATGTTAAAAAAATTCATAAATACAGTAAATATGGTCACTTATTTTTACCTTTCTTGATATTTTGCATTTTCATCTAAAAGTACATCGTGCAGTGATACCAAAGTCCTTTGAACCTCAATTTTCAAACGAAAAAAATGTACTTTGAAATCGTTTCACCGGCAACTCACAGATACAAATAACCAAAAATTCAGCTCGCATTCCGAATAACATATACTCCTACTGACAAAGTAATCTCAAATTCACCAATCCACACCCCTCGTATACACTAACCCCTGAAACGCCCTTCTCTATATTTCCCAGGCATGCTGATCTACCACTGTCCGGAGTGCGCCTACCGCTTCGAGGACCGCGACACCCTGCAGGAGCACCTGGAGGACCACAAGCAGCGGCCCCACGTCTGCGACATCTGCGGCGCGAGTCTCAAGCGCAAGGAGCACCTCGACCGCCACAAGCAGGGACACAACAAGGACCGGCCCTACCAGTGCCAGACCTGCTGCAAGGCCTTCAAGCGCAACGAGCACCTGGCCCGCCACATGGTCACCCACTCGGGCAGCAAGAACCAGATCTGCACCGAGTGTGGAAAAGCCTTCTACAGAAAGGACCACCTGAAGAAGCATCTGCAGAGCCACGGGAGTACAGCGACCGGAGGAGGTGGTGGTGGTGGTGGTGGAAAGAGCAAAGGGAGCACGAGTGGTGGATCGCAGAACGGAATGATGATGCATCATGGACACGGGGGTAGCAGTGGGCAGGATAATAACAATCACGAGGAGGGACTGAGCACCTTTGCACTCATGATGAGGCAGGCTGGACCACCTCCGTTCTCGATTCTGAGGACTTAAGGGGAGGGGCGAAGTTGCTGAGGGGGGTGGTTGTTGTTTTTGTTTTTCTTTTTCCTTTCTTTTTCTCTGGAAACTTGGAGAACTTGGTGGGCTGCAGGCAGACGTGTCTAGCTGCAGAGACGGAGTGTATAATCTGTGCAGGCGATGAGATTGTGGAGAAACGTTCCTGGTTGGAGGCTTGGGATACAACCAGGTTCTAATTCAGGAGATGAACGAATTGACTTTTTGATCTTGGACAGTTGTAGCCGGAAATCAAGCAGTTTCGCGTTTGTACGGATGTGAGTGTATGCGAAACAGGATTGGAAATCCGGATGAAATCGGATAAGACCATGGAAGTTTATTTTACAATATGGTCTCGTGAGTTTTGGTTGACCAGGGGTGTCGAAAAACACTGCAGGTTCTGAAAATTCTGCGGAGAATCTCGCTGAAATGTCGGCAGATTTTTTTCACAAGGGATTGCTTTTGAGGGGTTAGGCTACGATGGAGGTATCAATTTGATGTGCGATTTTTGGAAGCAATTTGGACGAAATTAACGAGAAAGTAAAAAAAAATTTTGAGTTCATTTTATTGTTGAATGGCGTCAGGTAGCCAAATCGCGCTGAACATCTTTTTGGTATAGTATCTATAACTTTCATCCAAATGATTAATATAACCATCGGTTTACCAAGGCTTTACTGAGCATTTTATAAGCTGTTTCCATGCCTCAGATTTGATCTACCTTGCAGTTTTTTAATTTAGAGACAATGAATTCTTACTCTTAAAGGTCTTGCATAATCATTTTTATTGAAAAATCTAAAAAATTATTAAATTTATGAATGCTTATCTTATTTTTGGAATCATTGGTGTATCCCCCTTGGTAAAACAAGAATAAATATTTAATTTAGAGAATCGAGAAGGATTCTTTTTAAATATTCATTTTTGTAAAAGTGGTACCATTTAAAAAAAAAATCATTTTCCCGAGATATTTTCTCATACAAATTTTATTTGTAGACCGAAACATGGACATTTAAAAAAAATACTACTTGTTTCTTTAGATAATCAATTGAAGAGTATTCTGTTGAAATTTTACTGTTGAGCATTTCTATTGAATAACAGCTCCAGTGCCGCCATTTTTAGATTTAAAGAATGGACTATTTTCTTGGCTTATAATTTAAGGTAGTTATTTCCAAACTGCACTAGTCATAATGGCAATGCTTTTTGTATATAAAAATTTAATTATTATGCATATCCAAATAAATTATTTCTTGAAACTATTTTAAATTTTTACGTAGCTTACGTAATTAATTTTTTGATTATTGACGATGTAGAATTGATTTTAAGCTTTAATTTTGCATTAATGATATTTTGATCGTATTCGGTTAGTTTAACTGAATTTAAAGTATGTACTTCTGTAGATAATCAATTAATTTTGCTAAAATTCTGAACCTTTTCTCGATTGGGATTTGTTGACAGTCATCTAATTTGTATCCTATTGACAATCTTTTCAAGAAACAAGCCATTATTCTATACTAATTGTACGAAAAAGTCAGTACTTTAAGTGAATATAAGTCAGTAAATAGACGGTAAGTGGCTCTGAAATTAAACAGATCTACTTATCAGCCATAAATATTAATTCTGCTCAAAATTTTAGAAGAAAATCGAATCAATTAATTTTAGGAAATAACCACCTTAATTATTTTACTCAAAAAAGCAAACAGCAAAAATCCTACAATTTGGATCAATCCATGGTATTCTGACCCCTTAAAAAGCGCATGCGAGTGGCGAAGTTTCGATACTTTCGATATTTGGTAGATATACATTTTATAAAATCTGCTCGCGTGGAAATTATGCATGTATGTTCTAGGCGTGCGGATTTTGATTCGACAGCTCGAAATAATTACTTCGAATATGAAGAATAGGAAGAGATAAATAGATTTGCATTTCAAAGTATCGAGAGTTGACCATTGTTGTGCGCGAATTTTCAATTTCTTTGAATAACGCGTAACTTGCGAATCTTGAATTGCTTTATTGTTTAAGTTTACTATTTTCGAAACGATCGTATCAATATATACGTTTTCTCTTTTATATCTTTATATTATACAGTAATTAATTTTAACGAATTCGTGTTTCCAGTTGATTATTTATTATTCTAAGGTATTTTTCATGTGTTATTAGATACAGTAAACCTTCTTTTAAAATAAGATTTAAAGAAATATTTAAAATAAGTACATCTCATCGATAAAAGTTTCGCGTTACCTGGATAAATTTACCGCCAACTATTTCTTATCATACGAAAACAAAAAAAAATCTTCCTAGGCTTAAGTCAGCAAACTGTCACTAACACGCGCGCGGTGAATTCATCCAAATCAACGCCCGAAAGTCGGTAAATAAACTTATACATTATATGCGGTGAGAGCGAATAACTTCGATTGTTACATAGCTTGTGCGTAGGGACTTCGAAGGGAAAGAGAAATTTAAAACAGAGCTAAATGAAATTTACAAGCGCATTCGTATTATTCCTACATGACTCTTAGCGAATACTTCCCAATGTGTATAAAGTAGTTTTACGATATTTCGCAAAACGAAAAATGCGAATGATATATACAGACACACACTGACTTTTGTTAAATATACGGAGATCGCATAATTAAACGTTAAAAATACGTATGTACGCGCGGCAATTCGTACACGGAGTAAGTGCTTTATTTATGAGCGAATGAATTACAGCGATGATCAATGATAATCACTCGTATTGATCGATACAATACGATTGTCGATGAAAGAAATTGTTGAAGCCTTTGTGTGTAAGTTTTCTCATTATTATTGCGAATCGATCGATTTGTAGATTGATAAGGTTGCCTTGGTTAATGAAATAAGTTAACTTGGTTAGTAAGTTAACATTTGTAAAAAAAAAAAAAGACGAACCTTAAGCTTTATTAGAAAATCGTTTACACGTGAATCGATTTTTCCTTACTACACCGAAAATCCACGATGACTCGGTTATTAATAAAATTATTATACAAAAACGAAATTTTGGTTTCAAATGTTTATAAACCTTTTCCTGTTTGTATTTTTATAATTCATAATTTATAACATATACATTGATTTTTAATCAAAATAAAAGACTTATTTAATAATGAATTAAAAGGATTTTCGAATTTTTATAACTCCTATAATTTCAAGACGTATTTGTATGCATTTTTAACAAAAGCTAGCATTATTTAGTTTTACAGTAAATAAGGATAGGATTGACGTGTAATTTAAGAAACAATGATTTTTTGAGTTTTCTCACAATTTTTATTATATATAGATATATATTATGTATAGGGTATTACACAAAGCAGCACTGGGGAAGTTGTCTTGAAAAAACGTTCACAAACTTAACGTCCATTTTTTCCACGCAGCCTAAAAATTCCTCACGCCTATCGTAGTCGTTTTTTCCCCTACTTTTTTTTTCATCTTCATCTCATTTTACACAATCGCATTTTCCTCGAAAATTCTCCCCTTCGGTATATCGCAGTATACATTTTTCAACGCCGTGCAAATTTTTCGTTCTCGATGCTCCAGCAGCAGTCTACGATAAAAAATAAAATGCCGAGAGCATCGCGCGTCTGCGTGATAGCATTTTTTTTTAAACACGCGTTCGTTTTTCTTTTGTGCGACGAATTGTTTCTTTTTTTCTTTTTGTTCAAAGACGTACACTGCGAATAATCAATGTAAAGATACGCGCTATGTCGATCGCAATGTTATTATTATTTTATTTTTAATCTCTATTTTTACTTTTATTTTCTCACCAGCGAAGCTGCATCTTACTTTTTTGTTATTACGTTTACTCACAAATTTTTTCTTATGAACATATTTCTCAATAATATAATTCTTATTCGCATGCATCAGAATGCACTAGAAGTTATTCCTTTCGTATTTAAAAAATAATATCACGGAAAGAAATGCTGGAACATTGTTAACTCTAAATCATAGTAAATGCGATTATTAGTGAATTACAATTGTTGAAACTTTATATATTCGTATTTGCTTTGCAGTAGACTGTTCATTGCACAAAAAAACTTTCTTTTCATTAAATACATATAGTTTCTCAAATAAGAATCTTTATCTATTGCGTTTATATACAAATGTTTCTCCTGAAAAAGTTAGAAAAAAATCACATTTGCCTATAAATATTTTTATAATATAGCTATCGTTATTATGCATTTATGATTTATCTAGTTGAAAAATAATTTTGACTGAACGCGATTTAATTTACTGAAGCTCAAATTAAAATTCATAGTTTAGATCTGAATTCATGAAAAGTATGGGTTCTTTTGTACAATTGATTTTTAGTTTTCTGTGATATACAACATTCACAATTCTAGAAACAAAGAAATCAATCTTTTTGAATAGTTGAAGGCATTCCGCGCACGAAAACTATTGCTCGCACTATTGTTTATGTTTTCTTTTCTTTTTACGCCATTTACACGCTAATCTATTGAAAAAGAGTTTAAATGCTTTGTACTATGTCGAGGAATTTGTATATCTCCGCGTTTTTCCGTCGTTGCCCTTCCAACACCATCTATTTTCACGCAACTTTTCGCCGCACATTCTCTCACTTTCTTATTAACGTTTGTTTTACAATATTTTTCGCAGTTTTGTTATAGCTGTTTCTCTTTATTTTTTTTTGCTTGATGGTACTCTTACAAGTTAGGTATAGAAACGAAAAATATCTGACGCTCTATAAGATTTTTCGAGTGATATTTCACTATAAATGAAATGTGTAGTGAATTATTGTCGATGATACTAGTTGTTTTCTCTGTAAAAAATTCGATAATTTTGCTGTAACGCATGAGATTTTACTTCTATCTAAAATACATATCTTATTTATTTGAATACGAAGCCAAAGAGATCATAGATTTAAATTATTTTTTAAAAGTAATGATTTAAATTTATGAATTAACACAATAATGTATAAATGGCAGGCTGTTGTTCTATTGAACATTTACACAAAATTCACATTGATATTCACAATCATTCATACCGACCATTTTATCATTCATCAAAATATTGTTATTCACATTAATTGAATTAATTGAATATGACATTAATAATTCCAGTCATATTTTATGAAAAGAAAACTTGAAATGTGTCGACCTTTCTCGTTTTAGTTTACAAAAAATTTCAAATTCGTCAAGAATGACACAAATACTGAAATAATTAAAACGTTACTATTGTTTTCCATGATAAATAAATATAGGTTTAGGATTGAACAAAAATCTTACTTTATAGGCTTACAAAATTACAAATACAGTCTATATTGTAATTTCATGTTTGTGGTTTTGATTTGTGATGCACAAATACAAAATATACGTTCCTCTATTCTGTCCAACATTCATAGGAAAAATATATTTTTCAATATTTTGATAATTGAAAGCACTTTTATTATTTATCATAGAAAAACTAATTTCTTGTTTTAGATTTTCGATATGTTTTTGACGAACTTAACAAAAGATAGTATTATTTTGAACTGGAACACAGTAGAAGGTCGACACTCGAACAATCTCACATTCCCACACACACACGATTTCACACAATTTTCTCCTTTATCGACGATTTTCATTTTTCATGTTTCTTTTTTCTTTTCTTATTATCGCTTAATTAAAGAGCTTGGACACTGCGTAGAAAAATATGCTTCTCGCTGCTCCCCTTTTGTCGTTATTTTTCCTCCCATTTTATTTTTTTTCCACGTTATTTCTTTTACTTTTTTGTTCGCACATACACGCAATCGCTCGCTCATGCGCACATTATAAACTTCGCGAAAGCTCGTCGGGAAAGCCTCGATTTTTTCGTCTTTCTTTTATCATTCTTGTACGCAGAAGCGCACGCAGAGAGAAACGTATAAAAAAAAGCTATTGGTGGAAGTGCTTACTTTGAATTTCCTCGTTCGAACAAGCTGAGTTTATTGTTTTCTATAATGGTATTGATTTTAAGCGGTAATGTCGGTGGATCTTTTAAACAAAATATTGCTCTATGTATCGACATTTGGTTGAATTGACTTTTGCATGTGTGTAACCTTTTGATGTGTACTTATTGTTGTTTTCACTGTTTTGCTTAATCGGAAACGTTTTTTCTCATTTTGACTTAATGTTCTAAGATGTGATGCATTTCGAAATAAATACTTCATTGATTAAAGCGTTTATGAGACCTACAAATGTAAAAAAATGTCTAAAAAAGATTTGATTTTATGTTCTTTTTTTAATTTTATTATAAAATGCAGACTTTTCGGTTTTACAAAATAGAAAATCTAAGATATTTTTTGAAAAAAGCCACATAAATTTCTACAATTATTAAAAATACTTTATCTACACGAAAGAGATTTGCTTTTTTAGCCTTATATGAATAACGCAGCAGCCTGTGTATTGAATAAAAAATTAACAAGCAGAAATTATAATATACTAAAGAAACTTAAATAATACGTAAAATTAATTATAAATAAACTACAGTAAAAAGGAAGAACAAATAGCAATCACATTTTTATCGTCGCTCGCATAACAAAACGACGATTTTGCTTATTTTTTATAGGACTAAACCGAGTCAATCCTATACGTTTGAACTATATTCTCTGCTGTACCTCTTTTCTGATTTACCTTTCTCTTTCAGAAATCGTAAAGCTATTCGTCACTGTTTACTTTTCACGAAGGTACGAAAATTCAATTCTAAAAAATACATTTTCTCAGGAAAAATTTTTCAAGTAACAAATATTTCACTTTAAAATGTCAGAATGAATGAATAAAGTAAATTATATTCAAACTAAAATAGAATTCTTTTTTAATTTATTTAGTATTCAAAAATTTTTTCTACAAATATATTTTTTAAATTAAAAAATATTTTGGTACCTCCTAAAATATATCCGTTTCATTCACAAGACTGTATCTCTCTGTTTTTTTTTTATTCGACAAATACACCTACAAACATACCGATCATTCGATCTGTTATATGATCTACAGATTTCGCACAATTTGCACGCTCACTATTCAACTTATTAAGTAACGCCTTAGTTAATCTTGTTTTTTTTTCTTGTATACAAACTTACGCGCTAAACGTACAATCTAAGGTGTACTGTCTCTCTTTTAACTCTTTTTTTTTCTTCATTTATGGTTACAAGTGGCGGTGGAGTATTTTAATACGGCTCATCCATTTTTTATACCTTTATATATATATTTATATATTTATAATATAATATGCAGCTTTCAGTTATATACTATGTATAACTAGTATTTTTTAGCGTACTCTTAACGTTGAGGTCTGACGAAACCTGAATTTCCTTTTTTACTTTTTTTTCCTACTAGTCACACCGCGCCTTTAAGCATTAGAAAAAAACAAAAATAAAATCATACACATTATTTTTCTTAGCAAAGAATAACTTAAAAGATCGTTCTTTTTCATGTACAAATATATCGAGGAAAATATTTTTAATTGCACATTGTATTACACAAATAATGATAAGTCAATTTTTGCAATTCTATTTCACTTTTTCTTAGGCGTGCAATAATTATCTTCCCGCACAAACGTACAAATTTTGTAAAATTTGAGATTTAGCATGAAATCGTTGCAAGTGTTTGGCCCACAATCATCTCACCATCTACTGTAAAACAAAAAGTTGAGTTGCTTGAGGTTGGTTGCTTTGAGCTGCCGACCGACTAGAATCAAACGGTACACAGTCTAACATTAAGAACTGAGTTAAAACAAGGTAAAGCTTGCGCACGGAGGTAATACGGGTATGAATAATGCCACTGTAAACGATAAAAACACAACAAGGTAAAAACGAGGCAGACTCTCGCAACGATTCCATTCTGCAAATCGAGCTCCTGGGCGCGGAAGCTTATACAACTTATTATAAAAAAAAAGACGTGGTTTACCTTTTGAAAAGAACGTAAACGCATCGAAAAATAGCTTAAAGCTACTCGAATATAAAATTTGTTCGATTAGTGAAAAAAATTTTGAAAAAACAATCATATACAAAAATACGACGATGGTTTAAAATAATTTTTCTCTTCAACAGTCTCGATGATTCTATCGCGAATCAACGTAAAAGATTGCATCTAACGTACACCTATAAATAATTCCTAAATAACATTATGTTTACAGAGACAATTACAATGACAAGTGTGTGTAAAAACGGCAAGAAAAATCATGGCATGGTGTAAAAAAATGGCACAGTTTACAGTATCCAAGGATTTCATAATATGATTATGACAAAAAAAGTATCTTTCCTACGTCTTACAGTCGGTGATTTTAAAACTAAAGCACAAACTATATTTATTTAGCCAATTTCATTGTTTGCAATTTTGACAAAGTACGAAATACTTTGATAATCACTTTAATTGGAGTTCATCCAAAAGTAAACTAAAAGAAATATTCCTAAAATATTAGGAACTCATCGAAAGTAGTCAGTGCTCAACGAAGTTAAAGATCTACGGCGAAACCCGTACAAAAAGAAACAATGTACAAAATAAACATAAAAAAGAATTAAAAAGTAAAAACTCGTCAGCGAACTTTCTGAAGTTCGCTTTAGTACGATTCTGGATAATCGCGAGAAAAAAATAAACTTACCTACTATATGTATACAATATCAATGCTACATATGTATATGATTAAAGGACGATGAAAATGCTTTTCTTTCTCTTTCTGTCAAAGCGCTAGCGTAAAACATAAAATACTGTCTTCAACCTCTTTCTTTGCATATACATATATATAAAAAAAATTGAAAAATAGGTAAAAAAAACAAAGCGCACATCGGAAACAAACTCTGTTACCGATCTCACGTTCAATATTGCCACGACTTCACCTTTTTTTCGCTATCTTATTTTTATAGTACTGTGCTAAGGCCTTGTTTGAGTACGAATTAAGTGTGCTTCTTCTTTCTCTCGCTCGCCCCTTTTCTATTTCATATCGCATTTGCTCTAACTTCAAAATTTAACGTCTCCACGTACAGTCCAAGTGACACGTACACCTTCCATTGCATCAAAATAGATCCATTTTATTTTTTATACCATTAAAATTAATCAATGCTATATTTTTATATACTATTACTACGTGTATGAAGTATCAAATTAAAGATAATGAAGAAAAATAGTAATTGTTATTTTGCGTTCATCATTGCCATTTCTTTGACGATATTTTTTGATAAGTTCAAAACTCAACAAAAATGTATCATTTAAAAGAAATATGAAAAACTCGAACGAATGTAAAAATATCTATTTCAAAGCAATGTAAAATACCCATGCGTGATTTCAAGCGATCGTTTGAATAAAAAGGCTTATAGCCTTTTTAGGGAAACCCGGTCGACTACCTTTGCGCAACTTTGCACTAGAAAAAAAGTTTCTTTTTTCTTTCACGAGTATAACTGAGATCAAAACGTATATGTATTATTAACGACGAGACAAGTGTATTTAATTACACGTGTACGCATGTAAAAAAAATAAAAAAAAACTAGAACGCACTCTAGTACAACAACGAAAAAAAAATCAATATAAAAAAATAGAAAATAAAAAAACAGGAAGAAAAGGTTCACAAACACGTTGCACTTCTCTTCGCACTAACACTCCACCTATTTTTGTCTTTCTCCATATCTTGTACAAAGGAAATCTTCAAGTTTGCGTCGAGCTATCATAAAAATATCTTTTTCTTCTTTCTTTCTTTTTTACTCCTTCAACTCCCTTTTCTCTTGCAGTAATCAGCGATATTTTCTCGCTTCTCTGACTCCTAACTTAAGTCCCTAGGGAGAAATTTGGTATTCCTTACACGTATACGCTTCAGCAGTGCAATGCAGTTACAGCTTGATATCTATTTAATTTTTCTTTGTATTTCGTTTATATCTGCTCTAGTTTAAACGTCGACGCGCACGTCGAGATTCTGTAGTTTCTTTTTTTATCTTCATTTTGTTTGAAAGTTTTACCAATGTCCGACCAACGTTAGAATGAGTGGATTACTTTCGCATTCATTTGGTTTAAGGCATCGGACGTAGTTGATACTACCGTTGAAACCCTAGTGGAAAAATTCTTACTACTTTACAATTTAACTTTTTGCAATGCGATAACAATCTTTCACTTATAATTCTTTCCCAATGTAGTATTTCAATACTGTAAAATATTTTTTCTTTTAGTGTAAATAGCTACACTTTTTTAGCATAATTTTGACATGTACCGATACATTTGCAGCACAACAACTAAAACTTTATTAAGGAAAATTATTTCTGACTTATTCCTTGAATACTACCTTGTTGCAAGACATATAAAAACCGATAAAACACCATGTTTTGTATACACTCACACAAGAGATTGTTTGAATCAATGAAAAAAAATTTTTCAAGATGCAGTCTATTCAAACTAAATTTTCACATAGAATTCAGTTTTTAAGAAAATTAATTTTTTTAATGAGTGAAAAAAAGTATAAAAATTAAATGTTCTACAGAAGTAAAGACTACTAGTACGAAAATTATTCCTTTTGATCCAAAAAGATGCATACAGATTCAAAATGGAACACGTTTTAAACCTGAATAAAAATCCTCTGTATGCTTATCAGTTTTGGGTAAAATTTCACTACCTTAAAAGAAGGGTTGGGATCAATCTCTCTTGGGAGTGAATATTTTCTACAGCTTACTCAATAGTAATTTAATAAATGTTGAATTTTTTACTACAAATATCTAGATAGATTTCACTCAGTATTTTAAGTAAAAAATCCACTCTTTACCGAGTAACTACTAAATCACATAGAGTGAACATTCACTCCAAGAGAGGTTAGTTCCATTTTCTCTTCTTACGACACTAAAATTTCCTTAAAAATATTATTCTAAATTGAAAATGAATTTCGATTTGAATACAAGTTCTCTAGACAGAAAGCCCTCCAGCAGAAGCTCCGACTACAAGCATCCCCAATCTTTCTTCCAGTTCTATCGGTTTTTATCCCCCATGCAGCCTGTTAACTCATCGCACAGCCCAACTCCCCTGCACTTCCAAATCCTCTCTTTCCACTAGGATCCCACGCTCTTAGAATCACCCCATCGCGCAATCAAGACGCAAGAAACCACAACCACCCCCTTATTGCTCGCACAGCCAGGCCTCGTCCCGCTACCTCCTCCTCTGCACCTGGAGTCCCGCCGCCTCCATCTCCCTCTCTCAGAAGTCCTTGACGACCCCGTGGCTGCCGAGGAAGGTGCCCAACTCGTGGGCGACCGCGGCCGCCGCCTGGTATCCCGCCGCGGCTGCGGCGCTGGTCGCCCCCGCGGAGTTCGTCGCCTGGGCCGCCGCCGCGACGGCAGCCGCCAACTGCTGGGCGTGGTGGTGATGGGCGGCGGCGAGACTGTGGTGGACCGAGGCCGCCACCACGCTGCCGTTGGACGCGAGGAGATTCGCGGCCACGGCGGCGGACGAGGGCACGTGGTGGGGAACCTGGAAGTTCCCGGGTGGCGGGGCTCAGGAGAGCAGGTTGCCCGGGTGGGCGTTGATCGCGGAGAGGGCGGCGGCGGCCGCCGCCGCGGAGGAGGACGCGTTGCTCGACGCGTTGCTGGGGTTGTTCGGGGTGCTGGACTGGAGGCTGCTCGTCACGCTGTTGTGCTGTTGCTGCTGCTGTTGCTGCTGTTGCTGGCCTTGCTGGTTGCCTGGGGAGAAGATGGGAGCTGTGTGATGAGCGGGTTTTAGAGGTAGATGTGGATGGGATGGTTGAAGTGTTTGAAGATCGGCTTGGATTGGCAGGGTTTTAGTTTTAGTTATTAACCCATTTATTCCCAAGCGGACATTTTATAGTCGATTGGTTTTTTGCCTAAAACCGCCGTTTTGACATTTGCCAACGGAAATTTCAAAATTCTGACTTCAGAATCGGAAAGAGCGGACAATTTTACTTCAGAAAAGTGCTATTGGTTGTTATTATTTTTTTTTCGACAATATTTTAGGCAAAAAACCAATTGACTATAAAATGGCCGCTTGGGAAGAAATGAGTTAAGGGGGCGCCGGATATCTCTGTCCTTATCTAATTGAGTTTTCATTCATAATTTTAAGAGAAATCATTTTTCTGAAAAAATAATAGTTGTCCCCACTTTGTTTTATACTAATCTAAATGTATGTCCAAGCAGGTTTCATATGATTGTTTTGCTTTCGAGAAAACTTTGACAAACTTAGTATTTAAAGGTTAATCTCCACGTAGTTGGCCCTCATAGTGTGTCAAAGTTTTCTCGAAAACAATCATATGTTCCCAGTTTGGACATATATTTAGATTACTATAAAACGAAGCGGGGACAACTATTATTTTTTCAAAAAAATGATTTCTCTTAAAATTATGAATGAAAACTCAATTAGATAAGGACAGAGCTATTCGGTGTCCCCTTAAATTGTATTGTCAGTTTTTTTGGTGAGGAAAATAGAATAGAGTTCTTTTGGGGTTTTAGGATAGCTGTATGGCGATCAGTTATCTCTTTTTGTTGGTTCATGATACTTGGAGATGAAGGAATGAAAATTTGAGTAGCAGTGTTCACGTGGTGCAGAGGTGTAAAAGTGAACTATTAACCCTTATCTTACCAGCATAACATTTATATTTCTTTTCTCTGCAATAAATAAATATTTATCAAAAACTATAGTTAAATCTTCAAACGCATTTTTCTCTTAATTCTAAGAGAATGATGTTCTAAAAGTACCATGAACCAACAGAAGAAACTAAAATGATGTATATGTACTTCTTAAAATACTTTAATATATGCAGATTAATAATAGAAAATTTTTAAACATCTGGCTATTATGAATAATGATTCTTTAAATATGTAAAAAGTACTATAATCACGCTATAATCAATACTATAATACGTTTATAAAGCTTCGTGATTTCGATGAATACTCTAGTAAAAATGGTTTGACCTTAAAAAACAGATAAAACAACATTGCTATGCTTATGCTATCTTTTGAAAGTTAAATCTTAGGTAATATGAGTCACTGAGCAGATTCTATAAATTATTAAGTTTTATAAAAAAGTTGCTTATGAACAAATACTTATGTTTATATTTCTTCAAAAAGATAATAACAGTAACTAACGTTGTTATTTTTGTACCTAAAAACGATAGACGGCTTTTAATCTGCTCTTCAGCTGAGATATTCTTCATTCATTTCAATTTCTTTTAAGAGGTAAACGCCACTCTAGGATTTGCAAAAAATCGAAAATTTGTGTTTTTTTTTAAATGACGCATTAGGTCCTGAAAACTACATGCAATTGGTCCTATACCGAAAAAAATATTATTTATGAAGTTACAGCTGATACGCGTAAAGCACGCAAATGCAAATGTAGCATAAATCAAAATTTTAAACACGTTTCTCTCAAAACTGCTTTTGTCGACCGTGACGGATAGAATATTTAAAGAGTTATTAATGGATCGACTTAAAATTTCGACCGATTGTTCAAAACATGATTCATTTTGAAAGTACATAGAGGTTTTTCAATTAACATAATCATTTCTCTTATATAAACAACTTCTCAAAAAATGCTTACACTAAAAAGTGTATTTTTTGTTCAAACACGTGCCATTTCTATAAAAATATTTCTTTTTCATCAACTCATCTACATACTTTCACAGCCATTCATGTCTAGATCTCCAATTTTTTTGTTTTGTGTTCCAAGTTAAAAATCGGCAGAAACGCGTCCAACAGTTTCAAAAAGTTTCTTTTACACTTTTATAGAAACTCGTAGGGTAGTCTGCCCAGTAGATAGACACTGACCAGTAGATAGACGATTTATAAATATTATTATATCTACGAAACTAATGATTATTCAAGCAAAATTTCAAATTCTAATTACATACAAGCTTGTTACATTTAGATTTAATATGATATTTATGAATGAAATGTTCTTTTTATATGCAATAAAGTATCTTCAAAATATCGTTTATCTATTGAGTCTTCGCTATGTATAACCTAATAACCCAATAGATAGACTAGCAAAATAATGGACATTGACAATCATTTATCTACTGTGATATATGCACTCTTCGCACTATTTTCGTAATTCCTAATTAAACAAAAACTTTTAACACTTCTAATGTTCTCTTACTGATAAATTAATTTTCTTACATTCGATAAGTGTCAAATTGTTTTAAACAAATGATATTATCATACAAAAATCTGATGTACAAAGTGAGCAAATCCTTAAGCGTCCATCTACCGGTTAGTTTACCCTACAACAAAGACCTATCAAAACCCTTTTCTACTACTCCTGCACCAGCAAAAGATTATTCTTCCCATCCCAACTCTCTCTCACCGGCATTCTGGCTGAGCTCCGCCTTGACCCGCCTCGCGATGTGACTCCTCGTGTGCTTCCTCAGGTGGTCCTTCCTGTAGAATCCCTTGCCGCACTCGGTGCACACGTGGCGCTTCTCCCCGCTGTGTATGACGAAGTGGAGGGTCAGCTGCTCCTTTCGCTTGAAGGCCTTGAGGCAGACAGTGCAGACGTAGGGCCGCTCCGGGTTGTGGCTCTGCTTGTGGCGGGTCAGGTGGTCCTTGCGCTTGAGGCCGGCCCCGCATATGTCGCAGACGAAGCGCCGCTCCAGGGTGTGGCCGAGGAGGTGCTGCTCGAGGAGCTCCCGCTCCGGATAGGCCATGTGGCACTCGGGACAGCAGTAGAGGGTCGAGCCATCCAGGGCGGTCGTCAGTCGGATCTCGCCTGTTGAGGGGAGGGAATCGAGTGTGAATTAGAGGTAGGTTGGCTCTTTCTTTTTTATGTTTGAGTAGGTGTTGGCTCGAGGTTCGGTTCGGGAGGAATTGCTCTGAATTTTATTACCCTTCGGTTTTGAGATATTGGAGGTGGGGTGGTATTGGTTTCGGGCTTGGGGAGTGTAATGTAATGACACGAGTCGGATTTTGCAAACGATTTGAGGGGAGAGCAGAGTCCTATACCTTATACCCAGTTACCAACATTATCGATTTTTCGTTTTACGCAGTCAATGTTTACTTTAATAAAATTTTACAGACGTACGCACATTATTAGTGATAAACAGATTGTGGGTACGTTCGCAAAATTTGAAAATTTTATTTATCAATGAATAAAACGAAAAACTGCAATGTCGTTATCTGACATCCCCTTAAGGAACTACTAAACGAGTATTTGAGTGAGATTAGATTGTTTTTAGATGAATATTATGTTGGTAGGTAATAAAAATTTGTATCGTAGAAACAATCGTCTACACTTAGATTATAAGTTTGTCTCGCTTTAACTTTCAATGCTGAATATCATTAGTATTGTAACAGTTAGGCTACTTTAGAAACACCAAATAAATAGGGAATATTTTTCTCTATTTTCTAAATCTTGAAAGATTTTTTTTAGATAAACAGAACAAAAATTATTTGATATCAGAAGTTAATGTGAGACCAACTTAAAGTCTAGGTGTAGAAAGAGCATTAGCCATTTTTAAGTGCATAAAATGATTTAAAAAAATGAATGAATTTAAGTTGTTATGTTGTATACTTTTCAATCATAAAGTTACGTTTTTGGACTCTGCTACTATTTTCTTTCATAAAAAAAGCTATTTTAACATATAAAATGTGATGTATGCTCAATTACAATGAAAATGGAATTAAATCGTTTTTTGAAGAAGCCAAACTCACAACGATGTTCATTACGTTACAATGTATAATTGAATTCAAGCAGGTAGTAACTAAAATTTGAAATAATAATTAGAAATTAAGGTATACATTTTCATAAAAAGTAAATTCAAGGAATTATTAAAATTTGAGGAAAAAAGAATCGATTGATCTCGACTATTGTCTTAATAAAAGATCGTTATACTAAAAATCTATATCAATTATCCAAGTTTGTGTTCCCTCCTTTTTTAAACCGAACTGAAAGTTCGAATGTAGATAGTTTCAAGAAATACAAATTCAAATAGCTGTTCAAGAAATTTAGTCTCTAAAGGGCCCAGTCTTAAAATTGAGAAAAGACTAATTTGAATAGTTATTTAAGCCTAGGCTCGGGGGGTGTTCCAAGCTTGAAGTTCAGAAAATAAAGAAGTAGCTGTTCAAATCTGGGCTTCAAAAGGGAGCCCAAATGGAGGAAATGCAAATTTAGATAGTTGCTTAAGCCTGGACACAGAAGAGCGGCCCAGGCTTGAAATTCAGTGCTATTTAAGTTTGGGCTCGAAGAAGGGCCCAGGCTTAAATTAGAGAACAAACTTTTAATATTAAACATCATTACACTGATAATTGCAAGTATATTTCAAAGAATTCTATTGTGTAAAGATTTGTTTCTTCTATTTCTTCACACTAAAAATGTTTTGCTATTCTAAACAACACAAATGTTATTCGTTATTGAAAGTTAAAGCGAGACTATTAAACTGCCAGTGAAGACGAGACATTAAGAAAAACTCCAAATTTGGATAATTCTATTCAAGCCTGGCCTCAAAAGAGCATCAAAGCTTGAAATGCAAAAAACCAACGATCGATCACAAAAGATCCTAACGAACATCGCAATACACGCCACTATTTAAAAAGGACTGCGTCGCCGAACCAACACAACAAACCCCTCGACGCAGACAACAGTCCTTACCAGGCTTGGGTCTCGGCTTCTTCTCCTTAGGCGCCTTCTTCTTCTTCTTCTTCTTGTTACTCGGGGACATCATGATGTTGGGCGTGGTGGTGGTGGCCGCCGCCACCGACGTCGTCTGCTGCTGCTGCTGCTGCTGCTGCTGGGCCATCTCCGACTCCTTCTTGATGCTCTCCGCCGAGTACTTGAGGAAGTGGTGCAGGCTCAGGGGCAGCGTGCTCGCGGGCAGGTGGCTCAGGTAGTCGGCCACCGTCGAGCCCGGCGTCGCCAGGGACTGCCAGGTAGCCGGCATCGAGGCCGGGGTCTGCGTGTGCGCGTGCTGCTGCTGCTGGTGGTGCTGCTGCTGCTGCATGTAGTCCTGGTTCGTGCCGTTCGTCGTCGCCTCCCCGTTGTTGCGCTGCTGCTGCTGCTGCTGTTGCTGCTGCTGCTGCTGCTGCTGCTGCTGCTGCTGCTGGTGGTCCTCCGCCGCCTGCTTCTGCTTGTCCTTGCTGCTCTTGTCCTTCGTGTCCTGCAGGAGATTGCACACGTCCTGCTGATTTATAGTATAACGTAGTCTACCGAGTGACGACGAGGGTGATGCGGGAGAAGTGTGCTTAGGGTTTAGCGAGGGGTGAGAGAAGTCAAATGTTATTGAGCGAGAGACAAGTGGTTGGTTGTGATTAGATTTATGGATTGAATTATGTAAGACGTATAGATGCCGTAGCCTTTTCTGGGTGGTCTTTATATTTTAAAGAGTGATAGTTTTACTCAAGAGACTTTGAATGGCTCACTTATGAATCTCTTAGAGTGAAATCTTAATTGAAGCAAATCGTAAGTGAGCCACTCGAATCTTTTAGAATTAAGATTTCTCTTCAAAAGTAGAGTGCATTTTTTTAATTTAGCAAATGAATGTAAATTACACCATTATTAGTTTCATTTAAATTATGTAATTGATGAATAGATTATGTGAATATTGATTGCAGTTATAGTTAAGTCAAACTTTACTTTTTTGTGTCACTAATGTTAAATGTTGGCGATAGCTTCCGAAATGGATTTGTTTTGTTATAGCTGTGAATGTTTCATATAATAATGTACCGTTATCACAAAGCTTCCAGCAAATATTTCAACACTTCCACCAATGCTATTCAAAAGAAACCTTCAGGGTAAACATTTGACATTTTGCCGAAATATTCAAATATTTGCTTGATATGTACAATGGTAGATTAATACATTCAAAAGGATAAATGTTGCCCTGGATTTGAATAATTCAGTGTACATATACATAATATGTAATTAGAACCAATTATTCATTTTTTAGTCAGTAAGATTAGATATTGAAATCCTCTTAAAGAAGTGTGTATGATTGTTTGATGAATATGACAAATGTAAATGCAAAAGGAATTTGAAAGAGTAGATCACAATCGTGCGCAAACAGTAATTCTTACAGTAGATCTGTTAAGTTAACCAAACAACCAAGTTCAATTCTATTAATGTTTTGATAATCAAAAGAATCGTCAAAAGATTTATGAATTGACAGTGAATAAAAATGCAGACAAGACAAAGTCGTACCTGGTGATAGGAGCGCTTCTCTTGCATACTAGGAGAATTGGAAGGTCGCTGCTGCACCGCCTGGGCTTGTGAGTAGGGCACATTGGAGTAATGATGCACGTTGCTGTTCGAGTAGGCAGACTTGTTGTTCATCATCACCTGGGACTGACTCTGGACGCTATTCGCCTCGGGTCTGTACTTCCCCACTACCGGCACTCCGATGGGAGGCTGATTTGAAAAGTGATTGGCGTAGCGTGCACTGGCACCTCCCGAGCCCTCCGTTGTGAACTGATGGATACTCGGTATGGTACCAGGAAAGTGGCCTCCGAACGGCGGGAAATTCATTGCAATGCGTCAATCAGAAACCTATAAAGTAAACAGTACTTACTATTAATAAAATACACAACCAATAGATATATAATATAATATTATAATTGTTTTAGTGTCATGAGTATTTGCAAGTTATAGTTTACTTTTAATAAATATTAATAATTCAATAAACGGGTGATTCTAACAAACAGGATATTTTTGTTGTTTACTTTTCTTTCAGGATTATCTTTTATGAAACTTATTAACATAATGTAAGATTACGTGCCGAGTAAGCTTAGAAGTAATTATGAGCAAATATGAGCGATTACACGTTTAAAATCAACACATAAATTTAGTCAATAGAAAACTGGTCCTTTCTTCTAATGTAACTGATAGTCATCACTGTTCGCACGCATAGTTTCAAACTCTAAAACTGCAATAATATCAAATAAAATGTCAACGAAAGAAATTTACACCGAGAATATCCATTTTAATAGAATCACTCTGATGCTAAGTACTCTTAAAACTAATTATTTTAAACAAACTTATGCCGCCACTCAAAACTAATAACACACACACTTATTTGGGCACAAATGTAAAGGCACACTCGTATATTCGATCACAGCAGTCCTAACAACACTCCGACAACTCGGTCTCTGCATCGCCCACCAGCAACCCCCTTAACCTACCAGCCTGTATCCCAGCTCCAAAATGCTCCATCCCAATCCCAACCACACTCCCATCCACAAAATCAAATCCAAGCACCCCTCGTACACTCAAAATCCACACTCCACCTCTCTCTCTCTCTCTTTCTCTCCAAACAACGACAAAAAAAGCCCTCCACACGTGCCCCACAATGCCCCAGCATAACCAACCGCCACCCCAAAAAACCAAAACCAAAAAAGCACGTAAACACCGTGCAACATACGCACACTGGCAAAAAGGCGGAAACAGAGAGACACGCGAAAAAAAAAGGCGCCGCCGCCGCCGCCGCTGCCACCCCGTGCGCGATATTTACACCGCGCTGCACTCGCGAGCGCTGGACGAGGACGATGCCGCCGAGGAGAGCTCATCCCCCACCCCCAGCCCTCCCACCTCGGCCTTGTATATATTATTTTTTAGCTTCGGCTTCGGCCTCTCCTCTATGATATACACCTGCTCTCCTGCACGACTCCTCCGCCTCCTCCTCTTCTTCTTCTCGTGTGTGTGTGTGTGGGAAAAAAAGAGGAGCTCTGGATACGAGATGTATACGCGCGTGTGTGTATGTATGTATGTATATAGGCATGCGCGCGCGAGGGGGGGTTCCCCCCCTACCCCACCCCCGCTCGTTCTCTTTTTTTTTTTTCTATACGCGAGAGAGAGAGAGAGAGGGACTCTCTCCGCGATCTTCGCCCGGGCGCGAGCGGTGAGTTCCATGTGGATGATACGGCGCGCACGGCGCGATGATGGGCCTTGCGAGAGCGAGCGCTTATCTGCATTGTGCGCGCGGGCGGTGTTTTTTGCGTGGGAATAAGGGGAAAAAGCACCGGTTTCGAAGATCGACGGAGGAAAAATGACTGTTTTTGTAAAAAGTACAGTTATAAATCACTATAGTATGATTTTTTTATCTATTGTCTACGATAGTGTGAGAAATCTATTAAGGTGATGCTAAAGCCACCAGTCACCGACAAATATGAGGAACCACTTTTCTTATTTTATTTTTCATTTTGAGTAAATATTGCTATGAAACGTTATTGCCCTATTCGAAAACAACAACTTTTCAGAGATATTTTCTCAAAATTAAATATTGAATGAAAAAAGTGGTTCCCCGTATTATTAATTCCTTTTTTCAAATATGAAAAGATCCTATTTGCGAATAGGATGTATATGCAATTTTTGTATTGGTGAATAGGATTTAATAGATTTCTCAGACTAGGGTAGGGTATCAACTATTCAAATGAACATGAATTATTCCAAATCTACGGCAGAAATTATATTCAACGCTTTTACTAAAAATGTGTTTTGAGCAGGATCCGAGAGTAACGAATGGAGCTACTGAATCGTGCAGATTTGACTGAATCGCGAGGATTAAGTTTTGCATTCAAAAGAAATATTTATTCTACCATCAAAATGCTGTTTTTATCAATAGATGACACCCTCATGAATACGATTAAAGTTGTATTTAGTGAAAACAATAATTATTTTCTGTACAATTAGGTGTCCAAGTTTTGGTCCCATATATATATTTTTGCGAGGGAGCAATAGTGGGACAATCAAAATATACAAATTATAATTAGATTCAGTGATTGAAAACTACTTTAGAGCTTACTAAACAAGATATTAAATAACAATCAATAATGTCAACTCGAATGAATTTCGGAAAAAGTGGATTTTGGAAATCTATAACTTTTGCTTGCTGGGGTGCAATCCTATAACCTCAAAAAGTGGGGTTACAAGTATCTGTTTATAAATTTTTATGATTTTTAATTTGCCGATTCTTACCGAACTACAAAAGCATGTAAATCGATTAGTATTATCGATTGAATTGAGAAAATGAGCTTTATTTTATTTGTTTGCAGAATGGTACCGAATAAAGCTACTTAATAACTGTACCAGTATTGGTGCCAATTGCCTGCCCCAGTATTGGGTCAATTCGAAACATCGTGTCCCACTACTGCAGCCAGGAACTATTTTATTTAAACAACTATTTGTTAGCATAGAAAAGGTTTAAAAAGCAATATCTTTTTTTCAATCGATAGGAAATCTCCCGGGCTACACAATAATACTAAAATATTTTTTTAATTTTGCTATCAGATTTCAGAATTCAAGTTTTTCTAAACGGGTATCCCAAAAGTGTCCCAGTACTGATGCTTTTACCTTATTGAGAATCGCGAGCGAGCGCTGCTGATTCTTTCTTTCTGTGGAGTGTGTGTGTGATTGTTTTACTCCCCTTTCGCTTTCCTTGTGTATTATTGCGTCTTTCTTTGGTATTATTTGTTGATATTCATTTGTATCTGGTTGGGATGACTGGGTTGTGGGGGTATTGGTGTTGCGATACTGTTACTACTGAAGGATTTTAGTCATTTGTTTTGTAAGAATTGGTTATTAATGGCGATGGGATGATTTGGATTATTATTTCAGTTTTATAGAGATTTTTATAGATTGTGGATTAGTAGAGATGTGGTAAAGGGTTTGGGGTAATTAGTGTTTGTTTACTTTGCGCTATTCTCAAAGTATTTATCGAAGTATTTATTGATCCTCGGATTACAGAGCTGGGGTAACTCAGGGACCCCGAAAACAAACCGTTATAAATACAAAATTTGTTGGAGATTTACGTCGTTGAAAATTGGTACGCAAGGACTTTTAAGGGTCGTTGAATCCGACTATGTACGTTGTTTAAATTTAAAAATTTTTAAATGCGTTTGAAATTTTTTAAAATCCTCCAATGAGGTTAGCAAAAACGTGTGCGTTCGATCCAATGAAATCTAATGAAATTGCAGTATTTCAAAAGAACTCAAACGCATTCGACCCTATATTTTCCTTTTCGAGTGTTACTTATGGATTGTAAATCGAATTTATAAAGGTTTATTTTTGGGGTCCCTGAGTTACAACTGTAACTATCCTTGGTAAAACTACGTTACAAAAATTGGCTTAGTAAATTGAGGATTACCTGTGCAATACTATTACTACTGAATATTGATATCCCTTAGTTTACTACTGAATGTTGTTAACCCTTAGTTTACTACTGAATATTGTTAATTTTTAGATTACTAAGGGGGCCCCCAATGATAAAATAAATCTATGTAAATTGAAAAATAGTAGAAGTTTTCCAATAAAAATTGGTGTACAAGGGTTTTAAGGGTCGTTAACCGCGAATACGTTATTCAAATTTAAAAATGTAAAAATGGGCTTGAATTCACAAAGGTTTTACTTTCCTGGGGATCACCTAGTAAGTATATTTGAATATAGTAATTCACACAGTATAATTATGATAATAATCATCTTTCCATAGAAGGGCGAAATGTTTGGTGATTTCGAAAGGTCCCGAATATTACTTTGCTATTTGTTTATTTATTTCGATATCAATGCTATTGAACGATTTGGCAAAGGTTATTAGGAATTATTTATATTATGTAAAAATTACTTATACAATAATTTTACATATTTTCCTTATAAATTGAAATATCTACACACAGTTTTTCAGCAATATCTGCAAAATTAATCGACACTCTACATTTTGTAAATATATAGAGAAAATTTTGTAATAAAAATTACTTTAAAAATTATAGTAAACGTAGGGCATCCGGAATTCACTGAAAAAAATGATCCTGATGAATGGTAAACATTAACGTTTTTCATAATAATTTTTACCGCTTAGAAGGTTAAATTTGATCGTGAATCATGGCATTTATTACCGTTATAAGGATAATTTACAATGCACGATTACAATGCTTTTTACAGTAATTTGATTTTTCAATTTACATATTGATATAGAAAGTACAAAGTAACGAGCGTAAACTCCCGCGCTGATATGCCTCTAAAACACTGAATCCACTTTCGATTCTTTCGCTAATAATGCCAAAATATACCATCAATCTAACACGTATTATATTACATAGTACACGCATTCTTTGTCTAGATAAGAGAATTGATTTTTATAAAAAAAAATTTACAACCAGCCCCCTCAACACTCAAATCAAGCCTTTACACACAAAACTTCAAACGCACTATTTAAGAAACGTGCAATTTCTTTTATTTCATCATTGTATACTACACAAACACGCAGATGCGACAGGGACGTCGAAGGGCGCTCAGGGATGTTACGACCTCCACCACGTATATGGATGATTCTATGCTGAATTAGGACTGGCAGCTTTTTTCAACTTTTTCAACTTTTCGAAAATAGATTTTCGACTATGCATAGTATTACGATTTCTGGGTCGAAAAATCGAAAAGTCGAGATTTTAGTGGAGTAGTCATATTTAATTCATTTTATTTTTCATGTAAATAAAAATCCTTTAGTTTCGTATTGCTAAAGAAATGTGTATAAATGAAGATGCGGGAGAACATTTCTATGCTCTTTTATCAGCACATCGATATTTTCTTTAAGAGTTCGAAATATTAAATAAACAAATAACATTGATCAAGAAATGTCTATAGTATTTTCCTTATCTATTAAGGCATCTGCGATCATCTGTCAAAACGTGAGGATAGGTTAGCAATTTTCAAAGTAAAATTTATTAAAACCATTAAGATATATTCAGTTCGCCGTATATCAATTCTGCTAACTACATACTTATACTTCAAGAAATAATCTAATTTTTCATTATGCCGTCTTGAATAAGATGAGGCCGTATTCGTTGTCCTTGTCTAACCATAGTTTTGTTATGTACTCAAAAATTAGTTTGTTAATTGAAAAACTAAGAATTGAACCCAATTTCTCTTAAAATAAGCAATATTTTGAGACCTAAAAAAGTGCCTAACATTATTTCTTTTTCGAGAAAACTTCGGAACGCAAAACCTAACCTCGATTTTCGCGTCCCAAAGTTTTCTTGAAAAGGATTATTATTTTAAGACGAATTGGGGTCAACTCTTAGTTTTTCAATTCGCAGGCTACTTTTTGAGTAAATAGCAAAAATGTGATTAGACAAGGACAGTAGATACGGCATCCTCCGTTTGAGCGCGAAATTCAATTTTGAAGATGGCGAGTGCCAACCTCGGGCCAGTAGATGGCGCGAGCGAGATAAGACTCCAACCAATCAGAGCGTAGGGATCGACGCTTCTCATTGGCTGGAGTCTTACTTCATCGTGCTGCCATCTAGCAAAAGTTTGCTAGGTCGCCATCCTCATAAAAATATTATAACAAATTCGGTTTTAGCATGATCATATTTTGACAGATTATAGCATATTTTCTTTGTGAACTGTTTAAATTTTTGTACAATAATCATAATTAAAGAAGAAGATATATGGCGCACCGAAAATCCTTGTGAAGTAACTACAGCCTGACATCATTCAAAGTAACGTAAATAAGCTATAATTTTTTTCAATTAAGATGTTTTGGATAAATACAAACAAAATTGCAAATCGGCTTCAATTCTCTACTACACGAATCGTATTCACAAGACACCGCAAAAGAAAAGAAGAAAAAATGTTAAAACCCAATTACGGCACCCCTTAGCAACCTTAAAAAACAACTCCTAGCGTACAAAACCATCCCCCAAAAACCCACCCTTTTTTCAACAACTAAAAGCGAAAACCATCTTTTAAAACCCACTTCTCGGTAGATATAATCGCCCATATGTACGCATCCGCGAATCTCCAAAGGGGGCAAGAGTGTGGCGCACTGTATACACTGTATATACGTACCGAGGGGACGGGAATCGAGTACACACGAAGACGGAGAGAAAGAGAGAGAGAGAGAGAGAGTTTCGCGGGGGGATGATCGCCGGTGGAAGGGCAGCCGGCAGCCGAAAGACGACGACGACGACGCAGGGGAAGGGGTAGTGTGCGAAATCGAAACATGATGTGTGGGGGGCGCAGGAGAGAGATGCGAAGCGCCGCGGCATCACGGGCACTGAGATTAGTGGCGAGAACCGGCGGATTTTCGGTCTGTGATTCGTTGAGGGAAGGGGTTGAAGAATCTGGGTTGACGAGTTTGTGTTTTTGTTCTACTTACATCATGAATGTTTTGCAATTTAGAATGAAAATGAGACATGCAAAATATTTAAGGATTAGGATTGAATACGTTCATTATGTTAATCTTTTACAAATTCTTTATTTTTTCTATAAAATATATATAATTATGGACATCTCTTGTGAGTATAAAACCCTAAAACATTGCGTGACAAAAATTTTGTAAGTTGGGCTGTTTGATAAATGATTATTTTTAAAATTGAAATTTTTGTTTTGTGAATCCCCGTCCATTCGATTTTTTTGGCGACAAAAATGCTGCGATCGAATTTGAGCCTGATCAATATTCTTATGTTGTGCAATTAAAGTAGAAAGGTAGAACAATACCTCCCCGTACCAAAAGAGTTACGGTAGATTTAGACGGGTTTTCTATTTAAGGGGGTCCGAAAGACAATTAAAATTTCAAATTTACCGCCTTGATTTTTATCTACCGAGTAGTGAATAATTATTTATAATTATACAAATATTTATATTTAGACAAACCCCAAACTCACTAGCCCTTCATGGAACAACAATGGACAATAATGTGCAAAGTTTCAGACGTTAAAAACAACGGTACTCCAAAAAAATATTGGAATGCAAATTTTATAAAATTTCATTTCAATAATTTGTTAGGGTGTTGTTGTTTTTAACGTCGGTAACTTAACTAAATTAAGGAGACAGATTTGGGTTAAGCAAAAAAATTATTTTTTTACGAGTTCATAAAACTTTGTATATTTAAAAGCCATCATTCTGAAGATTGTTGTACTATAAATACTTGATTATATCTTTAATTTGTAAAATCTCAAAAACTTGATCCCGCACGGTCACGCTACATCACTATCGTCAATACCATATTTATTGTAACGACTTTGCGACTCCTTTTGACACGTATGTACTAAAAATGTTGTCAAGCACTTTTTCGTTAAAATTTTTAATAATTTTATTGTTTTTAAACTGCTTGGATCGGATTTTAGATTTTACAATGCTGAAATTAAAGATATTACTAAGTATTTATACTACAACAATTTTCAAAATGATTGCATTTAAACATAAAGCTTTATGGATAAGGGGTGCAAATAAATGTTATTTGCGTTTAACCCAGGCCGGCTCCCTTAATTCGATTAAAGTAATTAAAATCCGATCCGTACTTATCGGTTGCGACGATCAAGCTCGAGCTTCGATCGAAATTCAAATGTTGCGCAATCAGGACAAACTCCATACAAGTAAAAACTACATAAAAATGTAACACCATTTCTACCAAATAACTGATTCTCCAAACAGTATATATACATTCAATAAACATTCACTCAATTTCCCAAAATCATTCTCTTCAACAAATGGTATAAAACCCAAGCTACACATTCACAGATCGCGCATACTTCAATATTTTTACACCCACCCCTGCTCTAAAGATTGTATTGGGAATCGGGTACTTTCCAATACAAATTCCCAATTAAAACCGATTAATTTTATATTAAATATTTATTGCGACATGATATAATATTCTTACGAAAAACGTAATTTTTGCAAAAATAACCATTTTCGGAAGCACATACCATGTCGCACCAAATATTTAATATAAAATGAATCGGTTTCAATTGGGAATTTGTATTGGAAAGTACCCGATTCCCAATAGAATCTTTAATCGCACGAGCCTCGTAATATACAGCCTCAAAAGCGGTCACTCGGTGCATCGCACCCCCTCTTTCTCTCTCTACCCTCGATATATAATTTCGCGCATCTACATTCGCCATCCACCCCCGCCATTCTCCGCACACCTCCACACACACACACACACCCAATGCTCCAACCAAGAGTCAAACCCCCCTCTCTCTCTCTCATCCACACACACCCACCGGCGAGAGACGAGAGGAGGAGGCAGTCGATACTATTACCGGCTCTCTTCTCCCGCGAAACCGCCGCCGCGCGAAATCCAAGCATAAAATGGCTGCGCAGCGCCGCGCGACAGACAAAGACGGGATGCAACACTCGCGGGGGGACCCCCGCGTGTTTTAACCATCGCACACATCTCCGTCTTTGTCTGGCGAATCGCCGCGCGCGATGCTATAAAAAAGAGAGAGAGAGAAATATATACACGCGCGCGCGCGGCGCCACACGGCACACGCGACTTTTGAGGTTATGTCCGGCGTCCCGTCCCTTCTACACTTCGGATCGTATTCGTACCTCGTACGATTTATACCTGCCCCGTGTATATACTACTTTCAGGCTCTCGCGCCTTGGTTACACGCGTTTCGTTGTTCCACACCGCAGCAGGGTACCACGCACTTGTACTTATCACGCTTATATACGCGCACGCTCGCTGTGTTCCCTCTGTTTACACTTCAGCGAGAGGGAGCTATATAGGCTGGCCGCGCCACACACTCACCATTTATAAGCCGCAGCGAGATTCCTCCCCGTTCGGTCCTCCGATCCAACCCCCTGGGCCTTCGCGAGAGGGACCGTCCTGGAGGTATCCTAATCCCGCGATTTCTCGCCAACGAGTGGAATATATACCGTGCGTGCGGTAAACAAAAGAGGACACTCCGAGAAGCGAGAGGGAGAGAGAGTCATGTGAACACGCGCACTACACACTGGCCTGGCCGCGGCGGCTCCGCGCGCGCGTGTGTGTTTCCGTGGGTGGGGGCAGGAGTGTGAGAAAAGAAAAAACGCGTCGGCGCGCGCGCGCGCGTCTCTCTTGGAACGGGAGATGTGTGCACAGTGGGGGATGTGCGTGTGTGTAAGTATAGGATAGATGCGGGTGGAGTGTGGACTGTCGTGTGAATCGGACGATGGCAAAGGAGAGCGGGTTGAGGTAAGGGTTTTTTGAAAGGGAGATTTTGGGGGGTCGGAGAGTGGAGGTGGCTCTTTTTTATTATTGGGGAGGTGTGGGTGGGATGTGATTTTGGTGATTTCTTACTTATCGACTGCTGAGTTTACAGTGGGCACCGCGCGGGATTGAACATGGGTGTTACCTGATACGGGCAAGCGCGGGTCGTTGTATCACCCGATGATGGATATTTAGTTCTTTGTGATTCCTGAGTTTTCCTCTTGAAAGAGGTTTGCGAGTATGAGACGTATAAATAAACTAGTGCTGTGTATATGTAGGAAAAGGAATTATAGGACCCTCTTCACATCTCTTTCCGCACTCTACGATCCCTGTACTATAACATTTTATACATGGCATAAAGGATCATGCACAGAGTAAATGGAAATCGGCAACCGGTCAAATTGTCTGAAAATGAAATATGTTATAGTTTATGGTGTGCTGAATAAAAGTTCTCATGGGTCCAAGACCCAATAATGGCCAGTTTCGGCACCAAACGGCACTGAATATCTATGGAAACACTCAAAAATAAATCAGCCATTCTTAAAAAGACTACTTAGCTCCTCCTGGCCCCGTTAGGGGTACCTTATTGTACATTTGACCCCAGATTCGGGATCAGCGACCACGAAAACCCTCCAAAATAAAGTCGTCAGCAATTTCAAAAAACCTCGCGAAACCGACCATGAGGTCGGTTTCGATTAATTGAATGATTAGGAGCTCACTGACCCCATTAGGGCCACCAAATAGTAAATCTGACCCCAGATTTGTGATATGCGATATAAAAACCCCTTATCTTGTATTTTTATTGATTTTCAAGGACTTCAAATGATAGCCGCTGCGTGTGTACACTATCAAATTCGCTGACATTGAGAAACTGGCCATTATTGGGTCTTGGACCCATGAGAACTTTTATTCAACACACCATAAACTATAACATATTTCATTTTCAGACAATTTGACCGGTTGCCGATTTCCATTTACTCTGTGCGTGGTCCTTTACAACTTTGTAAATTATAAATATAGCTACTGTATAAAAACAGGAAAAAAGTGTATATTAATTTAACCCAAATCATGGCTTTCATCTGCATCTTCGACATCTCGCAAGGATTATTTGACGGAACTGTGCGTCAATAAGAAGTGAAAAACTGAAGTATAAACGATTTTTGAAAAAGAAATGCGCTTGAACAATGAAAATTGACCATGTGACCATGTTCTTCTGCCAATTTAGGTGTTTTTTACGGTTTCTTATATATCCCAGGAAAAATGTTATATAACCATATATAACTATATGTAACCATATATAATCACTTATATATAATTATATATGGATTTTTACCATATATAAAGATATATAATTATATATAGTATAAGACCATATATAATCATATATAGTTATATAAGACCATATCCCGAATGGAAAAATTGAAAGGTATTATAACGCAAATCACCGTATGATTTTGATACATTTAAGGACGATATGGTAGACTTGTGTACGATGACGTACATTCACGTATGTTCGCGTACGTTTTAGGTACGGTTCGAACATTTTGTACAGCATTATACGGAAACGTACGCCAACGCACGCGACCGTACATGAACGTACGGAAACGTACGTGACTGTACAAAGAATTGCTGGAATATACTCATTCATACGAAAATGTACAGCTTTATACATTTTAGAATTGAAGCAAATCTTATTCATAAAATTTTATTGTACGAAAGCATACGAAAAGATAAAGATACTCGGTTGTACGAATATGTACAGAAACGTACATAAACGTACGTGAACATACGCGACGTACTCAATTGTACATATATATGCAGAAACGTATGGAAACATACGCGATTATACATGTATGTAGACAATTGTGTAGAAAAGTAGTATTTATTTATTTTCTGATTTTATCGGTATAGAGGTACATACATGCAGGGGAAATTTGAATGACTGATAGGAGATATTTTATTCATATTATATGTTTTATAAAATATATTTATTTGTTTTGTAATTAAATCTTAATTCAGTTAACATATTTAGCAATCATTGTTTTGTTAAGGGAACTTATAAATAGATGGTTTTTTATTTTCATTAAAATACATGGTCGATGTATATCATTACAAGTTATAACATTTAAATCAATTGTTTGCGGTATTGTACAATGTTTTAAATGTTTAACACATACGTCGGTATTTTGAACTAGATAAGTGTCTTGGATGTCTATTTTATTAAAAAATATAAACACATAAATTGTACCATTATATTCTAATTTACAAATTTTTTGAATTATACCAAAATCACCATCTTTTGTTCAAAATACTGAATCGTTGTTTTTTTACATTGACTATATGTGCAAGAAGTATAACGACATCCATTGAAAATAATTTTGCAATACATTGTATATTTACTTATTTTTCAGACATTAAAAAACGTTCTTAAATATAACTTTTCTAAATCTGAAAGTTCATGAATCTTTCCACGTCCTAATAAATTACAATTTTCAATTTTTTCATAATTCTTCAGTCTGTTATCATTGCATATATTATTACATGTATTTCTTGTATCATCTGAAATATAATCTCTTTGTTGAAGTAAGGGTAATTGTTGATATACCATTAGTCTATAAACAATTTGTTGCGCAATACGATTATTACATTTTTTCTTTTTTAATAACAATCTATTTTCATTTTCAAAATCAATCGTACTATTGGCCCATAAGGGGCCCCAGTTTTCAACTGTATCTTTTAAATGTAACAATAAGTGAATATTGTAGTACATATACTGTTTGCCATATAATTGTTCAAAATGATACACATATTGTACAATCAATATTGCAGCTGTTTGTAGCAATTGAGGTGTAATGGAGTCCTGTAAAAAATATATTCATAGCTGACACAAAAAGCGCCTAATGATTATAATACTTGACTGGTAAAATTCCTTGTAAACAGATTAATGAATAATCTATAAGCCAGCTTAACCACTGCGATGCTTTCCATTTATTTCTTTCTTCAATATCTCGCGGAATTCTAGCAATACACGATGGAGGTGTTATGGACAGCAATCTTTCATTTATTCAGTATATGTTTGCTGGAGAACCAATATAATAATCTTCTTTAGTATTTGTCATTAATATCGTCATATTCATTTTTCAGCATCACTTTTTATGTTCAGAGATTTATTCAGAGATTGCTCTTATTATATAAATACAATATTTCAATTAAATGCTGACTTGCTAAGAAAAAATAGTCTCTATAATAACATTTTTTATGTAACTTATTTTAGAGGACAAGTCTGCGTTAAAAAGTATTAGAGAATTAACATTTTTTAAATGCTACATATAAGTCGGGCGTACTTCACCATTATAAACGTGTAAAAATTATCAATAAACTGAAATAAACTTGCTATGCACCCAACAGAGCATGCAAAAAGACTTGGAGACAACTTACGATCAAAATTGCCAATTTGACTTTTTGTCGGTCCCAGGTCTCAGAATCAGCCAGTTTTGTTGATAAAAGGATAAGTATAATTGAAACTCTTGGCATTTCCAAAAATTTATTACATTAATAACTTTTGACTCTTAGTTCAGAAGTTATTGGAAAAATTCAAATCCTACAAAATTGAACTTACGTTAATAATACTTCACACACTTTTCAATTTTTCAAATAACTTTTGAACTGAGAGTCAAAAGTTATTAATGTAATATATTTTTGGAAATGCCAAGAGTTGCTGGATAAGTTAAAATTATACTCATCCTTTTATCAACAAAATTGGCTGATTTGGATCTGAGACCTGGGACGGAGGAAAAGTAAAATTAGCAATTTTGATCGTAAGATGTCTCCAAGTCATGCATGCTCTGCTGGGGGTGCATTGTAAGTTAATTTTTGTTAGTTAATACATTTTGATCTATTATTATAAAAATAGTAAAATTAAACTAATATTCTATTTAAAAAACATTATAGTTTAAAATATTTCTATTTTTTACTAATTCCGATAATCTCAAATAAACGCTAAAGAAATTAATGAAATCGATTAATAAATTGTCAAGTAATGTATTTTTATTTGTAAATCCTTTTCATTATTTTCTTAATTAATTATTTTAAGATAAGAATTATAATATTTAATAAATGTTAAAATGGTAATCTGTCAACTGAACTTTTAATCAATATGTTACAACATTTTATGATTAATTCAGATATATGATATTAGTCAATGCGGATAATCATTCTAATACATTCAAATAATGCACATTTTTTATTCTACAAACAATAAAACTGTACAAATAATTTATTTGAATCTTCTTTTTAAAAATTCAAGCTAACCATATTAATATTTATACCTCGTCATACTCAGTGTACTACTAAATTATTGTTTATGTGAATATGAATATTGTCATGTTTCCATTTTCAGATTAAAAATTATTGTCAGTAAGTTACAGAAATTTTAATTATTAGGATAAAAAAGTGTAATTTGTGTGAAAAGTTTTAAATGAATTATTATCAAATATCAGAATTAAACTTTTATTAGAACGTTGTCCATGTGGATCGAGAACTTGGAAAACTAGAATAAATGTTACAAAAAATGAGCGTAAATAATTTTAAATTTTTCTTAGCCTAAAAACAATCAAAATCAAATAATTCAATTTAGATTTTAGAAAAACGACAATAATGTTTATATTGCACTATTATGCAATATTTAATACTGTTGACACTGACAAGAAAAGCATTGTAGTTGCGGGTCATGAATTTTGGTGAAGCTTTGCAAGGTGTCTTTGGTACCTAAATATGATGCTCAGTATCCAGTTTGATCGTATATACTAATTGCAGAAGATACAGTGTGACTCATTATTATATTACATATGAGCAATGCTAATGTTTTCAGTTGTATCTCGTGTTCTGGAGCAATATGAGATCAAACTACGGGTTCTGGGCCTTATTATTATGCACCAAAGGACATTTTCCAAAGTTTAATCAAAACCCACGACCCAAAGGTAGGATCTTCTCATTGTGAGATTATTCAGGATTCATTCCAGTTTGCTGAATTCTTGATTTATATGTAAAAAACATTTTAAGATTAATTTGAATTCAGTTATATGATACTAGTTAATGCAGGTAATTATTTTAGTATATTCACATATTGTACACTTTTCTCATACTACAATCAAAATTAGCAAAATCGTTTATGTGAATCTTTATGTTAATAAAAAGTGTAACTTTTGCTAATCTATAAAAGTTGTGTCAAGTTATTCAAACAAGTTATTAATTATACGAAAGATCTTAATTATATAAAACTTATTAAAACATAGATTTTGACACCTCGAGCGGCTTGATTAGTGAACATCTAGGTTAGTTATCTATTCCCAAAAAATTTTTGTAGGTTGCGGCTACTTCATAAAAACACTTGCCTACTATGTTTATACATTGTAAAAACCTTTTTTATGTAAAAAATTAGTTTTTCTACTACCCTAAATAAGTTACATTGATTTTTAAAATTTCTGAACAATCGAAAATAGGAATCAAGTAAAAGGTGATTTATTCCAGTTTCCCCATTTAAATACATGTAATTTATGAATTTGCCCCACGGTTGGGGCAATTTTGAAAAAAAAAGTTCATTTAAATAATTCCAGTAAAACAATAATAATTGCAAACATGCAGACCTAACAAAAATTGTTTAGCTAACCAATGGCCTAAACTTGATAACCACCGATCATAAAAATTATTTTAAAGAAGATTATACGAACTAAAAAGTTTTAAACAAAAAGTTTTCAAAGTAACCCCGGTCTCCCCTATATATATTCCAACTTTTGGAGAGCGTCACCGGTCATGCTCGGGGCGAATGTAGTTTGCGGCGGTTTTAATGTTGAGAATCAATTTGGACAACTTACGAGTTGGTAGTAAGGTAAAAGCACCAGTACCTGGACAAATCAAAAATTGGGACCTATAGTGGGACACGGACGAAAAATGACTGTTTTCATAAAAAATACAGTCATAAATCGTTATAGTAAAATTTTGTATCTATTGTGTAGAGTATCAACTATTCAAATAAACATGAATTATTCCAACTCTGCGGCAGAAATTATATTCAAAGCTTTTACTAAAAATGTGTTCTGAGCAGGATCCTAGAGTAACGATGGGCGCTACTGAATCGTGCAGATTTGACTTAATCCCGAGGATTGAGTTTTGCATTCAAAAGAAATATTTTAGTCTACCAGATCAAGTTAATGTTTTTATCAATAGATGACACGCTCACGAATACGATTAAAGTTGTATTTAGTGAAAACAATAATTATTTTCTGTACAATTAGGTGTCCTAGTTCTGGTTCCATAGTTTTGCGAGGGAGCAGTAGTGGGACACTCAAAATATACAAATTATAATTAGATTCAGTGACTGAAAATTACTTTAGAGCTTACTAAACAAGATATTAAATAACAATCAGTAATGTCAACTGGAATGAATTTCGGAAATAGTGGATTTTGGAAATCTATAACTTTTGCTTGGGAGGTGTAATCCTATAACCTCAAAAAGGGGTTACAGGTCTCTGTTTATCAATTTTTGTGATTTTTAATTTTCCGATTCTTACCAAACTACAAAAGCATGTAAATCAATTAGTATTATCGAATAAATTGAGAAAATGAGCTTATTTCTATTTGTTTGCAGAACGGTAACGAATAAAGCTACTTAATAACTGTCCCAGTATTGGTGCCAATTGCTTGTCCCAGTACTGGGTCAACTCGAAACATCGTGTCCCACTACTGCAGCCAGGAACTATTTTATTAAAACCACTATTTATTCGCATAGAAAAGGTTTAAAAAAAACATTTTTTTTTCAATCGATAGGAAATCTCCCGGGCTACACGATAATACTAATATATTTTTTTAATTTTGCTATCAGATTTCAGAATTTAAGTCTTTCTAAAGGGCATCCCAAAAGTGTCCCAGTACTGGTGCTTTTACCTTAGTATTTCCAAGGTCCGTAGTCCGTAGGTTAATATCGATAGTAGGTCTTTGTCTGGGAAACCATGAATAGGCTGGGTGCACCTTGACCTCAGCGTCACCTCATGGCGAGATAGCCGAACCACAGTGGTGAAAGAATCAAACGGTTCTATACCGGCAAGCATAGATTTTCTTTACATAATAAATGAAATAATAACTTTCAGTCCGGTTATATACCCTGAAAATCTTCTGCAAGATGTTATTGATATAAGAAATACTTACTTGTATTTATTTTTAGATGGATAAATAAAGTACTTATTTCCAAAAAATACATATCTGAAATACCTTAAGAGGAGGTCGGAGCTATCCTGATTTTACATAACCTCAAAAATTAATATCATAAAAATAAAAATTTGTGATCATTTATGGTACAAAAATGCGGTTGTCCGGTGTTATTGTCATAATAATAAATGTTTATAAAGCTTCAAGCGTACATAATTGCGTACCATTTCGTAAAATAATGAAAAATACGGTGCGAGGTGAAGCTATCAGTAAGGCTAAGAAACGGTAAGATGACCATCACTTTTACCGATTTCCATTCGTCAATTGTAACAATATTTCATAATAAAAAACTTTTGAGGCTACTAATAAACAAAATTGCTGTTGTCCGGTGTTCTATACATAATAACAAACTATTATCAACCTCGATTTTGATGTTACTATGTGAATTTTAGACGTATAATGAAAAATACGGCGCGAGGTGGAGGTCACAACGGTAAAGTTCGCTCCGACCTCCCCTTAAGAGCGATATTCGCATAACTTAACGTATGACTATGAACCTTAAGGGGAAATTGAAATATTTTGCGAATTAAATTTTATGAAACATTAAAGCGTAATTAATATAATGCGATGATTTTCCGTAACGGTTAAGTAAAGTAAAGTAAAGTAAAGTAAAGAAAAGCAAATATGACATACTAATAAAATGTAGTTGGTTATTTTGTCTAATTATAACTCCATAACTCAGACATGTTATTGGTTTATAAATGACATTAGAATATTAATTGTTTGTGATTTTGTTAATTCTCTGGGCTTAATTATAAATGTTATATATAACAAAATATGACTACTGCATTTTTTTATAACAGTAACTTTACAGTTCATTTTGCAAAATATTTGAGTTTTCTCGGTGATATTCGTATATATTTTCCGAATTAACTTTTATTAAACATTAAACTTACTGTTTTACAAAATGCAGTAGTCATATTTTGTTTTATAACATTTATAATTAAGTCCAGAGAATGAACAATAAGTCACAAACAATAAATATTCCAATGTCATTTATAAACCAATAGCATGTTTGAAGTTATAAACTTATAATTAGACAATATAACTTACTACATTTTATTAGTATTATGTCATATTTACTTTACTTAACCTTTATGGAAGTAAATCATCGCATTATATTAATTACTTTAATGTTAATTGATAGAAATTAATTCGCAAAATATTTCATTTTCACCTTAAGGTTCATAGTCGAATGTTTGGTCATGCGAATATCGTCCTTAAGGCATTACAGATATGTATTTCTTTGAAAATAATCACTTTATTTATTAATTTATTAGTTGATTTATAAAGAGTAGTACCATCAGGTGATGCCATCAGTCCAATCAGGATAAAAGGCTAAACAAATTTTTGAAGAAGAAGAAGATTTTTAATGAAAATGTTTTTTTTAACTTGAAACAATTAGAATAAAAGTATAAATAAAGGTCTGAAAATTTTGTGTAATAGTTAGTTGAAATCATAAACAGACATAAACTCTGAAAGTCTCAAATCACGAAGTTTACGAATGTTCCCCCTTACTAGTGCCCCTCATAGTTCGCAGCGTTATTTTTGTTTTCGTTTTTTATAGAGGATAGGGAGACAAAAATATATTTTTTTATTTTTAGAGCGATTTTTAGATTTTCGGTTTCTAGTTTTTGGAGTTTTGTGGTATGTAAAATAGAATATCACCGTTGCAGTGAAAATGCAGTTGAAAACACATAAAATTACTTATCTTTTCCGACCTGAAATTTTGGATAAGAAATTCCCTTCTTTTTTTGTACCCCGGAAAGTCCTTTTTCGTTTAAACGCGTTTGTAACTATGGTTATTATATCTCATAAATATATGATGAAAAATCTTTAAAAAAGATTAATATAGGAACATGGAGAAGAATATTCAGTACAATTTTCAAGACTTTATCCTTTTTTATTTCGGAGAAAATATCATTTTGTGAAAATAATCAATTTTCTACTTCCATCGATTTATGAAGTAAATCAGTAACATTTTATCTAAAAACTTCTCAGAGGTCTAGCTATTTACTATATCTTAGTTGTGTTCTTTGCCCAGGTCATAGGGACCTTCTTTATATTTCGAGATATTTATGTATAATATCTCCATATCCTTTTCTTTAACCAAACCAGGTACAATTGTTTCATCGATTCGTTTTGGTTTTGAAACGATTTTTCTATTTTCAGATAGTTGTAATCAATAATGCAATTTATCAACACATTAAGCTTATAATATCTTTTGTAGCTAAAATGTAGTATAACTAACTCAGTCAAATGTTCTTGTAAGAGCTAGAAATTAGATATTTTTAAGCACAAGAATTTCTTTATTACTATCGTTATTTTGTTATACAGGGAAACAACATATTTATAAAAAGAAGGCTATATTTTGGAATTTATCCATGGAAATTTAAATTGCGCTGATGGTATGATACATTTTTTGTATAATAATAAAATAATGCAGTTGCTACCTTTGCATTTTTTTGGTAAAACGTGCACCAAATGCCGCTATATTTTGATTTTTACAAATTCTATGAACCATTGATATAAGATTAAAGAGTTTTTGGATTTTTGATTTTATACAATTCTACTTTGAGCTATGCTTGGTATCATATTCTTTTGCAAGAACTCACTGAGCTCCATCTATAAATCGAATCTCTACACAAAAATTAAAAAAAATTCAGATACAGCCCAGACCTCGCGCACTGTTAACTCATGCACTGTTAACCTCTGTGCACTGTTACGGTTCAATACCTGCGTACTGTTACAATATAATTCCCTGTCCAGGAATGTATATATCAAGCTCACGGGGCCCCTTAAAAATTTTTTCTTCATTTTAACATTATACATTAAATAAAGCTTGCTTTCATTGTAGAATATGAAAGTTTGTATTATTTATGTTACTGAATTGAGAAAAGTTATTGAAGTTTTACTGTTGTAGATATACACTTAGAGACGTATATAGGAAATCCAACTAAGTTTTAACTAAGTTTATAGCGGAAATTTGATACGAGTAATTTTTCTTCTTAGACTGACTATTTCACTTAGTAGAGATTATAATTAATAATAAAATAATATTGACTAAGCTTATAGTTAGCCATCTTGTTCGATTGTTTATCTTTTTTACAAAATATATTGAAAGTGCTGTATTTATTGATAAATATGTTCTCAATCTAGTTCATAAAAGTTAAGATTGTACCTTCACATTTGAGAGTATAACTCCTGACTATTTTCACTTTGTAGCACGAACTATATTTTAATAAAAGCAACAATAAAAAAAGTTATAATAACTAGAGGCTTGCTTACAAGGCGAACCTAGTCGGTTTTACTACATCACTTCTCTTAGTGTATGATTTGTAAATTTTAGTATGATGAACCTGCATACAATTTTCTATTTATACAATACAATAATTTATATGTTAAGATCAATATTGTAAAGCCTGTGATTCCTCTAATTTATATAATTTATATTTACAGAATTGTTAATTATTAAATAACCTAATATTGTAATAAAAAAATATAAGTTAATTTTTATAACGTTACATAATCTATTTTAATTAAAAATATTCAAAATTCGTCAAAGTATCATTGTTATTTATTAATTTTATGAAGATATAAATTATTAAATCTAATTTTCTAAGAAACTGTAAGCACCTACTATTTCTTAATTTTGTTATATGTACGGCCCTGGCCTTTCAATCTGATTCGCTTACCCGGCAGTAACAGTGCCCAGGTGCATCGGTCCCGACTTGTGACAGTGCGCGAGGTTTGACTGTACTTGAATAGTTTATAAATAAAATTCAAAAAGCTTTGTTTATCTCAAGTTGTATACTTTTCTTTTAATAAATTTCTAAAAATCATTTTTATCCGATTGCCTAGAACAAAAGGTTCCATTAAGTTAAGACAAGTAAACTATTAATTAAGTGATTTATATAACTTAGTCAGATTTTAGAAAATTTCGAATAAGTACTCTGCATTCATAAGCCTCTTATTTTTCATCTAAATAAATTAGATAAATTTAAAAATTTGTATACTACAAGTATTTTTAATAATTTTCTCCTATAGCTATTTTCTTAATAATATATTATAAAAAATTATCAGTTCCATATTGATACGAGCTTGCTCGCTGTCCATGTCTTAATTGATTTCTAATGGGTGATATAACTGCTACTTATTAATAGCTAAACGTCATATCTGAATAGCTAATGGTTGTGTTATCAAATCTGGCACACTGCCTGGATATATGATCTTTTCTTTGTGATTGCAATTACTTGGAAATTGTGAAATACCGTTGCAATCAATAAGCTCCAATTGTCTATTGAAGCAGATTCGTAATTCAGATATATAAGTTTCCTTTCTTTTCTGTAAAGAAAAGGTATTTTAATCTCAGTTCCTTAATATTATGATAATAAAATTCTTAAATGTAAAATAAAAAACCTCACCTGATTTTTTACGCATTCAACAAAAGCGTTTTTGCCCAAAATTTTGTGCACACTATCAAGGTAATCTTGTAAAAGATATTTTTGATTTGGTACTATACCAGCTTTGCCAAGTACGTTTTTCATATCGTACTGATCTAGTAGATCGAGGCCTTTCTTAAAATATTTCTTTTCCGTATTGAGAACTTCCAGATCGACTGAGCAAGTGCCATGTTTCTCCCATTCGTGTCGCCAAAACTCATGTGGTTTCGCTCCTTTGTGCACGTCAATCCATTTAACTTCAAGTTGCGCTCTGAGTGACGCCAATGCACTCAAGTCAAAATGCAGCGAATGATTGCAGAAGAAAGGGCCCATGGTGCCATTTTTCGTAGGCCACAAACCGTGAATTGACCATTCCTCATTAGGTGGTAGATTACACTTATGCGATGGAGACTTCTCCTCCCATTCATAACAGTTAGTCGGTGGCCATGCCTGTGTAAATATCAGCATATCATAATTTGCTGTTATTACTGACGGTAGATTCTTGCTAAAAAAATAAGGATGTATTTTATAAATTATATGAACTTATGGGTATACGTTTTCTGTACTACCGTTGCGGACCCAATTGTGAAGCAGTGCCTCTATTGTGAATCATATGGTTTTAAATCATTATTATAAAAGTTTTGCATTGTTCATTTTTTTACTTTGAAAGTCCTTATTCTGATCTATCAAAATAGAATAATAAATAACGCAAAACTTTCACAATGATGAATTAAAAACGTTTGATCCACAATAGAGGCACTGATTCACAATTTGTGATATTTATAAATTCTGCAAAATGTCATTGACGCACTTTATATAGCTTCTCAGTAAGACGTATGTGTCAGATGTAGTATTTTTAATTATCATTTGTTTAGTGGAATTAAATGTAGTCAGCAGTTTATAAGAATTTATACTTTATAAAAAGTAAACGTTGTTTCTAAATATTTAATCGACTGCGAACCAAAATGTTAATAAATTCATCGATATTCTCCTAATAATTTTCTTTTTTGCTTCATACGGGTAGCTTTTTTATTGTAAAAGAAATGTATGCTAAATGCATTATAGAAAAATGTTTTGAGACATAAGGAATCAAAATATACTATTATTACAAAATGCATTATACGTATAAATGTGTGTGTATACTTGTATGTATATGTTTGTATGTGTCAATTATGTATGAGTGTATGTGTTTCTATATACCGTGCGTCCGTCTTCAATCTGCGGATGCGTTTGGAGTGCATTGAAAAAATTTTGCTGTAAGACGCACAAGAGCGTTTCTCTCAGTTTTACAACTCAAGCGGACCCCAAGATAATCCCCCCAGAAAAAAAGGGTCAGACCTACGGCTGCCGGGCAAGGGTAAGTATCCCTGAGAGACACACTCTTATGCGTCTTACAGCAAAATTTTTTTAATACACTCCAAATGTATTCACAAATTGAAAACGAACGCACGGTATGTGTGTCTGTGTACGTGTATGCGTGCATATACGTGTATGTGTGTGAAAATTAAAAAAATTCATCGATTCTTTTTAGTTTTATAATAATTTTTCAAATTTGCGATATATGGAATACAGTCACATTTTTTCGAATATTTCTATTTTTCGTATTTAAAATATATGATTTGATTTAACATTTAGAAATAACTTATGTTAGTCATACACTATAAATTCTTGTAATTGCTGCCCAAGTGTAATTTCACTTAATAGATGATAATTGATAGTACTTCATTCTGTACATGTTCCTTACTTCGATATATATATATATATCGATTGCATTCTAAATTCATTATATTAAAATTGTTCTCATTTTTTATCTTTCTTATTTAAGATTGAAAATATAATATGATAAATATAATGCATCTTTTCTTATGGAATCTTCACAAATCATGTTGACTTTAAATTATAAAAATATTATAATTGTTGTATACTGATGATGTAAGTTAGGCGTTACAGATACACATTATTAATAAAGTAACTTATCTATAATTTTATTTCCCGTGACATAAAATATTTTTATGTTAATATTGAATTAGAATGCTCAACTGAAATTAAATATCGTACAACTCTAATAATAATAATAATAATAATAACAATAATAACAATAATAACAATAATAATAATAATAATAACACATTAGAAAGCTCAACTGAAATTAAATATCGTACAACTCTAATAATAATAATAATAATAATAACAACACATTAGAAAGCTCAACTGAAATTAAATATCGTACAACTCTAATAATAATAATAATAATAATAATAATAATGACATATTAAATTCTAGTTGAGCGTTTCTAAATATCGGTCAACTTAAACGTATTTTTGTACGGGTTAAACTTAAATTTAATTATAGTAAAGAAAAAACACTAAATGCATTAACTTACCCATTTGATAATTGAAGAAAAACTAGCAGAACACAGAAAATAAACATTATGTTTGGTTTGAAACTAGCAACAAGGTTTTGTAGAAGCGAGATTGTTTGCGGCGTCGGCTGAGAACAGAAACTGGATCGAATGACTGTGCTGCAAAGGCGAGAAACGAAGCATAGTAATAGTCTCCCACTCCTTCATCTCAGCCCCACTAAATTTCTACAGAGTATAAATGCCCAAGCCTCTTACCTGAGGCGCTCGCCCCTCCCCCTCCCACCGAATTCTCTGTCCAATGCTGCATCACTGTAGCTATTTGGGGTGCATCAAATGTATGCATTTAAAAGTTCTTACATTCAACTATATTTTATTTACAGTTTGAAAATGATAACAATGAAAATTTTTCATAAACTGATGAATTTTATTTTAATTTGTGCGAGATTCACCTTCTATTTATATAAAAATAGTCACAAGAATTTAATATGTAATATATATTGTTTTAAAGCTAGAAAATGTAAAAGAAAAATTAAACGTTGCTTCCGTTACTATATATAAGTAGCGTTTATTATATGTGAAACGTGTGAAAATTCAGCGTGCATTCATAATGTGTTAAGAATAACCTGATGACGAGCCTTATCTAACAATTATCTTAAACAATCAACAACATTTTATAAAAAGAAAAAAATTATTTTATTATAAAAAATCATTAAAAATATATCTGACTAAAAAATGTCTTTTTCCAACGTAATTAACAGACGGCTTAAGATCCTATCTTTCTGCTACTTTATATTATATAATCTACATACGTACAAAGTATTTTTGCAAGATAATTTCGATGAATAATACTTTACATATAGTTGTACGACTACTCCGTCACGACTCTCAGCTATAACGAGCACCGACAGTACCAGGGCCGTATCTACAATGCACATAGTACGCACTCTTCATGGACCTGCATTCTTCCCCGTGCATTCACCGTGATTAAATATAAACGGCATAACAAATCTTCATAAAGCCGAGTAAAAATGGTTTTATATATAGCTAGAGAAGGTGATCGCGCCGAGGTTATCTTCCCACACGTTCAATTTTTTTTGTAACTCAAAATATCAAAATTAGAAATCGAAAATTCGATACATCTTTCTAGATTCGATATCTAGCGTTGGATTTTAATATAAGGGATCATATAATATAGTTACAATAATACATCATACTTATTTTAACAGCTCGGAACCAAAATCCCTCATCCATTTAAACTTTATCAGTATCAAGTTACTTTTGTATTAAATCAACGTATGTGCGAGAAAACGTATAAATCGGCTAAATTAGGTTCAGTACAAGCTAAAATGTGTAAAATAACATATGCAGAACAATGAAAATGGAGTTTTATGAAAAAAGGATTCTCGCCAGTTAAAATAGATGAGAGTGTTAAAATATAAATAAGTAGTTGAAGGTAAAATAAGTGAGGTATCGCTGCACTTATATATGAAAATCATAAATATTTATATAACTTATAAATGGTTTTATACATCTCGATTGTCTGGATAAATGCCTATATATATAATAAATAATAATAAATAATAATAATAATAATAATAATGATATATATATATATATATGTAGCTTAACTTATAAGCCAATTTCTTTTCCAAAATGCTTTCAACTTAACTTTTTAGTATATTTAAAAGTTACCCAACCCTCTGTGTATATATATATATATATATATATATACGGATGAATCTCTCTCACTATATATATAGAGGATTGGGCAACTTTTAAATATACTAAAAGGTCAAGTTGAAAGCATTTTGGGAAATAAATTGGCTTATAAGTTAAGCTAAAAGTTATTAACTTATAAAAATGAAAAAAGTTATAGTTAATTTAAGTTAACTTTTTACAAGTTAAATTTTAGAAATTTTATAGCACACTAACCTCAAAATGCCAACTTTATTGTCGATTTTGAGGTTGTTGTGCTATAAAATATCGTATGAGACTGTTGTGGGAGGTGTTTTTCTACCTTGCTGGATTTTCTCACTCGCTTCGCTCGTGCGAAAACCCTCGAGCAAGGTAGAAAACCATCTCCCACAACAGTGTCATAATATACTATTTTATCAGTGAAGAAGAAATTTTTACATGGAAATATCATAAGCACAATAAAATTAAAATACAATGTTCTAATAAATAATAGATAATATTTCTAATTATTAACAATTTATTATTTAATATTTATTATATTCATCAACCCATTTCATAAATTGTAATATTTTTGTTAACTTCACTCGATAGTTTAAAATTAATAAATGAGCTTAGTAAGTAAGTAGTTCTTAACGGTGAACGTAGCAAAAATAATACAATTGTCATTAAGAAATTAAACCTGTGGGTTGAAGCACTAAAGGCTTGAGAAACTGATATTGTTTGATGTGCAATTCATAATAGTGATGCTGCTGCATGTATAAAACCGCACATGTCGAAGACAAGACGATGTTTTTGAAAAGGTTCTCTTCGTCTCCAAACAATCTCGAAATAGACACTCTTATTTTGGTTTTGAAGATGATAGTCTCGTCTTGGTTTTTATGTTAACTCGTATCTATCTCGCTTCTTCCTAGAGGAAGCTTTGTAATAGTGAAAAAAATAGTTTTCTAAAAAACATGTCAGAAACATGTTTTTTGGGTCATTTGAAATCAAAATACACTATTTTTATAAATGTCCGTAAGTATGTATGTGTATGTATATGTGTGTGTGCGTGTGTGTGTGCGTGTGCGTGTATGTGTGTGTGTTAAAAGGTTTATTTTTTTTTGTTTATTGACGCACGAAAGCGGTTGACAAATAATATTTTTGATTGGTCAATGTTTTTTAGTTTTTTAGTGATTTTTCGATTATTGGGTTTTAATTTTTCAGGTTTTTTATAGGTTAAAATTACTATAATCAACGTGGATAAAATGTAGTTTAAAGAACTTAAAATGACCTAGCCTTTTCAACCCAAAATTTTCGAGAAGGTTATTTTTCTTAATCGACTTCAAAACGAAGGAGATTATCAATTTGACCCGTATGTGTTTTTTTATTTCTATTATGTCTGTTAATATATAACTCCTCAACGGATGAATCGATTTTGATAATTCCTTTTTTATTCGATAGAGTATGATCTACTAGTGGTCCCATAAATTCGAGTCAATACTGGGGCAATACTACCAGTACTGACCAATTAAACAGTTTCTGTCATAAATGTTTCCGTCATTGCTTCGTGAATTTTGATGTTCAACTTGTTTCCAGATGTACCTAGCAATTTCGATAATTCTATGTTTTATATGTTAAAGTATATTCCACTGATGGTCTTATATAAATTTTGAGTTGGTATTTGGTCTATACTTCCAATACTGTCCAGCTTATTAAAAATGATTTAAAACATTTTTTTTCTTATTTCTAAGACAAAAACAAGAAACTTGAAGGTTTTACTTTTTGGAAGTTCAATCAATTTTATTGTTTAGATTAAGAAACGTTTTTTTACATAGGCTTTGACTTGTAACATGGGAATTAAACAGCATTAGGAGTTTGTTTTCTTATAGTTGTTACAGCACCACCATTTTCTAATATCATAGCAGAACGTCCGTCTGTTGTTATACGAACACAGTAACTGAGATTTTTTTTAAAGTAGGATTCCAGGGATTACTAATCATACTGTGACGGATGGGAGTTTGCAAGGAGGAAGAACGAGAGAGGCACAAGTTGCTCTTCACTCTTTATTGAAGAGAGGACCACCTGTCACTTTAGTGATCGCCAGAAATCTGCCATGCCCGCTCGTAGTCGCATCGCGACGATCGCGAGCGGTCCCGCGCGAAAAGCTGCGAGCTCTGCACTTTTGCGCGTGAGAACGCTGCTGCGGCGACGAGCAGAGCTGACTGCGCGTCTTGCTCGCATCCGCTCCGCGATAAGGAGCTGCCACGAGGAGCTCATGCTCACCCGTGACAATACTTACAAGAAGAACGCCAACCCTGCGGAAATCGGATTTAGATAAGGCTTTGGGAGGTACTTTCTGCAGTACCTAAAAATGAAGCCTAGCACCCGTAGTCGTTGTTTTGGATTCTTATATTTGAGATATAAGCTTTTTCACTCCGAATAAATCTGCTGCCGAGCGAGTACGAGAGCAACCTCGATATTCTTCGGCGATGCTTCGATGCGATCGACGAGATCTACGATACCGAAGGGAGTACGGGTTGATCGACATGCGCGAGACCGGCCTGCTGGATTACTTACCTGAGCGATGGTGATAACGAGGGTGAAAATAGTTATTTTAGTGAAAAAAGGTACTGCTTCTAGTGATTATAACGAAGGCATGTGTTACAATTATAGAAAATGACCCAAAAGATAATAAAAGTAGGCAAAAGGAGCTTTAATTTTCTTAAGACCTATGCAACGTCAGAAAATATTAATCTGAGCCAAATTAAGTCATTAATGAAAGATAGTGAATGAAAATGTATGAATATTCACTATCTTTCATTGTTAATAACTTTGGCTCAGATTAATATCCTTTAACATTATAGGTCTGAACATATAGATTTTTCTGCCTACTTTTCTTATCTTTCGGGCCATTTTTTCCAGTGCTAACCCATGTACGGTTATAATCACTAGAATAGGTATACACTTTGTTCACTAAAATAACGTATACTCGGAGTTAAATAGCTTATAATATCTCAAATACAGGGGCCCATTACAACAAACTACGAATGCTAGGCTTCATTTTTAGGTAGGTACACGTTGAATCAGTGTACACGATAGAAATTCTGATTTATTTTTATTTTGACAAATTTTATGTGTAATAATCATTGAGTTTCAGTAATTATATTGCGAATAACACTCCGAGCTTTGGAAATCTAAACTTAATATTAACACGTGAGGATATATAAAAATGTGCTTTTCTAATTTGCTACAAAATATCTTGTTATTTTGGGAACTCGATTAATTTGTTGATATGTATTTGATGAATGTTTTACTTTGTAGACAATAATTCTTATGAATCGCTCTTTAATATTTCTATGTTAAATAACGTACACTCGACGTGGGAAATTTCTGGTCGAATGCGTTTGAAATCCTCCAATGAGCTTAGCAAAAACGTGCGTTCGATCCAATGAGACCCAATGAAATTTGCAGCATTTCAAAAAAATTCAAACGCATTAGACTTGAAATTTCCCACGTTGAGTGTACTGCTTAACATTTATAAATTATTACAAGACGATAAATCGCTGTTAACTGTGGTTATACTCGTACATACAAAGTACACAATGTATAATATTAAAAAAGCGTGAGTAAACTTGGTAGCACTGAAAATTTAAAAAAAGGTTTTTGAGTACTCTAAAGTAATTTATTTCTAAGCTCTTAGATTGCCGTATATTAATGGGTACGATTTCTTATTAGTATTTTTCAACGTCAAAGAGCTAAATGCGTTCTCCTTTTTTCTTTTCAACTCAAGCTTTCTTATTTGATAAATTTTCAATAAATGTTTCAGGAAATCAATTTTAATCAATACCTTATGTTATTTTCTTAAATATCAACCGATAAAACCTACTATAATAGTATATTACGCAACTAGGGGAGAAAATGGACGTACACGAGTGCTCAAAATCATCATCCGAGTCTGGAAATACCTTTTTGCCTCAAGTTGCGTACCGTATTTTTTATAACAAGTGCACAAAGAAGGACATTCTTTGTCGTCTACAAAATGGATTGAGAATAGATTTTTTCGACTCGTTCACTTAAGTCTATGACATATTATATATATATGTATATGTATGCATATATATAAAATATATATATAAAATTTTCAAAATTTACCAGTATTTTCCAAAATTTTCCAGAATTTTCTAAAATTTGTCAACAGTTTCCAAATTTTCTAAAAGCGTTATTAAGGAATTGGAGCAAAAATAAATAAAGCGTACCGAAAATACTCATTTTCGCTACCGAAAATAAAAGGTAACGAAAATGAGTATTTTCGCTACCAATAAAAGGTAGCTCGGAAAACTCTATTTTCGCTGCACTTTATAGGCGCCGAAAATGGTCTTTTTTATTTACGTGATATAGAAAAGTATTTTTTGTAACACAAGCACGATTTTCGCGTTTTTCTGTACGTATTAAGCGGGCCTAAAGGACCATTTTCAGACCGGCGGGCGTCAATACGCATAAGCGGGCGCAAAAGTAACTTTTGCGCCCGCAAAATTTTTTCGGCAAATTGCTATTATATATATATACACATATATATTTAGCCCCGCTTAATATGCCAGAAAAATGCACAAATCAATACATGCGTTACAAAAAATATGGTGTGCACCAAGGGCAAAGTGGGCTTTTTTAGACCGAGTGTGGAGATTGCAGTACGAGTCGAAGGCGAGCTAGTACGAGCCGAAGGCGAGTGCGTTTGCGAGCCGATGGAACTAGGGTTCTTACGTAAGTTCTTTAATTACAATTAATTTAATCCCATTACTCCCTAGTACTAAAAGCTATCTATAGTGACCTGTTAAGTTTAATTTGATCAACAACGATTTTATACACAAAAATCATTAATTGTCCTAAAGCGGGTGATTCTTTCCTTCGTTATTACGTAATTTCATAACGTAAGTTCTTACTTAAATTCTTACTAACGATTTTATGTAGGGTAATGTAGGTTGAAGTTACAAATTGATATTTTCTCTCATGCACCGTTCTTATGCTTGTTTTGGTAAATATATGGTGGAAATATCCATGTAGTTATATATTAGCAAGTTCTATTAAAATTCCATTAGAAAACAATCAGATCAGATGCTCTCTTCATATTTTTTTTGTATAACTAACTTAAAGAAAGGGACTCTAATTGGTATTTCTGATCGTCATTTCACGCAACCTTTTTTTATTTTAGCAATTTTTAGAAACTGCCTTACTAAATAATCTGAGACGAAATCTTATGTAAAACCTTACGAGATTTCATATGTGAGCTAGTATGTGGTTATAAAATTAAATCACATTTGAGACCTTCATATAAGGTTTCATATGATGAGAACGCTTATACGACCTAACATAAGCTCCCGTAATAGCTGTCCATAAATAACGTAAGGCTTTCAGGGGCAAGGGGTTATTTATTAGCCTTACGATGTATAGTGTATACTATATACATAAGAAAAACAGTGAAATAGCACGAGGATTGTTTTAACTACTTTTAAGTGGTATAAGTCAACGATAGATCATCCACTGACCATGTTTTAGTGAAAAGAACTAGAACTTTATTCAGATTAATAAAAACTGCATTACATATTAAAAAAGTTAAACATATACCTCTACAGATTTATGTGTTATGACTGCATGCATGACAATTTAAAATCTAAGTATGTTCACATCTATCTAATTTATTAAAGAATAGTACACTGTGTACCAAGAGCGAGAAGTGGGCCTTTTTTGACCGAGTACTGCAAGCACACGAGGTCAAAAATACCCTCTCACCCGTGGAGCACACTATATTTTTTGTAACATGTATTGATTTTAACAAACCAAGTTTAGGTCAGTTTTTCTCATTTCTATTGGGGGAACGAGTGGGCGTAAAGTAAAACGAGCAGCGGACGTAAAGCGATCACTTTACGCCAGCCTACAAATGAGCAGCGGGCGTAAAGTAGTTACTTTACGCCCTAGAGCGCTCACGGTATTAGATTAACTAAACAATTTTAGTTTGTTTTTTTGTCGAAATAATAAGACTGTATCGTAAAATTTTGATCGTGAATTTATTTGTACGAGTCAAGGATATGAAGTATATACGGAGAGAAAATTCTGACTATTATAGTGTGAAAGCACCTCACGATATAAAAGCAAGAACTTTCCTTGATATTTTGCTGTAAATTCATACGTTTAAAGCACGAGCGCTACTTGTACTAAGAGAGCACGATATCATGATAATATTTCATGAGTTTCATACTTTAAAAGCAACGCCGCCACCAGAAAGAAGTAAGGTAAAATAAATAAATAATTATAACATGCATAAGCGAATATAAATTTTTACGAATTTGTATAGATTACGAAGTCGATTCTATGAGGCATAACCCCAAATATGATCAGTTTGTTGTTATTGAAAATTTTTAAAAAAAAGGATGTCAATCTTAATTTGACGTTATTTCTCGTGTATATTTGGTGCATTGCTTACGGCAGATATAGCAATTGTAAGTAAAAGCAATCAAATAATGTAATGTTTACATATTTATTACATTTCATAATATGGACATAAATTATGAAACACCCGGACATCGTGCGATTGCACTGTTTCATAATATGCATAATGGATTACTTCAGTATTTTATTGATATAATTAATTATTAACGTTCAATTTGTATTTGAAAATCATTATCTGTTCAAGGAACGGCTTGCCTTTCAAGTACTATCAAAAGTTTTAACGTTATACGCTTATTCAATCCCAATTTTACAAAAGTATCAAATGCACCCTGAAATACGCTTCATAATAGGTACTTTTACCTTATGTGTACTCGTTGCACTGCGATCGCATGAGCGCAGCCTTTCGTGGCGTGCCGCTCACACTATTTCGGTATGAGAGACTTCGAGCGATTGAGGTACAGGCCCGTCCCTCAGCGCTGGAGGAGGCAAGCTGTGCGCTCAGCTGTTCGATGTTGTAAGACGCTGTACGACTTATGTATAAGTATGTACATGTACATATATGGAATATACGCATGTTTCGTGCCGCATGAGAATTCATGTATATTCAGAGGAACCAACCACCTTAAAATTTTAATTAAATTGGTTATATATTTTTAGGAGAGAATGAATTATTCATCATATTATATTATATTATATTTAATTTTTCGGTAAATTTAAATATTTTATCGAAATATATGGGACATTTCTTTTTGGTCGTTAGGTCACCTTAAATAGCTACCGAAGAGAAACTGCTCTTTTTTCATCGTCCACGTGATTTTGAGAATTCTAAGTATCGGATTGAACTTTTCAAATGGTTATTTTGTTTGAAATACATATAATTCTGACATGAGCGAAGGAATTTGTATTAAAAATTCACAAACATAAGTTATAGTTTCGCAAAGTCACATTTTTTTTACTTTTTAAGTTAGTATCATAAATTTTGGATTTTAAAGGTTATACCTTATGTCTGTGAATTTTTAATACAAATTCATTCGCTCATATCAGAATTATATGTATTTTAAACAAAATAACTGTTGGAAAAGTTCAATCCAATGATTGGAATTCTTAAAATCATGTGAACGATGGAAAAAGAGAAGTTTCTCTTCGGTGAAATTGTCATATGTGAAACTTATGTGATGAAACATAAGTATAGGGCGAACTAATATAATACTCTTCATTAGTAAAATCTCAGATAGTAAATTTTTGAACGATGAACTTCTGATAGTACTATTACAAATCGAAGTTCAGATAGTATCACTTTGAATGAAAACTGCAGATAGTACCGTTTATGTCTGATAGGGCTCCCGCATTGGGACTTTAAGCCCGTCTATCGTCCACTTTATGTGCGTTCAGTTAAAGCGAATTCGTTATCAGGACCTACAAACTAGAATACACCCTTTTGAGCCATACATTTTTGTATTGAAGCGAGTTTCTAAAATTTCGAGTGTAGAAGGTTTTTGTAAACGCTAATTACGAATCTGAAGTAAAAGTTTAAATTTAAAAATTCAATATAGTGGACAAAAAAATGATTTTTAAGCAATCAGTTGTCGTTAAAAAGATCGAGTAATTGTTCACGGTTCGTTTATTTATAGCACTTTTTAATTAACAAAATTAATTTATTTGTATTACGTTTATGTTCCTATGTATATCTTAACAAGAACATAACAAATATGGGGTACATAAATAATTAAAAATCGTTACGAAATATATGTATATAACAATGTATGTTTTACACAAGATATGGCCCAACCCTTAAGAATCACTAAAGAGTTAATGAATGAGGATTCCTTTGAAGTAATCACATATAGGTATATTTTGTGGGCGGTATATACACAATTCATGAAATACCGAAGCCGATTCATACTTCTTCTCGAATTTTCAAAATTTGAATATATTTGCCGAAGTATAGCTTGCTAAAGGTTCTTTGAATGACGTCACCTCGCTTAAAGATCAAAGGATACCGCGGTGTCGACGTGACGTTACAAAAACTTTAGACTGCTCTACCTTCGTCAGTTTTGAAAATATCATAAAAAAATGCTATGATATATCAGATTATGCTCTTAGCTGAAAATGAATTTTCCGACCTTATTCATCGAAATTAACCTTTACTTTATGTTACTTTTCTAACCATTTGTGGTATGCATAAGAGTTTGCACAAGTATGAATTGAATGACTCTGAAGACGGAGGATTTTGCAATTGATTTTTCTCATTGAATTCACGAAGAATTACGACTTGAGCTAAGATCCGCGCAAGCTACGTATCAACCTCTAGCAATGATAATTTTTTCAGCGTAAAATATTATTTCTCCGAGAAGAATCAGTGGCGTAAAGCCACCTATCATTTTCTCCATGTACTATATATATTTTCCCTATTTACTATATCTATGATATATGCTATATCGAGTGTTTAGAGAGAACTTAATATAAACATTTAATTTTATATGTATTACATATATTTACGTTTCAATCAATTTTATACGAGCTTAACTTAAAGAAAGAAAAGAATATGTAGTAGAAAAGTATTACATATAAACCAAATTTAATAGTAAGATTTTCACTTAAAAAAATTTAGTAATATTGATAATTAGTAATTTAGTGAAATTAATAACCCTGATATTATTGCAACTGCAATACACAAAAAAATATAAATTAAAGAAACTTACCTTTAGTTTTAGTATCCTTAATATGACATTACTACAGGTAATCTTATTAAATATAATCATTAGTAATTGCAAAACAATATTTTAAATACCAAAAAATAAATTTAATTAAATTCTATAAACAATATTTAGGTACTGTAAATTACAAAAAATCATTTTTTAAAAGTTTTTAAATAAATTAACCATTATGGTAACTATTTACATACCTAATAATTATTAAACATAACTTAATTTTAAGACTTAATGATTAGATTTATTTAAAAATTATGAATAATTCAATAATAAAATTAATTATAGGTATTATTGGTAGAAGCTACAATAATTTTATATATTGTTTAAAATTTATCAATTATATGGTTAACTATCTTTGTAATCTCAAAATTTATAAAAATTGTAAAATAAAAGCACGATGCTTACAAAATTGTCCTTTTTTTAACGTTGCGAGAAAAATAATCAATATATCTAACCATTTATAAGTTCTTTATTTCATTTCAGGTTTAAGGTAATACATATACACTTAAGTAAACGTTCATTTAAAAAAATGTATTACATAAACGAATTACAAACTTCGGATACAAGTGTTACAATATTTAAATAGATTTTTTATTTATAGGAAATTAATGAAATATAAAAGTTTTTCTTGCTTAATAAGTTGTTACATATTAAGATTCTTTCAAAACTAAAGTACGCACAACTTCGACTATCAAATCTCTGCGTAAATTTAATATCACATTAAATTCGGGCTTTTTCACTAATTCTTTAGCGTTCTCAGCCATGAAGTCCATAACTTTCTTCTTTAATATATCAGCATTGTATAGGTCGGCGATGCTGAGATATTCAAAAGCATTCTCTACAGACAAATCTTCGCAAAGATACTCTAAGCAGATTACTTTTAATGCCCCAAGGGCATACTTGTCTGCTGCGACAAAGAGATCTTTCGCGATTTTCTTGATCTCCTGCACTTTTCCACAGTAAACAAATCGGAGCATTTCCAAGAACACTCCGTAATCGATGTCGTGAATTTCAACTTTTCTTTCCGCTTTTTCATTCATATCGTGTTCAAACATTGCGGCAAATACTGGGCATCTTTTTGAAAGTACAGTTTTGTGTGCATGTATAAAACTTTTGCCGAATACAATGAATTTCACGTCGCTGAACTTTTCATCGTTCAGAAGTTGTTCAAAATCGTGAGAAAGCTGGAGTTCACACGAATAATCAGGCTGCTTGCGTATCTCGTGCTTTCGCCAGCTACTGTCTACAGAAGTAGTGTTAATTTCACAAAAAATCGTAAATGTATCGTCATCAGTCAGGATGTTTGTTCTTTTGTCCAGTACTAGACTCCTTTTTATAAATAGGTTAGTCCCCCAACAACTCTGTGAAGGAGACGTATTTTTATACGGGCCCAATTCGTGAGCTACTTTATTTTTGTTGTCGTAAATAGTAAATCTACACTCAAAAGGAGTCTCGAATAACTCATCTTCGAATTCGTTGGGTGTCTTCAAAAAAAGAGACAAATATTCTTGATTTTCTTCTGCGTTACCATTCGGATAAAGCTCCAGCTGCCAGTGATACGTATATTTCGTATCCACAGATTTAAACACTCTTGATTTTATACTGTCTCCGGAAGTCATTGTACTACACGAGTTACTAAAGTTCGATATATTCCACGTAAACAAACACTTGGAAATTGATTGTACTGCATACACATCCGTAGCACTTTTACAAAATGGTAAGTCCCTCCTGTGCATGTTGAAACCGATTATTTACAGTAACGATCGTATCTGTAAAACACGTTGTGCGCGCATGAAAACTATAATTGCTTGCGGGGCACTTTTTTTTACTTTTATTGGTTGGGCTGACTTATATTGCCATGCACTAGCTAAGGATAATCCAGGCAACAAATTTGTTGGTTAGAGATACCGCTGGTAAGGTACGCACGGAGAAACTGGCGAAATAAGAAAGAGCGTGCGGCGTCGCTGTAATTGAAAAGACGATCGCGTCATCATGAATGTAGCTTTGTGCCGTTCGTCAACTGTATTATTTTTATTACTTTTGAAGGGCCCCCTTAAAATATCGGAAAGTTATTTATTCGGAAAGTCAAAATATCGGAATATTTAAAATTCGGATATTTAAAATTCGGATATTTAAAAAATCGGAAAATACAAAAATAGGATTTAGAAAAATTCGGAAAATATTTTTACTTCTACATAACTTGCTTATTTAACGAATATTCTAAATCAATTTTCGAAAGTAATATGAAAAAGTTAACATTTGATTGTTACAAAGGGATTATTGTCATGAAGTCGACTTATATTTTATAAGGGTTTTAATTCTGTTTACTAAAATAAAGGTTTGACATTTCAATAATTATTTGCGTGCGAAATTTGCGCGGAAAGAATTAAAATTAATTTGTACAAACTCGTATATCTTTTTTCAGAATTGCTTTTAACAGATTGAGGACGACTAATGTATAAGCCGATTTTTTTCAATTATCTACATAATTTATTAAAATTTTAAATATTCGATAAAAACTCAATGTTTCTAAATCTTTCTAAGAGCTTAAAGAATACAATAACCAGCTGCAGTAAAGCAAGATGCAAAAAAATTTGTGTCAATTCGTGACATATATATGCGTCATGCCGCCCTCAACCTGATAAATAACTGCTGTTAAAATAATACTGTAAATTATTTTTCGTATATTTACAGCATAAAGTGCCAAAGCAAAGCTATTGATAAATATGTCTTTCCTACCCGGAAAATTGCTTCTTCTTTCGATAAAAAGTTATATAGGGAAAATTGATATAGGGAAAAGTCATATAGTACGACAAACCCATAGCTATTTTGGGTGTAACTTTTAATTGGCTTGATAAAAATTAAAATTCCAAAAGAGCATTTATTCCTTGAATAGTCCTCTATCACGGAAATAATTGACTAGAGTTAAATTAGAGCATAAATATTATAAAGTGTCGTCATAACAAATTATCATTTTTATTTAATTTTGAGGTCTAACTGATTTATAAGGGCACTGAACATATTTTTATACGTAATTATATGTATAGTATATTTATCAAAATATAGCTCTATAGACATTTTTAAATTGCTTTACAAACTATTGTACAATACTACATATTTACTAAAATATCGTATTTAACACACATGACAAATCATAATAGACATTTATAGCTCTGCGCCTATCCGTGATATAAGTAGTCTATTAATGCACCGTGCTTATCGCCCTCACTACGCTCACAACAATGGACTGAGAATGGTTCAGTTAGGCTTACCGAAGACGCATTGCTAAGTTGGCGAAGGCCATAGTCTGTCATTCTTACTGAGGAGGTCGGTAAAAACTGCGGAACACTTCGGCTGTTTTGCCGGATGTGTATTAAAAGTGATGTGTGGTGTTGCGCTTTATTGTAGCCTCATTATCACGTTTGTGATAAGGTAAAACAGAAGTAAGGTTAAAGTAGAACATCGAAAATGTAACTTAGACTAACTAATCATATATAACAAGGTTACGGTAAGAAAAAAATAAGAAATTCATTAAAATATTCATTATTTGTGAAAAAGTGAGGTTAGGAGACTCAGCTGCCGAACTTGTTCCGCTATTCTTGCCGTATACATACTACCGTTCAGCAAGTATGACCGATGTATTCTCTCAGTGTAGGCATGACAGCGAATTTAGGCAAGCGCAGCTTAGGTTACGGATAGGCGTGACAGCGTACTTAGGGGAGGCAGTGCTATAAAATAGTATACGATAATCGTGTCATAAATCATCCTTCAGAGCACGCCGTGCTGTAAAGGGCTACTTTGGTCACACGTATCGTTATGTACTATTGTTACTCATAAAATTGAATAAATTGTTGGTTATACGAGAAGCTTTGGAACAATGAACTTTATATACCGGCCGCGGAGTATGTTTAATAGAACACCAAAATGAATCAAATCCCATTGGTAAAGTGGCCCCATCTGTCAGTGGAAGCCAGGAACGCATAATTTGTCATAACTGTAAGCTTTGTCATACTGTACGATTCTCCGCTGTATATCGAGAGGTAAATTATATCTACTTTACGAATATACCTACAAATTGTATCTTTCGGACATGTCTAACGTATAGAATGACAAAATAATTTTCTTTTAGATTTTTAAAAATTTTCAAAAATCCTGATTTGCTATATACACACATACGCACCCACATTACGTATAGCTATTGTTGATAACATCCATTTATACTTTTGTGCAGTATTACAATTGTATTTTCGCATTTACAAAGCCTTTCTTTGATTTTCTAAATTTAAATTTTTAGATAATAATTAATTTTGTTCCATAAATACTACGTATTATCTTCGTGTTATAGAGAAAATTGGGTAAAATTTCTTTTGCAGTAATTTTGTCGTTGACCTTACAGTTTCTTGATGGCAATTAAAAATTGAATAAACTCAAGCGTATATTGTTGAATTTTTAACTTCATTTATAATTATATAAAAAGTCTTAAATCCATCTAAAAGTATTTATTTTTGCACTGTAGCGAACAGATTCTGACGTTAGAACGAATTCTCATTTGTTTTTTAAACCACGTAGAACAAGAAATGTATCTCCAAAATAATATTGTCATTATACATGCGCAACTTTATATACTCCTTTACAGGAATGTTAGTGAGAAATATTGAGTATTGTCCAACAAGCCAATTTTGAACATTACTCGAAATAAAATTTTCATAATAATTGATATATTATAAAGAGGATGTTGTTACGCAACTTTTTGCAGTAAAACTTAATTTTTAGCTATTTTAGTTTTTTAGCAATAGGTAGATAAAAAACGTTATTTAAAAAAATATTGCAAATTTTTCTATGAAACTTTGATATATAATCTTAAAAAGTACAAAAAAAAAAACATGTTGCGGAAGGAATGGCGAATTTTTTATAAATGCATTTTGTCACAATCGCATTTTGGATCATAAAAGATGTGTTACAAATTTTCGATTTATCAACTTTTATCTACACTAAAATCTTCATTACGAGTCATAGAAGCTTTTTGGAAAATTTTAAATACCAAGTCATTATCGTTAAAACGTATCTATTTTTGTAACAATATGAATCTGCACGCGCGACGCGATCGTGTTTACGACCACAACGGCTAGTTGCACGGGATCACACTGTTACTATCAAAATGACCAATACTTTACTAGGACTCATAATGAAGATTTTAGTATAGGTAAAATTTGATAATTGGAATATTGGTAACGCACCTTTGGGATTGAAAAAATCAATTCACGATTTTGACATTAACACGATTCTTAAGTACGACAGAACATTGCTTAATAATAAAGGTACGCGTAGCTCAGTATATTTTGATAGAAAAATACTTTTAGTTTGAGGTTTGTCGAAGATGTCATTTACTTACACAAATCGAAAAGAAAAGCAGATGACTAAAACGTTCATATTTTTTTAACGTCTCCATATTTGTGCTCCCATATGGTGCTAATCGACGACGGGGGTCTACGGTGTATTTGTAAACGAAGCACATGCGATTTTTACAGAGGTGCTTGTATCAATCGGCTGAGACTAAGATTCGAACCGAGTCACTGGCGCGGCGTAGGAATCCGACACTCTACCGACTGAGCCACCGCAGAACCAAAACGTTCATATTGCTTGGTAATATCATTTATGGTCAAAAATAACTGTCAAAATATTTACCAAAAATTCGCCATTATTTTTCGTAATATGTTTTTGTACTTTCCTACGTTTTAGATTTCATAAAATACATTTAAGAATCAGATAATCACTGAAGGGTTTATTACATGAGTATACCTTTTAGGTAATCATACATATGTATACGTTTCATCGAAATGAATCCTTACTTTATGTTACATTTTTATGCCTTTTCGGAATGCGTAAGGGTTGGCAGGTATAAAGAACCACACACGTCTGTTAGTCAGTCAGTTATAGAATTGACATCCAACCTGTCCCGCTGTAATAGTGTACAAACGTTATATATATATATATATATATTGCGTACTTGACCTGCACAAACAAATAAATAAATAAATAAAGATTAAACACATTACCTTGTTACTTAAACAAAGGAAAATTGTAAGCTCAATGCCACGTTAAGTCAGAGCTGTTCAGTGTCAGAATGTTGACCCAGCATTATAAAGATGGAGTTTGCCGCTTACTGAACCTCAACAAGAACAACGACGAGGTGCAGAGTTCTGCTGGTCCTTCGACACGCGGACGTTCATCTTCGGGATCTTCGCTACCGGCGCTCAGCACTCGACCGGGCGATCGAATACGGCTTTCTGGATCTCACGAGGCAGGTGCTCGAGGCCGAGGCCAAACCCGACAAATTCGTCCTCATGATGGCCATTCTTCGCCGTAGGCAGCTGATGATCGAGCACCTGCTGCGACCACTACATGAACGTCCTGGTGCTTGCCAGCACGGTCAGTGACGCAAATGCGATGAAACTTTTGCTGCAGGCCGGAGGAATCGCCAACGTCGATGCCGTGCACTGCAAAGCCGGGAACGCCGCTGCTCGAGAGTGCCATCGCTTGCGGAAATCGTTCCGTGGTCCGCTACCTCATGGAGCGCGGGGCCAGAGTCAACTTGCAGGAGGTCACAGGATGAGTGTCGCTGATGCTTACAATCTAGATTTGGAGGCGAGACGGTGATCCGAAGACGGCGGTCATCTTGATGAGGCACATCGTTCACGAGGAGAACTAAAACCCACATAGCATGACAGATTCCAAGCGAAAGATTCAAGACAGATTCCAGTAAAAGCTTCCCTTAAGCTTTTCGTAACTCATATTAAACTTTCAGTAACAATACATAAGAATATTCCACGAAAGCTTCCAGCAATATTTACGTAAGATAACGCGTAATATTCAAATTATCGATTGTGAAATATTACGTGTTATCTTGCAAAAAACTTCCGGTATCTTTCCACTAAATATTCCTTTTGAACCATACTAGAATCTTCCATGAAAGATTTAGGCAAGGTATAATGAAAGGATTCCGAAATCTAACAAGAATTTCTTCTGGAAGCTTAATGGAAAGATTACGGTAAGCTTTCCTGAGATATTACAAAGTTATATTTTTAACAATCTTCCAAAAAGCTTCCGGCATCCTTCCAATAAATATTCCTTTGCAACCTTACTAGAATCTTTCATGAAAGATTTAGGTAAGGTATAATGAAAGGATTCCGAAATCTAACATGAATTTCTCATGGAAGCTTAATGAAAGATTACGGTAAGCTTCCCTGAGATATTAAAACGTTATATTTTTAACAATCTTCCAAAAAGCTTTCGGCATCCTTCCAATAAATATACCTTTGCAACCTTACTAGAATCTTTCATGAAAGATTTAGGTAAGGTATAATGAAAGGATTCCGAAATCTAACATGAATTGCTCATGGAAGCTTAATGGAAAGATTACGGTAAGCTTCCTTGAGACATTAAAAAGTTATATTTTTGACTATCTTCCAAAAAGCTGCCGGCATCCTTCCAATAAATATTCCTTTACAACCTTACTAGAATCTTTCATGAAAGATTTAGGTAAGGTTTAATGAAAGGATTCCGAAATCTAACATGAATTTCTACTGGAAGCTTAATGGAAAAATTACGGTAAGCTTCCTTGAGACATTAAAAAGTTATATTTTTAACTATCTTGCAAAACGCTGCCGGCATCCTACCAATAAATATTCCTTTACAACCTTACTAGAATCTTTCATGAAAGATTTAGGTAAGGTTTAATGAAAGGATTCCGAAATCTAACATGAATTTCTCCTGGAAGTTTAATGGAAAGATTACGGTAAACTTTCCTGAGATATTAAAAAGTTATATTTTTAACAATCTTCCAAAAAGCTTCCTGCATCCTTCCAATAAATATTCCTTTGCGACCTTACTAGAATCTTTCATGAAAGATTTAGGGAAGATATAATGAAAGGATTCCGAGATCTAACATGAATTCCTCCTGGAAGCTTAATGGAAAGATTACTGCAAACTTTCCGGAGATATTAAAAAGTTACATTTTTAACAATCTTCCAAAAAGCTTCCGGCATCCTTCCAATAAATATTCCTTTGCGACCTTACTAGAATCTTTCATGAAAGATTTAGGGAAGATATAATGAAAGGATTCCGAGATCTAACATGAATTCCTCCTGGAAGCTTAATGGAAAGATTACTGCAAACTTTCCGGAGATATTAAAAAGTTACATTTTTAACAATCTTCCAAAAAGCTTCCGGCATCCTTCCAATAAATATTCCTTTGCGACCTTACTAGAATCTTTCATGAAAGATTTAGGGAAGATATAATGAAAGGATTCCGAAATCTAACATGAATTCCTCCTGGAAGCTTAATGGAAAGATTACTGCAAGCTTTCCGGAGATATTAAAAAGTTACATTTTTAACAATCTTCCAAAAAGCTTCCGGCATCCTTTCAATAAATATTCCTTTACACCCTTACTAGAATCTTTCATGAAAGATTTAGGTAAGGTATAATGAAAGCATTCCGAGATCTAACATGAATTTCTCCTGGAACGTTGATGGAAATATTACAGTCAGCTTTATTAACAAATTGAAAATTTTATGTTTTGCCAGCTTAATTGTCAAGAAATATTGCATTAAGGTCACTAGGCAATGGTTTTTGCCGAAATCGGCGCTCTCGTTTTTCTTTATTTTAACATTGAGAGGAAGCAGATACACATGTATAATTGTAACTAATGTTTATTCAACTATAGAGCAACTATTTTATTTGTAATTAAAGATAGAAGTAGTGATAGCTACTCTTTCAATTTTTTTCAGTGGATTTTCACTCTTTTTGAGTGAATTTTGTCTCCAAGTGATCATGAAAACACAGCCACTTATTTTGGAGTGAATCTTCACCTTTAGAAAGTATGAATAATTCACTTTTTTATAAAAGTGACTTTTTCACTTCATTTGGAGTGAAAGAATACGCGAAAAGAAAAAATAATTCTTCACGTTGTTTTACGTTTTAGAAATGTTTTGATGAACGGGTACAGTTTACTGGAAAGACTGCAATTGAGAAATAAATTAAAAAAACTTCAGAAAAGTTGATGGATGGATTCAAACCTTAATCGTTAAGATCCTGAGGCTGCCACTCTAGCGCTAGACCACCGTTGCATCTGAATTCGTGTGCACTGATTTCTCCTATGTATTCGAATTCATCGATGAACTTTTATTTAATACTAAAATCAGTTAAAGTCATTATAACTCAGATCTAATAAATAGTTGTTATTAATAAAAGGATACAAAAATTATATATTATATGAAATTAAGTCTATTATGGTAATTTTATTATTTGTCAAAACAGAGTAATATCTTTTTTATATTTTCTCAATTATTTATACATTTTTAAGAAAAGTTTAAGATGTTTTAAAGACTAAAATTTTAAAACTTATAATACTTTTGCAATTTAGGGGGATGTAGAATACTGGAAGATTACTACCATACCGGCGTATCATTTATATCTTTTTCTCTATAAAATAAATATTTATATAAAACAACATTATTGGCCTTTACCAGAAATGTTTAATTGATTTTTTAAGAGGTGCGAGGAACTTTCTTAAAAAGTAGTTAAAAAAATGTAAAGGGGATGTGAGCCGTCATATGCATTGCTTACAACAGAAAATAATTAAAACTATTTTCCGGTTGCTTTAATATAATACCGGAATATTTTAATATTACCAAAACCAAACAATGCTAATACAATATACAAATTTTCAGAACATAGGTCATTTTTATTTACAACATTTGTTTAATCTCTAATAACTGTTTAAAATAAAATCTGCAATACAGATTCGTGTAATACAATCTTTTTTTTAAATGGTTCTATATTCTATATTCCTTTTCAATTTTTAAAAACTATATCTGGTTAAATTTTTAAGAGATTTTAAATTGTTGAAATTAAATGTAGTTTAATTGAAACAATTTAAATTTATACAGTTGGTATCATTTAGATAGCTTAGTATATATATTTATGTTACTTAGATTGTTAGCACTGATTATATGACTATAATGTATGTTTGACGAGCAAGTGTGTTCAGACCGCGTCCGATCTCCTTGCACGCCGTACCTTTACGTACAAAAGTATATATATATATAGTTTTCCCACCATTTCAATAAACCTCTCTCTCAACTTATTATATACCAGTGTTTCTTTATTGCACATCACAACCTCCACTACCTACTTAACAACATAAATAAAAGCTACTTTTTCATCACAAGTTATATTAATTAAAATATAGTTTTATATTTTTTAACCCACTTATTTTATACAATTAATAATGAAATTTCTTGAAAACTTAATTGAAGATTTCTGATGCAAATAATGTTTTAAAAGTAAAAAATCGTAGTTCGAAACTTTGATGAAGGTGATGGTAAAGCCATCTGTCACCAATAAATATGAGGAACTACTTTTCTCATTTAATTTTTAATTTTTACAAAATATCTTTATGAAACGTTATTGTCCTAATCAAAAACAAAAATTTTCCAGAGAGACATTTCCTCAAAATTGAAAATTGAATGAAATAAGTGGTGTCCCGTATTTGAGAATGACAGAGGGTTTAGCATCACCTTAATTTATAGGTTATATAATATAAATTTCACTCCAACTTAGTGTGAAATATAGAGTGAATCCTTATAGTCACTCTCTAATTTAGAGTGATAAAATTCACTTATTAGACTGGAGTGACCAAATTCACTCTTTTAGAGTGAAAATTCACTCTTTTGGAGTGGAACCCTCGTTCACTCTACATATAGAGCGAAAATTTAACTCCAAAAAATTTAGAGAGTAGAAACATAGTTTCTATCTTTAATTACAACTAAACTAGTTGCTGTTCAGTCGGTAGTTTTTGAGCTCGAAATTTGATATTTATATTCACTTTCCCTGGTAGAAAATTGACTAGTCCGGCTGGTCAAATTCGCTGCCACTATCCAGAAAAATATTTAGAATAAATTGATTACTTAATTAGACGTTATACATGTTTTTTAATAAAAATAAATAGTTGTATAAAAATTAAGGTATTTATAAAAGCGTTGAAACTATAGATATATTATGCGGTATGAATAAATAAATCTATTAAATAATCTTAAAGTGATTAATAACTTTTTATTTTTTTAATATATATCACAAAATAGTTGTATTTTATACGAATATTTAATTTGCGGTAAAAAAATAATGTATTTAAACCATTTTTAACCTCTTTTAATAAATTGGCTAGAAACCGTGACGATTTAAACGATTTACTGGCGAAAAACTGGTCAAATTTCTACCAGGGTTGACACCCCCTTAATAAACTATACTTTTTTATGTATTTGATCTTGATTTTAAAATAAATCTGAGACATAACTTTAACGGGATTCAACAACTAAAATTTGCTTTAGAAAAAACCAATAACAATTTATGTGATAAGTACGGTGCAATAAAGGACTACTTAGGTCACGTAGTGCTATAAAAAACATAAGAATAGAGAGCACGCGCACTTGTACGGGAGATGCGTATACTTTAAAATAACCTTCTGAAAATATATGTGTCGCTATTATTTACAAAAATTATTGTCTTATTTTTTTCAATATATTTTCTATCCAAATGTTATATTAAAATATAAAATCATAAATTTGAATGTCAATAGAATAAACGTAAAATCTAACTACCATAGTGACAGTTTTTTGTTACTGATAATAAATAAAAAAGCTTTAGATATATGAAAATTACATATGTGAATAGAAAATGATTTATACAAAATGTTGAATTTTTACGAAATAATTCGGCGATTCGCGTCAGATAAAGTCTAAAAAAGAAGTTGTTAATAGAAATATCGATATTCTTAAACCTAATAGAGGAGACTGGGGAATATCGGAGAGTGGGGTATAACGGAACACGGTTGCGATAATTTGCTTTATAAGTAGCAGCACCTATCAAGTCGCATATTTGCTTACTTGTAGTGAATAACCATCACTATGCAGAAAGAATTTTAAAAATCGAATATAAGTAGTTTAATATCACAAAAAACTAACTTTTTTAAGAATTAATTTTTTTCAAATTGCCAACCGATTATGTTCTCGCTTTAACTCTGTGCTCACGTACACCCAGCGGAAGATGATCCTTTTTCGAATGTGCCGGGGTGGAAAGTAGTGCCACCTACATTCGCATAAAATAAGTGAGTCTTTTTGATTGATTTTAATCAATTTTCAGTCAAAAAGCCCCACTTCGGTTATACAACGGTAGATAGCACTACTTTCCACCCCGGTACATTAAAAAAAGACTCACTTTCCGGTGTGCATACATAATTGAAGCGTCCCAAAAAAATCGACTTTTCAAATTTAAAAAAAATCTTTCGGTTACATATTCTTTACTACCGATATAATCATTTCTTTCAGATTTTCTAAATAACATTTACTGGTCATTCGAGGAACTTTTAATTTCTTATGGGAATTACATAGAGAAAAGTTCTAATTTATTTATTTTTTATTTTTAACTATGAGATTATTTATTATTTTCATCGATTCTTTAGATATGTGTTATATTGTAATCAAATACATAAACCCCAGAAAACGTATGAACATCGTAGACGCGATATCCCCAAAAATTCAGTAAAACACATAAACCCATTAATATCGCAAACCCCTTAAACCCCATCAAATCCATGAACGTCGTAAAGCTCGTAACCTGATAAAACGTATGAAGCCTATAAACATCGTAAACCCCATAAATTGAAAATAATATCCAAAACGCTAAAAAATCTGCAAAATTTTACTATCATAAAAAACATAAAAGTGACAAAATCATAAAAATGTCAAAAATTAATAAAATCATAATAATTATCAGAATGATAAAAAACATGAAAGTCATAAAAAAATAATAATGCTGCACAAATATGTACACAAATAACATAGACAAAATGTCAAAAAAGTGTGATAATTTTGAATGTCCACAGGACGACGACGACAGGATTTTCCGAAAAAATTTCTTAAAAATATTACTTTTTACATATATTTATATTTCTAAAAACATGCAATAAAATAAAAAAATTATTGTACAAAATTAGTAGGGTCCTTAAAAAACAGACTCAAACTTTGACATATGACTTATCATACAATTGTAATATTATGTAAATGTGTTGTCTTACTGATAAATAATTTTTGGTCGTAGGGCGCTCACGTGAAAAGTCCCATATGGAAATCATATAGATTCCACATGATTTCTACATGGTTCCCATATGGTGTCTTGTAGAAACCACGTAAGAACCACGTGGGCTTTTGGAAAGATTTCCCAATGGGATCCCAGTTGAACACACATGGTTTCCATATATATTTTACATGGTTTCCACATGATACCCATACGGTCTACTAAAGCTAATATTTTTTATATTTGGTTTTAAATAGAATTTTAAAAAATAGGAATTTATTAGCTTAGTCCCCCAGTTTTGGTGTTATCATCCTCATGGTAAAACCTAATTTATAGCTCTTAATAACTTTCCGGAACTTAACATTTTTTTCATAAATGCATATTTACAATATTTGTAGACCCATGTGAAACTCATATGGGAACCTCATGGAACACTCATAGGGACCACGTGGTTACCACATGGTTTCCACATAAATACCATCTAGCTTATGTGATTAAATATTTATATTTTTTAGTTGATCATGTGGAACCCATGTAAAATTCATATGGTAACTATGTGTTTTCAACTGGGATCCCACTGGAAAATCTTTCCAAATGCCTACGTGGTTCCTACGTGGTTCCCATAAGATGCCATAAGGGAACCATGTGGGAATCATGTAGAATCCATATGCTTTCCATGCGGTAGCCATGAGGGACTTCTCACGTGGGTGTCCTTCGTCTGAGTTTCTATCGTAATTTATTAAATAGTTGACCTACTGGATGGTTTTTATTATACTGCTGATTTTCTTTTTTTTAGTTTAAAATGTCTAGTAGTAAAAAAATATAAAGGCACTTCTACACGACACATTAGGAGACAGGCAAAACAAGAAACTGAGTCAGATTTACAAGAATGTATGTCTGTAGCTACTGCGTCTACAAAACTAATTGTTACCGACAACGGATCCTCATCGGAAAATAGTGCTACTTTTGGTGTAGACTCTGATGTAGAAATATTATCTTTCGAAGAGGATAAACAAATTGAATGCTATATAAATACCGATACTGTACCGCGTAATTTCAATGTTATTACTGTCAAGGAAATATCGAGTAATCGCGCTGGAAATGTTGTTATTGACCTACCTATTACAGATTATGGGGACAGTAATAATGATAAACCAGATATAAGTTCTGAAGACGAAGATTATTATTACCGGTATAGTGACAGTGACGCTGATTCCATCCCAGACAGCGAAGAAGACGATTATACATATACTGACCAAAGTTACTATTATTTAAATAAAGATCAGATGCGTGATAAAGAATTTAAAAACGACTTAACACAATGGGTCTTAGAGTATAAGATAAACCATAATGCCTTCAGGGGATTACTATCGATACTGAATAAACATACTGAAACTACGTTTCCAAAGATCCACGAACGTTGCTCAAAACTCCAACTAGTAGTAACGTTGTTAACATGGGCACGGGCCATTATTGTCATATGGGCCTCGGAAACGAAGTAAAAGAAAATTATTATGAGCCGCATTGTTCTGCTGCATGATTTCTGTAGCGTACAGCTGTTTATTAATATTGATGGAGCTCCAATTACCGGAAAATCATCGGAAAAAGGCATATGGACTATTCTGTGTAAAGATTACGATTACGAAATTGTGTATGTCGTAGGTATCTATCACGGTACTCATAAACCTGAAGACCCGAGTACGGGGCAAAGTGAGTCCAAATGCATTTTTTTATTATATTCAAAATAAAAAGTAATTTTACTTAATTTAAAAGTTTAAAAATTTTAGGAATCATTAATGAAAGTCCAAAATATAGTTTCAAACTAATTGCAATGTCTTAAATTTATACATTTTGTTTATTTCGATCTGCAAACTTTTTCAGGCTCACTTTGACCCGGTCTCCCTTAACGCTTCTAGAGTGGCGGGAGGAGGTTAAGGGCCAAGCATACCGTGGCAAATATGTATGCATATTGAAACGACTTAAAAAGGAAACGCTCTGAAATGTAAGTAGTAATCCATTTTTATTAATGATAGCTCCAACTCTAGAAAGGTAGTTTACGTAATGTATAGATTCAAATTTTTACAGGGAGGTGAGGAGGGGGGTCAAAAATACTAAAAAATTACAGTTACGTAATATGTGAATAGCCCCTTGTTAGCAGGTTCATTATTATGTATATGTATTTTACATATTGTTTTTTGGCTTATAAAAAATCGCCCTTAGCTTTATATTAAATATTTTTCAAAAATAACCTTTCAGTTTTATGGAAAGTTTTTGTAGTAATAGATAAATATTTGACAAAATTGAAAAATATGTTTGCAAACTATTTAGTAGCTGTAACAACAATATGCGGCAACGAAAACATGGTTAGGATGGTGAAAATGCCCGTGTGATAGAGCACAGTAATATGGACTAGCTTAAAAATCTCGCGGTATTACTAGATTTACTGTTAATAAATAAAATATGCCTCGTAGATGCTTTTTTATATTTTTTAAGTAAGTTTAATCACTATATGATTTGTATGTACACTTTATATGGTGCAGAAAGCCTTGATTGTAATACAATAATTGTAAAAGTAAGCAACAAGCTTAACCTTCCCGCTAAGTAAATTGACAAAATCACTTGAAATCGTAATATATGATAAAACTTTAAACAATCATCATTAGTGTAAAATAATTTAAATACATATTATTTCTTATGCATTAATTGTAAACATTAAGAAATAAACTTAAATTTTAAATATATTGCATTTCTTCGTAGTGAAAGTGTCTTTATTCTAATCTATTATAAAATAAAAGCACAGTAATCGGGCCAAGTACCCTATCCATGCATCGAGGTAGGGATATTTTGAATACATACGTCGATATTTAAAGAAAATAGCTTTCTGTAAAAATATTCGAAAAATAATTAATTTTTTATAAACAATAATTATAGGGCTATTCTAATAGTAAAACTATTAGTAAAATTGATTGAAAGAACAACTAGCAACAGCCTCAAGTTAGATAAACCAAAGAGTAAATTAGATCGCGTCCAAAGAAGAAATGCCTCCAAGGACGACATGGTCCTTTCTTTGGAGGACGTGACAAACATAAATAAGTATTTTCCAATTGACGATATAGAAGCAAATAAAGATAAAAAGATGAAAGTGGTGAAGAAGAAATTAGCAGAGAGGGACCAAGTGTTTTTTAATAATGTGGTAACTATAAAGATTTTAATAATAAGTTATGCAATAAGATTAAAAGAGTAAATGTGCGGAAAATAAATAATAAGAGAGATTCAGATGCTATTTTTGTTCTGTTTTTCAGGTCAATAAAGGAGCCATTACGGTTAAGTTGGGAATAATAGTACATTATGTAACAAGGGAATAGTCTGCTTTATTCTCGTGTTACATATAGAACTTTATTTTCGACTTAACTGCATCAACTTTATTGATTTGAAGAGTGGAACCCACAGAAACAGAAAGAAATAGTTAAAAAAAAAGAGAAAGTCAGAGAAAGTATACTTTACTTTATCCCGCATTGCGGCAATAAAGTAAATTTGCGGGATTAAAGTAAACTGGCAGGAATAAAGTAAATTTGCGGGAATAAATTTGAAGAGGGAATAATGCGTCTCTTTCGTTTGAGTTTTCAGGGCAATAAAGTGGCTATTACAGTTAAGCCGGGAATAATGGTATATTGTGTACCATGGGGAAAAAGTAGGCTATTTTCGCCCGCGTGTAGTGTTTTCAATACGAGTGGAACATGTGTGTAAAAAAGACCATTTTCGGCGCCTATAAAGTAGAGCGATAATACAGTTTTCCGAGCGTCAAAAATAAAGTGAACCGAAAATGATCATTTTCGCCCTGGTCGGTCCACTTTATTTCTGACGCTCGGAAAACTATAATAGACACCCAAAATGGTCTTCTTTATGCACTTTTTATAAAAAATACGGTGAACAACAAAGGGCGAATGAGCTTTTTCAGACTCGGATGATGATTTGAGCACTTGTGTTCGTCTCGGGCGTCTACGCCGCCCTCAACTGACAATCGTGCTCAAACATCATCCTCGCTTGGAAAATTTCATTTTCGCCCCTAGTTATATAAAGTACTATTATCGCCTGCTGCAGCGTTTTATCGCCCGCTGGTCGGTAATCGGCTACTTTTGTCCCAATTTTTAGTTTAAAAAAACGCGAAAATCGTGCATGCGTTACAAAATAGTACATTGTGTCCAAGGGCGTAAAATGGGCTTTCTAGTCCGAGTACGGAGATTGTAGTACGAGTCGAAGGTGAGTTAGCACAAACCGAAGACGAATGCATTTGTGAGCTGCAGACGAGTACTGCAACCACACGAGGTCAAAAAGCCCACTAGCCAGCCCTTGGTGCACACCGTATTTTTTGTGACACATGAATTGGTTTTTGCGATTTTGAAAAAATTGTAGCGAGCGATAAAAATTTAAAAACGCTCGTTTGTGCGGGGGATAAAAATGGAAAAATTCCCGCTGCCCGAGTAGCGGGCGATAAAAATTAAAAAATGCCCATTGACGGTTTTTTTACCCGCCGGTCTGAAAAAGGTTACTTTAGTCCCGTTTAAATAGATAAAAAAAACGCGAAAACCGTGCTTGTGTTACAAAAATATATTAGAAATTTATTTGTCAATATTAATATGACTCTGGTGATTTTTAAGGTGATGCTAAACTCAGCTGTCACCGACAAATACGAGGAATCACTTTTCTCATTTTATTTTCAATTTTGAGTAAATATCTCTATGAAATGTTATTGTTCTACTAAAAAACTACAACTTTCCAGACATATTTTCTCAAAATTAAAAATTGAATGAAAAAAGTGATTCCCTGTATTTAACGGTAACAAGAGGGTTTAGCATCACCTTAAATGTTTACTGATAATTCATTATTTTATGAATTATATGAACTACTTATTATTTAGATTAAAAACCATTTCCACTTATATAATATACATAAAAAAATAATTTTTATAATGTGTTTTGTATTTGTGATAAAACTTTTATCCAGAATAAAAAATTTTGGTGTTTAATATTACTTTAAATGACTCTGAATTGGTAAGATATCATATATAACTTTTTGACATTAACACTTTTATCGCAAAATAATATCAATATGTTGATTAAGGTGATGACGAATGAATAACATACAGTGTTAAATTGCTAAGTATACTATTTTGAATATAAGTATAGATTACAACTATGTGCAGAAAAAAAATTGCAATATTGATTTTCTCCATTTTTTTAAGTTCCAAGTTATTTAAGGGTTCATATAATAATAATAATGAGACACTGCATACAAAATATATAAAAACTTAATAAAAAAATAATATTGATTAAAATATAGGTAGCACATCAAGATGGGCAGAATCAAGTACTTGTGAATATAATATAAAAACTGGGGAACAGCACAGAAACTTATCCCACATAATTGTACTGGTATCGTTTTTATTTAATTTTAATATATGTATGTATATAGCTGTAAGGAGAATCGAAAAACACAAGTTAATTAACAAATATGTATGTGCTGCTGTGTGCCTTATCCTAAACTGCATGCGTTGAAATTATCATCACATACTTTGTTGTAATAATTCACAATTTTCACCACAACTGAGGAACACAATAAATGATCCCACATTTTTATTTCACTTGTATTAATTTTAATTTCTGCTAATAAGCTTATATAGGTATGGCTGAAACGAGAAGCGGGAGGAGCAACTTTATATAAGTATGCATGTATTGTGTGTTGCTGTGCGTTATCCCATATTGCATATTTTCATATCATCACATAATAGAGAACAGACATAAATTACTTAGCATTATATATAGATATATTGCATGATTAAATTCGTTATATTAAAATTATATCAAAACGTATTTCTAAGCGTTTATCTATGTTATACAAATATTAGCTATACTTTCAATACATTAACTTTCCCTATTTGTATCAATAATTTATAAATTTTATCCCAGCAGTATGAAAATTGATCACACATTTTAACTGGTATTGTGCATTTAATTTCAATAGGTTTCTTCATACGACTGTAACGAGAACGTAAATACACAAGTTAATAAGCGTACATGTGTTGATGTGCGGTATCTTGATTTGCATGTTTTAAATATCATTATACAATCCCAAACAATAATTTTTATATGTAACATTGGTAATTTTTTTCATAATTGAAAACTCATCTCTTTAGATGGTTTTATCGTTAAGAGGGTGTCAAACCATTCAAATTCCTAACCTCAAATTCTTGACCTAGGTATAAACAATTGATTACAATTAATAAATAAACTGAATCATGAAAAACTAATACATCATTGCCCTCTGTAATACAATTATCTACCCATGTGCGAAGATTCAAACAAAAATTTCAAAATCTCTACGAATGCCATTGGTTTGATTTTGAAGTTTTTGTTTCAAACTTCGCACAGTAGTAGATAATTATATTACGGTGAACAATGGCCCCTTGTTTTTCATAATTATGTTTATTCTTGTAAGGGGGTATGAACGAAAAGTAATTTTAAACTTTAAGACCTAAATCTATTTTGTAATTGTTAATAAAGATTATTTGAATCCAGAGACAAATTTTCAGTATAGGTTGCCTTGCATTTCAAAAAGATATTTAATTCTAAAGTTCGCCCGTTTAGCCCGTTTAATATGCAGAAAACGCATTTTTCGCATTTGAAATAAAAAATTCATGCATTTGTAGGAAACTTTTCTAGATTATTAAAGTATCAAATTAATCTTTAGCTTTCCAATTTTATGTGCATACAATACAAAAATAGGGTTGCCTGGCGTTTTAGAGAGATATTTATAGAATAACGCAAAAAAGTACTGAAAACAGAGAATCACCTTAGAGGTTAGAGTCAAATCAAGGTCTATATTGATCTTTTCAGAAAGAAATAAGATAAATATGCGTTTGATATAAATATGAATATTCAAAGTTTTTTAAATATTTAATTTGTTAACATGATACATTGTCATAAACTTCTCTATTGAATAACGTTTTTTCATAAGTTACTGTTTTGACTAGTGTGCCGCTCGCACCTCCTTAAGTATAGCCAATATTTTAGAATTCTCGGGTCGGTAAGGTAGGAAGGATAATATTTGACTTTGACTCCCCTTTAACCGGCATTATTCTATGGCTTTTCATACGTAAATTTGTTTTTTAATAAATTACTTTTATCATAATCATAGTGTGGAGGTTGGTGATGTGTTTGGTGGAGTTACTTTGGTGTTTGCATGTAGTTTATTATAGATTATTATTAACGAAGAATTGGCCAATTAACAGCTTAACGCTCGAGTGAAAAAGACATCTCCCACATGGTGCATGTACCTTTTTTGTGACTTATGTCTGACTGACGTATTTTTTTTGCTATTTGGCGCGAAACTTACCTAGAAATAGCAGAATCAATTGAAAACTTCAAAAATCTATGGTATCATACACAGATATAATTTTCTGATTAAAACTACCGTAAAAATTATTGTAAATGTGGAACATTCTTACTTCAGGGGGAAATTATCTCGCTAAACAGTAAAAATGAACGTTATTCGTTATAATTTTACCATTCACTTCGGTATATGTTACCGTGTATCAGGACAATTCTTACCGTTCATCCGGGTAATTCTTTCTCTGAAGTCAGAATGTTCCCCGTTTACAATGATTTTTACGGTAGTTTTTATCAGAAAATTCTCTCTGTGTACGGATAGTACCCTATGTTTCGGATTTATGACTCATTTAGGTCTGCAAAAATGCGAAAATCTTGCATTTGGTACAAATAAACTTTTTATGACAAGCATGAAAATTTTACAGTATAAAGATATCGATGCAGAGAGAACTATCCATTCGTTTATTCAAAAGAAATATCCATATCCATTTCCCGCTTTTTTGGGGTACATAATTTATATGGAGAGAAAAAATAGGAATGGCTGCTACCTATGTAAGTTCTGTACAAATTACCCTACAAATTGGGTAAATAGAAAACTATAAAAAATGTGTTTAAATACACTCATACATTAAAATGTTTTAGTCATTGGATACATATTATATACATCTGCATGAATATCAAATGAACAAACTTTGAAAATTATCCGTGATGGAAACAACTTTTGGCTAGTTTAGTACTTATAGTACCTGACGATAGATAATTAAATTTTTTACATGGGTTCGCGTTTACCTAGCGAGTGACAGTAACTGTTTCTATATTTTTCTCTCCATGTACAATTTTGTTTATGACTAAAACAATAATGTTAAATGTATCATTTTACAATATTTATTAAAATGCTTGTAATGAATAAATGATAACTTTACACCGATTTTATTGACGATTTTATAACAAATGGCCTCACAAACTAAGTAACTGTTATTTCAGGTCCGCTTTTTCAGAAGCAAAGGTGGTTCTGACCACAAAAAATTGATATTTAACATAATGCCAGCGGCGATGACGAGCAAGGTAGGAGACACTTATAGTTTTACCGGACATAAAGCTCCCAGAAAATCTTTTCAAGATTTGCTGCTGTGCACTTGCATTTATCGTGAGTATCGTCTTTTAGTTTTGCATTTTCTTTTGTTTAGATTCGAGCAAACTTGCGTACCCCGATGCCGACGACGACATGATTAAATCTGCGATAAGTTCTTGGCTTGATTGTTCCAACACAAGAGTGAAAAGAGAATCAAGGTAAATATTTTAGTTGTATTACTACCTCGATAGAAAATTGACTAGAACTTCTGGCTAAAAGATATTTAGTTATCGTCAATTTTCTTATCTTGCTTTACACTAGATATCAATCATATCTACGTTACATTTCGGGTTAAAATTCAGCTAAAGATCTCGGTAGGTAAAATAGAAGCAGTATTATCAATCGAAAATTATAAACACGGAAGTTATTGTTAGCATTATACTTTTAAAAAGCTGTGTCATCGACTGAAGAACCATGATGTCTATGTCATCGACTGTTTTTACTTGAATTGTGAAATAATAGTTGATTAATTATAATGTTATAAGCACACAATATTCTATGTATTTAAAAGCCATGAGAAATGTTTAAAGTCAGGTTTCTACCAGGATATATGAAAAATCTTTGATGCGCTTTATTAAAGTCAATATTTTTTTTTAGTGGAACAGGAACCAAAAAGGTGCCATTTAAGCCACTCCAAATAGAGCCCGGCGCAGTCTCCACCGACTCTGAATAGATGACTTAGAAACAAAATGCTAACCTATAATTCGACAAAATAATAACAACATTTTTTAAGTAAATAGTCTTTTTATTACAAAAGTTATTAAACACAACTCCCCATTATAAATAAAAAAAAAATTAGGTTGTAAGGTTCCGGAAAGAATACTTTTTAAATAACAAAAAACGCTGCAAATAACTTATTTAGCACTCTGCTTTCATTGATTTAGTAATTGTTTTAATATAGTTTTTGTGCCCTTTAGAAATTTATACATTTTTGAGTTTTTAATATAAATTATATTAAAAGTATTATATGCAAACAAACCAGGCAGGCATTTACTCTGCGCCTTTTTCTTTGGTATGTAAACACCAAATTTATTTTGCTTTTACAATAATAATTGTTTTTAAAATTAATGGTATTTATGAAGGTCTTTCGCATAGCATAAAAAATATTACACTGTACGATTTTGAGTGTACTTTATCACATAAAAAGTTATATATCTTACAAAATTTCTTTATGAGGAAAATATCGAGAAACGTGGGTTTTAAAATTAAAACACTAAATAATAACGTCTTTCAACTTCCAGCGTACGGCAGGACAGCTTAACAAATAATGATAAATGAAAAAAAAATGATAATTCTTATTCATAATACTTATTCAGATTTTTCTTATTACTATTATACAATACAGGGTAGGTAAAATTATTTTTCAATAGTAATATATTTTCGATAATTATGCATTAAATACATAAAAAAATATACACATATATAAGTATTTAATGGATTATTATTATAACCTTTTAACGAAACATTTCATGGAACCTTTTTTAAGGTTTCCAAAAAAATGCTATAAACTGTCGAAAAATGTTGAAATCTTCTTAAAAACTTTTCCAAAAGATTTTATAAAGCTTTCATGAAATATTTCCAGAACAAATAAATCAATGTACGAATATTTCATTGTAACCTTCCAGAAAAACATGTAATGAAACGTTCTAATGGCTTCCGAAAAGATGCTGCAAGCATTCGAAAGATTTTAGACTTTCGTGTCCCACATTCTACGTTTTCTGAAATATTCCATAAAGGCTTTATAAAATTGTATAGGAAATATTTCTAAAAGTATAAATTCTTTCGAAAGCTTACAGCAATCTTTTCTTTTAGTAATTATTAGTAATTTAGTGAAATTAATAACCCTGATATAATTGCAACTACAATACACAAAGTATAAATTAAAGAAACTTACCTTTAATTTTAGTATCCTTAATATGACATTACTACAGGTAATCTTATTAAATATCATCATATTAATTATTGCAAAACAATATTTTAAATATAAAAATTAATTTAATTATATTCTATAAACAATATTTACTGTAAATTAAAAGAAAATAATTTTATAAAAATTTTTTAATTAATTAACAATTATTGTAACTACACTGTATAAAGTCGTTCGTAGATTTACAACGGCAATTGTAAATCGATTACTAGTATGAGAGTAGTAAAAAAACAACGCCACTGTAAAAACACTACATTGAATGTAGTAGGTTTACACCGCCGTTGTAAATTCACAAACAAAATTGTAAATTTACTAGTCTGAGAGTTGGATAAAAATAATCCTACTCTGAGTGTAGTAATTTTCCAGTCATTGTAAAGTTACAGAAACTTGTAAATTTACAAAAATCTAGTAAAAGTTCTAAAATTTAATAAAAATACTACATTAAGAGTAGTATTAGGTAAAAATGTAAGACGAATGCAAAAATTCAATTTTACTAAAAATTTGGATACTTTTTGGCTAATATAATAAGGGATAATCCCAAAAATATTTATACAGTCACTTGAAAGAAAAAGGTATAGCCAATAAAGGGTTTCATTCGAGTATAAAGTGTGAAAAAATTAGCCATCATAACCTCAAACATCACGGCTTGCACCGGTGCACGTAACTTTATAACGTCGCTTGTAAATTTATACTTTTCTAGTAAAAACATCACACTCAGACAAGGACTTTTTATTTCCAACTCTCAGAGTAGTAAATCTTCAAGAGGATTTTTTACAGTGTATGTAATAATTATTAAACATAATTATTACATAGTTACAATACTTTTATAATTTAAAATAGTTTAAGACATATTCATTAGATTTATTTAAAAATTATGAATAATTCAATAAAATAATTAATTATAGTTATTAATGGTAGAACCTCATTTATAAGTTGTAACAACTTATAAGTTATTTATTACATTTAAGGTTTAAGGTAATAAATATACACTTAAGTAAATATTCATTAAAAAAATGTATTACATAAACGAATTACAAAAATTCGGATACAAGTGTTACAATATTTAAATGCATTTTTTATTTATATGAAATTAATTAAATGTAAAAGTATTTTGTTACATATTAAGACTCTTTCAAAACTAAAATACGCACAACTTCAACTATCAAATCTCCACGTAAATTTAATACCGCATTAAATTCGGGCTTTTCCACTAATTCTTTAGCGTTCGCAGCCATAAAGTCCTTAACTTTCTTTTTTAATTTGTCACTATTGTAAAGGTCGGCGATGCTGAAATATTCTAAAGCATTCTCGACCGATAAATTTTCGCAAAGATACTTTGCGCAGATGGTTTTTAATGCCCCAAGGTCATACTTGTCTGATGCGACAAAAAGATCTCTAGCAATTTTTTCGATCTCCTGCACTTTTCCGCAGTAAATAAATCGGAGCATTTCCTGGAGCACTCCGTAATCGATGTCGTTAATTTCAACTTTGCTTTCAGCGTTCTCTTTCATATCGTGTTCAAACATTGCGGCGAACACTGGGCTTCTTTTTGAAAGTACAAGTTTGTGCGCATGTATACTTTTGCCCTCTACAATGAATCTCACGTCACTGAACTTTTCATCGTTCAAAAGTTGTTCAAAATCGTCCGACAGTTGGAGTTCACACGAATAATCGGGCTGCTTGCATATCTTGTTATTTTGCCAGGAACTGTCTGTAGAGGAGGTATTTATTACGCAAAAAATCTCAAGTGTATCGTGAATAAGCAGGTTTTTCGTCTTGTCCATCAGTAGATCTCTTTTTATAAACTGATTAGTTCCCCAGCAACTTTGTGTAGACAAAGTTTTATACCACGGACCGCATTCGTGAGCTATTTTACCTACTTTATTTCTGTTGTCAATAATAATAAATGTACACGCTACATCGATATCCCACAACAGATCTTCGCACATGCCACGTGACTTCAAAAAAAGAGACAGATATTCTTGGTTTTCCTCTGTATTACCCATAGGATAGAGGTCTAGCTGCCAATTATATTGAAACGTTGTATCTTCGGATTTAAACATTTTTGATTCTATTACGACTCCGGGCCTCAGTGTAATATAGCTACTAAAGTCGGAAATCTTCCACTTGAACAGATTCTTCGCCATGGATTGCACTGCGTGCACATCTCCAGTTTGGTAATTAGATGAAGACACATGCAAGTGCTTCTTTCTCGGCATCCTGTACGCGTTAAAACTCATAATTACTTCAAGAAACGATCGAGTCCGCAAAACACTTTGTGTACGTGGTAAGAATTGCTTGCGGGCCAGTACTGCAGGAGCTATAAGGACGTTTAGGCAACGAATTTCTTACAATGAATATTTGTTGGCGTGGTGTAGGTAAGTATAACTGCTAACGGCTGAGTCCCCCACCATCCATGAGTCTTTCAGTGTATAGATCAGCATTAGCCGCGAACACCGCGTGAATTTGGCGGCGTGAAAACGAGCCAGTTGATCACCGATCCTCACTCAGTGTGTTTGTAAACAAGGGAGTAAGAGAGAAGGAGACTGTAATGTAATAATACATCACGTGTTATTCGCCATTTATACGCGCAAATATTCAAATAAAATAATACACATTTATTTAGAAAATATTAAAAAATATATAAGCATTCAATTCTCGAACAGACTCAGAGACAAATATTCAATTTTAGAAGCTAAGTATTTGAAAGGTAAAGAAAGAAAATTCACAAAATGAAAGAACCTCTGTTCTTCGCGATATTGGGGGTCCGAGTTTTAATAGCTTTTCGAGTGTCTTTTCGGGGAAGAAAAGCGTGTCTCTGTAGCACGACAACAACATGTGGTTGTATGCTATGACTCTCTTGCTCAAGCTATAGTAAAGGGAACGAAGGAGGAGAGGACCCGAACAAGGCTGCAATGCATTTGTAGACTACAAGCATATTCATTCCGAGTTCGGTCGCGGTATGGACTAGACGTTTTACTCGCGTTATTCATTCGTTCATACTCTTACTTATTTTCCGCGACAAACACTTTTAATGCGGCCGTAGCCGGTCTCAAGCCCGGATTAGACGCAGAGAGAAAGTGTCGTTCTTAATTAAAATACTCTGATTTCAATCCGCGTTTGTTATATTTTGATTGGTATATATTAATTTATTTATTCTTAATTAATTCAAACAAACCGCTCTCGGTTTACGCGCTATCTAACCCAACCCCGGGCTGGGACATCACAAGACCAAACTCTTATGGACCCGCGTTGCCGAAATGGCTCTCTTTTCCCATCAGAAATGCCGTGTACGCTCGACAGAACCGCCGCGACCTAACGAGAAACACGCCTGTCGGCGGGTTATTTTACTATTTAGCGCTCGAGCGCGCTGTTTGAAAGAGATGTAGGTGGGGCACTACGATGTAGTTTATTACTTGTTATTAATAAAATGTTAATAAATTAGTTAAATCGTAATTTAACAATGTTCGTACAGTACGTTAATTCGTAAATGTACAATGTGCGTACAATACGCTAATTCGTAATTGTACAATATTCGAATGTACAATACGTAACCTTAACAACTGTCAATTTTTCTTTTCAATATTAAAATTTCAATCAACACTACTTAAAAAACAAAAAATAAATGATGTTTTGATGAATGTGGAAAGTAGGTTCGTATATTCTGAATGATGAAATTGAAATAAAAAAATCAATATATTCATACCCGGATACATACAATTTGCACTTATTCGCGGATACACTAATCGTAAACTTTGTATTCCTTATGTTATCTTAAACCTCATTTGTTAACCAATATTGCTTAGGCTTAAACAAAGCTTAAATAACTTAAACAAAGTTAAATCAAACTAACAAGCCCAGCCTCTCTATCAACATATCTTACTTTTGATATTATACCTTTCAACGGCTCTGCTGGATGATTGGTCTACGTTATTGCTCAGGAAGTTATGCACCATGGGTTCGAATCCGACCGCCGAAAAGTTTTTTTTTTACACAATTGGTAAGTAGGTAGTGTCAACTCATAATACAATCAATTTATTTATACAACTTTTAGTTAATTAAAGTAGTATAGATGATTTATTTTGATAATCTTTTTACGCCTCCGCGACAAAAAATACATAGGTAAGTTTATTACTCTTTTATTAAAAAATAAAATTTATGTAATTAAATATGGTTAACTTAAACAAATCAGCTATCTGTAAGCTTAAGCTTAACCATACCTTAAATAAACTAACAAATTATTCTCAGCCTCTCTATGAACATATGCTGCTGTCGATATTACACCCCGAGTAGAAATTCTTGTCAGGCTGCCTGCTTATATAATAAGGCCCTTTTCAGGTTACAGTATCAGGGCCTGTTACACCGTACAATTATTCGTAGGACAAAGGAAAAAAGAAAACTGAGCAAATTGGCATATGCTCCAAACAATTCCAAAGCTTTAGAATTGCAAAATACAACTACTGTGAAAACTTCTAAGAGGAAGCGAAATTTCTCAAAAAATGACAATCGTAAATCAAAAACATGTAAAAAAAGTACTAAAAACACTTCATAAATTAATTAAATGTTATTTTCATTTTATCTATTCAGTTAAGTTACGCTATTAACCAACATTGATAATTACTTGCAATTTATCTTAACACTTTGTTCCTGTTTATGCTATACGCATTTTATAAACAAATATTTTTATACTATACTTACCATTATAATATATACAAAAGTTCATTTTATGATTTATTTATAATAAAATATATCTTTTCAAATTATCATACGATAATAAAAAAAGAATAAAAAGTTGCGACGCGGAGATTTGAACGCATATCAAAAAGTTTATAAACTTACGACTTAAGGGGATGCCGGATACCGGCATTGCAGTTTTTCGTTTTATTCAATGAATAAATTTGATTTTCAAATTTCGCAAACGTACGCATAATCTATTTATCACTAAGAATGTGCGTACGTTTGTAAAATTTTATTAAAGTAAAAATTGACTGCGTAAAACGAAAAATCGATAATGTCGGTACTGGGTATAAGATATAGGACTCCGACCTCTCCTTAACTACTCGATTAGCGATGAATACGACATTTACATTATGGAAGTAGCGTATGTTTATTTTGAAGCTGGACGCAAAGAAATTTTGTTTAAACAAGATGTTTTGAGAATTTGGTTATTTATACTACAGTATTTTAGTATTTAGTTATTAAGAGCCTTATCTCATGTATACGCTACACTCAAACATCATAATCAATAACTATGATTTTCATTATATATTAGAATAGATTTTACAAAAATATCTTTAATATTTTTTATTTCGTAACTTGCATACATTTCGATGTGCTTTAAACACGTACACTATCTGCTTATCTAGTATATATATTTTTAATTTTAATTTTTTCATCGTAAAATTAAAAGCTGCATAATAATTGTTATATAACATAAACAATAAAGTAAAAAAAAAATTTCTTTCACGTGGATTCGAACTCGGAAATATTTTGCAATCAGGATATCGTTGAACAGTACAATAAGCCGCCGACAGGCGGCTTTGCTACTCGTTAGGTCGCGGCGGTTCCGCCGTGCGTACACGGCATTTCTGACGGGAAAAGAGAGCCATGTAGAAAGCATCGTGTTTGGTCGCCTTCTCTCTTACTCCCTGTTGTAAACAATTGATAGCGGTGATCAGCTGCTGTATAAGTCTGAAGACTGAGGCATGCGTTCGCGTTAAACAAGGGGTGTATACGATTATAATATACTTTTGCTCTATGCTATTTTAAATAAGTTTACGAAATCATTGAAAAATATTAACAAAACGGCGGTTTCGAAAATTGATTCGTTTAACATTTAGTAAAAAAACATTGGTTTCATAATTTATGGCATAGTGCGTTTCTTACACATAAGAATTGTACACGTAATTATTGTGCACAATTTAGCATTGGTCAAATATATCTATATATAATTTGACCAATGCTAAATTGTGTACAATAATTACGTGTATAATTCTTATGTGTAAGAAACGCCCTATGCCCAATTTATAAGCTATTAATTTTATTTAGGATCTAATAAGGTAAGAAATACACGAATGTAAATGTTCATTCAAAGAAATGTATTTTATAAAGAAATAAAAAAAACTAGTAAAAATGTAGTGTATTGTTTACATAATCAGTTTACTTATAAACGTTATAATTGTTTCGTTACAATATAGTTACATCTTAAGATTTTTCTTGCAACGCTAAATCGTGAATAACTTCGACTATCAAATGTCTGTCCAAATCTACTATCGCATTGAACTGATCTTTCTCCGCCATTTCCTTAGCATGCACAACTATGAAATCCTTAACTCGTCTTCTTAATGTTTCAACGCTGTAGAGGACGGCAATGTTGAGACGTTCCAGAGCATTGTCGACAGACAAATTTTCGCAAAGATATTCTTCGCATATTGTTTTTAGCCTTCCAAGGGCATATTTATCGGCCGCTGCTAACAGATCTTTAGCGATTGTTTCAATTTCCTGCACTTTTCCACTGTAAATATATCGGAACAATTCTATTAGCACTTCGTAATCGATGTCGTTAATTTCGACCTTGTTCTCGGTGTTTTCCTTCATATCGTGCTCAAACATTGCAGCGAATACTGGACTTCTTTTCGAAAGCACGCTTTTGTGGGCATATAAAGTTTTGCCGAATACAATAAATTTCACGTCGCTGAATTTCTTGTCGTTCAAAAGTTGTTCAAAATTGTCCGATAGTTCAAGCTCACGCGAGTAATCGGGCTGCTTGCACAACACAGTGTTTTGCCACTGACTATCCACAGTGTTTATGTTGATTTCACAAAAAATCGTTAATTTATCGTCAGTTAGCATACCTTTCGTTTTATCCATTACCGTACTCCGTTCTATAAACTTACTATAGCCCAAGGCCATTGCCGCAAACTTCATTTTCGATGGACCTACTTCTTTAATTATTTTGTTTTTGTCATCAAGAATAACAAATTTAAACTCCGCATCAATATCAACTACTTCAAGTGACTTTAAAAAAAGACCTGAATATTCTCGATTTTCAATTCTATCACTCATAGGATAAAATCGAAGCTGCCATCGATATAAACATTTCGCGGATGTAAATTCTCTTGATTTGATAAACTGTCCCGATTTCATTATCGAGAAGCCACTAAAATTATGTATCTCCCACTTAAAGACACATTTTGAAACTAACTGTATTGCATTAACATCTCCAGCCCTGATAGCGGTAGAAACCGTGGAAGAACTCATACTCAAACTGATAATAACTTATTAGTATCTAAGAAACGTCCAAAACTATAAAAATGTTATGCTTGTGTAAACAATTGATCGCGAAACATCCACTGTGATGAGGTGAGTAAAGGAGAAAGGAGCTAAGAATGTTTAACTATATCCTATGTATATGTATAATTGCTGTTTGTTTATAATACGCACTGCACGCGAATACGTCTACTCGTGGTCGCGGCTCGTGCGACTAAGAAAGTCACGTGGTGCGTGAAAGAAGGCGAGAAACGATTGGCAGTCAAACTATTAGTGGTGCCACCATGGTAGATTCAATAGAACTATATTGAGAATATAAAGAAAAATGTGTAGTTAAACATTTTGCAATTAATGGGCTCTACGGTGAAAAATAAAACTTCCGTAGCTTTAAAATAATATGTACATGGCATGTTTATTATGATACTATCAATTGATACACACATTCTTAAAAAATGTTATCATATAATATTGAAGATATTGAGAATAATAGTAGTGGAGTGTATATGTACACTGTACACTCGATGTGGATATATTCTGATCGAATGTTTTGAAATTGTGCCATCTTATAGGTTAATTTCTGTGAATCGGACAATCTCATTGGAGTATTTTAAAAACGTTCGATCCGAATATAGGGGAAGGTGGGCACGATGGGTTTGGCGGGTGGATTGGGCATTTAAATGTTCACTAAATAAATGAGTATTCTAACATGATAGTATTTTTTATATGTTGTAAATAGCTTTTACTTTTTTCCTCTGCAAATCCTAAATGAAAAAAATTAATACAAATCGTATGAGAATTATTAGAAATTGAGGACTTCAAAACGTTGTTTTTTCCATAATTCTAATCTATTTCTCAAGAACAAATAAATCATATGAGCTTTGAAAGGGAATTACTTTTACAGTTTAAATCGTAAATTTTTAATAGTATTTTTAATTGATGATCTCCGATGCTCAGGAAAAAAGTAATATTACATATAAAAATACTCTAAAATGGGGCACGACTGGCACCACTAGCGGGGCACGATTGGCATACGTGAGTCGTCAATATATTTCCGCCGAGTTTAACAGCTGATTTTCTTAACCTTACTTTTGCACCCTTAACATTTCGGAGTCGGAGTCTTAGATGTTGGTGAAAGAGTCAGTGTTAATGAAATGGTCTGGTTTTTAGTTTTGATCCTCAATCCTATAAAATGCAAATTTAATAGTAACGTCCAATATTTTTTTTAAATAAATTTTTCATTAATTCACCGTGCCAATCGTGCCCCACCTCCATGCCAATCGTGCCCCACGGGTGGGGAAAATGGGCAGTTTTAGCGGTATTGTACTTTGCAGTATAAAAAACAATGCAATATATATTTTATAATAAAAAATAATGTATCTAAATTTTGAGATATTCTACTTTAAGAAGCACTTTTAATAATTTGTATTGGTACAAAATAGAAAGTACAGGATTCTTTTGAAGTTAGGATGCCCGTACTGCCCCACCTTCCCCTATCCACGTCGAGGATACATACATAAGACTGTCTATTTCTATAAAAGAATGACCGCCAGAATATATTGTCTAGGTTTTCTATGAGTATGATCCTGTGTGCCAATATTGAGGCCAATATCAATAACACGTGCAAAACTTGTGTTTAACAATTTTCAAACATTTGATGTTTACACATTTAATCAATAAATTATAATTATCTATACAGGTTATTCTTGAGTAGCTTTTTAAGTACAATCATAATATACGTGTATTATATTTAAGAATATTATTTTTGTATTTTGATAATAAAAATAAATACTTCGTGCTGTTTTATGTAAGTTGATATGCAAAATAATTCAACCACAAAATATTACAAAATCATAACAGAACCCTTAATATACTATAATATACTATTTCGACTCGTGCTTGTTCGCCTCGACTTGTACTGCAAACGACGCGGGCAAAAGAAAGGCTACTTTACACCCTTGGTACATAATATACTATTATCTGCCGACTTTTATCGCCCGCCGGTCGATAACGGCTACTTTGATCCCAGTTTTTAGGTTAAAAAAGACGCAAAAGTTGTTACAAAAAAAATGTTGTTCATTATATTACCTAGAATCGCATAAGCAACAAAGAAGCTGTAATACATTTTGGTATTAAAAATAGTCATTTATTGTGACATATTTAGGATCAAGATTTTGATGTTTAACAACGGTAAAACTTAAGATATTACTAAGTATTTAAGTAAAGCATACCAATTTACAAAATGATTGCTTCTAAATATGACGACTTTCGATTCAGATATTTTATTAATGTCTAACATAATGTAAGCGATTGGTATTTCGAATTGCATCGATATACCAATTTTGTCATAAGTGCTAAAAAGGTGAATCAAATTGAAAAAATTAAAACTATCGCATTATTTTATATCAAAATGGTTGGGAAATGTGTAATGAATCATTATTATATGGTCTACGTTCACTAACAACTGTTCTAACCTGTTTTACACCTGAAAAGGTTCCCTTGTAAGTTCTACAAACTAGTACCGAATACTCGAAACACTTATATTTTACGATTTTCACAATACGTAGATATGTATGTACTTGTTTTTACATATAGGGGAGAGTAGTATACGTTGAATCAGCGTACAGAATGAAAATTCTGATTTATTTTTATTTTGAAAAATTTTAAGTATATAAATCATTGAGTTTCAGTAATTATATTGCGAATAACACTCCATTTCCGAATTTTGAAAGACTAAACTCAATATTAACAAGTTATATAGTAAACCTTTGAAATTATAAACAAGTTGTGTGGGTCTAATCAAACAATTGACCGCCGATCACCAACACTCTCATAAGCACTGTGAAGGCATAGGCACTTACATATTAAGGGGATGTCGGAGCCCCGCCCCCCTTTTGCAGTCCGACCTATTTTGTATTTCCAATTGTTTGTAAAAACTACAAGTCCGACTGACTTTATCTTATACAGATCGGTTCATTATAGTAAGCACTACGGTGCTCAGCTCTAAATCTTACTGTAAAATTACATTAAAAGAAGTCATTAGCAAAAGTTTGGTATGATAATGATAATGATAATGATGGTTTGTAAACGTTCAAATATGTTTCCTTGAAATATAAATACATTGTCAACCCTTTTTGAAATTTTTTATTTAGATAACTTTTTCTATGATATGCATTGTATCGTAAAAATATCACGTGGTCAAATTGACGCAAAAATTTGACGCTTCATGAAACTGCACCTTTAGGTATGTTCACTTGACATATAGCGAACACTGCGGGACCGCGTTCAAATTTACCTTGATTTATTTTCAATAAAATAAAATATGTGCAATCATTTTAAATAATAAGTCGACTTACTAAACACGCAACCAAAAAGTATTTTATTTTAACTAATAAAGTACTACGCGTGATTAAAAACTTTAATCGTAAATTGTAATTTATTTGGCCAATATACAATTTTGGAGAATTTTAAAAATACGTGAAACTTATAAAGCAAATAATCTTTCATATTTTACGGTTTTGAATTTTTCTTAATAAACAAATACGCTCAAATTTGGCCGTACTTCTTATTTTTATGAGGTTATTTTGGCTAAATTCATAGTTTCTATCTGTGATTTCTATCAACAATAATACAATATATGAAAATATAAGATTGACATTTTAAAAATCTTTGATAAACTTTTAAAAAATACATTATTTTATGTTTAAAATAATAAAATAAATTAAAAAAACTATAGTATATATTATAATTTTACATTTTATACTATTGTTCATAAAAATTATGGATAAAAGTTATAAAATTAACAAAAATAACCTTAAAAAAGCAAGAAGATGGTCGGCGTATTTATTTAAAAAATTCAAAACCATAACATTTGAAACATTATTTGCTTTATTAGTTTCAAGTATTTTTAAAATTCTCCAAAATTGTACTCTGGTCAAACAAGTTACAATTTACTATTACAGTTTTTGATCGTGTGCACTTCATTAATTAAAATTAAATACGTTTTGGTTACGTGTTTAGTAGGTCGAACGTTAATTTGATAGATTAGCATGTGAATAATTTTTGGATCAATTGTTAATTATTTAAAATGATTGCACATATTTTATTTTATTGAAAATAAATCATGGTAAATTTGAACGCGTTCGGCAGTGTGCGCTATATGTCATCAAGTGAACATACCTAATAACCTGTCACAACCGTCACAGCCCACAGGTTAGAGTCGCTATGGGAGAAACAAATTGTGACGTTCTTTTAAAATCGTGTTATAAGTAAAATATCTAATTTTAATTAAAATGAAGTTTTTAACGAATGTAACGGAGTTGTTAGAGTTTACGGGCTATAGGTCTGGAGAATATATTAAAGAGTATCGTTGATACAAATAACTTGATGCACTCCGACCTAACAAACAGTCATTAAAATTCTTCTTGAACATTTATTTTTATTTTTATTTTATTCAAACGAATTTTAATATCGACTCAACAATGCTAGAAGTAAAGAATAGTAATATACAATTTATTAAATTTTTTCTGTTAGGTTTCAATTATTTAATCTGGATATTCAATTGATATTTTCATTAAGTATGTACATTCGACGTGGAAAATATCTGCGATCGAATGCGTTTGAAATTTTTTAAAATCCTCCAAACGAGGTTAGTGAAAATGTACGTTCGATCCAATGAAATCCAATGAAATTGCAGTATTTAAAAAATATTCAAACGCATTCGACCAGATATTTTCTACGTAGAGTGTACCTAAACGGAGTATCTCTTTTCCTTGTGAGAGTACTCTTTTACAAAGATTTCTATGTTTGGTATAAATGAAAAATCATTTTCACTAGTTTAGAAAATTGCGTGCTTGAAAAAGACCCTTTTTTATGCTTGCAAAACGAATGGAAAATTGAGCATTCCGAGCGTCTTTGCAGGAGCGAGAGGGAATAATTACCTCCCACTCCTAAAAATCTCTGAAAATTATATAAAAAATTTTCAAAAATTTAATTTTTTTTAAAATTTGAATTTTACTAAAAAATTTGAACTTTTTATTTCTTAGTGGATGACTCAAAATGCCCATTACCCCATTCCCTTTAACACACACTTGTTAAAAAAAATACGATTTGTGTAACACGGGTGGAAAGGGCCTTGTCAGACTCGGATGATGATTTGAGTACTCGTGGACCGTATCGCAACGACCGCGAGTGGTCCCGCGCGCAAAGGTGCAAGCTCTGCACTTACGCGCGTGGGAACGCTACTACGGCGACGAGCGGAGCTGACTGCGCGTCTTGCTCGCATCCGCTCCGCGATAAGGAGCTAGGCCACGAAGAACTCAAGCTCATCCGTGACAATATATTCTTCAGAAACGTTATTTAGCTTCAAATAAAACCAAAAAGAAAATTTTTAAATTGACAAAAATATTCTTGTTTTTTTAACAAATATTAAAGAACAAAGTCAAAGATACATTAAACAAATGTGATCACCGTGTTTATGAAATTTCATACTACGAGACACTTAAAATAGTACATTGTACAACAAGGGGAGACAATAAGCTATTTGGGCTGTTTGAGCTGTTTGTTTGTCTGAAATAGCTTTTCTTCCCGTGTTGTACGTCGTATTTTTTCGACTAATACCGGATAGGTTATTTGTTATGTATTAAAGTTGGGTAGGTGATCGCGCATTTCGAGTCGTGCACAATGTAGTTGAAACGTATATCAACAGCGGGGGATAGAGTACAGCGCCCTATAGCGGGGAATAAAGTCCCACATGGAAAGAAACTCTCAAGTTGAGTGTTATTTCGTACCCTCAACTAAAATTTGGTGGGTTATTAGACTTGCACAATATAGTAATTCGCGAAATGCGCAATTTTCTACGCTACTTTTAGGCATGAAAAAGGGCCCATTTCATGCCAGAGTCGGAAATTTTTTTTATACTTTGAATATGTTCTATAGGTTGCTATCATAACGTGAGAATTTCTCTACACGAATTTCCAAAGTGGCTTAAAGTCACCCCGGTTCACGGTACTATTAAAGTCTGAAGTAATTTACTGACATTGAGAGTATTTAGACATTTAATTTAAGTGGTTGAAGTATCTCTAAGGATATTTGAATGAAAAGTTACGGTCAATTTAAAATTACGAAAAAATGTAGGTTTTATATTTTTTTTTAGACAGAGGTCTCAGAACCCCAAATAAAAGTTAGTAGAAAACTATTTTAAAGTTAAAGAGTTTGAGCTGATAAAATGGAATTATAATCAATTCAAATACTTCCAAAATTATATGAGACTCTTTATAACTGACTAGGTAACAAAATATAATTAATTTATTCTTCGTGTTTAAACTTGCCTCCACGAATTACGTGACTTATTATAACTCTCGGCAGTGATTGCAGCGTGCTCTGACGGGAGTTGGACCCCCGATAAGAAGGCCCATTTATATACTGCATTCAGTAAGAGGATATGAAATGGAAGAAAAACATTCCTACGTTACCGACTCTATGTTATTTAGTTTTTAAATAAATTCTAAATATATTTTTGGAAAGAACGATATGTCAGGTCGGTTCTTTATCAATAAACAATAACCCAAATTTATCTTTTGTCATACTTACACCTATGATTTTCACGTTTTTTGTGCCTCTAAAGTGGGCGCAAAGCAGCTGTTTTTGAACTGACGGGTGAAAAAAATGTTGTTGCCCTCTCAAAACTAAAAAATTTTGTCCAGAAAATCGATATTTTGCATATAAAAATGTACGTGCGTGCGTGCGTGAGTGCGCGAGTGTGTGTGTAAAAATTTTAAAATTATTGAAAAGTTTGGAAAACATTTTACTGATATTTTATTTTGGTTTAATAAATATATTTTTACACCGATTCTAAAAATAGCCACAATTACACCCGCTTTAGAGGCATAAAATAACGCGAAATCAAGACATATATGACCAAAAGTACGGTATGTACCATGGGTGAAAAGGCTTTTATTGCCCTTGTGTCATTACAATACTCGTCTTCGGCTCGAAATACGCACTCGCCTTCGGCGAAGGCCTCTTTTCATCCTTGGTACATAATATACTATTGCTCGAATTCCATTCATTTTATCACTATAAACTTTTCGATCTTGATGCCCAATGCGGTTGTTTATAACGACAACGAAAAGCTTACAGTGATAAAATTAATGGAATGGCATGAAATTATTTTTGGTTATTGTTTATTAATAAATAAAGGGTCTGCGTATCGTTGTTTTTTAAAATAAAAAACATTTTAAATATTATTTAAAAAATAAAAAAAATAAAGTCGGTTTCGTAGCGATCTTCCCTTCCATTTCACATCCCCTTAATTCCCTTTTATTTCTCTTAATCAATCCTTTATTTGTGAAAGTGTACTTGAAAGTTTTACTTAAAAATTACACAGTTACTAGTTTAACATAACTGTCAGTCCTTAAAACGAGTAAGATTATTATATTTAAAATAAGTGATTTTTGTATGTAGGTCAACATTCTTTTAATTTGCTCAAAAATCTACAATGCTTTTTTTAAACTCGTATGGCTCAATTTTACTATTTTATTCAAGATTAAATATTAAGAATCTTAAATATTTTAGAAACCTAGGATTTTTAGGCTCAAAGACATTAAAGTGATGCCAAAGCCACCTGTCACCGATAAATACGAGGATCCACTTTTCTTATTTAATTTTCAATTTTGAATAATTATCTCTATGGAAAGTTGTTGTTCCAATTAAAAAGAACAACTTTCCATAGAGATATTTTCTTAAAATTGAAAAATTAATGAAAAAAGTGGTTCCCCGTATTTACCAGTAACACGGGGTTTAACATCACCTTAATACTTTTGTACCAATGCTTAATTCAATGTTGAAGATTCAATAAAAATGTTCAAATTTGGATCACTAAACCGTAGCAGTGCACGAAAGAGTCCTTCATACAATTAATTTGGTTAATCTAGTGGTACCAAATCAAAATTTGTACTAATTTATATATTTTCCCTGCTTTTACAATGCTCCGATGTTTCCGTAAAAATGCACACATTCTCAAAATTGATGAAGTTTTTATTTCTTCCCGATAGAAAAATGTAGAATTTTCCTAGTTTTGTGTAAAATAATTTTTAATGTTCTTGTCTTATAAGAGACAATTAATTCATCCTCATTCCGTTGACTCATTTAAGGGTATATTTGTTAAGAAAATCACTAATGGTTAGCGATCTAATGTATCCAGCTCAAAAAATGGCACCGACCCACATTTGAGCGTTCACCCGAATTCTCTCGCATAAAGTTGTCCCAAATATTCTTTTTATGCTTACACAGTGTCACGTTCAACTATTGAAACGATACTGCTCATCACGCGATTGCTACAGTTGCACGTCGACGCCATGTTTCCCCATGTGACTTCTCAGATAATCCTTCATGCGGAAGCCCTTATCGTACACTTGGAACATGTCTGTCAGAGCCAAATGCTAGAAACTCGATCTCTTCACGAAATTATTGAGAATTTATTACGTATGTAAGTTGGAAAAGTGACATGAACTCTTTGACCCCTCTGTGGTTAAATTCATCTTTGTACATTAAATTTGAATCAATTATAATATAATTCAGTAACTATTACAATTTGAGAGGCTTGAATTATCCATGGAGAATACCAATACCCATGCAATACCCATTGAGCTCCAAGGTGGTCTAAAACATATTTTTAAGGTTTGTAAAAAGACAAAAAAATATATTTTTGGTAGGTTCAAATAGATAAAAATGGGAGCTCTGTGGAAATTTTTGAAAATAGCCCATTTTTCGGCCAAATCTGAAACATCAGTACACTCTACTGGATCGCACAGATGAGCTTATGAGCTGAAAATTGTTTTGAATACATACTTCTTTCCATAGGGTACTTTCATATAAAAGATCGGCGGCAAATTCGTTGGCATAGTGCGTTTTATGCACATACGAATTGTACACAACTTAATTGTGCATTATATATATATTTGACCAATGCTAAATTGTACACAATTGAAATGTGTACAATTCTTACGAGCATGAAACACACTATACCAATTTGGTGAACCTCGTGCGCATGATTTCGGCGACATTGGTTGTAATGACATACATATATATATATAAAGTGCAAAACTGTTATATTTAGGATTTATGAGTAAACAAAAGATTATACACGAATGTAATACAAAATGTTCATAGAAAATTGTATATTATAGACGAATTACAGAAATTACTAGTAATAACTTATAGTTTATAATATTTAAGATTTATTATTTTCTTGCCAAACTATAAGCATTGACAACTTCGACTATCAAATGTTTGTCTAAATCAGCTAGCGCATTGAATAAATTCCTTTCTGCCATTTCCTTAGCATGCGATAATATGAAATCCTTAACTCGCTTTTTTAATGTGTTGACGTTGTAGAGATCTGCGAAGCTGAGGTATTCAATAACGCTATCGATGGATAAATGTTTACAAAGGTATTTTTCGCAAATAATTTTCAATCCTGGAAGCGCATACTTCTCGGATGCAACTAAAAGATCTTTAGCAATTTTTTGAATGTCATGTACTTTTCCACTGTAAATAAATCGTAACATTTCCTGGAAAACTCCGTAATCGATGTCGTTGATTTGTACCGTACTTTCAGCATTTTCTTTCATAGGGTGCTCAAACATTGCAGCAAACACTGCACTTCTCTTCGAAAGTACATTTTTGTGTGCGTGAAATTCTTTGCCATCTACAATGAATTTTACGTCGCTGAATTTTTCATCATTCAAAAGTTTTTCAAAATCATCTAAAACTTCGCAGCTATATAAATTATCTGGCTCCTTTGGTCGCACAGAGGTAATGTTGATATCACAACAAATCGTAAGTTTATCGTCCGTCAACATGGCTTTCGTTTCGTCCGCCAATACAGACCATTTTATAAACGTATGAGTTCCCCACTGTCCGCGGGAAGAAAAATTTATGTTTCGCGGACCAAATTCATGAGCTATTTCATTTCTGTTATTAAGAATAGTCAATCTACACTGTGCTTCAAAATTAAATATACAGTATGATTTTATGTAAATAGATAAATATTTTTTAAATTCTTCTGTATCACCCATAGGGTACAAATGTAACTGCCATCGGTATAAACATTCCCCATTGGCGGATGTAAATTCTCTTGATTTTATACACTCTCCTGATCTCATTCCAAAGAAGTCACTGAAGTTATCTATCTCCCACTTAAACATGCACTTTGAAACACACTGTACTGCTTGAATATTTTCAACAATGGCGTTCGGCTGAGGCGGAATAATTAGAGTCATATTAAAACTGATTATTTCTGCGTATAAAAATCGTCCGAAACCATAAACACGGTGTACGAGTGTAAATAATTCATCACTGATTAGCTCGAGGAAATGCCATACACACATCCGTTCGCGGAAAAAAGCCATGTGTCTTCTTCTTCTTTGGATATTGCGTGTATTTACGTTACGCCTGTTTCACCATTAGCGGGTGGAAAATTTCACGTGTGTAATGTGTTGTGGAGGAAAGCGCGAACCGCTAACATGTGGAGGGTCTAGGTCTAGCTAGGTGCCCTCCGTACGTTAACGTATTGTCGCGCAAGTGGCGCCATCCTGACGGATAGAATATAGAACTACGATACTGAGATTATTAACCGTGCAGTTTTAAATTTGTGTAGGGCGGATCAACAAGGAAAACTTACTAGATGAAAAGACATAATTCACATTTGGTTCTCGTTATCCTTCAAATTTGATAATTTATTAATCATAAATATTACAAAATCTTGTACTTTTTAATTGAAATCAAAATGTGGTTTTGATCACAACGCCTCGCCAGAACGGGTTGATGTGATCAAATGGCAAGAAACGCAAAATATCGTCAAATCTTATCTATTATTTTCATGATTTATATTTGCTAAATTTAAGAAAGTGAATCTATTTTACGTCACAAAACGCCCACAACAATGTGAAAACAGTGCTTTCATTAATGTATTATTATATCGTATGAAAATACATGGCAATTCTAACCCCTTTTTGCGCTTCTACCATTTTATAGGTAAATGTGAATATCATTAGGCAAATATAAATGATTGAACTTAGAAGTTTAAATGCTTGTTTTTCCATCTAGGGTACTGGAATTCTTCAGTACCCATCAAATAAAAAAATTGTAAAAATGATTTAATGCAAACTTTCTTTAGATGAAAAGTAGTCGAAACCTATTGTTGTAATTATTTCATCAAATATTCTTTAAATTTCAATTAATTGTAAACTTCTTGTAATTGAAAGATCCGAATGACCCGCGAATGAAGACATCTAATTTTAATTAAAATAGAGTATTTAATTTATATAACTGAGACTTTAGAGTTTAAGATCTAAAAAATACATTAAAATAGAGTGTCATTAATGGTAATGACATATATGGGAGGGTGGGACAAAATGGGCAACTAACAATAAACTACGTTTTCTTGTATTCTATGAGTAAATATTTTTATTTTAATAAATTATTTGATATTTGATTTATTATCATCTTATTTACAGAATAAAATCTACGAAAAGACCATAAAACGCTCATAAATAATAAATATGATCAATCAAAAAAATGTTATTGTTTATAGTACGTAATTATGTCGAATTATGTGAAAATATGTATATTGATAATCGAATCAGGACGTGGATACTCTTGCATTATTACCTTAATATCTTTGTATATACATTTTAAATATACAGATACACATTCTATTAAATCACAATCTACATACATAATGAATATTTAATGTTTAAAATTAGAAATAATTTAGTTTAGACAACTGCAATTTCATTATAACATATATTATATACCTATAGTTAAAATAATTGTCTTCATTTCATAAACTATTATTTTGCAATTACCTACGCGATCGAGTTGCGTATACTATTTTTTCAAACAAGTGTGCAAAGCAATTGCAAAGTGATTGCAAACTGTGCAAAGTACTGTTATGGTTTTACAATAATTTAACTCAAACACCACAATTAAAGTTTAGATAATTTGAAGGATTTACTTAATTTAAATATATAATTAAATATTAAATAAGAAAGGTTACATAATTTACAGTTCTCACAAGGTTTACGTTAGCACACGTAATTATCGTTATAATTCGCAGCTAGCGGTCTGAACACACTCTCGGTCGTGCTTGCTCGACGTACCGGTTCTCTTTGGCGCATTACGGTGTGATGTGTGATAACCCAGGCTGGGGTTAGGTTAGGTAGCGCGTGAACCGGGAGCGGTTTATATAAATAAATAAATAATAAATAAATAAATGAAATAACATATAATAAGCGCGGATTGAAATAAGGATGTTTTAATTAAGAACGACACCTAAAAATGTCGAATAACACGTGACGTATTACCTATCATGTTACAACGGCAAGCGCGGAGAGCGCGGAAGCCTGAGCGACTTGTTAGCGCATGCGCATTATTTAAACTCTTAACAGTACTCTTAAATCCTGTATTATTCGAAGCGTGCGCAAAGTTACTATTTTGGGCACTGACACGGTGAGTCCACCCGGGTCAAGAAATTTGGTGAAAATTTTGGCGGTTTATTTTGTACCTAAAAATGAAGCCTAGCACGCATAGTTTTTTCCAATGGGCGATTTTTTCGAGTATAAGTCATTATACCCCAAATGCGTATAATTTTAGTAAAGAGAAGCACGTCTTCTTCTCAACGTAACTCTGCATGTTTTTACAGCAAAAAATGGGTATATAACACAATAAACGTAGGCGAAAAGAGCTTTAATCTAAGCTGTGTTGCATATAAAAATATGAATTCGAATAAGAGTTATTAACAATTAAAAATGGTGACTGAAGAGGTGTGATAAATTACTGAATTTATAACAATTAAGTTCCGTTCAATATTCATGCATTTTCAGTGATCATATTTGATTGTTAATAACTTTTACTAGGATTAATATTTGTATATGCAACAAAGTTTAAATTAAAGTTCTTTTTGCCTAGTTATATTGTATCAGAGGGCCATTTTCTACTGTAGAAACATACAGAGTTACGTTGAGAAGAAGATATGCTTTTTTTACTAGATTTATACGCATTTGGAATATAATGACTTATATTTCGAAAAAAAGGCCCTATTGGAAAAAGCTACAGGTGCTAGGCTTCATTTTTAAGTACGAAAAAACACCTCCTAAAGCTTCATCAAATTATGTGACCCGGAGAGTGTCGACTCTCTTTGTAAGTGTGATAAGTACTCCATTTGAACATGCTTGGATCAGTGCGTGAATGGGTACTTTGCGCTGTATGCTATCGGTGTGTAGACACATATCCTCGTATACTAAAAAGGCACATAACATCTAGATCAGGAAATTCTTTAGTTGATATAATAAACATATTTCATGATAACAGCGATAAGCGATGGTTGCCACTTAAGGGGTCTACCCTAATTAGACGCGCAAAAAAATGACTATTTTCACGATTTTTTTTTATTGTTTTAAATTAGAAATATTAATATGTGAAGTATGAGGCTTGATAAATACAATCTTGAAATACATGAAATAAATTTTTTTTTATTAATTTTTTTGTTTTTTATTGTATAAAAATGGAGGCCAAAAAATATCAAAAAAAAGATGAGTGCGCCCTGTTGATGAAATCTCCGGAGTGGATTATCTGAAAAAAAAAAAGGTTTTAGATTCAGTAAGGTAATGACTATGTCGCATATCATACGATTTTTGATTTTTTCAAAATTGGCAAAATGGCGGCCATATTTCGAAAAGTAACGAAAAATCACCTTTTTTTCATCAGTTTTTTTTGTTTAAAACCAAGTTAAACTAAAAATTTCAAAAATCGTATTATATGCGACATAGCTATCATCATAAAGAATATGTGGTAAAAATTTGGTAAGGATTGATGCAGTAGTTTCCGAGATTTTTTCAACAAGCCGTACAAAAATGTCATTTCGAGAAAAACGCGTTCAAAGTTTTTTTTAACGAAAAAAACGTGAAAAGTTCTTACCTACGCTTAATCAGCGATGCCTGCACCGTACATTATGCCTTCAGTTTCTTCATAATGTACCGTCTCATCCAAAATAGCCTTCCTTCGATTAATTCTGGCCTCCTTAGAGGCATCTCCACTGCGGCGGTTTGCAACTCGTACGCGCGTTAGATCTCGCTCAGATACGAACTGCTCGGCGATATTGCCGATTTTGACGCCCATCACATCAAATATTTTCAATATTGGCTTCAATCCTTCATTGAAAATACACGCAGCTGTTTGACACGCGATTTCAACAGTTTTTTTCCCACTAAAGATGTGTTTAGGAACCATCGACCAGACGCAGTTGTTGAAAGACTCGTTGTTATTTTGCGTGTTTCCGCCGAGGCACCTTTCAAGAAGTTCTTGTTTTGTCAAATCCTCGTAGATTGGTTTGAGAATTTCTTGAACATCTTCAGCGAGAGCAGAAGGATGTTTAAATTGTCGAACGATGTTGTTTTCCACAGCTTTCTTATATCTACAGGCACGTCGAAACTCGTATCTTTCGACTTGTTCAGGTTCTCTGCAGATGCACTAGCATGACTTGTGTTTGCCTCATGGGCATTTGGAAGAACTCCATGAAATTTACGTTTTTTCGCTTTCGAACCTGGACGTCTCCAGTTTTGTTTTTGATGGATCGTTTTCTTGTCCATCTCGGCAATCACGAGCACAGATGTTTACGCTTACAGATTTCAAACACGACTAATATAGGTTGCTACTTGCTTGAAATTCAAATATACAGGTATCTTTCGAAAAATAAGGGGTCACGAATGAGTAGATTTGAGTAGGGATAGTATATATGCGAAAGGTTTCAGCTGCTCACGTAAACAAAGGCAGGTAGACGATACCGCTCCGAACGGTCACTATTAGCGCGCTCAGGTAACTAAGTAAAAGTCCCTCAAAAGTACACTTAGAATGCTCGGATCTTTATGAAAATTTAATATGATACTTTCAAATATCTATACTTTCGAAAAATGGAATAAAAAAAATCGATTTTTTGAAAATTGCAATTAGGATAGACCCCTTAAGAGAATTAATTTCTTACTGCGGTTAAAATAGCTGATTTTCACACTTTCTCACATTATTTTCATAGTTTTTCACAGTGTTTCACAGTTGTCATTTCCACTAGGGTAGATGCTGATTAATTTCTGTAATAGAAGAACTGCCGCTTATCACTCTATTCTTACAGTGAATTAAGAGTTCGATTCCATAATAGGGAAGGGTGATTCCTCAAAACAGAGTCGATGCTCAAGAAGCTAATCATGGAAAGTATCGATACCTAATTGATTATTTTAAAAAAGAATCGAAGTATCGCTACAGGAATCGATACCTGTTGGTTTTGAATTTTTGATTTTCAGGTTTTGCATTCTTAGTACCTAATTCTGACTAAGAATCTTACTACTCGTATAGTTATCTGTTAGAAGTGTCAGCAAGCAATAATACTGTTTTAGTTAATTTTATTTGTTCCAATGGAACTGCATCATAAACATTAAACAATTCAAAGCATTAATGGTGAGTTTTATAATACATACAAATCAATGCAAGATCCAAATGAAGCTATAAACTCAATAATAAGTGATATTCAAGACTGTTTAGAAAAGGCAAAATATAAGGTTAAATCTAATGGTAAATACACTTAGAAAAGATTGGATTACAACTGCCATAATGATTTCATGTGAAAAAAAAATTACTATATAATCAAATGAAAAGCAATCTAGATAACACACAATTAAAAGATGAATATAAAAATTTTGTTAAAACTCTGAATAAAGTAATTAAAGATTCTAAAATGAAGCATGAAAGAAATATGGTTAAAGCCAAATACTAATAATGGTAGACAGTTATGGAGAGTAATAAATTCTAAAATTGGCAAAGAAAATAAGAAAAGACATATCGTTAGTCATGTAATACGTAATGAAAATGACGAACAAATAAATGAATCTATTGAGATAGCTAGGAATATGAATAAATTTTTTAGTAATATACGCGAAAATATAAACAAAAAAATTAAAAAAAACATTAATAAAGACATCAACCTACTACCAATGAACACAAACACAATATTTTTGAGACCTACAGATAGTTTTGAATCACAAAAGTCATAAATTAACACAAAAACAATCAAAATAATATCTAGTCTGATAACAGATATTATTGCACATGTTTTCAATTTATGTATTGAGAAATGAATATGGCCAGAAGCTCTAAAAATAGCAGAAATTCTTCCTATATACAAATCAGGAAATAAAGATGAGGTTGAAAATTATAGGCCATTATCATTAATATCCAATTTAGCCAAAATATTTGAAAAATTAATATACGACAGAATTTTTTATTTTACCACCAAAAGTAAAATTATTGCAGCAAATCAATATGGCTTTATAAAAAATAAAGGAACAAAGGTTGCTTTAAGTAATATTACTAACAAAATTTATGAAAATTTAGATAAGAGTAAACAAATAGCAATAACATTTATAGATTTAGCTAAAGCTTTTGATACAGTTAATCATAGAATCATGTTAGAAAAACTCTTTAACTATGGCATAAGAGAAAATGCATTCGAACTTATAAAAAGTTACCTGGAGAATAGGTTACAAAAACTTAGGTTAGATCAAATTGAAAGTGACTATGTTGAATTAACCAATAGAGTACCGCAAGGAACAATATAAGGGCCATTATTATTTATATTATATGTGAATGACCTACTAACTTATATGCCGGAAAACTCAATCATATCATATGTTGATGATACTGCGATTGTATCTGCAGATATAACTTGGAATGATGTATAAATAATCATGAATAAATATTTGGATAGGGAGCTGATTGGTTGTCTTTAATCACTAAATATTAAAAAAATAGTATTTATAACCTATGGAAATTATTGTGATAGTGTGCCTAGAAATAGAAATATAAAAGTAAAAGAGTGTAAGTTAAATAGAGTATAAGAATGTGAATATATGGGTATAATTTTTTACTATAACTTAAAATGGTACAGTAGTCATATCAATTATATTATAAAAAAAAACGAAATATTTAGTATTTATATTTTACAAAATCTCTAAATGTATGCAAACAGATACAATGTTAATGAAATATTACGCATTCTTTCATAGTACGAGGGTAGTTCAATAAGTCTTTAGAATGACCAACAGATGGCGCGCGAATCGCTCCAAATCATCTGTTTTCAGTCAGCACCACTCCCGACTAGATATATGGTGCAGTCACAGTCCACATCTTCTGAGTTTACGTGTTTTTATAACCAATTGAAAAAAAAAATTGCTTGTTAAGAAAAATGGAAAAAAACGAGTTCAGAGCGGTAATTAAATATTTTCATTTAAAGGGTTTAACTCCATATGAGATAAAAAATGAATTGGACTCAGTTCATGGCACATCTGCCCCTGCCTTAGCAACGGTTTATAACTGGGTAAATGAATTTAAGCGTGGTAGTACATCAATAAGTGACGAACCATGTTCAGGAAGGCCCGTAGAAGCAACTACTCCCGAAATCATCAATAAAATCCACGATATGGTGTTGACGGATAGAAGATTAAAAGTGCGTGAGTTAGCTGAGGCCACAAGGATATCTATAGGTGCAGTTGTTTCAATTCTACATGAAAAATTAGGCATGAAAAAGCTATCGGCAAGATGGGTGCCGCGTTTGCTCTCAGCTGAGAATAAACGCAATAGAGTGGTCGCCTCTGAGGCTCTTTTGGCGCGCATAAGTCGGAATCCTGAGGAATTTTTTCGTCGATTTGTGACTGTGGATGAAACATGGATACACCACTACACTCCTGAGACAAAGGAACAATCCAAACAGTGGATTTCCACAGGCGAACCAGCTCCAAAGACGGCAAAGACCGTAAAGTCAGCTGGTAAGGTTATGGCTACAGTTTTTTGGGATGCACGTGGAATTATACTTATTGACTACTTGGAAAAGGGTAAAACAATTACTGGTGAGTATTATGCATCATTATTAGAGCAGCTGAAAGAAGAAATTAAAAAAAAACGACCACATTTGGCGAGAAAAAAAATTCTCTTTCATCACGACAACGCCCGAGTTCACACATGCTTCGTTTCAATGGCTAAAATTGAAGAACTAAAATTCGAATTGGTCGAACACCCACCGTATTCACCAGATTTAGCCCCCAGTGACTTTTTCTTATTTCCAAACTTGAAAAAATGGCTCGGTGGACAGAGATTTACGGACAACGCAGACGTCATTGCCTCTGTAAGTGCTTATTTTGAGGAACTTCCGAAAACGCACTTTTCTGAAGGATTAAAAAAACTTAAAAAGCGATTGACCAAGTGTATAGAGCTCCAAGGAGATTATGTTGAAAAATAAAAAAAAATTTACCCAAAAAAAATTGTTTTTATACTTTATTCTAAAGACTTATTGAACTACCCTCGTATGATAAGCTATAGGATTTGACCATTTGCAACCAATTATTTTAAACAATATATATATTGATAATCATAAATAATTATTAATCAAAAATATTCGACGAGAGTAGCAAAGGAGGATATCAGGAGAAGGGGAAAATAAATTTAGTCTCATATACAAATAAATAAACAATTATTTATGGTTATAAACAAAAATAGCGATGGCCTTTATTTCTTTATTTATTGAAAGTAACAACGGCCAGACTCCGTAAACGTTATAAATTTGATACAATATTTGTTTAAATACATCAGAAATTTTAACCAGCAAGTGTCACTCACAAATTAAATATATATATATATATATAAATCTTTAATTATTCATTGCTGTCTTGATTGTATTTTTTTTATTTCTCTTCAATTGAATATTCTGCCTTTTATTATTTAGATAATATAGAACAAAAAAAATATGTATAAATCTATTAGCAAATTTTAATAATAATAACTATTTTTTTTTGGATTTATTTAAATTTACTCCTTCATAATCATCCAAATATTTATATTTAGGCGCGTGGTAATCGAACGAATAGAGTAGAGAGAAAGAGAGTGTTAGTTGAAAGTGAATTTATACGATCTAAAAAAACTTTGTCTAACTACCATAGCACGGGGAGGAGCTTATAGAAATAATTTATATCCGTTGCAAAGATTACAAAAAAAATTATCAAAAATAATATACAAAAATAAATTTGTGAGAGACAGACCAATGAATCTGAAATAACTGTATCATTATGACTCACTGAACTACCATTACAATACGCTAAAAGAAATATACACCAAGTCAAATAATATAACAAGAAATATAAGTATACAAATCCCTCAAAGAAGGAAAACAGTCAGCATAAAGAATCGCTATAAAAATGTAATAAATTTATACAATAGTCTGCCTAAAGAAATCATAACTTTAAATAGTACAAAAGACAACAACAAAAATGTCTAGCTTGGGTGATGAGTTTAGCACTCGTCTTTGTCTCGGGCGCCGTCGACGCCCTTCACTCTGTGTCGTGCATAATACATCCTACTAGAAATAGCCTATTTCCCTCCCTTGTTGCGCAATATACTATCACTTACACTATTCCTGGTAATACATTAGAATACATAAATTACAAATAACGTTATACCAATTTTAATGTATGTAAAATATACTCTGAATTGTATTATTTTCTAAATTATGTTAAGGATGCAATAACGATAACTATACTGATATAAATAAAACAATAGTGCTGAAGGCGCCCGAGATGTACATGAGTGCTCAAATCATCATCCGAGTTTGAAAACGCCCTTTCCACCCATGTTACACATTGTATTTTTCTTAATAAGTGTGTGAATAGAGTCTTTTCATGCATGCAAAGGGAATGGGGAAATTAGTTTATACATTTACTTAATTACTAATTATACAGTACAGTACAATGTAAAAAGAAATAATACCATCTTTTGCATGCTATATTCTTATACATCATAAATTGTTACAATCGAGAAACTAGTGCTTGTAAATGTAATAAAATATAATGTTTTTTAAATAGAACGATATTATTTTTATTTTATTATTTTAATTGGTGCTTATTCATGACATTTATAATTCAGCAACTTATTTTGGTAATAACATATTTTTTTAATTTATAAAGTAGGTAATAGGTAATTAAACTTATACTTGCCGAGATTTTACTTTTGGAAAAGATATTTTTTATAGAGGTTTTACAACTTTTTAAGAGACTGTAGAAATATAACTAACCACCTGTTGTAGAGCCAATAAGTAGAATGTAGAGTCAAATATATCATTTTAATTTTTAATAAATATTTCATTTTAAATATAAAAGTAGACGCTCGATCTATATTCTCTGAATATTTCTTTGAATATTCTTTATCATTTAGTAATTTATAATTAATGTATTCATATTTATAAAGAGTCTACCTTTTTGATAGTTTATTTTACTTGCTGAAACATTTTAAACTTTAAAAATATTAAATTAAAATTTAAGATATTAATATTACTATGCGCATATTATTATATATATGTTTAAGGAAACTGGTTTACAGATAAAAATGCAGCAATACACTTGACAGCGTATTAATTAATTTCGCTACTTTCTTTAGCCTTTATTTGTAATTAATAGAAGCTATATATTGTAGTGGAAATCTTGTACTATATAATTTGTAGTAGTTATTTTAAAGTTTATTTCTAAACATTTGCTATAATTTAAAAAATTATTTATCGGTTTAGTCGTGTTATATATTTAGATACTTTTGAAAAAAATACGTTAATTTTATATTATTATGTTTAATGCATTAGTTTAATAATAACATATTATCTTGAATTTATATGAAAGGGGAATATAAAACTTAGACTTGCCAATATTTTACTTTTTAAATACTATACACAAGGTGGTAATAAAAACAGTGCTAAACAGTTCATTTGAGTTATCATAGTTGTCATTGGGTTATCAATCCAATTTATCTTTTCTACATCGTACATTTTGTAGAAGTAGAACCAGTGAGTTTACGTATTTTTCATATGTGCATTGCAATAATGAAAAAATTTCAAGGTTGTGCTATTATAAAAAGTTTGTATTTTTACGGAAAGTTTCTTGGCCTTTGTCCTTTTCTTCTCGACAATGACAGAGTTATAAAATTCTCGTATATCGGCGCAATTTACAACCTTTTAATCACCGCATCGTATACATACTGTTTCGTTTTAATAATAGGTTTCAGGATTGATCTTCGTTTACCTCGAGAATCACCATTGACCATTGCATTGGATGCTTTTGCATTAACTTTTCAATACTGCACAGTTGTCGCTGCTTGGTTAACTTTTACGTTCCGTCAACAAAGCCTACGAAAAATTTTCGATGCTTGGGCAAAAAGTGAAAGTCTGGCGAAAAATTTAGCCCTAAATTTAATTCGAAATGACTCGGGCAAGCTGCAAAATATCGGAATACGACTAGTACTCATCAATATGTTGTACACCATCATATTTCTCACCGATCACTGCACATTGTCAGTTTACAAAAAGTTTCAAGAGCAGGCCAGCGCCTGGCTTTGGTTTAACGCTCCTAAGCTCGTTATTTACAACATGTACTACATTTTCATTGAGCTGATGTTCGTTTTGCGACAAGATTACAGATCTCTGAACAAGGTGCTTTTGCGTTCGTTTTCGCGCAGGATCGTGAAAGATCCATTTTACGACTTTTTAGATACATCGTTGATCTTGTCAAAAAAGCTTCACGCTATAGGTCAGCTTCACGAAAGTTTTTCCAACCTCCTCGAGCATATTACGAGTTTTTTTAGCCTAACGATCCTGTTCGCGATCACCGCAACGTTTATACATTCTTTCTTGGATACTTATACAATTTACCAATGCTTAACGGATAGAAAGATATGGGAGTTTGGTGATTTTAGCTCGTATGTCATGAATCTGGTGTGGTTGACAACGAAAATTCTGGGCGTTTATTTTCTCTGCAGTGTGCCTGACTCTATGTCAGCAGAAGTAAATATAATATAAGTCATCGTATTTGTTTCTACTTAAATAGAAGCAATAAGTAAAATATGTAACTTTCTTGTTACAAAGTTAAATTAACTAAGAACTGGCTAGTTTCAAGTAAGATTTCAGTAAAGAGCTCGGTCAACGAGGTGTAGGAAAGCCAGGAATTTTTATGGGCCAGCAATTATTAACCAATAAAGTTAATTGTCATTGATGTTGTACTCTCAAAACACTATATTATTTGATTGATTTACATTCTGATTCTGTAACGTCAATTATTAATTACATAAAATAATTTTCTATTTTATGTTTCTAAATACATTTTATATTAACTAGAAATAATCCAGAAATTTGCTTAGAAACATGTCGTTTTAAGTTAACATTCAGGTAAAAGTACCATTGATTGGACGCTCAAGCTCAGTAATTGAACACTTCAACATATTTATGTAACAACAACAATAACATATATTAAAAAAGTATGAAAATAATTAAACACCCCATTAACCAGGCTTGCCGCGGCAAAATCCCGGCAATAGTTGCTGTGCAATGTTTGTTAGCAATTTGCTTCCAAGTTACGCTCAAGAAATGACGAATATCAAGGATTGATGTCAATGTGCTGTAAAATTGACTGCACATGATAGCCACCAAATTGCTGCCATACACGGACGCAGATTTACTTACATTTGATGTGTAACTGTTGCTGCAAGTTTTGTACATCAATTTGCTTTCAACTTGTTTTCAATATTATTAATATATTATATTATTTTATTTTCAATATTATTCACGTAATATTCAATAAAATTACTCATATATGCGACAGTGTAAGAGAGAAAGGGAAGAAATTAATAATAGCATATTGATGGAAATTTGTTTAACACAAAAATCGAGAAATGTGACGACAATATGATGTCAATGTATGCCTATGATACGCCTGTACATCATGAGCAATAGTTGCTGTAATTTTGCCTTCACTTTGCCTTCATAATGTACTTCAATACTTGATACAAAATTTCCAGCATATACGGACGCAGTTTTACGTCAAACTTACGGAAATCGATAGCAAAACGTGTATGTCAAATTGCTAACAATTTGCAATACATCTGGCTAATGGGGCATTTAAATATTCTTTAATTATTACCGAATCACAATTCACAATGAAATTTGTTCGACTGACTCTTGACCAACCATTGGTACGTTTAAGGTGGTCCTATAAGTAGATTTTGAAATATATGTTGGTTAAAATATAATCTGGAAAAACTAGCAATTTTCAATAAAAATTGATGATTTTTCAAAACTATTCTTGCGCTTGGGGATGCAAGTGTAGATTTTGACAACAATTATGCAATTTCTAACACCTGTACCAAACACAACTGCGAACTCCAAATTTTCAAACATATGATTAAATAGAAAAATGAAATAAAAAAGATCGATTTGTTTCGTCAAAATTTACTATAGGACCACTTTAACTTATACCGATTTTTGTAATAATATTTTAAATTTTGTATGCACTTCTTTATTAATTAAGTTTTGACACTAGTATATAATTCAATGTATAAGTGATTTGAGGTAACTCCAGTATGAGATATAGTACACTAAAAATGATCTTATACTATAAATTGTTATTAACACTCTACTGAAATCCTTTAACATAATAGACGACACAATATGAAGATAAACTGTTATCTAAAGAAATGAAAACACTTTTATTCTTAAAACACACGGCGATGTTTTTAACCGATTTTAATTTAAAAGGTCTCATTTTGTTCTTTGGATAATTTTAGGGGGGTTTATCAATGGAAATTTTTTAAAATAATCAAAACCCCAAAAGTTACATACAATTGTTTATTCTTGACTAATAAACAATTAGTTATAACTTTACTGGAGTCACCTCAATATATGCAAGTACTTATTAGCACTAAAACTGTTTATGTTAAGAAGTTTTTGAACTTATTGATTTTCTGTAATTTTTAGGCAGATCATACCGTTATTATTCTTGACCGTATATTGAATAATTGGTACCAAATGAAAAGTTGCAGAGAAGTGGTAGTACTCACTCTATTTGAAGTTTTTTTTCTAATCTTATTAGACGTTTATATAAATCTTATTCATCATATTTTTTTCAGATAAAGAAGTTAATGTTACAATTATATCAAAAAAATAATCGTGCTTCTCTTTATGGTCTGTTTAGTCTTAATTATTACTTACTTAGGAATGTAAGTTAAACTTTTCGAAATAAAATTTAAAGGAATAGCGAGTTATTATGTATACACAATTTTCTGTTTTAGATCATGAGCACATCTATAATGTTTCTTGTATTTATGTTTCAACTTGATGATTTAGTTACCTAACGAAAGATAATGCTTGCAAAGTGTAAATAAGTTTTAAATAAGAGAAATAAATTTTACATGAGTAAAATATATTGTTAAATATCTCCTATCTCCTATAATATTAAGATCACAAAAGTCTCCGGTGGATGGATGGATGGATGGATGGATGTATGGATGGATGGCGATATGCTTTAAACAGCTCCAACTTCATAGTCGTCCAAACTTTCAGCCGGGTAACAACAGCAGCAACAAAATGATCAGCGAATGACGAAGAAATGAAGAATATTTATAAAGTAATAACTGTTGTTTTCCGTTAGAAATAAATTAGTCAATTATTATTAAAAATTAGACTATTATTTTTCTTTGTATTTATTGCTTTTCATTTGAAATAGTCGGCGAAAGTTTAAAACGTTGTTAGACTAACCTTTGTAATTTTTCTGATGATATGCATATCCCTCGCACGCGTGCGTATTTTGTCGACGGTCAAGTTTAGTGTGACAGTTCGTCGGACATCCGAAATTCAATGATTTTTTTCATTGAATTTACGTCGAATGACAATTTGAGCTCAGATCTGCGCAAAATACATATCAATATCTATCATTGACAATTGTTTCAGCTCAAAATATTATTTCTCAAATGAAAATCAGTGGCGCAAAGGAACCCATCATTTTCCTCATTTACTATATATATTTTCTCCGGTATACTATATGTATGAAGTATGCTATATCGAGTGTTTAGCGGGACCTTAAAAGGAGATCGGAGTCCTATACCTTATACCCAGTTACCAACATTAACGATTTTTTGTTTTACGGAGTCAATTTTTACTTTAAGGCAGGTTTGCCGTGGATTTGCCCTATTTATTCAATAATTTTTATTTCATACAAAAAATAATCTTTATTGTTCAAATTTTTTACATATTAAAATACACATTTTGAAGATATAAAATTTTTTTTTACGGATTTTTTATTATTAATAAAAATTATTGAATAAATAGGGCAAATCCACGGCAAACCTGCCTTAATAAAATTTGAAAATTTCATTTATTCATTGAATAAAACGGAAAACTACAATGTCGGTATCGGGCATCCCCTTAATTACTGATCTCTTTATTATGCGAGTTAACAATACAAATTAAATACATTTTGCAATGCAGAATGATGTGGATGATACTTGCTAACACTTTCAGCACCCATGTCCATTACAATAGACATACTCGAAAATCTAAGCGGATTTTTGATGACATAAATAACATATAAAACGCAAAAATTACTTAAACATATAAATAATTAATATATGTTTAAGTAATTTTTGCGTTTTATATGTTATTTACGTCATCAAAAGTCCGTTTAGATTTTCAAGTATGTCTATTGTAATGGACGTGGGTACTGAAAGTGTTAGAAAGTATAATCCACATCAATGTCAATTATTCACAATTACATGATATAAATAATTAATATATCTTTCCAAAAAATAATTTAAAAGATATTAAAATGAAATTTCAAAAAATCGATTGAATCTCCGAAAAAAATAATAAATAAAAATTTTAACGAAAAAGTGCTCCGCTATTTTTGTAATATGTACATATCAATAGGAGTCGAATAACCGTCGAAAAAAAACTTTTCGTTCATCATGTCACCTAGAATCATGTGAGGAACAAAGTTCCTTTAATAAATATGGTATTGAAAATAACGATTTATTGTGACGTGTAGGATCAAAAATTTGAGGCTTTACAACGGTAAAAATTAAGATATTATTGTGTTTTGATAGCATACAAATTTTCAGAATGATTGCTTTTAAACATAAAAAGTTTTCTGGACTTGTAAAAAGGAAGTCTTTATTGGGTTTAACCCAGGCCTGCCCCCTTAAATGCGACTTATTTCCATACGTTCAATGGCATAGTGATGCAGTGGCAGAGTAAAACAGGAAGTGACCGTATTTAACCACTTTGAGTCCGCTTGTGGAAAACCAGGTTAGAGCTACTCTTTAGATCTAGGTTTCAACTTTCATTTAATGCGTATTTGGGTGAAAATCGCTGTCGCCTCTCGGACTCTAATAACCTCGCACATGTGCAAGATACCCAGTCATTGGCCAACGAAAATTGATTGGACTATCTTCTACCAGCGAATTTCATTAATTTTTTAGGGTAAAGATACTCTTTTAATTTAAAGCGGATATTTTTCTCTTGGAAAATGATGATATTCTACTCCAAGACCTTTTAGAGAGTTCCATATATATAGGTAAACAATTTATTAGAGTATGTAATTTAATCAATTGGATTCTATAAAAAGATAATGTATACTTTTTTTAAATTCTATAATTCTATTCACTATCCAAGATTATGATCTATAATTCATTAATCTTTTAGATGCTTCGTTTCAATTATATTTAGTGAGCAAGTAATCAAGTAATTTAATGGCAATCATTTGTAATAGCACGATTTGCATAAATGTCTTTGGTTGTACAATGCGAAATCAATAATTCTACTTTTTTATGAATTATAAAAATAATTATAATAACACATCATTGATTTTTTTAATACAGCTTAATAAGAAGTTTTGCTTTTCAAATTTTCTAAATACTTGTAATGATGCATAAACTTTAATTATTTTACAAAAAAAGTGTATATACTTATGTACTCACGTAAGATGTTTTATAACATCTTTGGTTATTGTCGGAATATATGATGATTTACAGGGTTAAATGTAATAAAGATTCAAACGAGCATGAAATTTCTTTCTTAACTGGCAAAAATGATAAACTTTTTTTAGTAACTAATTTTTTTATTTGGATATTTATACAAAAATAGAACTTTGTTTGCAAAACATTAACAAGAAAGAAATTAAATCCAAAATTAAACTTCAAATTACGTACATTTTTTTATATTATACACTATATAGCATGCTTTATAAATACAACTATTTAATTTTGATTTGCTTTGCGAATATATCGAAAATAAACGTAGATTTGTCAACATTGCCAGACCCTTTTATAACCTGCAGATACTGCATGTACATCAACAACGCATAATGCAAGAGCCTTTTACATTATGTATTAAAAATTATTTCTTTTGTAAGTTGCTAGTTTATAATGAAAAAATCATCTATAAAATAAGATAGCCCTTTAATTTTAGATCAATTGTAAATGAACAAAAGTTAATATTACTGTAAAGACTCAATTCATGACCTGAAATAAATAAATCCTTTTTTGAACTTTAAACATTTATAAAAGAAACTACGTGCTTTAACACTAACAATTGCTGAATAAAATATTTAACATCAGAATACCGCAAAACAAAATATTAACTTATTTCATAATATTTTAATTATATTTCCTGCAAGTTTCAAACATATCCAATGCCATTTAAAGTTTGCATTAGGTATGCTATCAAATGTAAATTGTTCTACTCAACTCACATCCAACAAGTCTCAAAATGTTCATAAAACTATAAATTTATTTGTAAAAATGGACTCAACAATTCGCTGCGAGTTAACCAATGATGGTTAACTCGCAGTGAATTGTTGAGTCCATTGTTACAAATATATACCACAACGAGTATTCAACATCATATTGCAACTATAAATTTAATATAAAAGATATAAGGTAAAAACTTTACTATTTTTTATCATTTTTATCTTCATTTTGAAGCATCATTCGAGTCTGGCTATATATAATGTGCTGTGTCGTGTCATGCGTTATATCCGAATGATTTGTCTGCCGGTCCGCGTTCCACGGCGTTCCAAATAGCAGAGGAGACACAATTCACATAAGTCTAAACGTATAAAAACCACACTAGGTCTTTGATTTTTAACTAAAATTGTTATTACATAACTTATATACAAATCTAATCTTATCGGTTGACTGGAATGCCGGAAAGTACGCACTGAATACACGCACACAACACTGAAAAAAAACTTTAAATCAGGCGTTCTTAAATCATGGCGGCGTCACTATGACAACAATTTAAGCTCGTCTTAAAGGTACCTTAAGATGACTTTAGGACACCTTCAAGTTACTGCCATAGCGACGCCGCCATGATTTAACCCCGCGCGATTTAAAGTTATTTTTACCGTCAAGTGCACAAACACGGCGAAAGGTGGTGGCGGCGAGCAATGCGCGTTTTTAATTGTCTTTTTAGATGTTTATAGCGTTACAAAATAACGCTGTGAACATATAATTTTTTTCGAATTTTTCAGTTTACCCCATATCTGGGCGCCCGCCGAGGCGCGGCTAAACATGTTATAAAACATCACAATCATATTTAATTCATATTCAACAGTTTTCGTTTAAATAAGCATTTATCTTTATTGAAAAAAATATTAAATGTAAACATCACTAATTTCTGAGAACCAAATATAAATTTTTATTATATTACAATAATCTACAAAAATTTATAATATCTAATTTATTTATATCTTTATGGAGATAAAGAAAAACTAAGGTAAAGTATTTGAGGTATCAATATTATACTAAACTTTAAAAAAATGTATACTTTTATGTACAAATAAATACTAGATTTAAAGCCGACAAAATCTTCAATACTTCACGCTGAATTTGATGTACTCAGTTGAAGCATAAATATGAGATACGTAGTAGAAGTTGTAATAATCTTAAAATTGTAAATAAAAATAAAAATAATTTATTTGTGTGTTTTTAGTACTACGTTTGTTACGGAAAAGAATTAACTAATTTTAAATATACTTACAGTTTGAAAACATTTAAAGTCCAAGTTAAAGAGACCATAAATAGATATGCAAAGTTTTTTGTTGTATAAGTTTAGCAGAAGTTTTGTTATCTAGGGTAATATATAGAATAATTTGATTTGTTAACTTTAGTTTTTTTAGGTTAGGTACTTATAAGTAAACACAAAATAGAACCAAAAATTTTTATAAGTGAAGTACCGTTGGATCTTTTTGGCAGCTTCTTTCTCCCGTTTCTCCAAGAACTTTTTGAATAATATCAACTGTCATATTTGCCTGAAATAAAAAAGGATGTAACAGAAAAATTCTATTTTCTCAGTAATATTATTGCTTTACAATTTCATTAACTAATTTTTCAATACAATTGGGTAAAAACATATTTTATCTAATACCATATTTTGATAGATTACATCATGTGACTTTCTTTGTGAACTGTTGAGGTTTTTTGAAATATTTTGAAAATTAAAGAAGATATAGCGCTTGGAAGTTGTTGTGACGTCGCGATATTAACGCCGGTATCCTTTCATGCTTTAATACGGTGACGTTATACAAAGGAACTTTGAAACGCTATAAGTTGTGTAAAACTTAATAATTTAAAAAAGAATTATCTTACTCAATTATGTACGTATAAAAGAATAACGCATAATTATCATAATATCGCGAAATTCATCTTATAATGGTACGTAGAACCTCTGGGCATTGATAATCTCGGCTGTTTCTCCCCCGCACGGATATGTATATGCGCGGGGCCCCGAACGCAAAAGTTTTGTGTCGAATTCTGCGTACATTATTATGTTATTATAGAAACATTACTGATTTAAATTATTTCGTATTATATAAAGTTTCATATAAAGAGGTTAACACCAAAAAATGTTAAATAAAGAGGTTAATACCGAAAAACGTTACATAAAGTATTGCAAAGAAAAGGTTTTATAATTTTAAAAGGATTTTTTATAAAAGTTTTCTAAATAAAACTTTATTTAACTGAATTTTTCTTGTATTTAATCACAGAGCAGCCAAGGAGGGAAAGTGCATTATGTACATCAGATCCGGCTCTGGTGCTCGACGCTTATTGGCCGGCGCGCCGAACCTACATCAGTACCAGTGCCGGGGGAGGGCTCGCCCAGTTGGTATAAGTGCCGGGAGGGTCGACTGTATGACTGAATATTATTCAGAAAGTCGGTTGTCAGATACTTAATAATGCTAATATCAAACTGTCATCAAGTACACTATCGTTATATTTATCCTCTAAATGTGATTACCTCATCGGTAACTGCCGTTGGTAGAGCACACAGAAAGTACAGGATGAGAATTTCCACAGTCAGCCAGGCTACGACAGAGGCAAAGTCACATAAATCTAGCACCTGCCAATTTCCGTCGGATTTTACGAAGAGATAGATGCGGTAAAAAGAGGTGGAAACGTGCACGAAATTGTCGATGATCGTGCTGAGAATCGTTAGACTGAAGAATCGCGTTAACTCGTCGAGAAGCTCGCTCAAGACTACGTGCAACTGTCCAATCTCTGGTAAAACAATATTGGTGTACGACTGTTCGATAAATAATATAGTTTAACGGTAAAAAAACGCTGCCAACTGATTTGGCACTCAGCTTTCTCAAAGAGGTATCAGTTATGCTATATTGTACATTATATTATTATGCATAGATTGATATCTGTTGATGAATTTGGCAAAATACGTAATATATTATAAAGCAAATTTGCTTGAGATATTCATAAGTGCATATTAAGCATTACAAATACGTTAAGTTTAAGTGTTAACTAAAAATTAAGTTTTTGCACACAGATGGATTAAATTATGTCAACTGGGTTTTCAGCCCAGATCAGCTACACATATACACAAACACAACACTCGCACACGCAAGTACACACACACACACACATACACACATACACACATACACACATACACACACACATACACACATACATACATACAGATACACATATACACACACGCACACACACAGATCCATATAATAGATCGGACATTTTTTGGGAGTAACTTATTCGAATTCTTCAAATCATATTATATGTGTTTACGTTAAAAAATAGCAAACTTTTTTTTTATCAAAACAATGCAATCTCTTTGAGAAAGCAATTAAAAAAATTTCTTTAAATAATTATATACATAGAAAGTGGCATTCACTAAGTAACTATACAAATTCTTGTTAATATTACGTTCGATCTTTGATTTTAATATACGAAAAAAATGTTAAAATGAAAGTATGTAATGGATACAATAAAATTTTAAGAAGATCTGGAATACTGATCCGATTTCTAACTTGTCAGCTTTTACCTGTTATAACCTTTTGAATAAATATTTCGTAAAAACTATTTTATCCTCTCTAAAGTAAATAATTTAACATTTTTTAATCCATTCAGCTCTTAAAATTAAAATATTTCTATATGACATTCATTTTTTTACAGTTAATACCTTCGAGCCTATCGTAATTATCTATACACTGACGCAACGATGAATTCAGTTCATAAAAGAAATCCAGAATAGAAGTCATTGCTTCAAAAAATACAAAAATGGCACAAAACGTAACTATGTGAGGACTTTGAAAGAGAATCCAAAATGCGACCTCATGACTTGATAAAAAACCATTCATCAGTAACCTTAAATGTTCTATTGAACAGACGAAAAAGAATGTAACACTAATTGCAATCAATTTAACTCCTAACATAATCACGTTTGAAGTAAAATTTGGTTTTCTACACTTTGTAGGATTGACATGCGAGATTCGATACTCGATAATTTTTAATTTTTCGAAGAACGTAACCAGACACTTTTGACGAAAACCAATGATAAGTAGACAGTTAATGATTGTCAAAGATTGGAAAGCAACCGCGATCATGTCGACGATCATTGCGATTGAAGTTTCTTTGGGCAGCAGGAGTAGAAATCGTTTCTGGCCAGCTTTCACGCAGATAAACAAGTAAGCACTGGTTAAGAATAAATTTATAAATAATCCGTGATAAGAAAATTGTGGGTTAGCTACAGTATCGAAGGAAAACGGACATAATCCAAGCATCTTCAAAAAGTAGTAAACAAACAATTTTTTTCCAGAAAAATACTTCATAATTGTAATTTTTTTACAATTCTGAATGAGATACTATACTAATGGAATGAAAAATAATACGACTATACGATATTTCATCTAGTTAATTATACCGCGATATAGGTAATTGAATGTTAAATGTTTGATTATGATTACGTATCTAAATACTTTTATCTATAACATGTCAATATTCGTATAAATATTATATATTAGTGATACGAGAAAAATTATTTTATAAAAGGCAATTTTTTATATATTGCTCCACCGTGTACAATTCAATGTGTAAAAACTAAAATTAAGTATGAAAAAATAAATAGCAATTACTTATATAAAATAATTTTATTGTTTCTACTATTTAGTAAACTCATATTTTAGCCAACAAAATCTCAACATTATTTATCGAATTTCATATGATAATAGCACGTAATAATTAATTACTTTTAAGCCGCAACATTAATCATGGTGATTGTTAAAAAATACCGTTAGAAAATAAGGAGAATCAAGACATTCAACAACAATACTAAATAAAGAAAAGATTTAAATTTATTATCTTAGATACAATAGAAACTAATATAAGTATTTTAATATGGTATTTTTATTAATATCAATTTATATTTTCTAATTAAGACTACAAACGTAAATTAGAATACTATTACATATTTATTACGAATTGGATTAATACGATATCAATTGATAAATAATTTTACTTATGAAGCTATTTTGTTAATTGTTATGCACTATATACAGGTATGCTTAAATCTATCAATTTTTCCATGGTCCCTATTATAAAATCCATTATTCTTACAATTTAAAATAAAATACGTTAAGTCAATTAAATTTGTTTGTCAATACAAAGTGCTTTTTAGACTTTAGTCATAGACATGTATAAACTAATACCTGGCTTTTGATGCCTCTCGTATTTTATTTTAATCAAACATTTTACTAAGTAAAAACGTAGTTTGAAATACTATTATCTATTTCTTAGACTTAGAAAACTTAAAATAATCATGTGAAAAGTAAATCTGATATATTTTTATGACTGGGATACCATGGTCAAAACTGGTATATTAACGCTTTTGTTATACCACTTCTGGTTATCCTTAATTTACTATAAAATTGCAGTTTTCGTTGTAATTTTTTAATTTATTCTTAATATTTTAACCTTATTAATTGTACCTGTGCAGTTATTTTTTATCATAAATGATATTACTAAGTAATATGAACGTTTTAGTCATCTGCTTCTCCTGTCGATTTGCGTAAGAAAATACCATTTTCGATACACCTCAAACTATACGTATTTTTCCTATCAACATATACTGAGCTAAGTTATACAATGTTCTAAAGTACTTAAGAATGATGTTAATGCCGAAGTTAAGTTTAAAATGATTAAAGTTATGTTAGATGGTCAAAACCAGAGCACTGGCCACAAACGGTACATCCACCTTACTAGTATTCATTAATTTACCAAAAATGCATAAAGTATTACATTCGTATGTCTATTATTTCATAAAATTCCTAGATTTCTGTCTATGTATACCAGACAAAGAAAAATTTGTCAAGTTCTCCTATTTAAGGACATTTTATAACATTCATATACCGTTTTGTACACCTGGACTTTCGTACAAGTCTTGAAGTATTTATCGTAGCATCATCATATGCCCCAAGAAACACCTCTGGTTGTCATTGAAGACAGATTCTCTGCTGAATTTTTTTATTCGACTATCTTATCGTCTTGGCTGACCGTTGTTTGCTAACAGACAAACTTGAGGGACATCTTCGCATCTTTCAAAAATGTTCACAGTCTGGAAAAGGACTTGTAAATTCATCGCTTGAGAATCAGCACCGCAAAAAGTTTCAGAGGCGCCAGACTGCCCTTTATTATCGTTAATTACATCTGTCTTACGGTTTCGACTACTTCTCTGGTTGTTTCTTCATTGTGCGAGGATTTGCAAAAACAGGAGGGGTTGCGGTTTTTGTATAACATTCCGAATAATGTAATTTTCAACGTTACCTTCATTTTAATCGAACTCGTCAGGTTTCTTCGAAAACGTTACAAAATATTGAATAGCGAAGCACTGGCATTAGTTCGAAATAAACGAATTAGTTTGACTGGCGTCCATGACTACAGAAATGTCGATGACCTGTTCTGAAAAGATAAATTTATTCCATTACTTTTATACGTCGACAAGAATAGCATTTTGAATAACATGCACGTTTGCCAAGATTTTACAGTAATAGTTTAATGGGTATAGGGAAGAACAAGGTAACCGCAGTAACATATTACTAATTAGTTTCAGTTAAAAAGTAAAACTGTTGAATTTATAAGCCAAAAAAGGAAAAAGAATTTTGACCGAATGTACACTCGACGTGGGAAATTTCTGGTCGAATGCGTTTGAAATCGTCCAATGAGCTTAGCGAAAACGTGCGTTCAATCCAATGAGACCCAGTAAAATTGCAGTATTTCAAAAATATTCAAACGCATTCAAGCTGAAATTTTCCACGTCGAGTGTACCCCGCATTATGGGGTAATTTCGGTCACTTTTAAAAATTTCTCCTAATGAATTAAATTAATTAAATAGGATTAATAACATTATTAGTCGTCGATTTTCTGTGAAATATGTAGCCCATAACTTACTAAAAGTACCTCAGACCAGAAGCGCAGCGCGTCAACTTAACCTGACTTTCAGGATCGTTCATTATAAATAATATTCTGATCGTCATTACGCCATAGTGCTTACATAATTTAAAATGGTATTTCAAAACACTCAGAGGTTTATACTATTTCTTTTTCACTATTTCATATTGTAAGGTGTTTGACTTAATAAAGTAGCAACAAATAACTATATAAAAATGTGTGTGTCGTGGGACACGCGGCAGATGTGAATAACACCTTGACGATTTTTTATATTAAAATAGGATAGATATAGATTTTTTAATGGAAATACAAATACACTTTTGTTGTTGACTGATTCGTGTGTTTGTGCCTTGTTCATTGTTTTCTTTGTTTACGAGAGTAATTATTGGTTTGTGATCGTTGAAGTATGCTACGCAAATATTTGATTTGATGTTTTTCAAGTCGCTAGATAATACGGCGTCAATGGTAGTATTTTTAATTGTTGTTGAAATGTGCGGGTCGTTTCTCACATGTAGATGTAATTTATCATTTAAAAATTGTATTAACCAAAGTGTCATTGAAGTTCTCATTAAAATCTCTGCTTAATATCATTGAGTCTCAGGTACTGATTCTCTTTAAAATTCATGTTTTTTGATGTTCTAAACGACGGTATGGGTTTCATAGGTTATTCTTAGGCGGCCCATTTTCTATGTATCCTGTGCATCGTTATTTACCAAAGTGGCTAAAGTATTGTATTTTTGTTAGCGGATTCCTATTCAGCGACCCAAAAAGTATATCAAGCAATACAGTTAATTTTACATAAATTTGAAAAAAATCATAAAAATGAAAAAAAATTGTTATAAAACTAAAACGAATAAATGACTAATAGTACATTATGCATCAAGGGAGTAAAGTGGGCAATGTACGCACTGTGTGACGTTGCCGACCGAGCGAAGCGAGGTCGGCATTTCACACAGTGCATGCTTGCCTACTGTACTCCAGAGGTGCGTATACTACTTTTCACCACACCCCCGTAAAGAAATGACTGTACGCATCTCAGCAGGCCGTACAGTACCCCATGCTCTGCCTAGAAGTAAAGTGACTTGTGTACGCGCGACGCGCTGTTTTACTGCTCGAGACGCAGTCGAGAGCGGAAAAAGGCGCATCGCGCATGCGCAAGTCACTTTATTCCCTAGGCAGTCCATGCGGTACTGTACGGCCTGCTGAGAGGGCGTACAGTCAGTACTTTACGCGCAGTGTGGTGAAAAAGTAAAAAATCGATTAATAACTAAAAAACAGAAAAGCATGGAAAAATAAAAAATATTATTCGTCAACCATTTTAGTGCGTCAAAAACAAAAAAAAACAACCCTGAAACATTAAATTTAACCTTGGATTACTCGAGATATTAGGATACATACGTAGATGCACAATTACACACTATTTATATATTTTTTAATTTTTTAATTTTACACAACTATTTATAACGAATAACTAGACGACTGCAGGTATACGCGGAATAATTAAATTTGAAGAAAAATTATACCCTACAAGGTTACCTCTGTAGCTAGACAAATTTAGAGAATTTCGGTATCCAGCAGCGATAGTATTTCTTTTTTCATTATATAAAATAAAATAATAATTATTCGGTCGATACTGGGAGAAAGCAACAAAATATGAATTTTTAAAATCTTTATTTTATAAAAGTGCTATAATAGTTTGAAGTCCCATTTAAATATTAATACAGTTACTGTTTAACAGAACTGATAGTCCTTGAACGATTATGAGCAACATAATTAAATTTAAATCTTCATTTTAATGAAAATAAACAATGATTCCACAACAATTGCGCCACTGATCAAAACTCCTGCCCATCGGGTAACCGAGTTCTGTTCAAAGTACTCCTTCTCACACGATTCGTCAAAATTATCGCTGATACGTGTTTACGTCATTATGTATATTATTATGCAGACGTATTTCAGAGGGCTTCGCGCGTCCCGTTCCTCGTGCAGATCTTCTCGTGCTTGGCGCAGTTGGCCTTCCTCGCGAATGTTTTCCCGCAAGCCCGGCACTCCGCGGCCGCGCCGTGCTTTCCCATGTGCCTCTTGAGATGGTCCTTCCTGTAGAAGCCCTTGCCGCACACCTGGCACTTCAGGCTCCTCAGGGCCGAGTGCTTGGCCCGCTCGTGGCCCAGCAGGTGGTCCCGGCGCTTGAACTCCTTGCCGCAGAGCGGGCAGACGTGTCTACGTGGCAAAAGAGATAAGCGTTGATTGTTAAGGGGGTGTCAAAGTCAATTTTTATCCTTCCTACCTTACCGACCCGAGAATTATAAAATATTGGCTTTAATTAAAAGAATAAGTATAATTATGAAAAACTAAGAGGTCATTGCCCTCCGTAGAACAATTATCTATCACTGTGCGAAGTTTCAAACAAAAACTTCAAATCCTCTACGAATGGCTTTCGAACGAAATTTGAAGGTTCGAGTCTGGACTAATAGGCTAATATAAATTTCGTTCGAATGGCATTCGTAGAGGTTTTGAAGTTTTTGTTTGAAACTTTGCACAGTGGTAGATACTTGTATTATGGAGGGCAATGATGTCTTGGCTTTTCATAATTTAGTTTATTTATTAATTGTAATCAATTGTTAAAAAATTTGAGGTTAGGAATTTCGGCGGGAAATTTGAATGGTTTTGTCATTTAAATTGTGAAGTGTTATAGAAAATGCTTATTTTTGTAATGGAATGACAATAAAATTAGTACACGTATACTGTAGTTATTGAATACTAACTATTTTACTCCAAATATGCATTATTTTAATGGAAAATAGTGCCTTTACTTTTATTGTTTTTGTCCTGCACAAAATAAACATCTAATCTAATCTAATTTAATTAACTTTAAAAGCACTTTCACTGGAAGAATTAGTCAAAATAATATAGAAGCAGACCGAACGATTTGGGGCGTGTAATATTAAACAATATTAATTTGTTCCAAAGTTTTTGACAAACAAAGATAATGAAAATGATAATAAAATATCCATAAAAATTCACAGAATCGCAACGATTAGGAAAACCTTTAGTTTCAATATCTTTTTTATCATCTCACACTGATCGTCAATAACTTTGAAACTATAATTAATATTTTTAATCGTTACAAAACATAAATACAGAGTTACAATTAAATATATAGGTACCGATTTTCATTGAAATAATGCAAATTGGGAGTAAAACAGCTAATGTATTATATATTACATGGAATTACGGCTACAGAAAATTACGGCTGATGAAAATTACGGCTGATGAAAATTATTTTTGTCAAATAATGTAATTTTCTGAAGAAAAGTGTAGAAATGTGTAAAACATTGTTCAATACAGTATTAAACTATGAAAAAGTACAGAAAAGTGATAATAGGTGTCAAAAATGTAAAAAATATATAGAAAAGTGTATATACAAATCTTTAATCTAATCGTTAATTCGGCATGTTTTACTGTTATTAATACAAGAAAAAATACGCTTACATACTTTTCTATACTATAAAAGTAAGTTTAAAAATTCAACTATACGTCGCAGTAGTTGGACATCATATGCCAAGCTGGTCCCAGTACTTACATAGTTAGGACCCAGTAGTTGGACATATGAATTAAATGTGTCCAACTCCTGGGTTCAGAAAAAGTAGTGGATGTAAACTTGGACAATACATTCGGCATATTGCAGTTCTCGACATAACCTCAAAATGTTATATTTACATTTATTACAAATTTAAGACGTAAATTAACATAATTTTGGTTGAATTATATACTGCACATCATAAACTATCCGAATGAATGCCAATGAATACATATTTTTCTCATCTTCATCAGTAATTACAATTTTTGTCACTGTCCAAGTACTGGTCACAATTTTCGTTTCGTCCAAGTACTGGGCACTTTATCTTCTACCCACTACCCTCCAAAATCTCCTTACCGCGCCTCGTTCCCGTCGCTGCGCAGCTCGTGCTTCTCCCGTCGGTGGCGCTGCAGGTGATGCTTGTGGGCGAAGCCGAGGCCGCATAGGTCGCAGACCCGCGTCTGGCGCAGCTCCGGGTGGGCCTGGCGCAGGTGGGTCTCGAAGGCCCCGAGCTCCTCGTAGCTGTTGCTGCACTCGCTGCACGTGTAGATCTGGATCGAGAGCTCCTCGAAGCGGTACAGGGTGTAGCGCATGCCGGGGGCGGCGCCACCTTTGCGAGGGGAGGATTTCCTCCCGGTCGCGGAGCCGATGGTGACGGGAGAGACGAGCAGGACTGGAGGAGGACTGGCCGGTACGAAGTTCGCGCTGGATGTTGACGACGTTGGCGGAGACTCTGATTCCGGTCTGAGGTCAATTGAAAGGTTTGTACTTTGAAGCGATGCTCAAAATTTGTAATTTGGGAGCTGTAGTTTATGTGGGGATTAGGGTGGCGGTTCGTTCGGAATCTTATTCTTTTGGACGTTCAGAATTCAGTGAAATAGTAATTATGGTTAATAACTAGGAAATAATTAAATACTCAACGAGCAATCAGTTTGCGTTTTATACTTTCTTGCCTATTGCCAAGAAAGTATAAAATGGAAATATCTTTTCATAAGAAAATAATAATGTAGTAACAGCTGTAATTTCATAATTGAGTTCAAAGAAAATTGTGACTTTGATCTGTATCTGAACAATTAGTAGAGAACCCGAGTTGATTCATGGATCAATTTAAATTTTTGCAAATAATTAACATGGCACAAGTTATAGGGCGTCAAAGTTTCTTTGTATGAGCCGTCGTATTGGCACTTTAAATGATGCCAACGTTGTGAACGAGACGTCATAACAATATTGAAGTATTGTATTAGTTATTGATTTAAAAAATGTCATGTATATGACTTAGTTATAAGGAAATGAAAGCAAATTTTTAGATATTCTTTCCTTTTCCTAATAATTATTGATATCATAACTATGATAACTGACGCATTAATGAATGTTTCAGTGTTCTTTTGATAGTTTTGCCCTGATTCATGATTCACTTTTGAACGGAAGTTCAGGCGACTTCAAAACACTTTTCGTTCAAAAGAAATTTCGTTCTTTTTATACAAAATGCATAACTGATTTTGTCAATAAAAAATTTTATCAAACTTTCATATTTAACTAAAAATTCGCCTATTTGTGAACAACAATTTTATAATTTGGTTTTATTTTCTTCCTACTTTCGCCTAGAAACTGTGAGTCTGCAGAAGTAAATGACGCATGAAAAATTAAAATACCTCACTTGTTAAATTTAATATCAAAGTAAAACCAAAAGAGAAGCTGTAATATTGATTAACGTGTCAATCCTTACATATACATAACTTTAATAACTTTTTGTACTTATATAATAGCAATTAATATTAGATTTGTACAATGATACTTACATCTGGATTTAATTTCAATTCATTATAATTACACAGTCATAAAATTATGTTCTTATATACAAAAATCGATGGTCTCGGCCTCATATATATATATATATATATATATATATATATATATATATATATATATATATATATATATATATATATATATATATATATATATATGTGTGTGTGTGTGTATATACACACATAATAAATAAGTAAATAACACATTTTATTTATCAACATGTGCACGTCATATGATACTTTCATTATGAACTTTCGGAGTTTTTCAGATATGTTTTAAGGTCAAAGGCCTTTCGATTTTTCTATAAAGGAACATGATTTTATGACTCTGTAATTATAAAGAATTGAAATTAAATCCAGATGTAAGTATATATCTCTACAAAGTTAACCTCCTATATCTATTTATTGTTTGTTGGTAATCATTTTTTCTACATTTATAATTAATAAAAATTCTTTGAACTAACTTATTCACATTCAGTTGAGGCTCAGCGTCGTTTGGTTTGAAAGCTAGGAATTCGCTCAAAAAGTGGTGTAGTTCCTCATCAGAAGTATTTGTTTGGTGATCTAGTTTAGTAAATAATTGATCTAAAACATCGCGTTCCTCCAAATCCGACTGGAAATTTCCTTGACTTATCGCCGTATAGTCGGTTGTTGAGGTCGAATAAATCGAATGAACACTTGCGAATGACACAACGTTCGCAATTTCACCCATACTTAATACGAAACTTTCACTTAGAACACGCTAAACGGTTTAATTGAGTATTGTCAAAAGTATTCTTATAAAATGGTAATGGTGATTTTTAAATTTAAAAGAGTAATGAGTAAAAACAAAGAAGAATGAATAAATCGACAGATCAGTCCGACGCGCAACAATGATTTAGTCTAAAGTATCGAAAATTTAAAGGTATCGGAAATTCTCAGAAAAAGAATTACTACGATGCGTAAACATACACAAATGTCGATAATTTGCTTTCAGTTTTAAATACATAAAATAGATACAGAAGGTAATAGGTGGTAGAAGTTTTAATTTTTTGTAAAATCTCCTTTCTCATACTATAAACAAAATGTCATTTATTAGTTATTTACTATACATAATTTATAAGTATATTTATAATTGAAAAAATATTTATTTCAATCAATTTCACATAAGATGTTTAAATCTTAAAAAAAAGAAAAAACGGATCCTTGCTACATGATTTTCTATTTTAAGGCAATATAGTCGAATAAAGTATTGCAAAAAATTTCTAAAATAATTTATTGCCGCAGATTATCCAGTATTTAGCAATCTTGAACTGTAAATTTATTTGCCTATTACCTTGAAATTCAACTGATTTTTTTATTAAATTAAAAAGAATATTGCATTCTTTGTAATGAAAACGATTGCTTATTCATTACACTAATAAGAATTACGGATTGCTTATATATTTTTTTCAGATATTATTTGATAGAGTTTATATTTTATTTATAATGAAATAGATTTGGGTGTCAGTAGTTGGGTGGGGTGTCAATAGTACGGACCTCTACCCTATATTGGTGATTGTCAAAAAAATTGGAGCTTTTGGTGTCTTGCTTTTAGCTATCCCGTTTAATGTGCTTTAGAACATATGATAGAGCTAACAAATCTTTTGAGTGTTATAATGCATCATGTAAACGATGTTCCTTTAGTTTTGATAGTCTAAATATTCGCTTAATCTGAATAAATCCAGTTTAATGGTAGATTTGTCATTTTCATGGCATTTTTATTGTCATTTTCGTGTCATGTTCTATTTCATTAATTACTAGTAACGTTACTCTAAAATCTTGATACACGTTACATATGAAGTGCAATAAGCAAATCTGTAATACAAATGACACGAAAATGACAATGTCTAGCTGGTCAAAATCATTTTAGTGTAATTTGTATTACAGATTTGGCATTTGTACATAATATGTAGCCAGATTTTTACGGTAACATTATTGATAATTGATGAAGTAGAAGATATTCCTTTTATTCCAAAAGTCCAAATATGCTATTAACGTTAACAAATGCGCGAAATAGACATGCTACGAAAATGACAATAAAATTGCCACGAAAATGTCAAATCGACCATTAAACTGGATTTATTCAGATTAACCGAATATTTAGACTTTCAAAAACAAAGGAATATCTTTTACTAGACGTATTATAACACTAGAAAAAATTCTTAGCTCTGTCATATGTTCTGAAGTGCATTTAAAGTGATAGCTAAAAGCAAGACACCAACAGCTCCTTTTTTTTGACAGTCACCCGTATATTAGGCTGATATATATATATATATATATATATATATATATATATATATATAATTATAGGTATACAAATGGATTTCGTTGACAGTTAAAGTATTGAGTAAAAAAATATAGTTTGATAAATAAATAAATAATAGCATTTATTAACGGTAATAATACATATTTACACTGTTGAATTCAAATTCATTGTTCGCCTTCTTCCTCACTTTCTTCCTCGATTTCTTCCTCGCTTTCTTCGCCAATAGCTTCCTTGACGTAGTCCAGGTACTTGTAGACATTTGTGAAAACGTCGGGAAAACCTTTGGCGCATGGGATGCCTCCAGATACGACACCAATCAGAGTACCATCTTGGACCAATGGGCCACCGCTGTCACCCTGTAAATCATAAACGAGAGATTTTATTATACGAATTTGAAGAATAGCTACCGATTTGCAATAGCCAAAAAGGGTCTAGGGCATATTTAAGACTTCATGTAAGAAAGCGTCCTCTATGAGGAAACAAAAAAAATAAGTAGATCTATTTTTTCTTTAAATTATCTGCATTCTTTGCGATTGTTAAGTTTGATCATCATGTCTCTGATTCATTTTTGTTCGATTTATCTTTTACAATAAGATATCTTTTGTATCTATTTAAAAGTAAAACGTATATCATTATTAAATATAGTGCAAAAAAGCTATCTTCTTTTGGAAATATTTTGTAATCTTTAAGTTACATAATTTTGCGAAAAATATTATATTATGATTGATTAGACAAATATTCATGCAATTATTCAAACGTATTCGCATATATGCACTCGACATTATAAACACCTCGTCGAATTTGTTTGCACCTTATAAAATCCCCCAATGCTAATTCATCCCCCAGTATTTCAAAAAACTCCAAACAAAATTCAATCAGGTGTTTATAACGCCGTGTGTACATTTGTACAAGATATGACTTTCTGCGCGCCTACGCAAGATGTATTATTCCACTGTATTCACCCAGCAACTCTTAATCTCAACCTCGTAACATTATTGCTACAATTAACTTTCCACTGCTCCACCAAACTCGTTAAATAATAAAAAGAAATGCTTTCTTACGCTGCAAGTGCCGGCCCCTTTCTTGATGTAGGTGCAGATGTGAGAAATGTGCGCTTTGGCGAACGAGGGCAGCATAGCCTGGCACTTCGCGTAGCTGATGATGCTGAGCGTGAGCTTCTGCAGGACCTTCGAGACCGGCGTGTAGGGACTGATCTTGGAACCCCAGCCCGATACCACGGCCTCGGAACCGACTTCCGCGTCCTCGGTCGGGAGCTTGACCAGGCCGATCAGGTCCGTAAGCTCGACTTCAGTTTGGAGCTGAAAATTGCAAGTTAAAATTGGAAATTAAAAATCATTATGCATGAGAGGAAGCAGATGTCAGATTGTGAGATAGTAGCGTGTGTTTGTTTTATAAAATGACACCGATTAGATTTTAAACACATTGCACATTACTTTGATTTATGTGTAGTTGTTTTGATGAAATTAAATTAGTTTTTTTTTAATTAATTAATTTTATAGTACTTTTTGACACTAGCTTCGACACTAACTCGCTTCGCTCGTGCGAAAAACGTCCTATGCGCTAAACAACCAACGTATCCAACAGTGTCGAACATTATTTTTTGATACAGTAGGTGTGAAATTGCAATTTTAAGCATTTATGAAATGGGTAAAGTGTAACTTTACGCATACTGTGTTGAAAAGTTCCTTTAATAAATATGGCATTGAAAATAATTATTTTTATTTTAATGCCATATTTATTAAAGGAACTTTATCCCTCACACGATTCTAGGTGACATAATAAACGAAAAAGAAATTTTCAACGGTTATTTGACTTCCTTTTGATATGTATTTCAAAATGAGCGCAGCATTTTTTCGTTAATTTTTTTTTATTATTCTTTTTCGTTGATCCAATCAATTTTTTAAAAAATATTAAAAATCTTTTTTCAGAAGCGGTTGGATCTTCATAAAAAATAATAAAAAGAATTTTAACGAAAAAGTGTTCCGCTCTTATTGTAACAGCTGTCAAAAGGAGTCGAAGAACCATAAAAAAAAAATTTCGTTTATCATGCCACGGAGAATCGTGTGAGGAACAAAGTTCCTTTAATAAATATTTCATCGAAAATAATGATTTATTAAGACGTGTAGGATCAAGATTTTGAGGGTTTACAGCAATAATTTAAAGATATTATTGTGTATTGATAGCATGCAAATTTTCAAAATTATTACTTTTAAACATAAAAAGTTTTCTGGACTCGTAAAGAAAGTCTTTTTTTGGGATTAACCCAGGCCTGCCCCGTTATGGAGGTTCATCTGATTAAGGAATTAATGAATAGATTTTAACGAAATGTGGTATACCGATATATATATATATATATAATTTTCAGAAGACAAGGATACCTAAGAAGTGAGATATTAATATTTTCATTTTGAGACATTTAGCGTGAAGTCTTATGAGAAATCGCACTTTTGTCGTTTTCAAAGAACTAGACAAAGCGTTTTTCTTAAAAAATTTTGTATTATAAGACAAATATTTGACGAACGTTTATTGAGCTTAAAAATATGCATTGAATACTCCTGAGTGTAAAAATAAATGAATTGAAAACAAAAAAATGCATTTTATCTCAAAAACAGAGTCAAATCAGTGCTTGTATGAAACTTTTTACACATAAATAAGATGGATATAATTACTTGAATTTTATGTATAATCGTAATTTCTTATAAATTTATTCATACAAACGCCCAAGTGAAGCATACTTCGCAAACAAAGAAATTAAAAATAGCACATTTATTTTGACCAGCTATGTACCAGTGGAACCTCCTTAAACATTTACATTCACATTCAAGATCTGCACCCCAACCGCTCTAAAACCTTCGATACCCTTCAACGCAAACGTCAATTCCCGCACACTCATAAAAACACTCGTCTCATATTTACAAGAACAAATATGTATATACACAAGCCATACCGTGAGCACACCGATGTCGTACATCCAGTCGGGCATCCTCAGGTCGCGATAGTCCGGCTGGATGGACTTGCCGGCGACCTTGTAAGTCTTGCCACCGCTGGCGAGACTGTTGGTGCCGACTACCGCGGTCACCACCGCGAAGAACACCTTCTTCGTGGCCATGACGCAGTGCGCGGCCGTGACCACGTGCTTCTTGCCGACGAGGGCGCCACCGCAGAAGTGCTTGCCGTTCAAGCGCAGGGACACCTGGTAGGGGAACTCGCCGATGTCCGCGTTCTTCGCGCCGACCAGTTTCTCGGTCTCGCCCGCCTGTGCACCTGGAAACGAGAATTCATCAATTGTAAAGTACAAATGTATTAATTATCAATAATAATGCTCGATGAGAAGTAATGACGCATGTTGAGCACGGAGAATTTATTATTTCATATGGTATGTATCGGTAATAAAGGTAATAATTGATATAAAGTTATAAAAATATAAACGAAGAATTCCACGACCATTGCGTAAGTGAGTAAATAATTCAACTCTTTAAACTATTCTGCTTTGAAACTGTAATCTCAAGTTTTTCCAAGCTTCAAAACTGAGTTAGGGATATGTAATACTGAGATAATAATATAATATGTAGTACAAAAACTTACCAAGTGCAAAGGCTGCAACCAGAAGTAAGCAAAGTTTGTACATGTTGATACCTCGAAGTGTACCCGACTACAGAAGAAAGCTTTCAGATGCATTTAGAACAATCTCAAAATGTTTATATACTCTGAAAGAACACGTAAAAGAATTCATAATTTGCAGCTGCGAATAATAAATCGATTTTTTTTTCAATGAAATTAGCTCTGTCAATAGAATTTAGTGTATTTCCGATATGCATTTCCATTCATTTATTTATTCATTTAATCATTCAATTATTCGAATATTAATTTTGTGTTCTTTTCCATATCTAAAGCGCGTTTTGTGCAGTCAAGTGAAAGCCTTTCTGATTATGACATATCATTTACGTCAGAGAATGCGAAAGTAGAGTGATGAGTAATACCTTTCATGAAATGTTATGACGGAAATATTTTGCATTGGTAATAATATTACGCTAATATCCAATACAATTGTGTATTGATGTGAAATGTTTCCGAAAATCATTGTTTCAAATCTATCCCCTGATAACACATAACGTTTTTCGAACGTTTGTAAAACGTTAGAATTAAAACCTTCAAACGTTAAAAAGAAAAGTTATAAATACGTCTGAATAACGTCGGTAAAACGTCTCAATGTCCACATTCGTTCCACATAAGACGTTGTAAACCCGTTTTTAAAACGTTTAAAAAGCTCTCCAAAGTCTGTTGAATAGTAAAAATTTAAACGGTTTAAAAACGTTTTCAAAACGTTCGGATTAAAACGTTTGAAAAAGGTTTGAAAATGGTTTTAGAGGGGTTTGAAAGTGGTTTGATAAAAACTAGCATTGAATATAGCGAAAAAAATTATTTAAGTAGAATTTGATGCTACAAATATTACCAAATTTTGAAGTATCATCCAGATGGTACTTCCAAAATTGGTAATACTAGATGCTAGTATTTTTTCAAACCACTTTAAACCTGTTTCAAACGTTTCAAAAACGGTTTTACAACGTCTTATGTGGAACGAATTTACGGACATTGAGACGATTCACCAACGTTTTTCAGACGTATTTAAAACTTTGCTTTTCAACGTTTGAATGTTTGAACTCTAACGTTTATAAAACGTTCAAAAAGCGTTATGTGTTATCAGGGATACGTAATCGTTGTATACAAAGTATATCTAAATAATATTTATAAATAATATTTATTACTTTTACATAATAATTCATCGAATGAATATTATATCACATCTCCCAGAATAAGACTATGGCAACATAAAGTTCTGTATTTTTTTATTAAACCTAGCAAGTAACGTAACTACTTTGAGAAACATTTTTTTACTTGAATTTTTTTATTATATTGTAGTTTCTCAACCCTTTTATACCAAAATCTGAAGTGTATGAAGGGCTTTTATTTTCATGTGACCCGATAAAGAAAGACTTACATATAATCATATATAGTTATATATAATTTCTTATTCACTTATATATAATCATATATGATTTTATATTATTGTATATAATTATATATAAATTTTGACCTTATATAAATATATGGTCGTATAAATATATAACCTTATATAAATATGCGGTTCCACGTCACATGAGCATGTCCAAGAATAAGAATGTCTGAAACTCTACAAAAATGTTGGTATGTGTACCCAGAGTATGTATAAAATATTTCAGACCCTAAGGTGTTATATATCAAGGGCAATTCAAGGCTGAAAAATGTTTTTTTTTAATATTTTGATATTTTGCCAACATTGTTTGATTTTTAACTCAACAACTAGAGACTTTTGAGAAAAAAGTGTAGAAACATTTTTCGGTAAAAATAAGGTAAGAAATATAAAAAGAAAATTATTAGACCCTATTGTGATATTTTTTGAGCTCACGCATTGTGATATTAAGTTTTTAGAAAAACGCCACAATTTTTTTCAAAATAAAAAATCTTAAAATTTAGTTTTTCATATTTTCTTTAATTCTAGATTAGTTAGAATATGGTCTCAATCTTAATATAATTTTTGCAGAATTTTTAAATAGCGCATTTTTTTGGTATTAGTTCTTTATAAACCCATTCATTGTGATGTAATATTCAAATTCTAGCTGATCGCCATCACCTTTCTCAAAGCAAAAAATCTTAAAATTTAATATTTATGTCAGCTTTCATTCTAGAGCTTGTGCAAAATGATGGCTTTTTATTACAGTCACACAATGGAAATGCCAAAAAAAGTGCACAATTTAAAAATTCTGCAAAAATTATATTAAGATTGAGATCATATTCTAACTCATCTAGAATTAAAAGAAATATGAAAAACTAAATTTTAAGATTTTTTATTTTGAAAAAAATTGTGACGATTTTCTAGAATCTTAATATCACAGTATATCACAATGCATGAGATCACAAAATATCACAATAGGGTCTAATAATTTTTTTTTATATTTCTTACTTTATTTTGACCCAAAAGTGTTCGTACACTTTTTTCTCAAAAATTCCTAGTTTTTGAGTTTAAAATCAAACAATGTTGGCAAAGTCTCAAAATATTAAAAAAAACTCATTTTTCAACCTTTAATTGCTCTTGACATATAACAGCTTAGGGTCTGAAAATTTTTTGACATGTTCTGGATACACATACCAACAGTTTTGTAGAGTTTCAGACATTTTAATTTTTCGATTTGCTCACCTGACATGGAACCACCCATATACAGTCATTTATAACTATATATACCGTTATATAACTATGTATAACCATATAATATAACCATATCTAGTCATATAAACGTATAATGATTTGAATTTTATTTTAAGTTATATATGTTTATATATATGCATATATAAATAAAGTTGTATATAAATTTTATATATAGTTATATAAAATTGTATATGAATATATACTGTTATATATAGTTATATAAGGTCAAAATTCATATATAATTGTATAAAACCATATATGATTATATATAATTGCATATCAAAATTATATATAACTATACATGGTTATATATGTTGGAATATCGCTATGCTTTAGCATACGTGTGCGCGTAACTGTAGTTATACACTACTACATGCTTGTACAGAAATGAATCGACTTACTAAGAAATGTCCCAAAGACATAAACTGAAATGCGAGATATAGAAGAGAGTGGGGAACTATATGCGTCTGCCCCGATATTCTCTTATGCCCTTTTGTCAAGTGTTTTTATTCGTACTAGAGCATCTAGCTAGAGCAGTCACATATTACTGACGTTATTCCTTCCTTGTGCGAGTTTGAATAAACGAAAGTTATTTTATTTGAAATATACATTGTGTATTATCATTTATTGAACACCCATTTCCAATAATATATAAATCATTTTTTCCCGGGGAGCTTTCAAGGGGCGCGATTGCAAGTATAAGTGTAAAACTGTACGAAACTGAGCGGGTGCTCCAGTATCCTAATATATATCTCATTGTGGTTTTTTGTATGTACACCCTCCATCAAAAAGCACCGCTACCGAATTGTTTCAAGAAGTCAAAAAGTTGTAAAAACTTATGTCTTTTTCCTCACATTCTGAGATGTAGGTCTGAAGTTCACAAACATCGTATTTACATCGCAAAATAGAAATTATCTTGTAAAAATCGGTTAAATCAGGTCATTTTCAAGTGCCTGTTATTTACATTAAAAATGAACTATTCTTTCTGAAAATCTGGTTTCTAGTACTCGAAAGTAATATGAGTAATGGGTGCCAATTTTTGTATACAGAGTCGAAGGTTCCAACTATCAAATAGAACCGCCATAGTGCCTATTTTTCTTATTTTAAACAAATTTCAGACTAATTTTAACATTTTAATGATTTTGGAGACTATATACATATAAATTTCTTTCTTCCTGGTTATTTAACTAAACAAATATCTTGTGATATCTAGATCTATGCAGAAATAATGAAAATAATATACCTAACATCTTTGCACTTCAGTACCTCAGGATGTTTAAGTCGAAACGAAATGTACTTTTTTTAAGAGAAACGTCTTACGGGGACCTTTCCAAAGATATTACAACCCTGATAGAAATTGTAACTGGTTTCTAAAACCAGTCAGTTGCTGCTCAACGTTTTAGCTGGAAACTCGTTATCAGCGTAATGCTTTTAACCTGTAATCTACCGTGATACCAAACTGGCCTATTCGCTAACCGTTCACCAATGTCCTTTGGCCAACGCAGTTGAGCAACCGTTGGTCAGTGACTCGTCACCTTGCGCATTCACGAGGTTAGATATAGCTGTATGCTCGTATCAACAACTCGAATAACCTCAAAATCTGACATAAAGTATGCTTATTTTAAATCTTATTTTATAAAGTAAACTATATTATTTATTTCACGTAGCTACTACTTATTGATAATGCGATGATAAATAAGCTATTTCAATATTAGATTATATTACATTTGTTTTTATAGTGATTTTCAAAATTCAAGATCTGTTCGCCAATGGCGGGAGTAAAGGCTTGACGTAATAAGCGGTATAGTTGGCCACCCTGCTGAAAACGCCCGATTAAAAAGTAATGGAAAAAACGATTCCGTGCAGATCAGGATTCTTGTTCCGTTCTTTAAGCATTGAAAACGATTATTATTATTATTACAGTGGCCAGCCATTAATGGTTAGCAGTGATAGAACTTAAATGAGTTAAAAGACCGCAGCTCCTATATCATATCCTTGTTCACACAATCACACCATTTCTCTCTATTCTTTGCAAGGTTAATCCAGTTTTCCTCATAGTATCCCATTTCTCACAAGTCGGCCCTGACATTGTCTTCCCACCTTCGTCTTGGTCTACCCGCAGGCCTTGTGCCTTCTGCATAATGTTTTCCTACTAGTAATCTAAGTGCTGCCCTATCATTTTCCATCCTCGCTACATACCCGGCCCATCCCAGTTTTCGAGATTTTATAACTCTAGTAATATCCGCTTTTCCGTACAACCCGTTTGCCTCCCTATTGTGTAAGATTCTCCATTCACCGCTTAACTCATCAATTTTGCCTCCAAATATCCTTCTCATAACTCTGTTCTCAAATACTCTGAACCTCTCCTCCTTCCGCTTAGTTATGTTTCGCATCCGTATAGGACTACTGACATAATAATTTTCTTATATATCTCTAATTTTGTCTTCCGTGATAGTAGTCGTAATTTTAGTAATTTTCCCACCGAATAAAGGCATGCATTTCCGAAATGCAGTCTATTCTTAAGGAGACGTCGGATACCGACAGTAGATTCCGACTATCCTACACACGTATTTCGTTATTTATTTACAAAGTTAATTGTTTAATGACAAAATAATAGCTGTCCCCAATTTGTTTTACAGTAACCTAATTATATGTCCAAGCTGGTTTCATATGATTGTTTTGTTTTCGAGAAAACTTTGACAAACTTAGTATGTAAAGGTTAATCTCCTTTACGACCACGTAGTTGGCCCTTTTAGTGTGTCAAAGTTTTCTCGAAAACAAAACAATCATATGAACCCAGCTTGGACATATATGTAGATTACTATAAAACGAAGCGGGGACAACTATTATTTAAAGAAAAATATGATTTCTCTTAAAATTATGAATGAAAATTCAATTAGACAAGGACAGAGATATCCGGCGTCCCCTTAATTTCTTTACGCGTCTCATTTTTGGAGTCAATTATAGTGCCGAGGCATTTAAATTTTTCTACTATTTTAAAGGTTTTGTCTAACACCTTCAGGTCGCTATACTCATTCACGGGTTCTGTTCTGACAGTGAATGCGCTATCAACTTTTCTGTTTAACCTAGTACTAGAATACGTTGTCAGGGCCGTACAAGAAAGCGGGGAAGGAGTAATACTGAAAGGTTTCTTAGCGCAATTGCTAGCCTATGCAGACGATATAGATATAATAGGACAGAACAGGGAAAACATAATAAAAAACGTTGAAATACTAATAAAAACGGCAAAAGAAGTAGGTCTAGAAATTAACGAAAAGAAAACGGAATTAAAACGATTGAAAAAATAAATTATAAATAATTGAAAACGATTCAAGCAGATTTACCAGAAAATGATACAAAATTAATCGGATTTATTCTTTTTCAATTCGGATTCGATTTAATCTATGAATGTTAGTCTTTTCAATCGGTTTCAATGATATAATTATAATATCCATTAATCGTTTTTAATCGGTTTTCGAAGAATACAATTTTCAATAGAATTAATTACTTTTAATCGTAATTGATGCGTATGCAAAAAATAAAAAGAAGAATTGAAAATTATTCAAACATATTCACCAGAAAATGATATAAATTTAATCGGATTTAATATTTCTAAATCCTTAAATTTATTTAATCGTTTTCAATGCGTAAACGTCGGCCAAGAATCCGGATTCACAAGATAATAATAATCGTTTGCAATAGTTGCAATTATTTTAGTCGTTTTAAACATGATTTAAATGTATACGCCTTAGTTCTTTTAATCGGTTTCAATGCTAAATTAATCAACATTAATTGTTTTTAATTGGTTTTCGACCCTATCAAAAATATTCAGGTGAAATTTCACACACATTCCTGCATTTTCATGTAAATCGGTGTGCAACACTTAAAAAAGTTGCAAATTCTTTTTAATATATTATTGGTTCAACAAATAAATCTGCGAAATAGTTTTGCCCTTAATAAAAGTTTATTAAAAATATATTGAAGAACATAATTTTTTAATGTTATGAGTTCTAACTGTTGTATTTTTTATTTATTTTAGTTCTAAAAAATTCTAAAAATTCTAAAATAGAAAATACTAAACTATTTTGTAAGGTAATTCTTTTAGGGTTATCTTTGACAGTTTCTCTGCTAATAATTTACTTTATTATAGTCAAAATTTAAAAGTATAACCTGTGGTTATATTAAAATACGGAACGTCTGAGAAGTCTACAGGTTGCCAATATAGCAGTCCAGGCATCAACCAGAAGCTACGATGCAGACTGAGTTGAAGAATTTGATATTGCTGTCGTCTTGTAGTCAGCCTCGACTAGTTGCCCCAAATCGGCAGTGTTTTAATAATTCTTTTCTCATCGACTCATCCCAAATCAGTCCCGTAAAGTTAAATTTATAAATAACACAAAGCATATGCTCCAAAAATAACAGTTTACGAGCAAAGAAGGTAAATACAATAAAAATGAGAGGTTAACAATTTAAGATTAGAAGAATATTGAAGTATTCATTTAAATTCATTATATAAGATTAAAATTCTAATAATTTTAATCATCTGATTAGCAGACGGAAGCCATTTCAAACAATCTGCGTCTCCAGAAGACTCTTGGTACAAGTACAGTTTTCAACACATTTCTATGAAAACGCTACAAAATACATTTTGTAAAGATCCAATAATTTGCTTAAAATTATTTGTTATTTTGTTGTCAAGATATTGTTTTATATATAACTTCCGACTATGTTGATAAATTAATAAATTGACAGCATACATATCGAAACCAATTCAAGAAGTTTGGATTTTTAAATCAAGAGTGCAAAACTCTTTTCATATGAATATTTTCCGAAATGCCTGCCGCCGCCGACTGAATATTATTTCTTATCAGATGAGTAAAATTATTATAATTAAGTAATTTTTTAATTTTTTATTGAATAACTATAAATCGACCGTTTAAGTTTTTCTAACTTTGAATACTTAACCTCTATATTTACCTTTTTACTTGTAAGTACCTTGCACTTAGATCCTGTGCTTTGTGTTTTTTAAATTTAATTTTACAGGACTGATTTGGGATTAATTGATGTAAAAAGAGAGCACATTTTTCTGGGACACTTTAAGTTATAAAAAAGTTTTTCAAAAAAATTTATTTACAGTTTTTATTGTGCATATTATTTATTAAAATTGTAATAACTTTGCTAGTTCTTTTAATTGCGTTTTTTTAATATTTTGTAAAGAAAAACCTAAACGTACGAATTAAAAAGGTAGAGCTTGATGCATTGATAAGGAATTTTTTTTTATTTTTATTTATATTTTGTATGTCTCTTTCATCTTAAATCTGTAACTTTATATAGTTACAAATTACCTTAATCATATATTTTTAAGTGGAGCATCAATTATTTGCTTATTGTTTACTTATTAATAGCGATTAAGAATATAATATAGCGATTAGAAAATTTTTCTTTTTAATTACATGCAACACTTGGTCACAAATTATAATGGATTTGGAAAATTGCATGGTTATTTCAACATTATCCTTGAAGAAAAATTAATTTGTTAATTCTAACTATGACTCTAGTAGTAAAAGAATGAAATAACATAAAAAGCATGTCCCGTTAAAAGAATAAAGATAAAAGTAAATAAGTAAAAGTAATTACTGAAATAAAGCTTAAGAAGGATTGATATACACATGTGTAATTAACACATTTGTATAATTAAACAATATTGAATCATATTTTAATGTTATTACTTACAATGAATTAATCTGCGTATTCGCCAAATGAAGATAAAAAATATTATTTAGAATTGATTTTAAAGCATTGAACTGTATTTGCAGATTTCTAACGTGTACACAAATGTAATTAAAAATAATTCAATCGTATTACTATTACTTTTTAAAACAGATTAATTTGTTAATTTGTCAAATGTGTATAAAAACGTATATCGTATTAAAAAACATTGACGAAGCTAATCATTGAATTGTTATTCAAAAGCATTGACATTAATCCGGATTTATGTTATTAAAACAGATTCAATTTTTTTATGTAATATAATAATTCTATCGGATTGGATCTGATTAAAATGCTATAACAACATTTCATATTGAAACCGATTAAATTAAAAGTAGCATTCATATGGATTCAGTCCAATTAAACTTAATACATGAAAATTCGGATTGAAATTTGGTTTCGGATTCAACAGATTAAAATGCATTAAATACGATTGAATTTTAATTTGTTTTAATCACTTTGAATCGGGCGTTTTGAGGTTCACCCGATGGTGAAACCACTGGCCAATGCATAAAGATTTAGCCAAGTGCAGATGAACAGTTGGGAAAAAGTCTACCAGGGTAAGTAAAATTTGGTAAAACTGGTTCTTAGCCTCAGATCGTACCTAAAATCTAGCTTATTTTTAATAAATGAATCAAGTTATAAATTAATACCTTAGCCATCCAACTAGCTTATTTTTCTATCAGAGAAGATATGTAATTATTATGTACAAAACGACGAAGAAAACCATCTATTTGTTTATTTATATATATATATATATATATATATATATATATATATATATATATATATATATATATATTTTATATATATCTCAAAGTTAATTAAAATTGTAAAATTAGTCTAAAATTTGTTTAAAATTAAAAACGTGGGCATTGTGACTGTTCTATTTGATAGTTGGGACTTTCGGCTATGCGTACAAATTGGCACCTATGGAAATTCCACCATTTAACAATATTAATCGATATTAATATTATCATTATTATTGTAATGTAAACAATATTGGCAAAGGAAACTACCACCCCGAAGAGTGGCGCCGCTGTCGACTAGTCCATGTGGCCGGTGTCCCGGTCGAAGTATACATTTTACATAGGATTTATATGGGAGTAGTAGGTTATTATTAAAATAAAAGTTGGTCCTATTAAAATCAATTTTATTAAAATAAAAGTATGTCCTCTTTCATCACATATCCTAACTAATTATCCTATATAAATGTGTAAATTTGACCTTTGCTTCATCCGAACAGCACGTTGACAACCAATTTTCTCGAATATCCAGAGATGCTGAGGACTTAGCGAAAGTACAGGTATTCTTCGATACGTATAACCCATTTCCCGAAACGGATAAAATAATAGGTATTTATTCCGGAGTCGTTGGCGACTTAAGTAATGTTAATTGCCACAAAGCGTATGAAATTGGCAAAAATTTAATGGAAGCTACGTCTAATGAAAAATTCACTGATATTAAATATAAAAGAAACAGTAAAATTGTACATTTAGCGGCCGCAAATTCAATGGTAAAAAATGCAACAAACGAAGAAGTTTATATATCGCCGTTACTTTTATTTAAAAAAATTTCCTTAAATATACATAGTCAAAGCGACTCAAAGAATACTGCAGTTCTTATGAATTGTCTCTATACCACTATTACTATTTGATGAAAATAGTATGCGAGAAACAATGAAATCCACTTTTTATTCTAATTTTGATTGTGTGTATGAAATTAAAACCACACCAAACATTACACATGTTATTGATGGAGGATTTTTGTTACACAAAGTTGTATGGCAAAATAACATGAAAATAGAAAGCAATGTAAATAACTATGTATTATATGTGCTAAAGCACTATGCTCCGAATAGTTGCATTATTTTCGATGGCTACCCCGAAGACGACACATTATCGACTGAATCTGTTGAACGTTCGCAGAGGCAATTAAAAAATATTAGGCGCGAGATTGCTTTTGATAAAAATACTATGATTGTTGTAAATCAAAAACAATTTCTCAGTAATGAAAGAAATAAAAGTAGGCTCATTGAAATGATTTGTACTTCGTTAAATACGGCTGGATTCCGTACATAAATCGCACACGAAAACGCCGATCGATTGATAATTGTAACTGCAATTGAACACGTTCGCTTAGATTCGGAAGCAACAATTATTATTGTAGGCGAAGATACTGACTTGCTAGTTATTTTCTCGCAACTGGCATAAACTTATAATAATATTTATTACCGCAAAAATAGTAAAGGATCAAAACCATACGAATTTGATAATAATAATAGTTTCAAATATAAAAATTTACAACAAATAGTATCTAGTAGTAGCTTTCATACACGCATTCTGCGGATGCGATACAACATCTTATTTTTATAAACTAGGCAAAAATAAATTAATAGATTCCTTTTCTCATGATACTTTAATAGAATTAGCTTCAGTTTTTTATGACGAAAATGCCAGTAGCGACAAAATAAGCAGCAGTGCTTTTGATTTGATCCGAGGGATGTATGCTAACAAAGCTGAAAAAAGATTAATTGAATAGTCGACCTCCTTCTCGCTAAATCACTTGAGATATTTACATTTTAATAAAGCTAAGATTAAAAAAATTTTGCTCTGGAAGCTTTGCCACCAACGGAAGGAGCAGCAAAACAACACGCCTTTCGTGTGCACTATCAACTTCAGCCTTGGTTGGGAAACACGAATCTGATAGGAATTAACTGGGGATGGCAAGTGAAAAATAATCACTTGATTCTTATAACAAGTACCGATCAACCTATTCCCCAACAATTGCTTCAACAGATTTCGTGTTCATGCAGCAAAAAAGGTTGCGTTAATGCTTCGTGTACCTGCAAAAAACACGGACTGAGGTGCACAAATCTATATGCACACTGTGATGAAGACACATGTTTAAATTTAGAATCGAATAATCAACCGACCGATTCAGAAGACGAAAGTATATCGGAGGATGAGTCTAATGATGAATCAGATGATTTTATGCGAATTCCGAATATTGATTTTAATATTGAGGAAGTAGAATATTCAAAATCTGCAAAAAAAGAAAAATACAGTAACAAAAATTTTATTATGTAAAGAACAATAGAAATATAAGGATTTTTATAAAAAAATGTGCCGTAGCAGCTTTATTTTTAACTGTACACTAAATCCAAGTCCAGAACCGCTTCCTCCACTTTAGTTACCCCAAAATAAAAAAAAGCGAATAAAATCGTTGCAGTTGCCCAGATATTTAAAAGTAAAGATGTAAACGTTGTGCGCAGCGCTCTTCCCACTATTCGACCACTTTCGCGCGCCCGACCGCTTTCACACATCTTTACGTGCATTTTCAACCCGTTTTGCAGCATTTTATAGAAAAATTAAAATATACATTTTGTTCAATTAAACTTGTACTTTTCAAATCCGTTTCAATAATTAAAATCGGACGATCCATAGAGCATCCAGACCTGTTGCAAAATAGTGTATTGAGAAATTAAAATGACGATTGTGGCAAAACTAATCGTCGGACAGCGTTGGAGTTTTGCACACATAAAGTAGCTATAAATTACTACTTTTTCCCAAAGTTTGAGCTCTCTACGTTAAAAAATGCGAGGGCCACCCTGCGTGGTGAGAAATTCGCCTCACAATCTAACAATGTCTGTTTACGTCCATGCGTGGCAGCGAAAGTCGCTCACTGTGGTGCGAAATTCGCCCACAACTAAAAATTTACTTATATATTATTATAATAATTATATGATTTAAAATTTCAAGTAATCAGATATATGCTTACCCTAAAAACGTAAAAATCGTCGTCAAAAATGTAATTCTAACACATTATTTATTTTTTAATTCATTACTGCATAATAGTAGAGAATACTATGTAACATTTAAAAGAGTAAATTGAGAAATATACTCTTTTGAAAAGAGTTTTTAAAGTACATTCAGAACTCTAATTTTTCAAAAGATTAAAAACTTCTTTTTATACTTAAAAATAAAGATTTCCTCCTTTTGAAAAGTAAATGTATATACAGTCTAAACCTAAAAGAATAAAAATTGACGTTAGGAAGAATAAAAATAGCATTTCATTCGTTTAGAAAAGTATAAAAGTGTGATTTTATTCTTTAGAGAATTTGACAATGACTTTAAAAGATTAAATTGTACAATTTATTCTTTTGTAAAGAATAAAGTTCAGCTTTTATTCTTTTAAAAGAGTAAATTATGAATTTTATAGCACACTAACCTCAAAATGCCAACTTTATTGTCGATTTTGAGGTTGTTGTGCTATAAAATATCGTATGAGACTGTTGTGGGAGGTGTTTTTCTACCTTGCTCGATTTTCTCACTCGCTTCGCTCGTGCGAAAACCCTCGAGCAAGATAGAAAACCATCTCCCACAACAGTGTCATAATATACTATTATTCTTTACAAAAGAATAAAGCCAAGAAATTATTCTTTACGAAAAGAATAAACAGAAGATATTATTCTTTATTTAAGATATATAAATATATATATATAGTGTCATAATTTTTTTTAGGTAAAAAGTAATCTCTAAGGATTTGATGGTTATTACAGCAGTAGAACTACAAAATAGGTGTTCCTATATAGTTGGAGCAACGGTTCCAAGCGCTTGCAGCGTCACCCTCCCCACAGTCACAGGGTGAAGATACTCCATCGGTAGAGGCTGACGGTACGGCTGAGGAAGTCGAAATACCGCCGCCAGATGTGTCAGCCCACGCTGCGAACTCGCACAGTATGACGTTGGTCAGGGAGTGATCGTATGGTCCCAGGCGGAAATCGATTTGCCTAGAATAAGCTAATAAAAGCTAATAAGTTTTATAATCAATTTATAATATGTAGATTTTGGACTCTAGTGATAGTTTATAATAGTTTCTAGCTTTTTTAAGATTTTCTTAAGTTTTATTAACTTTTATTAGCTTTTATTAGCTTTTAGATTTTTCACAAAAAGAAATTGGTGACCTTCAAAAAAGCTAATAACTACTAATAACTTTTTTAAATAATTACGTACAGTAAATAATAGTTTATAGCTTTTATTAGATTTTCTTAACTTTTCTTAACTGTTATTAGCTTTTAGATTTTTCATAACAAGAAATGTGTGACCTTGAAAAAAAACTAATAACCACTATTACTTTTTAAATTATTACATACAGTAATTGTTTATTTATGATTCTTATATTAGTTAGTAATAATAATTGTTAACTAATAGCTTTTCGCTTATTCACAAAAAGAAGAAATGCGTCTTTATTGGAAGAGAGGAAAGTTAAATAGAATTAACAATTTATTTAATAAATGTTTGCTATGTATTATATAAATCAATAATGAAAGATATTTATTTGAAAGTCATTTATTATTGCCTTTTTAAAAAAGGATAATACTAAAATCATACATATAATGTATATTTTTGCACATTATTTTAAATCTCAAACATAAGATACCATTTTTGGTTGATTCTGTCCACTAACATAGAAAGCTAGAATTAAAACGTATACTCTATGCTTTGATATTACAATATTATAACAGTCTTACGTATCCTATTGTTAATTCGTAGGAACAAATTTTTACAAAGCAATATGTAAGCAATATGCAATACTCCTAGTACAATAACGCCTTCTTAAAATAAATTATTTTATTTAATATTAAAAGTAAGCAACGACGTCTTTATTATTAAAAATTATTTGGTCAATTCTTTGTATTGTCAATTTTAAGACGTTAAAATTGCAATAAACTGAAAAATAAATGGACTCATTTTTAACGAACACAGTGCAAATTTTTATAAATATAAGCTACATGCTAATTTAATTTAAGTTAAATTATTAGGGTCTTCGATTTGCCGTTGAAGCTCAGCGCTTAATTGATCTTCTAATTGTTTTTGTTTTTCTTCGTACTCTAAGCGCTTTGTAGCACCATGGATGACTTTGCCATGCTTAATATTTAAATCATTAAGAAAATCATCTACTTGTGATATAGTTTTATCTTTTATACGCATAAAAGCATAAACTTTTCTTTCAATCGCTAACATTTATAAAATTTCAAAATAGCTAATAAAAGCTTACAAATAATATTAAATATTGTATTACATGATGACTGATACCTCTTTGAGAAAGCTGAGTATAAAATCAGTTGGCAGCGTTTTTCTCTTAATGTACGTATGACAAATTTATTATGAAATATATAACATTTTTTTAATAAATGTAATTAAATTAAAATTACGTTTTACAATCCAAAATAACTAACAATGATTATAATAATAATAATAATATGGAAAAACAATTTCGATATGCGATAATTTACAATCAATCGGCACTTATTAAAACTCAGTAATGCTCCAGAAAAATGTAAAATACCTTATATGAAAACCAAATTATTTCACTTTTTTGGTCATTTGTTTGTTACCGCATGACGGAAGAACTACAGCACCGATCTTTAAAACTTTAATGATTCACTTTCTTTTAACTCCAAGAAACACAGAGGTTACATAGAAATTAAAGATAATGCTTCAATTTTCTCGAAAAATGCACATATAATATGCATATACCCATACATTTACATGTATATTTTACATATACATATTTATTATATTTATACATTATATATTCCACATTGGGGTCATTCATAAATTACGTAAGGTTTTAACAGGGGACTCTGTAATTCTGAAAAAAGCCATACATAGGGGGAACTGTCGAAGGCCGTAGAACATCTTCTTTATGCTGATGACCTGCAGATCTACACGCAAATTACCCAACATGATCTGCTTAGGCTTCTGAGAGCGCCCTTCGCCTCAACGTCAGTAAAACATAGGCTATCATTTTTGGTTCAGAATCTACATTATATTAAGATTGCAAATCAATCATAAAATTTAGGTTTCCATCAATTTTTAAACGCTTTCATAATTGCGTGAAGGTGCTTGTGTTGAAATTTATATTCTTTTATTATCTATGTATTAATTTATTCGAAAATTAAGTGTACAACTAACATACTTTTTGTGTTTTTTATGGTTTTAACACATTTTGACTCTTCGGATTGTGATTTCTCCCCGCTTTTTCGACATTTTTCTTGATTATTTCAACGGGGTTATGATCTTTCACAGTTTTTTGTTTTTCATAATGTTGCTTTTATTAGACGATTTTATCTGACATAAAAGGAATTCTCAGCTTGCATAACTTTTATTATTTTGATATGGGTTTATGTTGTCAATTTTGGTTTCTGCGCGTTTTTTCACTGTTTTTCTGAATTATTTCAACGGGGTTATAATCTTTCATTGCTATTTGTGTTTCATTTTGTTGCTTTTATTGTAAGATTTTATGCTATATAAAAAAAGTTTCAGCTAGCATAAGTTTTATGATTTTGATACGGTTTTATGTTGTCAATTTTGGTTGCTTTAATCAAATTATAATCATAATAATATTGCTTTTATGTCTTTATGTTGATTTATCGTTTTGAAAATCTGGATATATCTGAACATCGGAAAGATTCCACGTGAATTAAAGACATAAAATAAACTTTAAATGTATTTTATTTCTTGCACTACATATAGAAATGATAATAATAAATATTTAAATTTTATGTTCAATATAATATTATGTTTCTAATATGCTTTATATGTTGATTTATCATTCTGTATATCTCCGGTATTTTAGAAAATGGAAAAAATTCAACGAGACTAAAGACATAAAATAAACTTTAAAAGTATTTTATTTTTTCATTGGAACATATAATAATGATAATAAATTATAATAACTATTAATAAACGTAATATCATATTTCTAATATGCTTTGTATGTGGATATATCATTTTGTATATCTAGATATTTTCGAAAATGGAAAAGATTCAACGTGTCTAAAGTTAACTTGAGCGAGAACTGCTTCTCACATGGACAGTTCTATGTGGCATGCTGCAGAGTTGGTTCACGTAGCAGTTTAGTCATTCTTGCACCTGACGGAAGAACCACTAATGTGGTGTTTAAAGAAGTGCTTCGATAAACATAACATTTAAATGTTTCAAGCATTTAAATATATGTTATCGCTAATCGTAAAACTACTGCATCGATTAATACACACGCACCATTATCGAATAGTAGATATCATTAAATTAGTTCCACGCACTATTAGTAAGGGCAAAGCCGTGACTGGGGATGTTAGTAATTTCATATTGAAACGCTAAGTGCCAATGAATTGGCAGCGGTTTTTTTCATTAGAGCCAATAATAATAATAATGATATAAAATCTTAAATAATATATTTAATAGTAAATTTTTAAATATTATATGAATTTATAATAAGAATAATAATGCATAATGATTAATAAAAAACATACTATTATATATTTAATATACTTTTAATGTTGATTGAGCATTTCGTATATATGGAAATTTTCAAAAAATTAAAAAGATCTGACGTAAATTAAAAACATAAAATAAATATCTTTTACATATTTACATTATACTAATATTCCGAATCAGGCATGAAATAATGTTGTCTATTTGTGGTTTTTCCCCGGTTTTCCGACATTTTTGTTACTATTTCGAAGAGGTTATATTATTTATTGTTTTTTTCGTTTTTTTTGTTTCTTTTTATGGTAATTTTTTCCCGCATAAAAATAAAATATTCAGCTAGCAAAGATTGTATGCTTTTGATTCAGGTTTATGTTATCTATTTGTGGTTTCTCCCCTTTTCCCCTCATTTTTTAAAAATTTATTTTAATGAATTTCAAGTGATATAATCTTCTTTTATTTCTTGTGCTTCATATTGTTCGTTTTTTTACAAATATAATTGTGCAACAAACATATTCATCGTTTCTTATGTTTTCAAACTATAAAAAGGTTTTAATTTTTCTTTTATTTTTACTTGAGATTGATATGATTAAGATATCAATTTAATTTTATTTTTTACTAGCCAGTATTAGCATAAACATAATTTGAAAATAAAAGACACATAAATTATATAAACAAACCACTTATGTATTTAATCAACTTTTATAATAACCAATATAACATAAAATCATCAATATTCTACAAAACCCATCACGCCGTGCTACTACGAACTGCCAAAAAACACGTGTAACTTATATTGTGTCTCGATTTATTTATGGATTAACAAATGTAAGTGATATTTTTCCATTAACAATAATTTGATTTATCTTTTTTCTTACTAATTTAAATTTAATTTGTTATTTATTTGTTATACCATTATGCAACAGTGCACACTTGCGAAACAAAAAGAACATTTTATACTTTTATTCTACAATTATTCATTTGAAATTAAATAATAATAGACAGTGGATTTATTATGGTTTTCAAATATAACTATTTTATTTATTATTGTACACATTCAAATAATTATTAAATAAATATGCGATGTATTATTATGTATTATCGTTATAAGGACTTTTTAACGTTCCTATAATTAATTGTTTATTAATATACAATATATTAACAAATCAAATATAGAATACTGTTTAATTACATAATATAAAGATATATTGTGCTACACAATTTCTTTTAATAATACATTTTAAACTAAAATACAAATATACAGTATTCTGATAACGAACGAGTATTTTGCCTAGTATAATACTAATAAGTTGCAGGTATTAAATCTGCAAGGTATTGAGGTGCAGAATAACGTTTTCATCCGCTTTGTCAATACTGTTACCAACCTCGGTGTTGTCATGGATTCTAAATTAACACGGAAACCGCAAGTGAATGCAGTTAGCCGAAAGGTTAACAGAGCCATATACGGGCTCAGATCCTTTAGATTCTGCACCACAGAGGCGCTGCGCTAGATTACTGTTACGTTGTGTATCTTGACGTGTCAGGTGAGGTCTAGACACTCCAGACTAGGCTTCGAAGATTGCAAAATTCATGTGTGAGGTACATTTGTGGTGATAGAAAGGATGAACACGTTACCCCCGCCATCGGAGGAGACTATGCTGGTTAAGTGTGAAGGAAAGACGGGAGTATTTTGCGGCGGTATTGCTATATAGAGTAATTGCAATCGGTGGGCCCCTTAAAATATCAGAAAGCTATTTATTCGGAATGCCAAAATAAAAATTAAAAATTGGATCACTAAAAAAGTTGAAATTAGATATTCAAAATGCAGAAAATTCGGAAAATTAAATGGCGTGACACGTCGTATTGAAAGTGCATTCTGCAGGGAATCTAACGTTAAGGTGATATTCAATTTAAGGTCAAGGTGATGCTAAACCCCCTTTCACCGTCAAATACGGGGAACCACTTATTTCATTCAATTTTCAATTTTGAGAAAATATCTCTATGGTGAGTTGTTGTTTTTGAGTAGGACAATAACGTTTCATAAAGATATTTGCAAAAAATTGAAAATTAAATGAGAAAAGTGGTTCCTTGCATTTGTCGGTGACAGGTGGCTTTAGCGTCACCTTAAAATAGCATTTTATCGGTAGCGGCACCTGTCCAAAGTTCAAAAACCCGATATATATCTACTGGGAATCGACAGTTCCTTAAGGTGGTCACATTACCTGTACCCCTCTTATTATAAAAGAATTGCTTTAAGTATGGTTCAAATGAAACTATGTTCTCTCATATCTTCTCAATGTAGACTACTTCCCAAATCTAGACATTTCATTTATTTTTTCATAAGCCTTTTGGCGCTAGTATGCCGTTAACAAGGCGAATATGCTAATTTAGCGTTAGATTCCTTGTAGAATGCATACTTTCAGTACGACGTGTAACGCCATTTAATTTTCCGAATTTTCGGCATTCCGAATATATAATTTCAACTTTTTTAGTGATCCGATCTTTAATTTTCCGAATTCTATCTTTCCGCTTTTTGATATGTCCGAATTTTAATTTTTCGAATTTTTAACACTCAGTAAAAATATTTTCCGAATTTTTTAAATCCAATTTTTCAGATTTTTTCCTTTCCGATTTTTTGATTATCCGAATTTTGAATATTCCGATATTTTGTCATTCCGAATAAATAACTTTCCGATATTTTAACGGGGCCCAATCACGATTCTGGAGTGTCGCACTAATGTTGTTGGCCTGACCATCGCTTAGCAGGTTTAAGGCTGCGATACGCAAGCACATTTTTGAGTCAGATGTGATGTGTACAACTGCATTAAAAATTCCAATACTACTGTACTTACTGACGTGATAGTAATAAGAAGTATGTAACAAGAAATATGCAATAATAATATTGTAATATGTGACGTAATCCTGTGATTGATACCTGTGATATATTGACATAAGAAAATGATTACCATGTACTGGCTAATTTTTATGTATATATGATTGTACAGAATTTTTGACTAGCATAAAATAAATATCTTATCATTTCTTATCTTATCTTACATAATTTATGGTCGGCCTCATACGTACTCTACGTATACACGTATATTATACATATACAATATACATATATGTATTGCAGTTAGACATACATATGCATGCACAATGTATATATATATATATGGGCAATTCTTTGTGAAATCGAAGACAACAAATTTTCTTTTTCTAACCAATTTTAGCATGTATATAGGGTTCTTATAAATGTCTGTGAATTTTTTCAGATTTTTTTGACCAAGAATGTTCGAGTTACAGTGGGTCAAAGACGGTAATTTTAGCATTTTTTGCATTTTTTAGCTGTTTTCAATGATTTTTAGCTCAATAGGAGTGCATTTTACAAAAATGCAAAAATTGAATTTGTACTTTTTTATGCAAAATTTCTGAATTTTTAAAAAAAATATTTTTAAGGTCATATGACCCTTTATTACTGAATTTAGTCCATTTAAAAACTTGAAAAGTTGAAAAAGAGAAAGTTCGATCACTCAGCCGACTACCAAAAAATTCATGGAGATGCCCTTTTTTAGTACAAAAGTACCTGTACAAGTTCCAGAACGGCAATGGAGCTGTATTTCTTGCTAAAAATAAAAATAACAGTCAAATTATGCTAAAATATGATTAAAATGCGTATTTAGCACCATTAAGAATAGGTTCGATCATTCGGCTCAACACCAAAAAATTCATAAAGATGCCTTTTTTAGTACAAAAGTACCTGCATAACTCCCAGAATGATAATCAAAGCGTACACTTTAATAATTCTATAGGATAATTTGACCATTATGTCTATTTTTAGCAAGAAATGCAGCTTTATTATGGTATTGAGACTATATCAGTTTCTTTTGTACTAATATAAGCTACATTCATACTTTTTTGAGTAGTGATCCATGTAGTCAAACCTATTATTATAGGTGCTAAACAGGCATTTTAATCATATTTTAGCATTATTTGACTGATATTATATTTTTAGCAGGAAATGCAGCTTGAGACATATAACATATTTCTTTTACATACTTAGAGTAAAATTTCAGACCCCAAGGTGTTATATCTCAAGGGCAATTAAAGGTTGAAAAATGCGTTTCTTTTAAAAATTTTGAGATTTGCCTAACATTGTTTGATTTTTAACTCAAATACTAGGAACTTTTGAGAAAAAAGTGTAAGAACATTTTCTACGTTTTCTTACGTTTCTTTACGTTTTATTATATTTTATGATTTCCACAGGGGCGGGACACATATATTTAAAGCGCAATAACTTTTTTAGAACAAGGCACAAAAATTAAGTTCAACTCAGAGTTGTAGTTTAGGTTTAATTTACTTAAGCAATTAAAATTAAGAATGATAAGTTAATCAGCGTTCCTGTTTTGTTACTAACAATAAAAGAAATTTCTCTTCGGATATAACAATTTAGGCATTGTTTATGAGGTCTATACTGTGCCAACTTACTTATACTAATTTGTGTGTAGAAATAAAAAAATAAGTGGTGTGTAGAATAAACAATGATTACTTGGGATATATTAGTAATAGTACATTATGCATCAAGGGAGTAAAGTGGGCAATGTACGCACTGTGTGACGTTGCCGACCGAGCGAAGCGAGGTCGGCATTTCACACAGTGCATGCTTGCCTACTGTACTCCAGAGGTGCGTATACTACTTTTCACCACACCCCCGTAAAGAAATGACTGTACGCATCTCAGCAGGCCGTACAGTACCCCATGTTCTGCCTAGAAGTAAAGTGACTTGTGTACGCGCGACGCGCTGTTTTACCGCTCGAGACGCAGTCGAGAGCGGAAAAAGGCGCATCGCGCATGCGCAAGTCACTTTATTCCCTAGGCAGTCCATGCGGTACTGTACGGCCTGCTGAGAGGGCGTACAGTCAGCACTTTACGCGCAGTGTGGTGAAAATAATATTAAAATGATGAACAGTTTTACAGTTCAGACACTAAAGGTTAAAATATTAACGGATTTGCCCGTATACATATGAGTCTATGGTGTGAGTTATTCCAACAAATTTCGCAAGAATTGTGCGCCCGGGATTCCTCAAATTTGCCGCCGATTTTAGACTGTTCATATGCATATACAATTATACAATGTAAATATACGTTTGGCACACATACGTCTTTATTAGTTTTAATCTCTAGATAAAGGATAAAGTAGACTAATAATTGATTAAAATATTTATGCGAGCGAAGCCGCAGGGTACAGCTAGTTGATACTATATAAAGAATAAATAAACAATATTGCACAAAAATAACGCTTGACAAAGAAAACTATATTACCCGAAGATCCAGAGCACTGCTAGTCCCTATAATGGCAACCGCGCCGAGGTAGTTTCTTATATAATTTACGTAAAGATGCATATTCATATATGGATTTATAAGTTCTATATGTGACACAAAACCTGTTCCTGTTGTTTTATATACTATATAAACGAATAGTATAATGGATGGTAGCAACAAGTTATTTTGTCACATATTAAACTTGTATTTCAATTACTAAATATTTTCCCGTGTAAATGTTGATCAGGTACATGAGTCATTTGAAGCCTGAAATAATAGTTATTCGTGTGAATAATAGGTACATAGTTAGGAATGTTAGGATGTTGCATCTCAAAGAGAAAACTTTATATTTTATTTCGTATTTTGATAAATTATGGAAAGAAATTATCGTACCTTTTAATTTATTAATCAAATAAGAATTTAAGTACATACAGCTGCTAAAAAATCTTGTGCCGTCAGGATTGTATATTATCGTGACGTTGTCGTAGCATTCAAATATTTCAGAATTGATAAGTACATATAGTCAAGGTTACAGCTGCGGGAGTGCGTTTTTCTTGAAATGATTTGTTTCCCAAATTTTCAAACAACATATAACTAAGAAAATATTTGACTAATCAAAAGTGCATACAGTGATATTACCCTCCAATAAATGATACTTTTATAAAGAAATGATTGCAATTATTTTTAATTTGTTAAAATTCATATAGTATTATTTTAGCTTCATATGTAGATCTAAAAATCATTTTTGTCCTGCCTATTGGCAATTCTTAATGGTTGATAGTACACCCCATATTGAGAGTTAACTCTTTAACGTGAAAATATAAAACCTGAAAAAGAGTAAAATACTTAAATTTTAACTGTTTTCCGTAAGCAGAGGCGTTTATATGCGGAGAGCGTGTATAATTTTGAATAAAAAGTATAAAAGTATTAATAATAATACGTTTGAGAAAATATAAAAAAGTACAACTCGATGGGTCCTAATAAAAAAGACGTATCTTTTTTCATGTTATTTTTTTACACTTTTTATTACTGAAAAATGTTATAGTATTGACAAAAATCTTATGTTTAATAAAAAATAATAATTGTAAATCAATTAGTATTAATAAATAAATTAAAGTTATATTCTAAATTGTCTTATAATAGTTTTATGAATTAAAAGTTGGTGTAACAAATAACCTCGAAGAAGATACGTCTTTTCTAATCGGAGCTCAAGATAGATACGTTTTTCTTATTAGCACCATCGAACTATAAATATATAGCCATGCATATATAGTCTAAAAATAATTTGATTATTGATCGATTCATATAAGGTGTATGGTACGTAAATTTGTAGTTTTTTTACGTATTTTACAACACTGTTGGTAAAGTGGCCAATTTTCAACTACTTACAATTTCCTTAATTAAAATTCAGAGATCGAGTGTTTTTTGCAAATAAACTTATGCGGTATTAGAGTAAAGGGTTTGAATAGTTTCCAAAGCCCGAAACTTCGGAAAGCACCTTACAAGATAATACAAAAGTTGAGCATACAGGAGCTACAGTTCTTTGCGTTATTTTTGAATAAGAAAAAGGAAAATTGCCATTCTTTAAGGCCACACCGACTGGACGCGCGGGGTATTACTGCTACATAAATGGCCAGTTTTGTTTAACGATAATGACTTGAAATTTGAGACTTTCCAAAAAACTTCTATGTCTCATAATAAAAATTTTAGTATAGGTAAAAGTTGATAATTCGAAAATTTGTAACACAACATTTGCGATAGGAAAAATCTATTCACGATTTTATGTTTTTAGAAACTCGCAATTTTCTTCCAAAATATCTTTTTATATTTTTTGCGTATTTTATATCTCATAGAACACACTAAAGATTATTACGTGAAAGTTTCATAGATAAAAATTCATAATTAAAAAAGTTATGTCGAGTTGAACTGTAAAATACGTAATATTCTTTTAATGTTAAAATTACCTTTTCTACTGACTGCTAAAAAGAACTAATATAGCTAAAAATGTAGTTTTACCACAAAAAGTTGCGCAATAGTATTTATTCTCTTTATAAATCAATTAAAAAAAATTTATTTTGAGCATTGTTCAAAATTAGCTAGTCGGACAATACCTATCCGGCGAAATCGCAATATGCGCCCTTTTCCGTTCGGAAGTCTGAATTCTACTGCACGTACGACTCTATAATTAAGCTGCCACAACTTTCTTGATCACAGTCATGAATATTTAAACCCCTTGTCTGCACTTTTTCGATAATTGGATGTAAGATTGCTGTTATTTTAGTCAAAGGGATGGCACCTAAAAAGATATTCAAATCTATTACTGATATATAAACTATTTTTACTTCTAAACGTATGATTTTTCTATTTGATACTGAAGAAACATTAATTTCTTTAAGGTTACAATTGGGACGCACTGCATGATTGAGATGATGAAACATGTTTTGTATTTGAGAACAGCTGTTGAAGTGGATCAGAATGTGGATAGAGATGTAATCTTTGAAGAAATTGTAACATTAGTGAAGTGTAACTTTAAATGCATATTTCTGATTACTATGTTTTCAGAGCTTGTGCGTAACCTGCAGACTGAACCGGTGCATGGATTTTGATGATCCAGGTATTAAAATGTTCCTTTTGAAAGCTATTTTGGACTGAAGCTATTTAGTAATCTCTAAGAATTGATTATCATGTTAGTATTCTAGTCTAATTGCGAAAAAATGACAATTGTAATAATAATGATAATTATTTTGGCTTTCAGGTCTTCAAAAAAATTAAATAAATTATAATTAGTTTCTCTAACTAGCTTCAGTACAAAACGACATACAAGAGGAACAATTTATGATCAACATGACTAAAATCCATGCATCGGTTGAGTCTGCAGGTTACGTGCAAGCAAAAAATGTTCATAGACTCATATCTCCCCCTATAAGGGGGGAGAGGGTCTTATTAAGGATGATTTTTGTAAGAAATTTATTCAACTTTAAGAATCTACTCATACTTATATTCTAATTATTTTCCTATTATTTTTACAGATGGAAATCTTCAAAAAAGTGCTATAGGTATTCTACCCCCTTAAGAGATTAATGAATTCAAACACTTTTTATAATTGTACTTGTTTATATAACATTATTTATAACTTTTTTTAATTTTATTATTTATAAATTTCAAAGGGAATTTAGCGATGAATTTTGCAACAGATTATATTCAAACTTTATCGCTGATTGCTGTACATATAATTAATAAATTTGTAGTATGATTTTTATTTAAAGGTATTATGAGGAGAAAAATTAATTTTTTAGTTAAAAAAACAGTAAAAATCATCGCAAGACGAGCTTTCGTAGAAAAAATTGTTAAAGAAATTGCAATATACACCCTTTAGCGTGTAAAAGAAATCTGTACTACAAATTTTTTTTCTCAACACGTGCGTGAAAAAGACTCTTTTTCATGCTGGAAAAACGAATGGAAATCTGGGCATTCCAAGCGTCTTTACCGCAGAATGGTCATTCCCTCCCGCTCCTGAAAATCTCTAAAAATAATGTCAAAATTTTATATTTTTCAAAATTTTGAAAAAAAATTCAATTATTGAATAAAAATCAAAATTCTTAAGCAATTCAAATTTTTGAAAAAATTCAAAATTTTTTAAGAGTCTATAATTTTTAACAAATGTTTTCTTTTTATTTCGTAGGTCTGGTGGACGACTCGAAATGCCCATTTCCCCATTCCTTTTGCATGAATGAGAAAGGCCCTATTCACACACTTGTTTCAGAAGAATACGGTGTGTAACACGGGTGGAAAGGGCTTTTTCAGACTCGGATGTTAATTTGAGCCTTCGACGCCATCGACTATCCCTTGTGCTCAATTATTATTCTCGCTTGGAACAAGCCCATTTTCCCCTCTAGTTGCACAATGTACTGTTATTTTGGTGTATAATTGTAAAATAAAATATTGCTGAAGCGAAAAATTAAATATGTCATCGCCAAACGTGCACCAAAGAAGACTAGTTAAGACTTTTACCTACTTTACCAATTTTCAGCATATAAAATGAAATTACATTATTTTGAAATTTAAATATTGTATTACGGTGGATGTACTGTTTATGGCCAGTGCTCTGGTTTTGGCCATCTAACATAATTTTAATCATTTTTGAAGTTTTAACTGTCGAATTCCATATAACTTCGGCCATATAACTTTGGCCATATAACATCATTCTTAAGTACATTGTATAATAATGAAGGTATACTTAGCTCAGTATATTTTGATAGAAAAAATACTTATAGTTTGAGGGTTGTCGAAAATGGCATTTTCTTACGCAAATCGACAGGAGAAGCAGATGACTAAAACGTTCATAGTACTTAGTAATATCATTTATGGTCAAAAATATTAAGAATAAATTAAAAAAATGCAAAGAAAACTACAATTTTATTATAAATTATGGGTGGCCAGAAGTGGTACAACAAAAACGTTAATATACCAGTTTTGGTCATGGTATCCCAGTCATAAAAATATATCAGATTTACTTTTTACATGATTATCTTAAGTTTTTCAAGTCTAAGAAATAGATAATATGATTTTAAACTACGTTTTTACTTAGTAAAAAGCTTGATTAAAGTAAAATACTAGAGGCTTCAAAAGCCGAATTTCTCCGAATATAATCAATTTTAATGTAGAAACGCATTTTGTAGAATTGCGAAGAAAAGAAATACTGGTCTAAGAAAGAAAAGTGATACTTTAATGATTTTTAGAATAATAAATGACTGTTACGTATATTTGTACGTTAGCATACAAAAGATATATAATTTAACATTTTAAAAGAGATTAAATCCAAACAGTTATGAGAACTAACTGCTTTATTATTAAATTTATGTGTTTTAATTGGTAATAATTGATAATACGAAAATATTGTCACATTATACATGAATTTCGATAGTGACCAAAACCGGTACATCCCTATGGTCATAACTAGTGATTAGGTGGTCAAAATTGGTGATAAACGAGTTTTATTTTAGTTCTTCCATTTGTGAAATTTCCTCGGGGTAGTTCATAAAATAAACGATGAATTTATTAAATGCATGTGTTTTAGAATATGTGTAAATTTGTTTAATGATTAAACATTATATTTTACTGTAGTAAATACGTTCCCGAAAGTAAAAAAAAGCTTAAGGTGGCCAGAAACGGTACGTCCACCCTAAATTCCATTTTTACATATTACATAACACTGCAAAATTTGGCTGAACTACGAATTAAAGTACAAAAGTTAGATTCTCGACCAGGCTATTATATCCATTTTTCTTATAACGCATTTTAGGAACAAGCTGATTCGTAATACCGAACTCAATTTCATAAAATTTATCGAGATTGTAATGTGCGTTATTATTGGGCAAGATTTCATTCCAATTTATCTGTGATCAAGGTAGCATTTTTCGACAATATTTACGCTTCTGATGTTTTCATTGCTTATATTATAGAATCTTTACAAGTGTTTATATATATATATATATATATATATATATATATTTTCTAATGATCAATTAGAAAACTTACAATTTCCTTTTTTTTATGTATGAAATTTTTAAAAAATAAAAGAACTACTTACAATTTTCTTTTCTATTTATTTATTTTTCTATCTTTTTTGACAGATGTATAGAATTTATGCATTCACTCTTAAAATAGACCTAATAGTAATTTTAGGATTAATTGAAGAACAACGTGGAGACGTAAGTAAGATTATAAAAACTTTTAATAAAAGGGTTTCGTAAGGGTAAGGACAATTCTTCTGTTTCTATTACTTGCAGGTGGTTGATACTCTAGCTAAGGAAGTTCTCTCAACAGATCGGTGAATGGGTTCCGTTCCTCTATTTATCACTGGTTGATTAATTCAATTTGGCTACGTAATTTTTCTTTGATGGCTCGTCTTTCTAGAAATAATAATTATTATATTAATTAAAAGCAATATATATTTCAATACAGATCTAGTAGAACATGAAATAAACGTTAAATCGAATTCTTATTCATTGTTAATCTTTATTTTTTTCTATAGTTCTGATTATCTGGTAGCCTGTAAGAAGGGCCCAGAATTTAGAGAATAATAAAAAATAAGAATTTATTAATTTATGTAATGAACGAGAATGTTACTACTTTAAAATCTTATGTACATAGGAATTATATTAGATGGGCACCATATGAGACCCCACATGGAATTCAATACATGCAGGAGCTACGTCAGACCCATGGTCCTCATACCGTTTCAGATCCAGTATTTTATCACTTTCCTCGCGCATCATTTCAGTTTATATTATAGGCTGTAAAAGTATTTAGGCCCCTAAACATAGGGTACCATCTAGATGATACTATATGTTTAGAGGGGCCTAAACATTCTAATAAGCTGATTTTCGAAATTGAGAATGTTCAGACCCCTAAACATGTGGTTATTCTTAAAACTCCAGAGGAGGAGCGCTCTCTTTCGGAGCCCCTGATATATAGTAATACATTATTTACATTCCGACTTTTTCGCTCGTTTTCATCACCATGGGCGCTTTGATCGTTTTTCGTATCCCCTCCAACCGGACGCACGTAGCCAATAGTTACAACTTATAAATCGAGGCATTTTTTAACAATTCATAGAAATCAAATGTGTCTGTATGGAAATCTATATTGATGCTTGAGTGGAAGACAAGGCTATCTCGGAAAACGCTTGAAGAAGGGGCTAGCTCAGAAATCGCACTGAGGAGGGCTGTTTAAACTAATTTTTTTCTGAGTTTAATTTAGTAATAGACTAATAGAAAATAGGAAAATTTGTTTTTGCACAAAATACATACTTATTTTTCTATTTTTTATTATTGCTTATTACAAAATTAAACGCGAGAAATAATTAGTTAAAGTAACCTTTCTTTGCGCAATTTCTGAGTTAGCCCGTTCTTCAAGCGTAAACCGAGTTAGCCCGTTCTTCAAGCGAAAACTGAGTTTAGCCTCTTCTTCAAGCGTTTCCCGAAATAACCTCTTCTTCCACTCAACCGTCGACATATAGATTTTTATGACGAGTTCGTATAGCGTTTAATAACATAGATTTTATACGGATTTCTATATGAAATCCATGTGCATATTTTCCACAGGGAAAGTATAATAACTGAACGAAAGCTCGAAACACAACAAGGAAAAAGGCAGTCTCATTCTCAATTTCTCAAATCATATCGTTATTGTGTACGTTTTACCGTTAAACTCCGTAGTCCAAAACGACGTGAAACAACGACAAGCACTTTACTTATCGTACAATATTATTTTCTACTCACACAAACCAACCGGGATACACTGGATCGCCGGGAGCTCGACGCACCGGTAGCCTGGATAGCAGGCTACGTCGTCGCAGCTCAGCTGACGCCGAGATAGCAAGTGCTCGCTGGGCGCCTGCACGCAGCGTCCCCCAACGCACATGCTACCCGACCTGCACTTCACTGTATAGCAAGCTGTATCGCGATGAAACTTCACCTTCACGCATTGCGCGTTTTGACAGACGTAACCCGGCCTGCAGTCAATGGTGGCACAGGTCAGCACGTCGGGACTTTGTTCCTCGGCGGCGAGCGTTTGGCACAGCGCCAAAGCGACGACTATGCACGAAGACAGCGAGACTCTCATTCTGGGAGGCTATGGTGCGTTGGGAATCAACTTTACAGACTGAGTATCGCTCTGGTGTAATTAAGCTACTATTTATAGCAAAAATTGGAGGCACGCGTGCTCGTATGAGTATCTTTTTTACGATTTGTGTATCAGTGCTTTAATCGGTGAATCTTTTTCCTTGTGCGGGATTGTATGTTAAGAGGGAATTCCACTGATGTTTAAAACATCTTTTCCTTTCGTCCGTTGATATTAAAACTTCGGTAACTTTTTTTCTCATGATTGAAGAAGGTTGCAAAATTTGGGGAATTTTTCGCTAAATGTTTTTTTACAAGGTATTGGAGAAAATGCATATTCTTGTGATAGAAACAAGGGATTTTAAAAAAGTTTCTTGCGCATACCAATAAGACGAAATCTATTTAAAAAAATTCAAGAATATTTTTCAACTCTAAATGAACAAAAGTTAGTTTTTTTAATTGTTTTAGCTCAATTTATGGTCTAAAATATATAAAACATTTTTATACCTTAAAAATTTAAAAAAAAACTACATTTTTCTACACTTACAAGTGACGAATAAAACATTTAACAGCAGAATACCTCAAACCAAAATTTTAACTTCTTTTCAAAATACTTTTTGTAATAATTTTCTGGAAGTTTCAAAAATATCCATGGTGATTGGTTGTGCAAGGAACTTTTTGGAAGTAGTAAAGTAAGTTTCGAGAAAAACGCGTTTAAAGTTTTGTGATAATAATGTAAATTGTTTTAGTCAACTGGACCTATAACTTTGGTATAAGTAAGAGTTTTTACATCCAACAGGTCTTAAAATGTTCATAAAACTGTAGATATAAAAAATTTGTAATAATTTTTTTTTCGATTGTTTTGTCAAAAATCACGTGGAGTCCGCCCTTAATGTTCTTTTCTGGGTATTTCCTGCTTGTACATTTTTCTTGAACACGAAGTTTTATTTGCATTAGTTGTAAATTCCCGCTCGCTATTTTTGCTTCTTCGTAGAGGAAACTTTGTGATGGCGAAAAATAAGTTTATTAACCCTTTCGTTCTCATAAGGACGAAGTGGTCCACTCACAAAAGTAATGTATTTAAAAGTCGTATGAGGTTACTATATAATCTGTGTGGAACTTTGGGGTACAGTTGCATTCTAGTATTTCTAGAGAATATACTTTTTTTGCAGAAAAAATCCTATTTCTAGAAAATAATTTGGAAACGAAAGAGTTAAGAACGTTCTACAAACATGTGTTTTGCGACCTAAGAATAAAAAAATATTATTTTTAGAAAATATTTGTATACCTATATCGTTGAGAGAAATTTGAATATGCGTTTACTAATAATATTCTGGAGTTTCGATTTCAACATTACGACTATAGCTTTATTTTTACCATCATAAATCTTCCTCCATTGGGAGTTTAAAATAAGGTTCGCGGGCACAAAGATGCAGACAAGTCACGCGTTACAGAATTTCTATTGAGTGTCGTGGGAAAATTCATAAATATAAAACCTAATTGTCAAAAATATGCTTTTGGTGCAATTACATGTCTGTGCAAGTATATTTTACATTAAGCATTAATTATGATAATAATATACTATGATACTTTTTGATGTTCTTTTATACATTGTTATACAAATGAACCAAAGAGAAGTTTTAGAATTCAATGAAAGAACTACATGCAGATGTAAGAATGTTAAAACTTTTAATAGAAATGTATCGAAGTAGTAAAATATAGGTATACAGCTGACGATGATTCTTCTTTTTCCATTGTTCAGTGTTATAAGCGCTTTTCTGCCTCGTGCAACATTAAATTGGTGGTTGGTACTCTAACCAACGAATTTCTGTGACTGGATCAGTAGATGAGTTCTGTTCCTCTGATTACTACCAGCTGATTACCTCAACTTGCCAACGTAATTTTTCTTTGGTGGCTTATGTTTCTAGAAATAATAATTACTATTATTAATTAAAAGCAACAATTATTCAAATAAAAATCGAGTGTAACAAGAAAGAAACCGCTGTTAATTCATTAGCACTTAACTTTCTCAAACTAAATTAATTGTTTTAATATGAAATTCTTTGTGCTTATAAATTAATTTAGAATTACTATATATTTACAAAATATAACCGTTTAAAATAAAGATTACGTTTTCGTGTATAACAAAAGACGGGAGTCTATCGAAAATTTGCGGTTGTAAGAGATACATAATTTTATGCTCTTTTTAATGCGTTTACACTAAATTGATCATAATATTTCTAACATGTCAAAAAAACCTGAAATCGAAAACTCTAAAATCGGAAAATCGAAAACTCTAAAATCGGAAAATTGAAAAAGCTTTATAAAACAAACACAAGTAGATGCATATTGAAATTTCTGTTGAATTTTGAATCTTTATTTAAAAATAAAAAAAGTTATGTTCCATTCAAACTTATGAAAAAATTTAAGTGACGAAATAAGAGATCGCGAGATGCCAGCAATTTCGGAGCGTAAGTTTTTCGGAAATCTATATAGAAACCAAATGGAATTTTATGAAGATTTCAGAAATGTTTTCAGATTTCAGAGAAAATATAAATAAGTGTACATAAGTAAGAGATCTACAGAACTGTTGACTTTTAAGAAACCAGCAAAAATGATTTTCTAAAGGCTGATACTCGGCTTCCTGATAAGACACATTTAAAGACAGTTTAAACGCCAACAAACTAATCATAAAATTCCTGTATGAACAAAATCTTAATTTTTTATGAATTATCCTGAAAAGTAACAAAAATGCGGTCATTTGGTAACATGTAACGTACATCATTATATAATGTACTCTCATCAACATAGAAAAAAAAAGTTATTTCGTATCGTTATATAAATTATATAACATATTCCTCACACAAAATCAACAATAAGCCATCATAGACTAATGTACCGTATTCCGTCGGCCAGTGCTAACATTTTCAAGGCACTTTTGGTTAAAAATTTCTATACAAATTTGAAAAGTTAAAAATTTTACTGTTTGTCAATGGATTATTCATTATGGGCTAAAATAATTGTTTCTGGCTCAAAGAATATATTGTAAAATTTTGATGAAGATCGAGCAAAACTTTTTTCTCTAAATCGATTTTAATAAGTCACTATAATAGACATCAAGCCACTATTAGGTCCTTTTATAGACGTTTTTTTAAGATTCTGAAAACAAGTATAATCTTACTTACATAAAAGTTTAACGATCAGATGAGCAGGAACAAAGAAATAATTAAAACCCCACATGGCTAATGTGCTGTATCAAGAATCGAACTAATAGCAGTATTAGAGGTTGAATTTTGAATGTTAAAAGTTCTGCAGCTTCTCTCATGTGCATACAAAGCCATTAACAATTGAAGATGTTGACTGAAAATGTAAGAAAAATCAACGAATTTATAAGAGATAAATTTCCTCGAATATTCATGCATTTTTAGTCACCATCTTCAATTATTAATAACTTTGGATCAGATTGATATTTCTATACGAAACAAAGCTAACATTACAGGTCTATTCGTCTTACGTTTATTTACTTTTTGATCAACAACGGCCCACTGAAAGAAAAGATGGATACTATGGGCTTCACTTTTTAGTACCGTAAAACACGTCCAAAAGCCACATTGAAAATCGTTTCCCACAGGTAGGACACTCTCCTTGTTAATTATTCCCACTCGGTGACTACTCAACATTCTACACATGTATTAAATATTACGTACCTACTCACAACTCACCCGACCTAAACTCCAGTTATCGGGATAGTAGCCCGACCTGTGCGTTCCAGGATGGCGCAGGTCAGCTGACGACGAGCTACAAGCACGGTGGCGCCGGCACGCATTTGCCCTCGGCGCACACGTGACCCGCGCTGCACCTGACCGTGTAACAGGCTGGACCTTGAATCACCACGAATACGCCGTTGACGCAGACGTAGCCCGGCTTGCAGTCCGTGGCGCAGCATGGGCGCGACACGGTGGCGTGAGACGTCACCAAAATTTGGCACAACACCAAAGCGACGATGCACAAAGACAGCCTGGACTTCATTCTGAGATGCGCTTTCGTTGAGAATCGACCCTACGAACTGGCTGTTCCTCTGGTAACCGAGGTAGTATTTATAGCGAAAGGTGGAGGCGCGTGTGTTTGTGCGAGGATTTATGTTGTTTTTTTTTTATGACTTACGTATATCTCAGTAGATGAGTCATTATTTTTCTGAGGTGAAATTGTCTGTTGTACCAATGTTCTTATCTCGGTATTTTTTTCCTTGTACATTCTGCTTGAACAAGAATTTTTATTTTCATTAGTTGTGAATCCCCGCTCGCTATTTTCGCTTCTTCGTGGAGGAAACTTTGGAATGGAAAAAAAAAAGATTTGCTAAGAACAGTCTCGAAACGTGTTTTCTGCGACCTTCGAATCAAAAACAATATTTTTAGAGAATATCTGTATACCTACTCTGGCAACATTTTAATATAGGTAGATAGCGCGAGCCATTAAACATACACGATAGCGAATTTGAAAAGCGTTTAGTTGGTTTATTCGCGCCAAGCCCGATACAAAGACAATTTATTCAAATAAATATTTTTACTTTCCTGCGTACACGAGTATTATATTATTTCGGCATGCGGTTACTAATAACGTACTGGAGTTTCGAGTCCAATATCATAACAACTAAATTTTTTTAGTGACTGTAACTAAGAAAAGTTTAGTAACGAATACTGAAAAAGAACTTTCTACCATATTCTGCACTGTATATGAGAGACTCTACAGAACGTTTAATTTTGAGGAAACTGCACATAAAACCTACGAGAATGTTTTTTGACCTCTAAAAGCATGCAAATCTCTCCAAAAAAGGGCTTTGCTTTGTTATGACCAATAAATGAATGTACATAAATATTAACCCTTTTATCTCGAGTTTAGTACTCCTTTGTAGAATACAAAAGACCCCGGCTAGAAAAAATTTCATATATGGGTAATTCCGCCGCAACTTGCCCAATTTGCGTCCAGGCCTCTTAGACACTTATATACATTCGAAAAAAAATTCCTTCTTAATTTTTACACATACATGGTATAACCAACTATAATTTTTCAAAGCCGGAAACTTACATAAGTGCTGTCTTTTAAAACAAATCAATAAATTAGGTCTTAAATGTCAGTTCCGTAAGAATAGGTAAAAAAATTCTTCCATGATCATAGTAAACTATAGAGTTAATAATATACATTTGTATTGGTTTTAAACTCAAAATTTGCTAATTATCATTAAAACAAGGTGCATACTCTTTTTTCAGCAGTTTGCGATGAAATATTGATCACAACAGTATCTATCTCAAAAAGCGCAGTAATTTGCTATAATAGACCATCCTCACAGTGGATTCGCAAACTATATGTTATGACTCATCAAACATATTCGGAAAACATCAAATTTCAGTAAAAGCAGTAGAGGTCAGTTCCGTAACACTACTAAATTACTATATAAATACTGCTTATTAAATGTTTTACTACAAGTAAAAAGTGTTTTTCGTTGCTTAATAATAAAGTACATAAAACTTATTTGCAAATTTTGCAAACTTATGGCATTTGGTATTGACCCTCTAAAAATAAAGATTGAAACGATATTTAAAAAAGGCGAATATATTAATGCAATTTTAAGTAAAAAACTATTTTCGTCTGTCAAAAAACTAGTTTTATTTCTTTTTCCTTTCGAATCTGGAACACTCAAAGGTTCTTTTGGCGGTTCAGTATAAGTAATTATGTACATATGTTGTAAACTGGATCATTTTATTTCAAGTTGAACCGAACTTCCACTTAGTCTGAATCGTGACTTGAGTGAACAACAAATATTTTTCGAGCACCTATAATCATTATTACGTGACGCCATTTTGTAGATAAAAGTATAAATGTTTGTGTACATTCCTTTCTTTGTAATGACTTTATAAAGAAAACTTAATAAGAATTCAAAATTTAGACTGTAATAAACTTTACTTTAATAAAAATATAAAATTTTAAAAAAGTAAAAAAAAAACGAGTAATAAATTTTATTTTATCTTTTTTGACAGATGTACGGAAGTTATGCATAAATTCTTAAAATAGACAAAACTGGTAACAGTAGTTTTAGGATTAATGACATAACTACAAGGAGATGTAAGAGTGTAAAAACTTTTAATAGAAGAGTTTCGCAGTAAAATATAAATAAACAGCTGATGGTAATTCTTCTTTTTCTAATGCTTGCAGGCTGCTAGTGTTCTGCTATCTCGTGCTACGCTGAATTGCTATGATTGGTGCTCTGCTCAACGAAGTTCTCTCACAAGATTGGCAGATGGGTTCCGTTCCTCTGTTTACCTCCGTGCAGGTGTATTTTTCTTTGATGGCTCATCTTTCTAGAAATTATTATTCATTATCAATTAAAAGCAACGATGAAAGCGATATTCAAATGAAGATTGAGTGCAAAAATAAAAGAAATGTGGTCAATAGAATTCCCTCCCATCTCGTTACCTTAAGTTTTCTCTTTCTAATTCTGATTGTCTAAGAGCCTGCGAGCGGGGCCCAGAATTTAGAGTATAATAAGAATTTACTTTATATATTGAACGAGAATATCTTTATTTAAGAATCTTATATGGGTACCAGACTAGAACCATATGAGATCTTACATAGAATCCAATACAAAATCCACCCGAGATCCATGGTCCAAATACCGTTACGGATCCAATTATTGGTCCTTTTTTTCACGTATCATGTCAGTTAATACATATGACGACCAAAATTAAGAACTAGTAATTATGTAACTGAAAATTCAAATACAAATTATGAAAACACTTAAGTAATCAAAAACTAGATAATGTTGACAACTCAATGCTAAATTTGCAATGAAAATGTGCCCAATTACATCATTATTGTCTATACTACTCTAATTTGTCGATTTTCAAACTTTTAGATCGAAGATTGTAAGTAAATAATATCGATAACCGAAGTTTATTTCTTTGAAATATAGTGTATATATCTGTGGGTTCCCGGAAAAACGACTTAAGTCCATTTTTATTTAAATTGAGTTTCGAACGATTTTGATATCCTTACATAGTATATTTTCAGATAAAACTGCAAAAAATCAAGAAAGTGTAAAAATAAATGATTATATCTACTATTTATGCTTCTTTTAACATTAGTTTAAATGGAAATAAAAAACTTTAAACCTTAATATCTAAAAAACATGAAAAGTGAACTTAAGTCGTTTTACCGGGAACCCACAGATATACTTTGCGCTTAAAGCAATAAGAACCCTGTTGAAAATATCCATGTTTTCATATGGAAATTCATATAGAAATCATATATGGAAATGAATCCAATAAAAATCCCATACGGCATTTCATATTGAAATCCATATCAAATTCATATCCAAAACCGCCATACGAATATCCCGATAAAAATACACATAGATTTTTATGTGGACACAGATTTGTTTTCTATAAATTCTAGAATAATGTTTTTTAATTTTATCATATATTCCTTTTTAGTACTATTAATAGTACAATCCGGATGATACAACTCATAAGTTAAGACATTAGAAAGCATTTTAAAAAAATGTATCTATCTGAAATGATAGTATTAAATGTTCTCTACTTGTTGATAAACGTTTGAAAGCTATTTGACATAAAAAATTAAAGTCTATGGTTTAGACAGTGCATTATAGCTATATAAGCTTTAAATTACAATTAGTTTCGAAACTACGTACTGCAAGAGAAAAAGTGATGACGAATTTTGTTCGATTAACGTTGTACCGCGTATTTTGAAAAGAGACTATGAGCCTTGTCAAAAAAATGAGTTATGAACTTTGTCAAAAAAATTAGTTTTAAAAACGACGAAACACGTGTCCCTCCATTTCGTATAAAGAACCATATATATTTCATGGGCATTGAATTTTGAATTTTGAAGTAACATTGCCCGAATCATTTGAGATGGAATCACTCGTATGACATGTATTCATTTTCAGTACTCACCAGAACTAAACGACCGTCGGCTCCTGAATCTTCAAGCATTTGCCGTCTCTGCAATAGTAACCTGGTCTGCAGTCAAGGGTGGAGCAGGTCAAGTGAGGTCGCGTCGGCTCCTGAATCTTCAAGCATTTGCCGTCTCTGCAATAGTAACCCGGCCTGCAGTCAAGGGTGGAGCAGGTCAAGCGAGGTGGCGTCGTCTCCTGAATCTTCAAGCATTTGCCGTCTCTGCAATAGTAACCCGGCCTGCAGTCAAGGGTGGAGCAGGTCAGCCAAGGGCGTTTCTCCTCGTCGGCGAGCGTAGTCGTCAGAGTTTGGCACAATGCCAAAGCAATGATGCACAGAGACAGTGAGGCTTTCATTCTGAGATGCTAGTTCCTTGAGAATCGACTCTACAGACTGACTCTAGTCCTCCGGTAGTTACTATTTATAGCAAAAGTTGGAGGCACATGTGTTTGTACAAATATTTATGTATGTATTTTATAATTTACTTTTTTTTATAACCGATGAACCTTCCGACGTGGGATTGTCTGTTAAACCGATGATCTTATCTTAGTATTTTTTTTAACTCTTTTCCTTATATATTTTTCTTGAATAAGAATTACTATTAGCTGTGAATCCCAGCTTACTCACGTTCCGCTCGATGTATTAATTATTGCTTCTTCGTAGGAGAAAGAAGCTTTGCAGTGATAAAAATAAGCTTTGCTAAGAATATTCTAGGAACATGTATTTTGAGACCTTCGAATTAATTAATGTGCAATGTTCTTATGAAATATCTGTATATACTCACAGAAGATTATATTAATCGATTATTACTTAAAATATGTACTGGAGTATCGGGTTCAAAATCTCGACCACTACATTTTTCTGGTAGATGCAACTAAGAAATTTTAGAAATTTAAAGTTTAGAAAAACTTAAATTATGAAAAGTTATTTTACTTTAAAATATAATTTGTATTGTCATTTTAAAGTGGCTAGAATAAATAATTGTTTTTTAAACGCATAGGTTTAGTGTAACGATAAAATAATAAATATTACTAGAATATGGGTACCCTAAATAGATTGAGATTTATCAGAGTGTTTAATAACTGTTTCCATGTGCGTATGTGTATGCGTATGTACGTGCGTGTATTTGTACGTACATGCATGTGTTTGCGTGCATACGTGTATGCGCGTCTGTGTGTGTGTGTGCCCTACAACTATATGAGATCAACAACATCGTTTAAAACTGATTTAGATATGATTTTAAATAATATTGTATCCCCTCAAGTACAGAGAAAGTTTAAGAATATAATATCTATGGCTTTGCCCATTTAGAGCAATGTATAACGTCTATTTATTTAGAATTATTCTAATTATTTAGAAATTTCTACTTAATTTTTACAATTTTTACCACGTATTTTGAGGTTCCTGGGTCTTAAAAATGTTTTTTTTTTAAATGTCTGTGTGTACGTAAGTACCCTATTGAAAAGGATCACGTGATATTCACGCGGTATAATGAAACAAAAAATTATGTGTTGCAATTGCAGAGAATACATATCTGAATCCAGTTAAGGAGACAGATACACCTTTAAATTTTAAATTAATTGCTAATACATTCTAACCCTTATAACACATAACGTTTTTCGATCTTTTTAAAAACGTTAAAGTTCAAACCTTCAAGCGTTGAAAAGCAAAGTTTTAAATATGTTTGAAAAACGTTGTTAATACGTCTCAGTGTCCGAAGATTCGTTCTACATAAGACGATGTAAAACCGTTTTTAAAACGTTTGAAAAACTCTCCAAGGTCTGTTGAATGGTAAAAATTTAAACGGATAATTTAAATGTTTTGAAAATGGTTTGAAAAAATACTAGCATAGAATATATCGAAAAAAATTGTTTAAACAGAATTTGATGCTACAAATGTTACCAATTCTGGAAGTACCATCTGGATGATACTTCCAAATTTGATAACATTTGTAGCATCAAATTCTGTTTAAACAATTTTTTTCGATATATTCTATGCTAGTATTTTTTCAAACCATTTTCAAAACATTTAAATTATCCGTTTAAATTTTTACCATTCAACAGACCTTGGAGAGATTTTCAAACGTTTTTACAACGTCTTATGTTAAACGAATATCCGGACATTAAGACGTTTTACCAACGTTTTTCAGACGTATTTATAACCTTCCTTTTTAACGTTTGAAGATTTTAATTCCAACGTTTTATAAACGTTCGAAAAAGTTATGGGTTATCAGGGAAGATTAAAGTAATTTTTTTCATGATATATGAATATCTTATCAAAATATAACGGAATTTTGTCACCGTCTATTTGATCCGCCATAATGAAAACCTGCATATTCCTTCATCCACCACAAGGTTCAAAGATCCACTTGAATTGAGGTTTTTATAAAACAAACAAAGTTATATAGGATAGAGGTCCGTACTATTGACACCCCACCCAACTACTGACACCCAAATCTATTTCATTATAAATAAAATATAAACTCTATCAAATAATATCTGAAAAGAATATATAAGCAATCCGTAATTCTTATTAGTGTAATGAATAAACAATCGTGACATCTTCCGATTTCAGAAACTTTTAAAAAATCATAACAAAATTCCAGGCTACGAAAACGTTTAAAATTATGTCTGTGTTCAGAGTGAACATGAATATATTGCGAAATAGAGAAAACTATTATTTATATATTAGAGCGATGTATGCAATAAAAAATAGTTTAAAAGGTAATATTTATATACCAGATATATCTACTAGATATAAAAGGAGACATATCAAAGGCATTTTATTTAATTATTGGATGGCAGCGTTAGGTACAAGCGTTTTAGACATTTTCGTATTACTGATATGTCAGTAGTTCGACAAGAAAACGGTGCATTTGCCCAACTTCATTTTGCACGATCCTTAACGCTTCCAGGCGAAAGATTTCAAATATTTGTGACAATACATTTAAACTAATCATTTAGATGCCTATACGTAAAAGCTTAAGTCGAAAGTATACTTTAAGAATGTTATTTAATTAATAGATATAAAATTAAATATTATTGTTTGGGTATGAAAGTAAATGGATGTCAGTAGTTGGTTCCGGCATATTTTCAGGGTGTCAGTAATAGCTCATGAGAATATTATTATTAATTTCATGAATTTATAATTAAAAATAATCTTTATTGAAATTGCAACCTCGTTTTTATTATCTACGTGTAATATATAATGATAAATAAATAGAAAAATATATATTTTTATTTAGCAAATAGTATAAATTATGCAATAATGCAGCAATCGATCCTTGGGGGTGTCAATAGTTGGGACATCCACCCTATACCCTATACCCTATACCCTACTTAAACTTGAATAAAAAAAATAGACTTTAGAGATTTGAAACATATAATGTGATATACTTTGCCCATTCCTTATCTTTTTAAATAGTTTTTGGAGAATATATAAAATACAATAATTTCTATTGAGACAAAATATTTTAACCCTGTAAGGCCCAGCGTTCCTTTAAAGGAATGCTACTTTTTCATTTTTTCATAAATTTACACGTGATAAACTTAAAATTCTGCAAATAAATACGTCCATTAGGCCGAAGTGGACCATTTCCGATCTCGTAAGGAGGGCTTAAGCTATTTCTCACCACATAGAAGCCGAGAAAGCTAAAAAAATGGAAAAAAAATTTATTGCAAAAAGGACTCAAATATGTCTGAAGTACATTTCTAAATACTTTTTAGAAGTTTTACTTAACGTTTTCTATGTCTGGGTACTAGAGGGTTGAGTTTTTAATAAAACCAACTAATAATATAAATAAGACATTATAGAGTTATCAAAAAGAACCGAAGCTTCACAAGGGAAAGGACCTAATGGAAACATTTCTTAAATTATTGGTATTGCATCAATTATATGCTTTAAGGGGACGCTGGATATCTCTGTCCTTATCTAATTGAGTTTTCATTCATAATTTTAAGAGAAATAATTTGTCTGAAAAAATAATAGTTGTCCCCGCTTCGTTTTATAGTAATCTAAATATATGTCCAAGCTGGTTTCATATGATTGGTTTTGCTTTCGAGAAAATTTTGACAAACTTAGTATGTAAATAGTTGGCCCTCATAGTGTGTCAAAGTCTTCCCGAAAACCAAACAATATTATGAACCCAGCTTGGACATATATTTAGATTACTATAAAACGAAGCGGGGACAACTATTATTTAAAAAAAAAAAAGATTTCTCTTAAAATTATGAATGAAAACTCAATTAGCCAAGGACAGAGATATCCGGCATCCCCTTAAGGGGGTAGTCGTGTTACAATCGTAGTCCAAAGTTAATTTTATTCTAAATCACCATATATTACACTGAGAAAACTATATCGTAACTTACGCAATATATATCGTAACTCACGCAACATCATATCGTAAAATTTTACGTATCGATATCGTAATTATTCGACGTCAAATGCGATATGATATCGCAGAATTAGCAATTTGAAATCTTAATTTCAACATTCAAAATACAATTTTAAATAGTTTAATTTCTCTTAATAGTCGAAATATTATGTGCAGATCTCATGCTCATGATTTTACAACTTTGTATCGAAAGAAATTTGATCTACGATATATGAATCGAAAAATTTACAATATCATAATTTTATGATATGAAATTTACGTTATGGTTTTCTCAGTATAGGGTTATAAGTGCTTGAAACTGTAAATTATACTATATTGTAGCATAAAGTATACATAAATAACGTGAAAATCTTATAAAAACGCTGAATTTGAAACATAATATAAACTTTTGAATGGAATTGTATCACTATATAGACATAGTGATTACATTGGGCACACATTTGCGATTGTTATATTTTTCAAACGGGGCGCTAGCTACATTTTTTTTAATATAATAAGTATGGGTATTCTATGTAATATATTAGTCTGTCAATCAAATTCTAAGAAAATACTAAACATTATATAGAAAGAAAATATTATTTATGGTTTCCTAAACTTTCAAAGTTTTTCAAAATAATGTATTTGAACTTCTTGAACACAAAACTAATAAGGGAGCCGCCCCATGTATATTTCACCGATTTCACTTATTTTGTGATATGGTGTAGAACATCAACAAATATTTGTCACGTGTTATTTTTGTGTTGTCTCGCATGTTCAAGAGGTGAAAATCATCCCAAAGTTTACCTTTAAGCAATAGTTCTCTGCATTTTTCCTTTTAAGTTTACGATCAGAAAAATATAAAAAGTTTATTCTGTGTCAACTATAGGTTTTATATATGACAATATCTCAATTGATGATTGTATTTCTTATACTTGAGGGTTGAAATAGTAAAAAAGAACTTTTTTATTTTAAAGTCAATATAAAAGAAAATTAATTACATAATAAAATAAAAAATTAAATTAATTTATAATAACACTTGAGAGCTGAAGTGAGCACATTTATGTTTCTTGAATGAATTTATTTCTTAGAAACAACTGTCTTTAGAAAACCAAATAAAAGAATTCACTTTTAAAGACAATATTCAAAGGGATCGCAATAGCAGTATTGATTCGATACTTCGAAACGCTCAAAAACTGCATTAACGTAACCAAGATAGTTTTATTACATTTCTTTAAAGATATGAAATTTCTACATTATATTTTATCATTTTCACTATATATTATTTTGCCGTTTTTATATAATACAACTTCAATAATTTGTTCATATATTTGTGGGTTTATTTGTATAGAAATTGATTATAGAACATTTTATCGATATCACTCTTGATAATCTGTATTATAAAATATTTTGTCGATATTACTCTCGATAATCTATACAGTAATGATATTCATGAAAGAAATATTGAAGGTAAAATGATTTTTTACACCATGGAACTTCGCACCGTACATTACATTTGTTTCCAAAAGCAAATTTAACCGGATTCTCAAAATTACTCGGCTTTTTGTCGACATATCCAATTTTATACCAAGAACATCTGAATAGATTGATATATCTTGGTGAAGCTAATTGATTATGGACAAGTGATTGAAGCTTGATAATGTTGATCCTTAAATGCAAATTCAAATCTTCGTTCATTGATGTAACACTATCAGAGAAATATTTTATGTAGAACAATGTCCGCTCCATAAATCGATTAATAATACACTTGAAAAACCAACGTTTGGAAAATATATATCTTGCAGCCAGGTTTTCCGTTATAAATAAGAATTTTCCATCAAAATTTCAGCGGTTTGCAGTTTTTCTGAAGTAAAATTTACATAAAAAATGTATTTTTACGCTCCTAAAATATAAGGGATACAATTAACCCCTTAGAGCAAAAGTTGTGCCTATATAAGCGTATTTATATAAGTAATTGTTTGATGGCGGTTTTATTACAAAATTTTGATTAGTCTTTGAGATATTTGAAAAAAACTAGTTTTGGGGGTAAACTTTGGGGGTGATTTTCACCCCTCATAAGTGCTTATCAACACGAAAAAGAATACCTGTCGATTATTTTTTTATGTACTACAACATATCACAAAATGAGCGAAATCGGTGAGAGACACCTGAGGTGGTGCACAGATCTGGCGCTTATCAAAGGCATAGTGCGTTTCTTACACATAAGAATTGTACACGTAATTATTGTGTACGTGTATAATTCTTATGTGTAAGAAACGCGCTATGCCTTATCAAACAACAATTTATAAGTAGGGGATAATGGTACATGTGAATAATGACGAGGATATTTTGGCGGCAAACAACACTATCAAGATAAATAGAGAAAATGCACGCGTGTAGCGGTTTTAGTAGTAATTTATGAATAATAATTAGTAACATTTAGTTATTCAAGACTTAGTTTTCAGTTACTTATCTAAATAACTATTATTTAATTAAATCAGAGTCAGCAATGTATACATTTAGATTTAGTACCGCAATCCCAGGAAAGCCGAGAGTAAGACACATTATAATGGATAATTAGTCCAAACGCTGGGGTGTCTGAGTATAAAATTTAGGTCCCCCCGGTAACTTGGTGTATATTTATGTTTTTCGGTATGGAGAATCCGAAATTCTTAATTACCAAGCCCAAAAATGGTGAGATTTTTTGTTATTAACAATTTTTGGTAAAAATACACCATATTCACAATTTCTCTATTAAATATGTATTTTATAGCCATACATTTGTTTATGATTTCTGGTATAGAGAGTCCGAATTTCTTGGTTACCAGACCCAAAAATGGCCAGATTTTAGGTAATTTGCGATTATTTGTAAAAAATCGCTTGTTTTACGTTTTTCTTTATTAAATATGAATTATTATATAACTAATTCATACTTTATATTGTTCTTCAGTATAGCGAATCCGAATTTCTTCGTTACCAAGCCCAGAAATGGTTAAATTTTAGGTTATTTACGATTTTTGTTTAAAAAATTGCTATTTTACGTTTTATTCTATTAAATATGTATTTTGTACACATAAAACATCCCTGCTAAAAAAGATGAATTAAAATGAATTTAATTCGATTGAATTTTAATCGAATTTAATAGTTTTGAATCGATGCTATCAACTTGCTTAAAGTGACCGATAAAAAATTAATCGAGATGGATTGATTTTAATCATAATCGTTGTTAATGCTCACTTTTTACATTAAAATTAATCGATTTCAATACAATTGAATCGCACAACTTTATGAATAAGATTTAAATGTATTTTACGCGATTCTTTGTAATCGATATTAATAAATACCTATAGCCATAAAACTGAATCGATCCCAATGTGCAATTTTCGCACACATTTTTAATCTATTTGAATGTAATTGAATAAACACGATCATCAATCTTGTTGAATGCGTAAAGATAGAATCGAATTCAGCACAATTTAATCGCGCAATTTTATGAATAGGATTTGAATGTGTTTTTTGTGATTTTTTTAATAGGTTTGAAAAAATATCTATTTACAATCGTAAATCGATCCCAATTAATATTTTTTGCATACATGTTTTATCCATTCGAATTGGATTCAATAAATACAATCATCAATGTTTTTGAATGCCTAAAGATAGAATCGACTTCAGTACAATATAATCGCACAATTTTATGTGTAAGATTTAAATGTGTTTTTTGCGATTCTTTTCAATCGGTTTTAATAAATACCTATAGTCAGAAAACTGAATCAATCCCAATTTATAATTTTTACATTAATTTTTTATCTATTTGAATTGAGTTCAATGAACACGGTCACCAGTCTTTTGCATGCGTAAGCTCAGCGTAACCTAGTAATATCTTTTAATTAACTTTAATTGATGTAATAGTTTATTGGTTTTAATAAATAAAATATGCAATGACACATAATAAACTTATAAGTTATAACTTAAGTCATGGAAACGAAAGTTAATAAATTTGAATACTGTAATTTAAACTTGTTTGCGGTTTTCAATCATATTCATCGATTTGAATGCACCAACTTTTGTACAGTAAATAGTCGTTCGAATTGCTGAACTCATAGTGCGCTTGTTAGTAGTATATCTTTATATTGATTAGTAAGAATAATAGGGATTTATACGTAATAGTCTTAACCATTTTTAGGACAAATATTTTATTCATTATTTAAAAGCAATAGGCTGAAACCCGTTTGCATATAGTCTCATCATATACAAGTATACATGATGTATTCGTATAAGAAAGATGATGTACGAAAATTATTCACACTTTGGAAAATATGGCCTTTTGGAAGAATTTAATTATACAGGCTAATAATATAGGTACATAAATATTTCATAAAATATGCAGGAATATAATTATAGGTCCGCAGTTCACATCATTTACTGAATTAGAAACTATACTTAATAATATATATTATACGCGGCCACAAAGCTGTTTAATATTTTTTCACAATAAATAACAATAAATATTAAATAAACCTTGTAAATTAGTTCTTGTCAGTTAAGATTTGTTACAAAATGGTAAATTTGCGATAAAAAAGACAAATAAATTCTAACAATCACGCTGAAGGTTCTCTGACTTTAGTATCTTGACATATATACGCAATATTATAAACACGTAATATACTTTAAAGTACATCATTAGGGCAATAATCAAATACACGAGCTATAGAAAATAACGAAACTTAGTATTTGAAGAAACTAGTAACTATTAGATTTCACGCAAAAGCGATATTGTCAAAGAATACTATTATAAACTTAAAAATTTATCATACAGTTGAATGAAAATGCTCTTTTCACTGTAGGTTTAATAAAATTATAAGTTTACAATATAGTATTCTTTCAATATATAGCTTCTACGTGAAATCCAATAGTTTCTATAGTTACTAGTTTCTTAAATCAGAGAGTTTTCCGTCATTTTTTCGTGTGTTTGATTGCCGTAATGATTCACTTTAATGGGCAATTCTATTCAAGTCGTATAAGTTCATCATTTGTTTGAAATTCTTTTTTTAAGTTAGATATTGAATTACCAGTCCTGATATTATGACAAATCAATTCATAAATAAAATAATCTCAATCCAATATCACCAGATAATAATTGTTTTAACCGATTGAAACTGATTGAAATTGATTAGATAATTAATCGATTCCAATCCATCTAAATTGAGTTTAATCTGCTCAATCGTTTGTAATCTGGTAACTTTAGATTTTGATCTACTATTGAAGCAAATTAGTCATTCAATCACTTTTAAATGCTGATTATTAGCAGAATATTTACACGAACAAATATTTTTATTGTATTTCTATGTTGCTTGGTAATATAGATAAATAAAGGGCATTTTTTACATTTATAATTAAAACTTTACACTGTACATTATCTATTGGTACCGTAAGGGTATTTTTTGTATCTTCAGAGTGTACTTTTTTAATGTGTTACACGCCTTCAAAAGGGTCATCAGGAAACATCTCAAAAAATGAAATTTCATGCATTTTGTGGTACAATAGTATATTACGATACATGTGACCTAAGTAGCCCATAATTGCACGGCGCGTAGTTAGCGCCCGAGCGTAGCGAGGGCGATACCGTCGCGCTGTGCAATTATGATTACTTAGGTCACGAGTATAGTATACTATTTTGTAGCACGAATGACATAAACCCGCCATCGACATAGGGGAGGGTGTAGGGTGCGGGGGTGGGCCGGGTGTGGAGACGGGGGGGTTCGGGGGGGCGGAGCCCCCCCGCATGAAAAAAAAATAAAAATATAATCCAAAAAACATAAAAAATAAATTAAGGAAATTACAAATCGTATAAACTAATTATTATTTAACCAAAATTCATAAGTTAATTAATAATCAATGTCAATCTTTATACATTGTTTAAATAGAACCTTATATAAATAAGATATTTTGTTTTTTGAAAAAATAATAAATGTTTATTGTTAACAGTTAATTTGAATATATTTATTTACCCTATCTTGAAATTATTTAAATTAAATTTTAATAAATTTTTAATATTAATAATGAAAAAAAAATTAATACTGAATTTTAAATTGAATTCCAGATTTAATATTCAAAAATCGCGCCAAATTGTCATATACAATCAGTTAAACTAACCTCGTAATTTGAAGCATTATTTTAAGGATTTATAATTATTCTCTGATACTTGGCATGCGTATATACCAGGTTTACTACTTCTTCTTTCTATTATTATAAACGAAAACGTTTATTTTGAGTGTTTTTAGTCTTTATTATAGTATACTACGGATCTGTGGCCTATGTGAATTCATTATTACACTGTGTAATAAAGCGCCACTTAGAACAATTAGAACAAATTCATTACAAATAATAATCTGTAAATGACTACATTAAATTCGACTAAAATCGATGAAACGAATCGCAAAAATGACATTGAAGTCGATACATAAAGGTTGCATCGATTTAAAATGTCTATGTTAATGCTCACTATAGCATTTAAAACGAATTAAAAGCGTCATTTTATTGAAATCGATTCGATTTTATTATAATCAATCCAATGAATCGCAAAATCTGCATTCAAGTCGGTAGAAGAAAGTTCAATCGATTCTGAGTGTGAATCTTAATACCAATTATTGGAACGGAATACGATTAAAATACAATTAAAAACGTAATGTTATACAAATCGATTTAATGCGATAAAATTAATATGAAAAATGGATATTTAAGTCGATTCCTACCGATTCGACCCCCAATCGACTGCAATGCTTTTTCACTAATCGTTTTGAATCGACCTTTCAATTTAACATTAATATATTTGATTTGGAATTGTATTCAATAGCGATTATAGGTATTAAGATTCACACTTAGAATCGATTGAACTTTTTTCTATCGACTTCAATGAGTCTTTTTTAGCAGGGATACTTTCATTTATATTTTCTGGTGTGGAGAATCCAAATTTCTTGACTACTAGGTCCAAAAATACTGATGTTTTACCAACAATCGTATATAACCTAAAATTTGACCTGTTTTGGGCTTGGTAACCAATAAATTCGCATTCTCGCAATCGGAAAATATAAATAAAAGTATGGTTTATTTATATAAAATACATATTTATCCAAAAAATGTAAAGATAATGATTTTTGACAAAAATAATAAATAACCTAAAATCTAGCCATTTTTGGGCTTGGTAACCAAAAAATTCGGATTCTTCATACCGAAAAACATAAATATACACTAAGTTACCGAGGGAACCTAAAATGTTATGCTCAGACACCCCAGCGTCTAAACTAAATGCAGTTGAGTGCCTTTTGGTCGCGTGCTCTTCTATTATCCTTTTTTAATTTCCTCATTAAATACTACACAACTTTAAATTCACAACAATTTTGACACATAAAAGTAATGACAAATATGTCGCACGGTAAAATACCAAAAAAATAAATAAATCTATGAACTCCCATGATTTTATTTTTGTTTTATATCCTATATATAGCAAAGAACATTTATATAATATAAAAAGGGCCAACAGATCTTTATAAAACTTGGTATCCTATATAGTTTTTGAGCCTGCTCTGTTCAAATCTGTCTGCCGATTTTTCTTATATCGAAGCATTTTTCCAATACGACGGATTAAATAAAAATAAAACTATCAAATTTTCACATTTTTTTCTAAAAAATCGTAAGTTTTCAGATAAATACGTTATCCAATCGGGTCGGAACTGTGGATTTGGTGACATGCAGACTTGTACTTTTAGATACTATAGTAAAAATTTCAAAATTTAATATGGCGGATTCAGGATGGCGGCAATAATTTGAAAATCTCGTTTGAAAATCCCATACATAACCGAGTTGGTTCGATTTTTCTTGTAACAACTTTGAAATATTTTCGATTCTGTAGTAGTAGGTGAAGTAAAATTATGAAACTCAATTTAAAGATCGAATACTATTGGATTCTATTTTCAAAATACTCGTATATCACAGTTCTTTATATTTAAAAATTCAATATAGCATTGAAACAATCAGTTTAACATCATATCTTGCGATTTCTATTAATTTTTACTTCATAATTGACGACCGCAAATTATAAAGTAAAACTAAAAATTTTTCGAGTAATTGACACCTAGTCCCCTAAGTACCTTTTTAATAAAAATATAAGATTCTGATAAAGTAAAAAAAACAAGTATAAATTTTCATGTAATTTAAAATTTTTTTAATTCTTTTTTTCTGACAGATGTATGAAAGTTGTACATAAATTCTTAAAACAGACGTAACAGTAGCTTTATGAGTAATGAAATAACTACATGGAGATGTAAGAGTGTAAGAACTTTTAATAGAAGAGTATCGTTGTAAAATTGAGGTAAACAGCTGATGGTAAATCTTCCAATGCTTGTAGGTTGCTAGCGTTCCGCTACCTTGCGCGGCGTTAAATTGCTATGGTTGTAGATCTGCCCAACGAAGTTCTCTCACAAGATTGGCAGATGGCTTCTGTTCCTCTGTTTACCTCCGTGCAGGTGTATTTTTCTTTGATGTCTCATCTATCTAGAAAATATTACTTATTATCAATTAAATGCAACGATATTTAAATGAAGATTGAGTGCAACAAGAAAAGAAATGTGTTATATGTATGTATGTGTGTGTGTGTGTGTGTATGTGTGTGTGTGATTGTGTGTGCGTGAGTGTGTGTATGTGCGTGTACATGTGCGTGTATATGTGGTATCTATGTACGTATGTATGAAACAAAAATTTATGTCCACCGTAACTCTTCAAGGGAAATATATCACGTGCTGAAATTTTGCAGGCATATCACATATGTTCAAAGTTAGATTTTGGAGCTGAATGGATAATATTGAACCCATTTTTAGTAAAAATATTACTTTTGAAAAATTTTAAAAATCGAAAAACTTTTATTTTGTTCTTAGAAAGTTGTTAGAAAGGCGTAATTTCCTTTTGATTAATACATGTAATAATAATTTTAAAGTTTTGTTGTTGAAATAATAACAAAATATTAGTTTAAAAGAAATTTTATAAATCGAAATTTTTTTTTTCATATCATCGTATAGCACGCGCTGAAAATTTCCAGGCATATTGCATATGCTTGAACTTTGAACTGATTCAATTTTGGAGCTGAATGGATAATATCATTTTCTAGTAAAATTATTAATTTTGGAATATTCGTAATAATGGATAAGGAGCTTGCGATTGCATTGTCGGTCTTGTCAAGTTTTTTGTGTCCGCCCATAATCTTAAGAAATCACAGCTTGAAACAATCAATGATGCAGAAATTTTCGTAAAAGCAGAATGAAATACACTATTAAAATAAATTTTGTGCTTGTTTCTGTAGAAGATTTAAAACTTTTCCGATACATTAAAACTGAATAATGGAAAAATATACCAGCATTTCAAGGTGCTCAGAGATATCATGCAAGAACAGTAGAAATTTTTAAAAATAATATTAGACAAATCACTAAAGGCAAGTGATGTATGTATATTATAAGTAGCAATTTTAAAGTATATTATCACTTTAGAAAATATGCAAAATAATAGTAAATATTGTTAGACGACAATAATGAATAGATTTTCATCATTTTTTAAAACCAACCGCAAAAAGAATATTAAAAATATTAACAATTTCGTAGTTAGCATGATTTAAAAAGAACTTACTGATGTTTAACATTGGTATTATTCAAAATTATAGAGTTTATTTGCTTCAAAAGAAAAAATGATGTCGTATTTAGTTCGGTTAACATTCTACCCCGTATATCGGAAAATGGCTCGTAAGTTTTGAAATTTGATTTCAAAACGGTGAAACACGTTTCCCTCTATTTTGCATAAAGAAGTATGTTTACGTTTTGAAGTAACATTGCCCGGGTGATTTGAGATGGAATCGGTCGTATTGCATGTATTAATTTTCAGTACTCACTAGAACTAAACGACCGTCGGCTCCTGAATCTTCAAGCATTTGCCGTCTCTGCAATAGTAACCCGGCCTGCAGTCAAGGGTGGAGCAGGTCAAGTGAGGTCGCGTCGGCTCCTGAATCTTCAAGCATTTGCCGTCTCTGCAATAGTAACCCGGCCTGCAGTCGAGGGTGGAGCAGGTCAAGCGAGGTCGCGTCAGCTCCTGAATCTTCAAGCATTTGCCGTCTCTGCAATAGTAACCCGGCCTGCAGTCAAGGGTGGAGCAGGTCAGCCAAGGGCGTTTCTCCTCGTCGGCGAGCGTAGTCGTCAGAGTTTGGCACAATGCCAAAGCAATGATGCACAGAGACAGCGAGGCTTTCATTCTGAGATGCTAGTTCCTTGAGAATCGACTCTACAGACTGACTATACTCCTCCAGTGGTTACTATTTATAGCAGAAGTTGGAAACACGTGTGTTTGAACAAGTATTTATGTATTTTCTTTTTTTGTAATTTACATTTTTTTAACCGCTGAGCCTTCTGATCCGGAATTGTCTGTTAAACCGATGATCTTATCTCGGTATTTTTTTAACTTTTATCCTCGCGTACTTTTCTTGAATAAGAATTTCTATTAGCTGTGATTCCCAGCTCGCTACATTCCGCTCATTGTGCTAATTTTTCCATCTTCGTAGAAGAAAGAAGCTTCCTGATGTTAAAACGTTTAGCTAAGAATATTCTAGAAATGTAATTTGAGACCTTTGAATTAATTAAAATACACTATTTTTATCAAATATCTGTATACACTGAGAGAAGTATGGGATACTTAAGGTGGGACTATGGTCAAATGACAAACTATTTTATCGTTTGGTCTAATGATCTGAAATTTTAAATGCCTATGTAGGATGATATTAATAGCTTCTACACCAATTTTCAGATCAACATATCGATTATTTTCAGAGTTATCGATATATAAATCGATTTTTTGTAACACACACGATTTTCACGCTTTTTCGTGCATTTCAAGCGGACAATAAGTGACCGATTACCTACCGGCGATAAAAATGTTCTTTACCTCCTGCCCGAGCGGGCAGTAAAATCCTTTATCGCTCTAGGGCGGTAAAGATTTTTGAGCTCACTACAGCGTGCGTGCATGCGTGTTATAGCGTACGGTAAAGACTTTAATTATTAAATTAAAATTAATTAAATTATCTTATCTTTCATTTACTTGAAAATCTTTAATAGGGGAGAACGGGGTATTGCCGGTCACCTAAGTAAACGTACTTGTTATTTCCATTTTCAAATTCTTTTTTTAACTTTAAATAATTATTATGTTAGTTCAAACCATTGACTTTAAATATTTCTTATTGGTTTAATATAAAAATCTAAGATGTCGAAGCTATAAGTCAAAGTAAGAAAAAAGCATTTGGACTGGATTTACCCCACATCAAAGGGAAATACCGGTAAGCCTTGGTAGAATTCTGGTCAATATTAATAAGTTACTTTAATAGATGAAAAATTTCTTTAAATCAATTATATGAACCTTCATATCATCAATCGCATTATTATTCGCACTTACACAGTGAAATATGTAACACATAACCACTGTTCAATCAAAAACACTTAAACAAAGTTGCCCTATCTGAGAGTACAGCGCAACGTTTTTTTAGCGTCACTTTCGGGAGCGTCATATAAATAACATTGTGACTGGGATTACCCCAATTCTGCTTAGAAATTTAAATTGAAATGACAAAGAAGCAATAGGTTTATACTCTTTTTTCTTCACTACTTCGTATTCTTAGATTGTTCAAATTAATAAAATTGCTTCTAAAAAAATTTGCTAATAAAATATTTCGGCCCGAAAGTATATTTTTGTTTAAATTTGTTAATAAAAAATTAAAATTCCAAAAACTTCAATTTTTTAACTTAAAAAATTAGTTATCTGATTCTTGACTATAACTTTGAGCAAAAATGCCTGAAGTTGATAAAAAATTGCAAAAATAAAACTTTTTAAATAAGTCTTTTGGGAAAAAATAATCTGGGGACATTTTTTGCTTAAAATAACCTATATTATCATAAAAAAATACTTCCGGGCCGAAGAATGTTTTTTTCTAATTTGTTTGACCAATTGCATTTTAAACAATTTGTGACCATTTTAAACAAAAAAGGACCAGGGGATTCGTGTTCTATGGGTCAAAATGGCTCTAATAAAAATTCTCTTCCGTGTTTGACAAATAAACGAAACTGTTGATTAGATTTCATAAAGCTTCTTCAATTTCCTTGAAATAAACTAGTTTTCATTTGACTTAATAAAATGTTTAAAAAATCGCATTTTGATAATGACTGTTAAATAAGATAAGAAGAAAAATTTTGATAGTCTTTACTATGTAACTTTTCCAACGATCAAATTTCGTAATCTGTACAGAAATACGTTACTCTATTTAGTATAATTATATATGTTAATTTATTATAATCAACGCACACTTATACATACAACCCTTTTTATCAATAAATCTATGTTTTATCTCTCGCTTTATACACAATTAATGTTAGCGGATCCAAGATAGCGAACGAAAATGTTAAAAGTAATCTATTTCTTGTATATTTTTTCTATACTAGAGTTTTGAGTCGTTGAATTAAAATCTGAAATAAAAATTAAAAAAATTTAATTCGTAAATGGTTGGTCCAAAACAAAATTAAAAAATTTTCATGTTCGAGATGGCTGATCGAAGAAGGTGAACGAAAATTTTAAAAATCGTCTTTTGTAAATTGGGCTTATTCTAGAGCCTTTTTTAAATCGTTTAAATTAAATCTGAAACAAAACCAAGTTAGCGAACGAAAATTTTAAAAATCGACTTTTTCTTGTATGTTTTTATTTTTTATAAATTTTAACTACAGGTTTCAAGTCAGTGATTCATAAGGCTTCTTGTATATGAGGTATAATTATAAGTATTATCGATTTACTACTCGAAATACTACTCAAAACGATTTTAAAATTTTCTTTTCCATCTAGAATCCATCATTAGCACCATCTTGGAATTGAAAATTTATTTATATTGATTGCAGATTCGAATTCAGCGACCCCAAAAACATCTTTAGAAATTATTACACAATATTTTTATTGCAGAATAATGTATATATATTGAATGATATCCCTATATAGGGATTAGACTGGGAGATCTAGCCAAAATCTAGCGGCTATCCAGGGACGTTTCTGTAATATTTCTGCATGAGAATTAATACATTTTATCTCAAAGTAAGGTGGGTACAGGTAATGTGGACATGAAGGTAATGTGGCCACCTACACGAGATCTCGCTGTATGCGTTATTTTGGGGCGCCGTAACTCCTACAGTATATGTACTGTGACAATAGATGTTGAGAGGGATAGTGTCATGTTTACGCGCGAAAGCATCAAAACTCTGGTTTTTTAGCAGTGCATGCATGTAAAGAAACCACTTTTGTCAGCGTGATATGAGCGAAAAAAAATCACGAAGTACATAAAATTCTAGCTTTTTTTACGTACTTTAAGATGCATGTGCCAGTTTTTGCGTTAAAGTTTATTTTCGATACGAAAATTATAAAGTGGCCATGCGAATACATTGCAAGGCAAAAGGCTACTGACGCCGATAAAACCGGCGGTTGCTTCTTCAAAATTCCTAGGCCTACTAATCCCAAAATATCGACACTAAGGCGTACACTACGGCACCATGTAGTTAAATAACACATAAAAGAAGTGTACTAGGCTAGTTTTGACTTTTTGAAGCACTTACTCTACCATATGACTCTACCATAAGACCTGATAGATGGCCACTTTACCAACACTGTTGATAAAGTGTCCAATTTTCAACTACTTAGAACTTCTTCAATTAAAATTCAGAGATTAAATTTTTTTGCAACAGAACTCATGAGGTATTAGAGTTAAAGGTTCAAATTACATGTCTCAATGATTCCCGAAGCCCCAAAACCCGATATATATCTACTGGGAATCGAAAGTTCCTTAAGGTGGCCACGTTATCTGTACCCCCTTACATAAAAAACAGCTACATTTTTTATATACCGTATGATTTTTTTCGCTCGCGGTGAAGCTGATAAAAGTGCTTTCTTTACATGCCTACACTGTTAATAAATCAGTGATTTGATGCTTTTGCGTGGAAACAGAACACTGTCTTGTATATATATCATGCCTTGTATGATATCCTTGTCCTTCGACATTGTTTGATACGACACATACTGTAGGAGTTATGGAAACCTAGAATAACGCATAAAGCAATATCTTGTAGACTGGCTACATTAACTGTATGACCACATTACCTACATCATCTTAGTAAAAAGTTTCTATTGAAATATGTTTTTGATCGAAAGATAGAACATTATAATTCGATTGAAATTTACTTTTAGATAAATACTTTTCATGGAAGTTACAGTGGTCTCTTTTTATAATGTCGACATTACAACGCTAGTCCACTGTTCTTTAAATATTAAAAAAATTTAATAAATTTTGTAACTGAAGAAATATCTTAATAAATTTAAGCACGGCAAATCTGGGCACTAAAGAAAGTTACCGATGACGTTTTTAATTATATATTTTTTATTTGATTTTAATTTTTCAATAGTTATTTTATCAAATCTACTGGACAAAATTATTGAAAATATGCTTAAGTAGAAAAAGGAAATGGTTTGCAAGTCGATAATTCATTGAGTTATTTAAACTTATTTTGTAAAATAAAAGGCTAACAAATAAATTTTATTTCAGTAGATTTGAATATATATATATATATATATATATATATATATATATATATATATATATATATATATATATATATATATATAGAACAATATTTTTGAAGATATATATTGAAAGATTCAGATTTTTCATAGTTTCAATATTTCACAGCATTATTTACTTATAAACAATTAGCTTTTTCAGCATATATACAATTCAATAATTTTCGCGATAGATTGCAAACCAAAAATAAATAATATTAAAAATAGTTCATAGAACATAGAGATTAAAAAAGATACTAAACCCTAAATAATTAAAATCAAATAAATAATATAAAATTGCGATATTATTTTGTAAGTTTACCATATTAATTAATGTATATATTATTATTAGATATGCTTTCATCGTTAATGACAGAGATAATATATTCTTTTCGATGATATCTGAATTGAATGTAGACCATCAAAAGAGCATTAAACATCTTTTATTATTTCAAATAAAATAATCAATATAAATTATAAATAACTATCGTTAACGTCGATGATTATTATTACCGTACAAGAACATGGTCATGGTGGTTAAGGCGCATCTCTTGTTTCTCCTTACTTTTTTGGTTTCGGGTGTAACTTTGAGAGCTCGGTTTCAAATCCCTGTTAAACCAATTTTTTTTTTTACTTTTTCTGTACTTCATTCTTTTATAATAATTAATGTATATTATATACAAAATTATATTTTAACAAATGTTTTACACGTTTATTTAAATAAATAGAGACTTAGATGTGTGTACTCGAGCTTCCGCAAGGCTTGCGCAATTTTACCGCATTTGACCTACTGCAAGTTCCCCTTCGCAATTCTTGTGCAATTCTGCTACACTTGCGCATGCGTTATCAGGACCCAAAAACTTGCACTCGAGCTTTCATAAGATTCATGCAATTCTGCTGCATATAACCTGCCGAAGTCGCCTATCAGCAGAATCGCAACAGAATTAAGAAGTAAACGAGTGCGGCAGATTGTGTTACCAGGGATCCTTTTGTCCCTCATGAAACGGTGGTCCAACGCCTCAAATATTAGCTGCAGCATTGCTAATTACTTTAATTCAGTCAAATCATTTTGGGATTACTTTTTAGAATATTCAGATTTAAGGTAAGGTTGGGAAAAAAGATTGAATTTTTCAAAAATTTATTTCAGTCTTCCTCTTGTAGTTATCGCCCAACAAAACATAATTAAAAAATGAAAATTAAATTAAAAATATGAAGAGTAAAAAAGACTTAACATCAACTTTTGCTTTACATAGTAATGCTCAAAAGTAATATTAGCGATGCCGGCCCAAAGTCCAATACTCCGTTACATTTATTCTTGTTTACTTAAGTAGTCCTCCAAAAAGAATAGTTGAATACGATTTCTCAAATGTTATATGCCAAGAAGTACAACTTGACTTTATTATCCGACATGCGCTTCTCTGCTAATAACACTACACGTACATCCTGTTGTAATGGATTCTTTCAAGAATTATTTAAATTTTAGCGCTTCAACTTCTGTCTTGTGGGACTACATTAGGTATGTGGAGAATAAAACTCACCCGTGTACAACTTCATAGAGTAAAAAATTGAAAATTCTTGAAAGAATCCATTGCAGCAGGATGTACATTAAACGTACATGCCAATAAATGTACATATTTTTCCCTTATTATCTTATATTTGCAAGCACTTATGCACGTACCTGCATGAACCTTTGCCGATACCTTCTGTAATCTATAATTACCTTTCCTTTCTGCAATTGCAATTCTCTATTCAATTGTTTCCTTACAACCGAATAATATAATTCGAAATAGACCGACATGTATGTAATTCATAAGCAAATAGTTCCATGCATGGAATGGCATACCTATTGCTTCCTCAAAGAGAAATTTTGAGGTAAGTATTTTGTGCGTGAATTTATTTTATATGGAAAATTGATTTTAATACAAAACAAATAATTGTCATTACGTTTAGCATTATTACTAAATTTATTATTTCAAATGTTATTGATTCTATTTTATGTGTAATATTGAAAATACTGCATAGAATTTTGTTCCATAAATAATTATGCAACGTTGCAGATAATTATTCATTTATAATTGGAATTTATTTCTGAAGAATGTTATGAATGATTGCGCACTCTCATCATCAAAGTTAACATTGAAATCTCCGGCAAAAATTAGTGGCTCCTATTATGATAATTTGTCTGAGTGTAACACTTTATATTAAAATGAATTATTTAAGTTATGTTGAGTTTAAGATAATTTGTAATATTTAAATATTTTAACATTGTATTGTGGTGCAATATAAATTATTTTGATAGAATACAGATTGAAATAAGTTATGACTGTTAATTGATTGAATACTGATATTGTTATCATAATACAAATAAATTTCTTCTTATAGTTTATCATATTGTAAATCAACATAAACAATATTATAAATAAAATTCAGGTATTCGAAATACACATTCTAAAAATCAGTTAAGTACTCGCCGCAAGTATATTCTGCTTCAATTAACAATTTTTAAAGAGGACACAAACGATTTCTGTTACCTGATTGTGATTGTATTTGACATAAAAATACCAAAATAACTACCCTGAATTTAAGTTAGAATATTGTTTACGTCGATTGAAAATTGGGAAACTGCATTAAATCCTACCTTCTGGGCAATCAATATTATTAATAAAATTTAAAAGTTTGTTAATAGAAACACAACTGTCATTTTGGCACATCAAAGACGGTAAAAACTCATTTCAATCTTCATTCTTAAAAGTAAATTTAATCATATGATATTTGATTATCAAAAATCTGAATTTTATTTAGAATATTGTTTACTTTGATTGACAATATGGTAAACCGGAATAAATACTATGTAAGGTCAGCAAACAATATTTCTGAATAAAATACAGATGTTTGATAATAGTCAACGAATTGTTATTTTAGCACTTCTCATGTATTCTACACTTTTCTTGTATTAAAAACTTTATTAATTTTTATTAACTTGTACTTGAATCATCATTTTTTTAAATAAACCTAAAAATAACCTAAACTTAAAAAATATTTGCTAAATACACGTTAGAAACATGTTTTGAGGCATTAGGAATCAAAGTACACTATTTTTAGAAAATATCTATATGGATATATGTGTATGGACGTGGATCAGCATTACTCTGCATAATATACACGGTGAAACTTAATGTTTCCGAGCTCCTTTTTTGTTTTTTCTAGAGGATGGCTGGACAAAATAGTATATTGTGTACCAAGGGCGAAAAGAGGGACTGTTTTGACCGAATATGGAGTTTGCATTACGAGTCGTAGGCGTGCATATCGCGATCCAGAGACGAGTAATGCAAACACACGAAGTCAAAAAGGCCCACTCGCCCGTGGTGGACACCATATTTTTTGTAACACATATCTGGATTAGGCGTTTTTCTTCTACCTATAGAGAATATTAATACATATGTATGACCTATTTTACACAATCAAGCTACTGAAGTACTGCCCTCCTAAACACGTGGTATCATTTGAATGATACTCCATGTTTAGAGGGGCCTAAACACATTTTTGCTAAAGTTTTGTCTTGTTTGCTCAGCGAGTTAAACAGCTCTAAGCGGGCAAAAACGTAAAAAGCGGGCACAATAGTACATTATTGTAACATGGGAATAAAGTCGAAGATTATACTCGACTTTATTTCCGTGTTGCATATATAACTTTATTCCCGACTTAACTGTGGCCACTTTATTGACTTAAAAAGAGAGACTTCCGCTAAGACCTAGAATTTATTGAAAATATATATTAATATAGAGAAAAATAATTAAAATAAATGCATTTACAGGAATAAAATTTGCGGGGAAAAAGTAGATTTGCGGGCATCCTATCCTACTTTTGCCCTGATTTAAGGTCAATAATAGTACATTATGCAACAAGGGGCGAAAGTAGCAGATTTTTCCCGCGGGTGGGTTTACTGCCCGAACGAGAAGATTTTTCCCTCGGGTGATTACCCTGGTAGAAAGTTAGCTAGAATGGCTGGTTAGCTTATTAATTATTAGCCAGATTAATAAGCTATTAATATGTCAAATTATAGCTAATATCTGTCTAGAATCTGCTTAAGACTATGCTTTAAGCAAGAACGTATTTTGTTTGCAAATCTAACCTATTTATATTTTGTTTTGAAAAGTTATTAGTTTTTAAAAATATACCTTATTATACTTTATTGAATGTTCAATATAGTATGCCGCCAAAATAAATATTTTTATCAATAAATAACTACTTACGAGATTATAGAAATACGTATATGCAATACGAAAAGTATTTGATAACTAATAATTTCCTTTCCGAAAATTAGTCAATCATAACTTAGTCAACAAAAAATTTGTGATTGATGTCGAAAATAAAATTTTGTAATAAAAGTTCATTGTAAAACTACAAATATTTGTTTACCAATTCTCCAAATATCGTAAAAACTGACAATATTCTGTTTTTATTGTTATTTTTAAAATAACAATAATTATATGTCTACATGAATTCTATTATTTATAAATGCACGCGTTTAAAATTGTAAATGTACATTATGTAAACAAATAACCTAACCTCCATTACTACTAGACATTTAAGGTACATTTTTAACTTTAATTTAGTAAAATACTTAATGTAGTATGATTAGAATTGCGTATTACTTTGATTATTATAAAACTGTTATTATTTCCATTATTAATTAATACATAAATTACTTAGTTTATCAATTTTATATTAACTAGAATATTAAGCAGAATCTAGCTAGAAATTAGCTAAAAAGCACGTCGTTTTTAGATGATTTCTAGCTACTTTCTTAACCAGAATTAAAGCAGATTTAGAAAATCTAGCTAATATCTGTCTAGAAACCAGCTTAGATTTCTACCAGGGATACACGAGCGCTTCTACGGTCCACCAATGGCGCAATACCGGTGCCAGCGTTTTCCAGTATAGTCCACCGTTGCCGGGCCCACATTCGTTTTTTACATGAATGATAAGAACGGGTCTAAATGTTACTTTCAGTACTGGCATAATACTTATAACCAATACTCAGCCAGAACTGGATGTGCAATGCGAAAAAATGATTTTTACATGGTTAATAGTGAAAATAAACATGTACATAAACATGAAATATGCAAGATTTATATAACAAAAATTTAAAACGTGTATTAAGTAATTTCTATATTGTAAAAATGAACAAAAGTATTTAGAATACAATTTAAGTACAAAATTTACAAAATAGTTTTGAGAATTAATTTCATTACACACGTCAACACAACGTAAACTCGTTAAAAAGTTTTTAATTAACCTATTTATTAATCTAATAGATAATATGTAGGAGATATAAAAACAATAAACATATATCAACAAATTAATGCATTTATATGACTGTAATTTCAAAGAGTTATAAGTAAGTCAAATTTAATTACACACGTCACCACAACGTAAACTCGTTAACAAGTTTTTGATTAACCTATTTCTTAATCTAATAGATAATATGTAGGAGATATAAAAACAATAAACATATATCAACAAATTAATGCATTTATATGACCGTAAAGTTTCAAAGAGTTATAAATAAGTCAAATAAATGAGTAAAATAGCTTAGATGCACAAGTTAAAGCTCAAATAAATATTTGTAATTTTCTTTTACAAAATTTTATGTGTTCCATTGATACGTTTATTTAAACCAGGTTTCTTAAAAATATTTTTTTTTTCGCGATGAGTTTTTACAAATGTAATCTTAGCATTTTACTTGCTTAGTTATTTTATCAATTTTTCATTTTTACAATAAACTTTTCATTTGGAGAATCAGAGGCTATGTTGATTTTTTGTTAACTTCTTGTGGCCAATTCACTGTTGATATTCATAAAGATGTTGCTTATAGTAATAACAATCTTAATTTCTTCAACGTTCTTGACTTCTTAACGTTTGCGTAACTTTTTAAAAGTATTTAGCGAATTGCGGGCGCAAACGCAATCGCGCACGCGATCTAAAGTTGACATTTTAGTAGTTAAAAATTTGTTTTGTTATGTAAATACAAGATATTAATAATAGCAAACTACATTTAACCAATATCCAGACATAACCTTGCATTATAAAAGCTGGCAAGCGATAATTGCCCGACATTGTTTTCTAACGTTTGGGCCGTTCTTATCAATTTAGTATTGGTTAAAAGTTCGGCCGCGCTTTGGAATACAGATATTTGGTTGCTATCCCTATACTGAACATACTCATGTGGTTATCACATGGTTCGTACATTGTTTCCATATGATTCCCATGGGGTTTCCTCATGTCATTTTGGCAACGGAACCATATAGGAACCACGCAGAAAATTTTTTTTTTAAAGAAGAAATAATTGGTTTAGTTTATTAATTAAATTATACTATTTACTTGAAGAATCTTTGTGTATATGCATATCTGTCTATATACATGTCAGTCTATGCATATATGTGTGTTCGTGCATCGTGTATATTTTAGTGTGTGTTAGATTAAAAGTGTGTAGTCATGAAAATTTCGTGAAAAACTGTGAAATTTGTATGTGGTTACATTTGAAAAAGGATTTTTTAAAATATAGAATATTTCACACATTTTGTCACAGTCTCTCAGTTTTTCACAGTTTACACATTTTATCACAATTTCTCACAGTTGTAATTTCCATTATATAAGAGAATGAAACGAAAAAACACGTGAGAAAATGTGAAAAACTGTGCAAGTTTTATTACATAAAATACGTGTTTTCTATAAGTGTGAGAAACTGCGAAAAGCTAAGGAAAAATGTGAAAAACTGTGAAAAACTGTGCACATTTGTTTGTAACAAATGTTCCAAATGTACGTGTATTTTCACTTTTTTTTTAGTTTTTTACACTTGTCATTTTCACTAGGGCAGCACTGAAATCTATTAAAAAAATTGGCCTGGATAGAATACTAAAACTAAAATAAAATTTAGAAAAATGTTTTGAGAATTCTCTTACTTATTCACTTTCAATCTTAAAACCATATTAACTAAAAAATATCAAATTTTGCCAATCTAAATCACTTTGGTCTATACACGTACAGCTTGATAACGTGTACAAATGGTGAAACATATAATGAAGTATTATTATTATTAAGATACTTTTTTATAATAAAGAGCAGTCTACAAATATTAACACAAAGTTATTATAACTATTCTGTCACTTTCACTTTGTCCAATGAAGTATTGTAGACTTTGATAGCATGCCTTCGATAACTGATATTCTGGTGATTGAATTAAAATTTTAGTATGCGCAGCGAATATTTCTCAATGTACTTTAATTTGGGATTATATTTCCATAAATATAAAATATATAAGTGAATAATCAATTACATCTACAACTAAAACTTACTGTACAAAATATAACCAATATTTGTAACGTAGTCATATAATTTTATCAAAATCATCCTGCGGATATTTAATTAAACTGACCTGAAATAAAAATATCTAAAGAAATAATTCTTCTCACATACTAGATAAAAACAAAACTGGGTACTTATCTGACTTCGTAATCCTTGAAAAATTTAACTCCTTACGAAGACTAAATTTAGCTCCGTACGAAGACTAGCACAACTCAGAATTCTCAAAAAACAACAGTTTTAATCAAAATCCTCCTACGAAAGTAGGAGTTTTCAGGTTCTCAGACAAAAACTATCACCTTTTCAAAGGTTGTGAGAAAATATTAGTATTTATTAGAGGATCTAAAAAGTGCTAGTTTTATAAGAGATCTTGGAAAAGAACTAGCTGCTTTTGAGAATTCTGAGCTGTGTTAGTCTTCGTACGGAGCATCGACATATTCACGAGTATGGAAAAAGCAAGATTTGTCTCAGCGCAAGCATCTGAAAAAATTCTAAGAGATTAAAATTGTAATTTTGCCACAAATTTTTAATGTATTAAGGTAAATGTATCAGTAGTACCTGGCCACGTCCCGGTACCTGGCCAAACGCACACATATTAGTGTATTTCTATAACTATCAATCGTAATATATTTAAATTTTTGGGCTAATATTTATTTCATTTATATTTTTAAAATATTTAAAAGTTTTTTAAGGTTATTTATTAGTATGTATTTTAAGTAAAAATAATATTCTAATGTGTGCAAAAAAATAGTTTTTACGGTAATAAATACGTGGTCAGGTAATCGTACTTGAAAAATCTTATTTGCCCGATACCTGGCCAGCTATATGAATCACATTATTATAAATAAATATTCGCATAGAACATATTTTGCCTCGTGTAATAAGGTTCTCTATAGTGACTATCGGTTTATCAACATCCTGTGATGACATATTAGTGAAATTTCAACAATCATTGCTGTTGATGTTTAGCATCTCGGCATTGTCATTTTTCAAGTCACGAGCGCACACGTAGGTTAAGATCACGTAGGTTACGCGAGTAGCACATACTTTAAATTAATTATTCACATACTCGACGTTCAAAATACATAACAACCGCATTGTATTAATGCATAGAAACAAGATTTTATTGAAAACAGTTTATAGTTTAAATCGGAGAAAAGTGAAAATAGGGTGGCTATATATTGGGACAGCGGTGTAGATAGGCGTAGATAGGCAACGGATAGGCGCAAATTTTACTTCCGCGTTGCAAATGGGTTTACGGGAAATATATGCTACTCTCGCCCTGATTTTCAGAGGCAAAAAGTGACCATTTCGGTCGAGTGTGGAATAAAAGACTTTTATTTGGCATTTGCGGGCGCAATAGTATATTGTGTACCATTGGTGAAAATTAACCTTTTATTGCCCACGTGTGGTTTTACTGCAATCACACAATAGCAAGAAAGACTTTTTACCTAAGGTATACACCGTACTTTTTGTCATTTATGTCTTGATTTCGCGTATTTTTTATGTCTCAAAAGCGTCTGTAATTGTGGCTATTTTTTGAATCGGTGTAAATATATATTTATAAAACCAAAATAAAATATCAATGAATGTTTTCCAAGATTTTCATAATATTCAAAATTTCGGAAAATTTTGCAATTTTTCAAAAATTTACGCGATTGCATGCACACATGCACGCTCGAAAACACACTCACGCACGCACACACGCACGCACACACGCACGCATGTATAAAAGGCAAGTTCGGTACCTACCGCTAGCGACCACTAGGTGGCGGAGCTCATTTTGCAAGTAAAAGAGCATTCTAAAAGTGTTAAAGGAAAGACAACGATTCAGTATCGCTTCTCGACCTATTGGCTAAGATTCAAGTGTATCCTCTCCCTCCTAAAATGAAATTTACGTAGTCAGGGAAAATGAAAGATACACACTGACGCACACACACTTGTACCCCTTCTGGGGAGAAGTTTCTTCCTGAAATAATAAACAATTTAATCTGTTCTTATCAGCTTGATATCTGATACGCTCCTCATTGAGAAGCCAGAATATCGAACAGATTTTTGGAACATGGTGGAGTGTCTGGGGCTTGCTTCGACTCCGCCACGAGTCGACCTTGCATTGCCGTACCACAAGGAACTGCTCACATATAAGAATTCAAACAAAATTTCTCTCTTTGCTCCTCTATGGAGAGAATCTTTTTTTCTCGCCGGTCGGAAAATAGCCGCTTTGCACACTCTTTTCAGGCATAAAAAACCGCGAAAATCGTGCATGTATGAAAAAAGAGACATTTGCGCCCGATTTTTTGCCTGCCGAAAAACGGTTACTTTAGGCCCGCTTTATAGGTAAAAAAAACGCAAAAATTGTGCGTGTCTGACAAAAATAATTTATTTTACTTTGCGATATTTTTTTAGCGGTTTTTCGATTTTTGGAGTTTAGTTTTTAAGGATTTTTGATGCATTAGAAATAATATTATCGATCCAGCGATTATGCATTAGAAAGAGCACAAAGTTACCTAACTTTTCCGACCTGAAAGTTTGTATAAGGTCATCCTGGAACTTATTTGTGTTATATTCTGAACCGAGGTAGATGGCTTTTGTTTTCCCGATATTGAGGTGAAGATCGTTCTCAAAGGCCCAAGGTCGTCAGCATAAAGCAAATGTTCACCCTCCGATAATTCCCCCTTTGTAGATTTAAAACTTGCTAAGATATAACTTAGATTAGCGGTACTCCCAGATTAGTTGTGAGCCAATCACTTGCTCCGTGACAGAGACGGATACCCCATATTCACATTCCAATCCCTGGTTCCATCTATTCTAATTCCACACTGCGAACGCGATCTTCTTGTTATAAAGTTAACAAAACTCAAACGTAAATTCTCTTGAATTTCCCAACTCTCTCTCTCACTTTCTCTCTCTCTCTCTCTCTCTCTCTCTCTCTCTCTCTTTCTCTGTACTAATTCTTCTCTTCACGGCGATGACGAACCACAACTTGACCCCCAGCTGACAAGCTTCATCTCGAGTATGCTGTACGTTCGTCGTGTACCCCGTTTTCTATTCTTCCCGGTTGCCTCTCGAACCCCAGCCATTTCCTTCTCGTCCTCGAATATTCCGAGTCTACGTAAAAATGGCCGAACTCATATGCGCCGTGTCCCTCGAATTTTTCGTCTCCTTTCCTCTCTCCTCTTCGATCTTCACTAAAATCCCAATAACCAGAGAGGTACCGGGCCATATCGATGTTACTGGCCGGTTTTCTCAACCTCTCCGAGGTAGTCTTCCTCAACAGACTTTTGGCTAATTGACTCAAGGTGGTATCGCCTGCGTACAAGATTTTGTAGGCATGCGCCACCGTGAGCAGATCATATAGATCAGCCAGTGGGAGTAGTCCCCCGCCACCCTGATTGGGTGGAAGGTATACCAACTCCGCACTGGCTCATTGAGGAAGACTTAGCCAGCTTTTGGCCAGCCGTCGGATGTTCCTATCTGCCTCGGTCAGGTACTCTTTCTCTACCGTGGCTCCCTGCATAATAAAGTCGAGACGCGGCAAGAGAAAAGTTCCCACCGCGTCTAACTTTTGCCAGGGTGCCAGGAGAGATTTGTTGATGCGCTCGGCATCGGATAGTAGCTCTTTTAGGGTGTTAATGGGGGTTTGTTTTACTTGGTAGCCCGTGGGTATGCCAAGATGGATATAGGCCTCTTCGGACCTGAGTGCAGGGATAGGCTCCCCTTGAACGAGGAACTCGGTCGGTAGGACCTCCTGCTTGTTGGAAATGTGCATAGTAGCACACTTTGCAGGATTAAATGTAAGTCCTACCACCCGAGCCCCTCGTTCGGCTGCTTGTATCAGCCTCCGCATCGCTCTCGGGGAGTCAGCCACGATTGCCACATCATCGGCATAGGCGAAGATGGTGTATAGCCTACCCTCGAACATATAACCCTCGTCTGTCCTGGTCATACAACGAAGTACGACCTCCAGACTCAGGTTGAATATGTCGGGGCTTAGTGGGCAACCCTGTCTGACTCCCGAGCGGATGTGGATAGGGGACGTTACGCCATTTGCCGTCTTTACCCGAGTCTCCATTTGCGAGTAGAGTGAGCCGATTACATTTCTGGCTTTCTGAGGCAGTCCATGTCCTTCGAGAGCCCGGAAGATCGATGAATGAGGAACTGAGTTGAAGGCAGAGGTCAGGTCTAACCAGCCGACAACCAGCTCTTTCTTCCGGGCTTTGGCGTCACGAATGATTTCCTGCACGCGTTCTCTGTGACGCGCTGTATCTCTCGTTGGATACAGACCACCTTTTGACCCTGTCGGCCAAGATAGCGGCGAACAGTTTGGGGACCGTATCTCCGAGGGAGATCGGCCTCCAATTCGCGATGTCCGACGGTTCGCCCTTCTTGTAGAGGAGAATGGTGTTCGACTCAGTCCAGCAAGAGGGCGCCGTTTCCGTGCGCCACACCGCATTGATCAATGCGGTGAGGACCCGTGCCCCCTGATCGGCTTTTTTCAGATCTTTGTAAGTAATGCCGTCGGGCCCGGGTGACGTATTGGAACGTTTACCCAGGCACCTGAGGGCCTCTGCCGTCGTAAACGAACGACACAAGGCCTCGTCGCTATCAGGGGTAGGGTCGTCTTGGTCGAAGACTGGAGGCCATTATTTTGAATGAGATAGTGCAACAAAATGAACTGCAGTCATCAAGTGCTTGTCCTATATATAAGAAAGATCTACCAGATGATACTTATTGCGTATGTCCATACGGACTTATTTCTGAGCTGTTAGTTTATGCAGAGATATCACAATTACAATGCACTCATCATATAATAATACATGACTTTAGTGAAGTGGCATACAGCTTCCTATACATTATTGGTACGTATGTTTTATATTGCAATCAAGAACTGCTTCCGGAATATTGTAGATCATACGATGTTGGATCATAAGAACAGAGGAATTAATTAATTTTTATTATAAATACTGCCCCTAAAACGGGGTATAAACATGGCGCTTTGTCTGCTAACAGCAATGCTTACTTTAATATCTGTCGAGCTCTGATATTGGAATAAATAAATAAATAAATAAATAAATAAATAAATAAATAAATAAATAAATAAATAAATAAATAAATAAATAAATTAAATAAATTAAATAAATTAAATAAATTAAATAAATTAAATGAATTAAATAAATTAGGGACAAAAAAACGGATACGCCACAGACACTACAACACATATAGCCCATTTCAGGGCTGGTCGGTCCGTGGGGGCGTCGCGTACTGCCGAGTCCCGGACACATGCTCCACATATATATCCCTGGACCACCGTATCGTGTCGCTGACCATGAATCTCCTCATCATTGCCGCGTACCTAGGGCTAATGTTGAGGAGATTCATGACTGCTCGGTTGACCGTGATGGTTCCGGGACAACGAGACGCGGCTTTCACTAGCCTATCCTGCACATTATTGTGGCGAAGTTGCCTCGCCGCAGCATGCACTCCGCAGTGGCACAACACATGCGGGACCGTCTCGAGGTCATACCCGCATCTGCGACAGCGCTTGTCGCTGCCCACTAGCCACCGAGTGGCGGCATTAAGGGGCAGGACGTTGAGCCTGGCTCGATGTATAAATCGCCAGTCGCAGAAGCGGGTATTTCTACCAGTGCGAAGGAAGTGGTTAGAGACCGGATTCCTCCGCACGACCTCGAGAACCTTGCCTTGATCTGGTTTGGCAAGGAGTGAGCCCACGTAGTGCTGTACCAACTCGCGGCGCAGCGCGCCAGTGACCCTGGATCTTTGGTCGGGCGAGATACAACTTCTACCCCCGAGCTCCAATACAAACCCCTCGGTGTCCGAGTGCCAGCGCCACCGCAGCCCGATCTTGGTGTTTAGTCTCGTAGCTGCGATGCGTACCTTGGCCCAGAATTATGTGCGGGCCGATGACCGGGGCAGATCTAAGTCCCCAGAGAGGTACCGGGCCATATCGATGTTGCTGACCGGTTTTCTCAACCTCTCCGAGGTAGTCTTCAACAGACTTTTGGCTAATTGACATATTTTTCAGTACTCATTCAATTTTTAATTTTTTTCAATTATCTCAATTGTCCGGTGTTCCTTTAGTAGATTGAAATAATGTAAAATTCAATGCAGGAATCTGTATTCGGTTCCAACCTCCCCTTAAGAGAGAAGGGAGAGAGAAATTTTGTTTGAATTGTTTTATGTGGGCCGTTCCTTGCGGTACTGCAAAGCAAGGTCGACCCGCGGCGGAGTCGGAGCAAGCCCCAGACACTCCACCATGTTCCAAAAATCAGTTCGATATTCTGGCTCCTCAATGAGGAGCGTATCAGATATCAAGCTGATAAGAACAGAGGAATTAATTAATTTATAAATACTGCCCCTAAAACGGGGTATAAACATGGCGCTTTGCCTGCTAACAGCAATGCTTATTTTGATATCTGTCGACCTCTGATATTGGGATAAAATAATAAATAAATAAATAAATAAAATAAATAAAATAAATAAAATAAATAAAATAAATAAAATAAATAAAATAAATAAAATAAATAAAATAAATAAAATAAATAAAATAAATAAAATAAATAAAATAAATAAAATAAATAAAATAAATAAAATAAATAAAATAAATAAAATAAATAAAATAAATAAAATAAATAAAATAAATAAAATAAATAAAATAAATAAAATAAATAAAATAAATAAAATAAATAAAATAAATAAAATAAATAAAATAAATAAAATAAATAAAATAAATAAAATAAATAAAATAAATAAAATAAATAAAATAAATAAAATAAATAAAATAAATAAAATAAATAAAATAAATAAAATAAATAAAATAAATAAAATAAATAAAATAAATAAAATAAATTAAATAAATTAGGGACAAAAGAAAACGGATACGCCACAGACACTACAACACATATAGCCCATTTCAGGGCTGGTCGGTCCGTGGGGGCGTCGCGTACTGCCGAGTCCCGGACACATGCTCCACATATATATCCCTGGACCACCGGATCGTGTCGCTGACCATGAATCTCCTCATCATTGCCGCGTACCTAGGGCTAATGTTGAGGAGATTCATGACGCGCTCATTACAGTCATCCCAGCCGCCCAGGGTCCCCACGATAAAGGCCTCCACCGTGACATGGTGTCCCTGGCCCGCCAGTTGATCAACCAATGGCTGATATTTTCGTAGTTTCTCTTGGCGGGCCCTATCGAAGGCTTCCCTCCGATTCTCAAATGGGACACACACGTCGACGATGGTGGTGCGGCGGCTGACATCGTCGCGAACGACAATGTCAGGTCTTAATGCCGCCGCTGTACCATGGGTGCCCTGGACTGCTCGGTTGACCGTGATGGTCCCGGGACAACGAGACGCGGCTTTCACTAGCCTATCCTGCACATTATTGTGGCGAAGTTGCCTCGCCGCAGCATGCACTCCGCAGTGGCACAACACATGCGGGACCGTCTCGAGGTCATACCCGCATCTGCGACAGCGCTTGTCGCTGCCCACTAGCCACCGAGTGGCGGCATTAAGGGGCAGGACGTTGAGCCTGGCTCGATGTATAAATCGCCAGTCGCAGAAGCGGGTATTTCTACCAGTGCGAAGGAAGTGGTTAGAGACCGGATTCCTCCGCACGACCTCGAGAACCTTGCCTTGATCTGGTTTGGCAAGGAGTGAGCCCACGTAGTGCTGCACCAACTCGCGGCGCAGCGCGCCAGTGACCCTGGATCTTTGGTCGGGCGAGATACAACTTCTACCCCCGAGCTCCAATACAAACCCCTCGGTGTCCGAGTGCCAGCGCCACCGCAGCCCGATTTTGGTGTTTAGTCTCGTAGCTGCGATGCGTACCTTGGCCCAGAATGATGTGCGGGCCGATGACCGGGGCAGATCTAAGTCCCCAGAGAGGTACCGGGCCATATCGATGTTGCTGGCCGGTTTTCTCAACCTCTCCGAGGTAGTCTTCCTCAACAGACTTTTGGCTAATTGACTCACGGTGGTATCGCCTGCGTACAAGATTTTGTAGGCATGCGCCACCGTGAGCAGATCATATAGATCAGCCAGTGGGAGTAGTCCCCCGCCACCCTGATTGGGTGGAAGGTATACCAACTCCGCACTGGCTCGTTGAGGAAGACTTAGCCAGCTTTTGGCCAGCCGTCGGATGTTCCTATCTGCCTCGGTCAGGTACTCTTTCTCTACCGTGGCTCCCTGCATAATAAAGTCGAGACGCGGCAAGAGAAAAGTTCCCACCGCGTCTAACTTTTGCCAGGGTGCCAGGAGAGAGTTATTGATGCGCTCGGCATCGGACAGTAGCTCTTTTAGGGTGTTAATGGGGGTTTGTTTTATTTGGTAGCCCGTGGGTATGCCAAGATGGGTATAGGCCTCTTCGGACCTGAGTGCAGGGATAGGCTCCCCTTGAACGAGGAACTCGGTCGGTAGGACCTCCTGCTTGTTGGAAATGTGCATAGTAGCACACTTTGCAGGATTAAATGTAAGTCCTACCGCCCGAGCCCCTCGTTCGGCTGCTTGCATCAGCCTCCGCATCGCTCTCGGGGAGTCAGCCACGATTGCCACATCATCGGCATAGGCGAAGATGGTGTATAGCCTACCCTCGAACATATAACCCTCGTCTGTCCTGGTCATACAACGAAGTACGACCTCCAGACTCAGGTTGAATATGTCGGGGCTTAGTGGGCAACCCTGTCTGACTCCCGAGCGGATGTGGATAGGGGACGTTACGCCATTTGCCGTCTTTACCCGAGTCTCCATTTGCGAGTAGAGTGAGCCGATTACATTTCTGGCTTTCTGAGGCAGTCCATGTCCTTCGAGGGCCCGGAAGATCGATGAATGAGGAACTGAGTTGAAGGCAGAGGTCAAGTCTAACCAGCCGACAACCAGTTCTTTCTTCCGGGCTTTGGCGTCACGAATGATTTCCTGCAATACGAAGTTGTGCTCAAAACAACCATCGTATTGCAGGAAGCCCTTCTGTGACGCGCTGTATCTCTCGTTGGACACAGACCACCTCTTGACCCTGTCGGCCAGGATTGCGGCGAACAGTTTGGGGACCGTATCTCCGAGGGAGATCGGCCTCCAATTCGCGATGTCCGACGGTTCGCCCTTCTTGTAGAGGAGAATGGTGTTCGACTCACTCCAGCAAGAGGGCGCCGTCTCCGTGCGCCACACCGCATTGAACAATGCGGTGAGGACCCGTGCCCCCTGATCGGCTTTTTTAAGATCTTTGTAGGTAATGCCGTCGGGCCCGGGTGACGTATTCGAACGTTTACCCAGGCACCTGAGGACCTCTGCCGTCGTAAATGAACGACACAAGGCCTCGTCGCTATCAGGGGTAGGGTCGTCTTGGTCGAAGACTGGAGGCCAGACTTCTTCCCCGACTCTATGGGCAGCCAGCTGTTGGTAGTGATCCTCGACGGTACCTATGTCTATGTCGCAAGACTTGCTAGGACCCGCGAGGACCTGCTGGACTGCCCTCTTTCGGTTGTTTCTGTAGAGTCGTTGAAGCCGCTTGGCCTCTTGCTCACGGGGGACATCGCGATCTGCTCGCCTAGGCCGACTTGCAGCCTGTTGCGCGGTTGCCCTAACAGTCAACCTGCCCAAATAAGTGGCTATGCGTGGAGCTAGCTCGTTGAGCTGCTCTGGACAGGTGACTGCGTCGAGCTCCTCGACCAATTTACATTGTTCGGAGGCAGGGCCTCGACGAGGACGCGCGGTGTTGTCAGGCTGGGGTCTCACTCCGCTGGTCTCATGCGGTTGGAGACTCGGGACCGTAATGTTGTTATGCGGTGACGGCAGTGTCTCGGGGGGGATGGGTGGAACTTGGGATGGGGGTGTCCGGAATTCGGGAGAAGACAAGGGGGTGACAGCAATAGGCGCCTCCCGCGGCGTACGCGGAGACTCTACGACTGCCTCCGGGGTATGAGGGGTTTCCTCCTCCGGGGGCAGTGGGGATACCTCCTCCTCTGGTTGCTGTAAAACAATTACGTTGGCTTCAACGTGTTGAGGAGGGGCATCCCGGCCGATGTTTTGCCGTGTCGGGGCCTCGGCAGTAGCACCGCGGGGGGCGCCTATTTGCTGTCTGATGTTTATTCTCCTACGAGCGTCTACCCTCCCTGTGGGGGCGGCGGGCACAGAGGTAACACAGTCGCCACAGTGCGTCGATACTACCTTCCTTGGGTATCGTTTACCTTCGGGGGCAGTAAAGCCGCACCTCCAACACCTGTAGTTTACACTGGTGTTGGGATGGTGTTCTTTTATGTGGCGACAGAGGTTCTCCACCTTGGTCTTACCCCTGTACCGTCCGCCCTCACAGTGAGGACAGGACAGTCTGTCGTCCTCTCTTAGTGGAAGGAGGATGATGGTAAGCTCTCCTTCCGCGATCGCCTTCTCCGTGGGTTCGGTCATGATGACTATCGACCGAAAATTGCTCTACCCCACGAGCTATGCTCGTCTGGAGAGCAACTTGCCCAATATAATAATGATGTTATAGATCAAAGACTATTTACTAGATTCCAGCGTCACGCGCTGGAATGACATGGTGGTATGTATTCAAGTAGCTGACACTGGTTCCTTTATGACGGCAGTGCCCAGAGGTGTCATCCCAGTGCCCAGACACTGGGATCCAGGAAACTTAATTGCAAGTAATGCATTGGGTTTGGTGAGTATGGGTTTTGCGTTATAGAATGAAGCACTTTTGGTGAATTTGTAAAGAAAACTAGATGCCAGACTCATGTGTTAATGTTAAACAAAATATCATAGAATTCAAGAAGATAATTTCCAAAAAATCCCTACATCCTAAAAAAGGGAAAATACTACCCAAGTAGGCTAGTATCAGATCAAGCCTGAATTTATATGACTCCTACATTAGAAATACTTACCTTCGATTGAATGCACCATAAATCACTTACTTGATTTTTACTTTCTGCCTATAATTTTAGAAATTAATCATCACACACAACCATTATAGCACAATCAGCCAATTGTTGATTAACTGCTCGAGATGGCCTGCTTGCTGAGCAATTGGCTGCTGAACATTACCAGTGAGTGATGCCATCATTGTATCAGAGCTATGTTTTGCTTTTAGATGTATTGTCCCAGAGTGTGATGGTGCGAACTTGGTATAAATAATTCTGGAGACTGTGTCCACTGTAAGCATATAAACTCAAAAGGAGTAAGACCCTTAAGTCTTTTAGCGTAATATAACAAAGTCATAAAGATGCTCTTTGAGTTGCTGGTGAGACTGATAGTATAGCATTTCTCATAATAGTCCGAACAGGTCATAGGAAGGCAGAATCAACAGCACGACGAAAGGATTCGAATAGAGGAATGTTTTTCCTGGCTCTGTTTTTTATAGCAAACCAATGATGCTCAATTTTGTTGAAATCTGGAGAATAAGGCGGCAGATACAAAATTTCTGCACCAACCCCTTTAGCAAGCTCGATAATCTTATCAGACTTATGAAAAGTAGCATTGTCAAGAATGACAGTCTGTCCAGGTTCCAAGATCGGTGTCAAAAATTGCTCAAACCATCCATTAAAAACATCCATATTACAGTGGCCTTCAAAGGTTAACGGAACAACTATCTTTCTTCCACTTAAGGCTGCAACCATACTGATTCGTTGAGTTTTCTTTCCAGATTTTAAGGCATAAAACCGCTGTCCTTTCTGGCAATATCCGTAAGGGTAGTCTTCGGTGTTATCAATGCCAGACTCATCTATATACACTAAGTTTTTAGGTTCTTTTGTCGCTATAATTTTCAAAAATTCAGCACGTTTTTCTTCGTTTCTTTCCTTGTATCCATATGTCTTTTTTTGCGCGTAAATCCAATTTTTTTAAGGGCTCGATAGATCGTTTGGATACTAACGTTGTTCCAAAGTTTAGCCATTTCCGATAGAGTCTTTCCTCCGTGTTCTCTGGCAAATTTGGCAAAGGTATCCCAGTCGGTAATTTTGTGATTGTAACCCCCATTTCCAAGTTTTTTTGATTGAAAGTCTCCTGTTTCTTTTCTTCTTTGCTGCCACTCCCATAAAGTAGTTCGTCCAATCTTAAATCTTGCTGCCACTGTTTCTCTGCTTTCTCCTTCGTCTAGCGCTTCCATTGCTTTTTTTCTTAAATCATAACTATATGCTGCTGGCATTCAACCTCCTTATCATCATCTACCCTTATCCTATCACATCCGGACTTTTATGGAAAGAGCTATAATACTTCTTAACTGTGGCATTCTTTAAAGTTGTATTTATACGCTCAACTTGCCCATTTGTCCAAGGATGGCTAACTTTTCTCAAACGATGTTTAATGCCGTTATCTCTACAAACTCTATCAAATATGTGCTTGAAAGCATACTTATTGGTTGGTAAATTGTATGCTGTTATCTGTTAAAATGGTATGTATTTTATATGGTAAGGTTTTAATCAAATTACGTAGAAACTCAGCAGCTATGGGTTTTGTAGCAGTATTATTCAACTCGACGTAGGTGAATTTGATCTATTGCAACAAACAAATACAGCTTTCCTTCTTCTGTTCTAACTTCTGCAATATCAATATGCTATAGGATATTGTTTGAATGTCTTTTTTGGTTTAACTTCATCTGGTAGTCTGCTAATGCTGTAGCAACGATGTAGACTAGAAGTGTGGGTTTGCAAAGCATAGAGACTGTCCATCTAATGGCAATAGATTATGCTTACGAAATGCAACACTCCTCTTCTAAAGTTAAAACAGTTGATCTTGCATGCTTCGGACCCATATCAGCATCTCTGGCAAATAAGCGCTTTGACAATAGTTTTGAGGTTCTAGTATTTAGAGAGCTTTGCTATACATCTAAGAATTATCAATAGATTATTGACGATATACAAGCGTCACAAAGGCTTGACACTATCTGTATAATAAATACGCTAAGGCGAAATTTAGCATCTAAAAAAGATGAGGAACTTCATCGCATTTCATCTATAATGATTTAAAATAGCAAGCCTCAAATTAGAAGCCTGCTATTACTTACTGGTTACTTTACATCAATTTTCTTGGTGTGTTTCTCCGACTTAGGTATGGTCACGTGCAATACTTCATCTGAAAAATTAGCAGATACATTATCTTGCTCTACATTTACTGGGAGCTGAATAGACCTATAGAAAGAGCCATAGTATATTTCTCGATGATAAAACTGCTTATCTTTTCGGCTCATTATCACGTATTTTTTCACCCTTTACTATTAAGTTATCGCCAGATATGCTAATATGTATGCTTTCTTTTGGAATACCTGGTAACTCTAATGAGAGGCAGTAGTTTTCCTTTGTTTCATAAAAGTCGCAAGCTGGCAGTAGACTATTGCCTCTTCCGGAAAGCTCTGGGTTCCACCCTGTGAAAAAGCTATATTGATAAGGTGTATCAGCGATGTAAATTTTACCCGCTTACCTTGCTTCGCTCTTACCGCTATCTGGTTTAGTTTTCCTTGCATATTCCTCCAATTCTGTTGTATCGGTATTGCAATCCTCATTCCAGTTGCTATATTGCTGACCGCTTCCCCTTGTATGTGGCTTTCCCACACTCTGAGTACTATCAGTCAGTCCGACTTCCTTTGTATCTTTCGTTGGTCCTCACCTTTGTTGACTTGTTCCAGCGTACCTTAGTAGGAATACAAAGGATCTCCCAAGTTCATTTAGACTCCATTTCAATACATGATACGGCCTCGGATCCCGATAGAGTAAGTGATAACTTGCCTTATCGTTACCCCTCATGCTGTCTTCCACCACATGAACAGTATCGACCTCTATAATGTTGGCAATTTCGGAACTCAATACCTTCACTTTCGTTGCACCCTGTATTATCCATTCCATTAGCTTTACTACGCTCGTTACCTTACGCAGCATAATGGTCTGTTCTAGGCTGTTGGCTAGACTTTACCTAGGTTGGGTTTTCACCAACTATTTTCTAAACGCTTCCCTTGGCGCACTCATGTTGTACCTCCATTTATTACACAAGCATTGTATAATCATTCCACTTACTAATTTCAACACTAAATCTAAAGTTTGTTAGATATGAAAAAACGTTCCAGTTTACTATAACTTGATCATAAGAAAAAATCTTAATTTAATACTTTCTACCTAGTAATTTCCTCTCTAGAATCAGAAACTCTTCTTAATTCTTCACGTCCTGCCCACGAAACTTTCCTCTTGTTAGATTCGCTTATTACTTCAGGACGCATTAATCCACCAGATCTAGGAAAAACACCTTGGTCTATAGCTTCAATAACCGATAAACCTCCCAACAAGCAATTTTGTCCTATTTCTTCATTATAACTTTTTATTTCCTTCAGTAGAAGTAGACCTTCATCACTCACTTCTACTTTTATCCAATTTTTATTTTCTTCATGAGGGCATAATCCAATTTTTAATTCTCCCAAACTAGTACAGAAAATTAATGTTATACTGCTACCTTCTGTAAGATCTATGTAATTCCTCATGCCGTTTTCGGTTTTAATTTCTACTTCACTATTACCAATCTTTACTATATTTCTTCCACACTTTAAATCTCCATGGGTTAGACCCAAACCCCTTGCCCCATCTGTTATTTTTGCAATGTCTATTTTACTAGCTTTAGAATATTCTAAGTAAAAAACGGAGTTGTCTACTCTTGCGTCTTTTAGCTTGCTATTGGTTGCACTTTTTGCGATTTTAATAAACTCATTAACATTGCTAATATAATCTCCAAAAGCTTTTTTCATGTTAGTTTTATGCTCTTTAAATTCTGATGTCAGTGTGTTAATAATATTAGTATCAACTGTATTACCAAACACCGCTCCCTTTGATACTAATTGACATATTATACTACTAGCAACTTTAGGATTTTTTTCTAACTCACTGATTTTTTTTATCACATAATCGGTAAAGGTATACTCACTACCTGAAAAGAAATCTTGTGAAGAAGAATAGTTTAATCGTACATCAGACTTTACAGCATCATTCACAATTTCTTCAAGTTCAGCCATGTTTTGAGCCTGAAATACCTTACCAGAAAACTCATTCAGCTTTCTCTTTTGATTTGAAGTTAAATTAACGAGTAATTTACTGGCCTGTCCTTTCTTTTCCGAACGATCAATAATATTTCCATCATAATATAATACTCCTGCTTCTAGCATTATCTTTCTTAACTGTTGAATAAGATCTTGATATTCCTCGTCCCAAGAAAGATCTTCAATCTTTGAAAGAAACCTTGATACACCTTTTCCTTCCCGAATACTAAGCACCTCTTTTAGGTCTGGATCCCCTTTATGCTTAGCTAAAAAGTCCTTTAAATTTTTAGTGCAGTCTGAACTGAGTACAAGTAAGCCATCCAACTCGTCACGCAACTTTTTCTGTTTATCAGTTAAGAATAATCCTGACATGTTATAATGAAGTTTATCCATTGCTACTCGTTGTGGAGTTCTTCCCTTCTTATTTGGTATGCTAGGGTTAGCTCCTTTCGATAGGAGAGAGTCTGCATTATCATAGTTACCTATGGCAGCAGCAAGGTATAATGGCGTTTTTCCTCTATTATCCTGTGTGTTAGGATCTGCACCTGCATCTAAAAGTAAATCTATAGCTCGATTTCCTGAGTGGCGGTATTCATCAATATTTGCTCTTGCAACCGCATGTAGTACCGTCGACTCATATGCTCCTCTTTTGAGGTTAAGAATTACTTTTAAATCTTTATTATTTTTATTGTCATGTAAAAACTCTTCAAGGGATTTAGTATTGTCAGATGAGCTACCGTAAGAAGTTAAATGGTTTAGCGCACGGAGTAAACCTTCATTAATTTTTTTTTGACTTAGAGTAAGACCACACTCAAGAGCAGACCAAATACAAACCTGTTCTCTTAGTACAAATTTGTTATCCATCAAAGATGGCAGTTCATTATAGTTTCTAATTGATGGCAAATCCCCTAAATACAACATCTCCCTTATCAGTTGATTGCGTAAAGCGTCCTTAGATGATAGATGTTCTATAATGGATTCATACTCAAAATCATATAGTTCTGGTTTGGATTTTGGCTTAAGTCGATTGATGATAGATTTTATCATCCCAGTATAATCACCCATATTTACTCCTCTAAGCTAATACATACAGTATATTATATGCAATATATAATATTAAGTCAATAACTATAATCTTTTCATGTCGTTAAGATCTTATTAAGTTTTTATGGTGAGTACTACTAGTAGGTTAAAAATTGTTTATTAATGAGAGTTTTAGATAGTTTTTGTAATTGCCAGATTAACAAAATTGAGAACTGCTAACTATATTTAATACCATTATCGCAGGGATACGATTTTTTACGCTTTAAAGAAGTGCAAAAACTGCTGAAGTTTCTACAGTAAACCTACGTGTTCAGCAGAATAAACAAACACATGCCAGTATTAGTAGAGAATTATTTATGAGCAACTAACTTTTTCAAAAAATATTTTAGTGAAGATACCATGCTAGCTAGTGTTATAAAGAATTGAATTATTGACTCTTTTGAAAATTGCAAAAAAGATCGTATATCTGTGAGAACAAGCAGCGTAAAATAAGGTTGTAAAAATAAAAGCTTGAAATTTTTGCAACAAAGTTAGGTAAGTTAGTTCGTATGTAAATGTAGTAAAAGTAGGCTAATATAGATGATTTTATGGTATAGTAGAATTATTTAAATAAAAGTTCGCACAGAACAAGTGGTAGACCAACCCATCCCAAGAAAACTTGTTCTCACGCTTGCTGGTTTTAGTTGCTGGAAATGGCTAGATTTTATTTAACTTTTTTGTAGAATATATTAATAAACTAATATTGTTTCACTTGCAAACGTATAGAATGCAATTCTTTTTATTAACACTTGTATAGAAATATTCCAAACTCCTCTACAACTTTTTCTGGCTAAGTTCACTATGTTCTACAATAAATATTGGACACATAAAGCGCATTTTATGTTTAAATTATCTGGCACCTAAAATTAAGAAAGACATTTTGAGTGAAACACAATTATGCCATCTTAAACTAGCTAACCTAAAAAGATACAACTGCTATGGAAGGAACAATTTGAGGTTTTTTATAGTTAAGAGATCGTTATTTATTGGAGTAGTATCAGTCTGGTACTGTATGACCACTCAACATAAAAACGCCGCAAAACCATACAGAACCTATAAACCCATTACCAGTGACATGGTAGGAAAACGAAATTAATACAGTATTCCCTACCACACACTTATAAGGCCTTAACAAAATATTGAAATTTACTACTTACCCTTAGAACTACCTGCAGAATTAACCTGAACTATGGTAAGAGCTTCTGTTATTCTAGTAGATACTCCATCTTTCTTAAGATCTATACCTTCCATTTTTTTAAACTCCTCTTGCTTATCTTCTAATAAATCATGCAGATTCTTGTGCATAGTGTCATCTCTTTCTAAAGACCCTCTTGCCATTACTATTCCACCTGCCAGTACTTCACATTCTTTTATTTTTAATTCTTTATATCTGTCCCCATTTTTGAATTTTTCATTATGAATCGCACCAAGAAGAGTGACAATACTATCAAACTTACCCTCACGAATATACTTCCTAATTAGTGATTTTTCTGCCTCATAAAAAGCAGTTCTTGATGTTTTACCACCTCTTATTTGGTCATCACCTTTCATTAGGTTATTTTCCACCCATTGTGTAATCAAGTCAGGGTTATTATTATTCACTGCGTCACATAAGAAATCTGAGTGTGCTTCTTCAAATGCCATCTGTAAATTACTTTTACGTTTTTTCATATAACCTCCTTTATATATATTTTCCTTAATACCTTTTCCTTTTAAGCGTTGCTCAATACCACTGACACCGCCTTCTCTTGGTAGTTTTTCAATATGACTCTCATCGATACCACCTTCTTCTTGCGGTCTTTTAGTATCACTTTCATCTATAATGATACTGCTTGCTTCAGAAAAAGACTGATTTTGTTCTTGATATTTTTCAAGTGTTCGATTTACCCAATCATCATTTAGTACTTCTCCAATTCTTTCGTGAAATGGCGCATTAATATAGTCTTGCCGTACTAAATATATAAAAGACTTTAGTATCTCTTGCATTCCATTTCCTAATCCTTCTTCCACTGTACTTTCCATAAAACCATCCTTCAAGTACCTGTATGGCACTAGATGAATAATAACATGAGAAACAATTTTACTAGATAGTATTTTTCCTATTAATTTATTAGCCATTTCTGAACGAAATATTGCTTTATCATTATAACCTTTTGCTTCATTTATTTTTAACCTTCTATATTCATCTCCTTCTTGTACTAAATATTCTGCTTCTCTTATACCACCAACAAAAGGATATACTTTGATAGCATCCCCTGCCTCTCTTCTTGGCGCTAATACTCTTTTTTCCAACGGTTTAAAATCAAATACTTCATACAAATGTTTTGCTACATGATTATAAAGAACATCATTTAGATTATTTTTATTAATCTTCCCATTATAATTACCTAAATCTTGACTATGTGTTCTAATAGTAGAATTACACTTTTCATTATAATCATCCAAATATTTCTTACTTTCTTTTTATAAAGAAAAGTTCACACGTGTCATTTGGTAGTGGATGTAGAATTAGAACCATTTAGGTTTTTCTAGGATGCAGTCCAGCCTATAATTTCGAGAAGGGAACTCTTGTCTTTCTCACAGATTTTATATCTAAGGCCAGTGATATAGTTCTTCCCTTCTCCGTCTAATGTTTAAGCTTAAAACAATTAGATGCTTTTACAGGATACAAGACCTATGGCATATACTCCTTGAAATATTCGTTTCCCAATAGATTAACCACTTCTCTTTCGATTTTCTCTCCTTTTTCCATCTACTCATGGTATTCAATAAGGCCTACCTCGACATAAACCACTTTCAACAGAAACATCACCTAAATTAGTTCTTTGCTGTAGCTTTAAGCTGCTAGCTTCCGATGCGTCACACTCACCCTGAGATACTTGCATCAGTGGTTTACTAGATATTGTATTTGCCTTGTTGCTGAATGTAGCTACAGGATTACCTAACTCTTCTGAAGCCAATGGACCAGGACATTTCCCTTGATCTAATACTTCCTTGATATATAAACTTAAGAGCTCCAAGACTTGATCAAAATTCTTATCTATGATCTCTTTTACAACCTTGTCCTGTACTTCCATAAAATCAATACTTAATTGATTAATTGATATACCATAATGCTTGGCAACTTGTATCACGTATCCCTCAAATTGCAACATGACAAGTGATGCATAGGGTAATGCATGTGATAACGATATACAACGATCCACTACTTGATTTTTTCTTATCGATGGATCAAGTGGTACCCTTTCATCATCAAGAACTATCACCATATCTTCAAAGCAAACATCACAGTCGCATCTGTTGATTTGAAGATAGCAACAACTAATATATTTAACAAATAAACTGAGTTCTGATATTATAGCTCCGTACGCCTCACAATTAAAATCCTCGTCTTTAGCCGAAAATTTAATATCATTCTGGTTAACATCTTTAGAAGCTAATTGTGGCCGCACAAAGTTATTATTTATACCAGTGCTAGTTTGAGCTCCTTGCTCTAACAGAAAGTTACCAACGGAGTAGTGAGAACAGAGTAATGCTAGGTCTAGTGGTGTGCACCCCTTCTGTGTTTTAGCACTAATATCTGAGTTTTTACCTATTAAAAATTCAACAACATTAAGATGACCATTTTGTGCTGCCAAGTGTAGAGTTGTATCATCACAAATTGTCTTAGCATTAATATCAGCATTTTTATCTATTAAAACCTTCACAACATTAAGGTGACCATTCCTTGCTGCCAAGTATAATGGCGTAAATCCAATATGACTTTGAAGATCAATCTTAGCTTTTCCTTTACTCAATAAAAGCTCAACAACAGTTTTATTACCACAAGCTGCTGCTAGGTGTAGAGGCGTATGACCTCTACGCGTAACAGGACTGCAATCAGGTTCTTTTGCCATTGCCAATAAAACTTTAACAACAGAAAGAGAACCATTTTGTGCTGCTAAGTGTAGAGCTGTATTATCATCAATTGTCTTGGCATGAATATCAGCATTTTTATCTATTAAAAATCTAACAACAGAAAGAGAACCATTTTGTGCTGCTAGGTGCAATGGTGTTAGTTGAAATTGACCTCGAAGGTCAATTTCAGCTCCTTTCTCCGATATAAGATATTTAACAACATCAAGATGACCATTTTGTGCTGCCAAATGCAATGGTGTTAGTCCAAAATGATCTTGAAGGTCAATTTTAGCTCCTTTCTCCGATATAAGATATTTAACAACATCAAGGTGACCATTTTGTGCTGCCAAATGCAATGGTGTTAGTTCAGGAGGACCACGAAAATTTACCTCATCTCCTTTTTTCAATAAAACCTTCACAACATCAAGGCGACCATTTTGTGCTGCTAAGTGTAGAGCTGTATCATTATAAGTTGTCTTAGCATTAATATCAGCATTTTTATCTATTAAAAATTCAACAACATCAAGGTGACCATTCCTTGCTGCCAGGTGCAACGGTGTACACTTGTTATTTGTTTCAACATTAACATCAGCATTGTGATTTATTAAAGTTTTCACAACATCAATGTAACCATTCCTTGCTGCCAGGTGCAACGGTGTACACTTGTTATTTGTTTCAACATTAACATCAGCATTGTGATTTATTAAAGTTTTCACAACATCAATGTAACCATTCCTTGCTGCCAGGTGCAACGGTGTACACTTGTTATTTGTTTCAACATTAACATCAGCATTGTGATTTATTAAAGTTTTCACAACATCAATGTAACCATTCCTTGCTGCAAAATGCAATGGTGTTAGTCCAGAAGGACCCTGAAAATTTACCTTAGCTCCTTTTTTTAACAAAATCTCAACAATAGAATTTGCACCACGAAGTGCTACTAGGTGCAGTAGTGTACACTTGTTATTTGTTTCAACATTAATACCAGAGTTTTCGTTTACCAAGACCTCCACGACATTAAGATGACCATTTTGTGCTGCTAAGTGTAGAGCTGTATCATTATAAATTGTCTTAGCATTAATATCAGCATTTTTATCTATTAAAAATTCAACAACATCAAGGTGACCATTTTGTGCTGCTAAGTGTAGAGCTGTATCATCATAAATTGTCTTAGCATCAATATCAGCATTTTTATCTATTAAAAATTCAACAACATCAAGGTGACCATTTTGTGCTGCTAAGTGCAAAGATGTATAGTTCCTTCTCGTTTTACGATTAACATCAGCTAGTGCATCGATTAAAACCTTCACCACATTAAGATGATCATTTCGCACTGCTAAATGTAATGGTGTCAATCTTCCAACCCTACCTCCTGTAATGTTAACATTAGCGCCTTTACCCAATAATGACTTAACAATAACATCGTTGCCTTCTTTTGCCCCTAGGTGTAACAGCGTCCAACCTCTGCTATTTGTAGAGTAATTGATGTCACCCAACGATGAATCAAAATTTCCAACTCTGCAAAATGTTGCTGCAGCATGTAAAAAATTATCTTCGTCCCAAATTTTTTCGACTTTGTCGTCAATTTTGTTCAAGCTTGAAAGAAGCGAGGTGATCCAAGCTAAAGGTCGTTCAGCTTCAACTCTAATGCTACAATCGAGCGGTTTAGGTGAAGTGAATTCCTCCACATTTCCACCGCGAATATTACATTCTGTTAACCTGAATTCTCTAATATTCCCATTGTCTCTTAGAAACCTTGAAAGCTCACTTAGGTTTACGGTGCAAGACTCAAGTGAAAGAACACCATCTATAACATACAAACTAAAATCCATTTTTCTTACTCAATACTGCCGCACAAGTATCTTACCATATCTCAATAATTTTCAACTTTATTGACAAACTAAGTAAGATTTATAGAGAATACCATATTTCGTAGCATTACAAAATATTTAATTATTTACTTTTCCAAAAACGCAAAAAAGTACCTACTTTTGTGAGAACAAGTTGCGTAAAAATAAGGTTATAAAAATAGAAGATTTAAATTATTTCCATAAGCTTAGGCAAAACGGTTCGTATGTAGATATGGATAAAATGGACTAATATGGCTAGTTTTGGCGTATAGCAAAGTCAACATGCGAAAAAGTTCGTATGGTACACATGATAGACCATACGATCCCAAGAAAAACACTTCTCACGGTTATTGGTTCTGACTACTGGAAATAGTTAGATTATTTAAGTTTTTAGCAATATAGAATACTAAGTTAATACTAATCCCTACTCAAAATACCAAAGAAGCATAAGGGTGAACTCACGGTAAAATAGGATAAAATCTTTTTTGTCGATAAACCACATAACCCTTACAAGGCTAACTTTAGCTTGAAAAAACATAAATCAGATTTCTATAGATTCCAATTTCTTTTACAAATACTCTTTCATTATTGAACTTAATAATACAAGCAAATTTTTATACCAACCAATGTTACTCAAAAAGAACTGGATAAAATGTTAAACCAACTAAGCCTGCAATTATAAGCTATTCTTTCTTACCCTATTGGGCTAAAGAATTAGTATTGGCTGTTTAACTCATAATCCACACTATTATCCTTCGTAACCATATAACTTTATAGTTCAGCAGAGTACACCTATTCCTTAACTTGACGCTTATGTTTTGTTAAACACTTTCTACAATCAATATTTACCAAGTCGAGTACTTATACCAGAGACATTTGCATCACTTAACATGGTTGAAACCCCTTGACTCTCAAAGCTTTTCATTCCAGATAATTTCGCATCGTTTACAGTTTTATTTGCATCGCTTGCATTCAATATTAGATTCTTATTCTGCTTTATTCCTTCGCATTTTCTTTCCTCAGCTTCTTGCCTTCCTTCCCTCTTATCATTTTTTGGTTGTTCTAATTCTTTTAATGATTCCCTATTATCAGAATCACCAATACTAAGTATAGGCATTCCTCCCCCTCCCCCTGGTTGTTGCTGTTGCCATATCCCATGCGTTGGATATTGGAGCTCTAAAAAGTTTAATAGTAGTTCACGGATTCCATTTAGATTTTGACATAGTATAACAACACTTCTATTGAGTAAATGCTCCCCCTGAGGAAATTGGTGAATATTATTATTATTAATGTTTCGAAATTCTCTTGAGATTTCTCTTCTCCGCCCTTGAAAGTATTGTCCATTTCTAAGATTGCCCGGAGCAGCTATATTACCCAGGCCTAGAACATTTAACGTAAGAAGATTAAGCATTTCATTTAACACACCTCGACCTTGCTCTCCAAGATTGTTATTTTGTTGTAAAACTTGATTAATATCTCTGGCGTTTTCTAATGCCCAGATACCACAATTATAACCATCTCCTTGCTGTACTAATGCATTGCCTTGCTGGTCATCAAGAACATTATGGACTGTAACAGGAACATCATTTACTATAAGAGTATTCAGCTGATCTGGAACGTTACCACCAAGTGAATCAGCATAATACCCATAATAATTCCCATTTTGATAGGCAATAACTAATGTAACCCAATGACTATGACCTGTGTTAACGATCAAATTTGATATTAATATTTCATCATTTTGCACTTCTCTATCGTTAATATAATCTTGCAACCGTTGCAAATGATAATTTACCCACCCTATAGGTAGTGCGGCAAAGAGTATATTATCATGTGGATAAGGCTGTAAGTTATATAGTGTTGTCCTTGCAGCAGAACGTATATCCCTTTCTTGAATCCAATAATGATAATAATGATTATCTGTTGCAAAGTCTAGTGTGAGTATATCATGCACATTGCCTATCGGATCAAGACCCATTATATCATCTTGAATATGTACATTTACTTGGGGTAAAATATCATTAAGTGCTACTGACCTAATTCTTCCTAGTCTTCCACCAGGTCCTGAAGCATGACTGCGGTCAAACTTATGTATATATAGTTCTTGTGGAACAGATATAAGATCTTCTACTCTTTGTGCACCTGTATTAAATACAGCATAAGATAAGACCACCTCATTTCCAGGAGTGATGGGCAAATATCCTCTTTGCTTGTCCATAAGTCTTGTTATTTGCTGTTCTGCATTACGTCGCTCTTGTGCTAATGCTTGTCCAGTATTAGCAAACCCTAATATATATCCAATCGGATGAGTATCTTCTGGATGATTTATTGTAGATCTTAATAATAGAAGACCTAATCTCTGTTCTGCAACTCTTGTACTTACTTCTCCTGCCATTCTTATATCAGGACTATACGTTTGACCTACCCTGTATTCAGTAACCACTTTATCAGGATTGTCACAAACATAAAATACACCGTGCAGTATAGAACGAAATTTGTCATTGTTACTTACATCTATTATTGCATTACCATTCATATTATCTGGCATTAACACTCTAGAAATAGCTCTCAATAATTTTCTATGCTGAGCTACACTTTGCCACCCATCATTCATAACTTGATTCAAAGTATTATGTACATTTTCAGCATTAGGCACTTCTATAAGATTACCATCAAAATAAGCATATCTATTCCTACGTAGGTAATCATCAGGCGAATTAAATCTATCTAATAGAACATTTAGTCCATATTGATTATTAAGTATGCATGTAACTCTATTCACAGCACCATTATAACCTGGTGGTAGAGTGATGGCTTTTACTGATCGTATATCATGGGGATTTCTAATATCAAGTATAACTATAGGAAAACCTTGAACATGGAAGACCATAGTTAAAGCATGTCTTCTTAAATCCTCATTATCATATCTAAATATGTACTTTTTTAGACGTATTTGATCTTCTCTTCTAAATATGTACTTTTTTAGACGTATTTGATCTTCTCTCTCTCTTAGCTCTAAATATTCTCTTGTAAAAGCACTATTCCCAAAAGCAAAACCAGTTATATAAGCAAGTATTCTGTTACGATTTTCTGCATTTCTTGGTATTTCAGCAAGAAGATATTGAAGTAAGAAATTTTTAATATTTTCTTCAATTTCTTCATCTTCTTCAAATAATCTTTGTACTAAAGGAAATCTATTCTGTTGAAGCTCTGCTATGCCAACCCTAAAAGAGTCTGTGCGTAAATTAAAATTTAATCCAACATAAACAGCATGTCTTGATTCAGTATGAATAGATATAAATGAAGAAGCATGTAATCTTTTAGCGTCACCTCTAGCGCGGTTTAATGCAATATCAGACGGTGTTCTCCATCTAGTAACATTAATACCGATAGGAATGTTTTCTCTCTCTGCTTGACGACGTACAAGAAAAGCAACATATGAATTTCCAGGGGACAAGTCAAGGTCAATATCTATCGTGTAGAGGTGACTAAAATTTGCTAACAAACCTAATAAAACCGCGTGACTCTCAAATTTTTGATTACGATTTTGAATATCATTTTCTAGTGTGCCTGAGTAATGACGATAGATTCGAGTTATGTATGGCAAAATTTTTTCATTTATTTGACGTTCTGTATTTTCTTCATTGTTACTTGCTAGCATCCCTATAAAACCGTCGATTCTTTGTTGACCAGGCCCGACTTGTGCAAAATTGACCAACTCATCAAGCTGTCCATGCTGATTTTGATTGAGGTCCATCCCTTCTATTTCCTTAATTGTTAATTCGTGATTTTCTAAGAGCACTCTAATAAGATTGATTTCAGATGCTGAATATTTGGCAAATCTATCTCCACCTCGAGGATCTTTTTCGCGAATCTCTTCAAATACTACTGCTCCTTTCTCTCCCTGGCTCTTGCCTTTCCCATGCGTACACACTTTGTATTGCTCAAAACTTAGGCCTTCTTCCCTTAAATCCCAATTTTCCCGTCCAATCTCTTGCACTAGAGAATTTTTCTCCCTTTCACTAAATCTTAACCCATCACTATTGGGGACATCAGAGATGCTGTAACACCTGACAACTCGCTTTTTACCAAGGGATTTATTAGTTAAGACTGCAACCTTCAGGTTTCCTGTATTTCTATTCCTACCATCTGTATCAATACCATGATTATCAAAACGAATATAGACTCTCTCATCTGGAGCTAAAACACCTGCGTCATGTGCAGTAGCAAACATACTGAAAAAGAATACAGGAAGGAAACGACCCGTACCCACATGATACAAGAAAGATGGACACTGATCTAAAAAGGATTCAAACTCTCGTCTAAAACCTTCAAGATTTCTATTGACCAAACTTCTGATAAACCCATCACCATTATTCATATAATATACCTTTCTACTTGCTACGGCGAGAAAAATCACTTACACCAGGGATTCCAAGAATGGATTTCGGAGCATCACCAGAACCATCATGTCTAATAGAAAGACTAGAATCTTCAGCTTCCACTATGGATATGGACCGTCTTCGATAATCACCGGAACCATCATCTCTAGGAGGTAAAGTTGCTTCTTCTAACTCAAAACAACTCTTTTGCGAAAGTACCATAGTCTATATCTTCTTCCATTCCTTCTCTACCACATAATCTAAGGTTTTCTATCATGATTTCTTTAAAAAGTTCAAATTTTTCAGGAAAGGAACCTCGAGCAAATGATATTATATCTAATATTTCTTTTTTCTCTATTTTCTTTTCCTCATCAGGCTTACAAACATCTCCTCGTTTCCAATTAATGATTAATCCCCCAAGTACACTCTTTATAGGAACTGTATAATTAGAAGTATTAACAGAAGTCTTTCTGTATTCAGTAAAGCGGTCACACTTCCAAATCTCCATGATAAGAGATCTAGCTTGAACGCTTGACTCAGGATTTTTCAACATCACATTTGAAAGTGAATAAAGAAGAAGTTCATACTTATCCTGTGAAAATATTTTCTCTGAATGGCTTCCACATGCTGAAACTTCTTTATAACACCAGCACTGCACCAAATCATGAACTGTATCAAAAAAACACGAACGTATTAATCTACTAAAAAAGCAATATACTCCATCATCTCTCCGTAATAATTCTTGTAAAAGAGTATCTTTATCATCTACATTCCTTATACAGAAATCTAAAATAGGAGCGTCTTTCTCGACAGATTGAACACGAGATAGAGCAATAATTGCTTCCGTAAGCTTCTTCTTAGCTTTTTCCTCTAACTGATTAGAAAAATATTCCACTCCTTCACTCCACTTAAGTTTTATAGCACTGTCAAAACCCTCTTCTGCATTACCAGGTTGCTTTAATTCTCCAGACTCTTTATCTATCCAGAAATTAAATACATGGCCCTTCCTTCCAATGCCACTCAAAAGTGAATTTCTTATGTATTTGTCAGTTATAGGATTGCCACTACCATCAAGTTCATCAGAAGAAAAATTACTTTTGTAAGATTCAAATCTTTTTTGAAAGAGTGGATGAATTTTATCTACCACACAGTAACTAGAAGCCATCTCATACCTGCGAAGTGGATTATCTATTTCACCTATTTTTTCTTCAGTCAATCTTTGAGCTAGAACGTTATTATTCAGTCTTGTACCTGACCAGCAACTTTCATCTTGGAATATATTGTACAAAAACTGCAGTTTATCATCCTTAAAAGATTTAATATTCTCTATATAGGTTTCCAACCACCTTTTAATAGCTAACTTCCTCCCAGCAGCAATTTCAGGATCTGTATATTTTATAACATCTTGCAGCTTTTTAAGTACTGCAGCTTGACGCTTTGTTTCTATTGGCATTTTACCCTCTATATAAAAATATCTAAGGCATTATGCAAAAGTTAGAATCAAATAGCAACACTAAAATTATCAAGAATAAGAAAAACTTTATGAAGAACATTTCTGCGTTTAACTGATACGTAGAATTAGTGAGAAAATCAAATAGATCAGTAGAAGTAACAGCAAAAGATCATATATATGCTTTAATATATAAAGAATTACAATAAGTTGAAAAGAGCTTTAAGGGAGTTACAGTACTTAGGCTTTTTCCTTAAGTTTTGAAATTTCAGCTTTAGGAAGACCGGTAGATTCAGTTATTAAGTCAACAGGTACACCAGCTTTAAGTAGTTTTTTTGCAACTTCAATTTCCCTTTCTTTTCTGCCTTTTTCGCAAATCTACTACACTTTGATCTTAGCCAATAGGCCGAGAAGCGATACTGAAACGTCTTTTTCCGTTCCTTTTTTTGCAACTTCAATTTCCCTTTCTTTTCTGCCTTTTTCGCAAATCTACTACACTTTGATCTTAGCCAATAGGCCGAGAAGCGATACTGAAACGTCTTTTTCCGTTCCTTTTAACACTTTTAAAACGCTCTTTTACTAGTAGAATGCGCTCCGCCACCTAGCAGTCGGTGGCGGTAAGTAGCGCGCTCGGTACAGTGCACATGCGTCGCCGAGCTGTCGACCTCTTGGGCGGTCTATTTGAATGACGATGAGCTTATTCTTTATTTTATATACAATTTCCGCAAAATATTTTTTAATTATAACTTAAAGTATTAAAAATATGAACTTTAATTGAAAAAAGTAAAAAAATTGTTAAAAAAATATTTTTACGCACTTTATTGAAAATTTTGTATGTATTTCACCAAGATTTAAGAAGGTGAATATTTAAAATTTCCACATGTTTCTTCTAATTCAGAAAATAAAAATATACTTATTAATTAATGCCGTCTTCACGGGAACTTTAATAGCGTCTCACTTTAACTTTTAATATTAAATAACGTTACAGTGATAATTGATAGTAAATTTTAAAGAGTTCTATTGTGTACAGATTTGTTTCTTCTATTTTTTCATACCAAAAAGTTTTGGTTTTCTGAACAACATAAATGTTATTTGATATTGAAAGTTAAAGCGAGCCTCTATTTAACTACCAGTGCAGACGAGGCATAAGGCATATTGATTAAAAAAAATTGAATTTTGTTTTCTACACACCACATCATTTCAATTAATTAATCTCGCAAATAACATTTGCAATCTCTCCTGAGATATATAAACCTATATACATTTCAAATCTCAGCCTCACATTTAAATTGCATAATTAATAATTTTTTTATTCTTCCTCGCGTATAACTTCTATCCATCCACCTGATCCATCTTAACGTATATTTTGTCAACCCTTGCTCACACATAACTCGCAATTTCGACAATCCTATCTCTCATGTTTATTCTCTTATATTATTGAAATAATTATTAAATGAAAACCATTTTTATAGTTAATTATTTTAATGTTAGATGGATAGATATATGTTGTGTAGTTTTGTTAAAGAATACGTTAATTAAAGCAAATAATTATTTAATTACGTGAAAAATGAATAAACAAACATAAACTATTTAAGCATATGCTAGAAACAATTCATTAAATTCGTTATACATCTTTATATTTCGTGACTTCTATACGATTATATCTTCTTTCTAATTACTATTTTCTTCTCTAAAATGTAATATCTGCTTATAAAGTTATTTACATAAAACCTTGTCATAAAATTTTATAATGATTTATGACAGAATGTGAAATTTTTAAGGTACAAGTTTTACAAATAATAATAAAGAATATTATGTTTCCACAGAATAAAGTTTATTGTAATCACGTGTTAAGTTATAACAAAACGTTAAGATATTGTGCATTTAGCTTGTGCCCATGAGCTCAATTACTGTTTTCGCTTGTTACAACGTTTGCTCGTAGAATTTGATACAGAATTCGTAAATCTACAAGCTGTAGATAAACTGTATGTTTACAATTTTTTCCATTCGTACAATTTTTAAAAATTATTTCAATACATGATTTCTTTTGCAATGTAATTCATTTACTGTGGATTTCTTTTCACAGAAATACCTTATAATTATCATTACTTATACATGGTTTCTTCATCTTCTGCTACTTTTTGGTATACATGAAAATGTTCGCTGCCTTGTATACAACAAAGCGGTGTATCAACAATGATTAGCTTAAATGCATTCTCACCTTCATAGAGAAATTAATTACATGGGATTTTATTATTTTAAAAAGCGCTTTTTCGTCCTAAATATATAAGGAAACTATAGATCATAATTATAAACTGGAATATCTAACAGAGTATACATAAAATTGGGAATTCGACGTATGAGATTCTTTTTTAAACTACAGACTTAGCGACTGTACAAGAGGGTTTTATAAAAAAATAAATTATATTCTAATGCAGATAGACTCAATGGACACGTCCGAGCTACTTATAGTTCAATAAAGAACATCAAAGGCAAATGCATTTAACCTTAAGAAATATATCAATATTACATTGCTATTTGCGATTGAGATATAAAAGTAGAATTCGTATATGCGAGATACAGAGCGCTCCCGTCTAACATACATACAATTTTCCTTATCTAACACTGCATTCGCCTAACTACTCGCACCACAAGCTTTCAAGCACACCTGGCAGTATGCAGTAAAAAAACAGAGCTGAATTTCTTCAGTCTCAAGATGCAAATCTTAAAATTTCGCTCAAAAATTAAAGAATTTACATTCAATTTTCAATAATTTAAGATTAAAAAATAACCACAGATTAATTTCGTTTTCAAATTAAATCAAATTATCTTTCAGTTAAAAGTCATTCTTTTTTCAGTCAAAAATTACTGTTCATAACATTAGGATTAACTCATTGTCAAAAGGGCAATTTGAAATACTACATTTAAATGTTGTTAAACTTATAAAGTGACTATAGCTGCTGATTCCTTAAAATAAATTTAAAGCAATGCACTTTCTCCATTAGAAGTACATTTCAAATACTGTATTCATACAGTACGATTCAGTAAAAAAGAGGTCCTTGCATTTGAGAAATTCAATACTAAAATAACAACCCTCTGATTTATTTTTGTATTTTAACTTTGAGGTTTTTCACTTCTCTGAACTGCTTTTCGTTTTAAAAATTATTTGAATAGTAGTCAACTATTGTTAAAAAAAATTATTTGAAATCAGTCATTATTATGCTCATAAACTTTACACCTAACAGATCTTTGGTATATGTTGATGACTTTTGCTCATAACAGTGTTCTCTTGCAGTAAAATTAAACATGGCATGTCATGTATATGCTTATAAATAATAAATATAAACAGAACGTTTGTTTGAAAGCTCGCACATACTTTCACGTGTATAAAATTTTAACAACTTTAAAATTTTCTTCATCAGCTTAGTTCTCACTGTGAACATGTCAAAGTTCTAATTGACTCTTTACTTCTTAGTCTTAGGACTTGTCGACTGGAAAACACTGGATGCTGACATTAAATTTTCTATATACTGGCCTAATACTTGATTTTCGCTTTTCAACTTCAAGTTTTCTTCTTTGACACCATCTACTCTCTGTGATAAATCTGCAACAAATAAGTGTTAATAATTACACAAAATTACAATTACTTTACAGTAATAATTAAATAACAAAATTCGAAAGTTTACCATCAAGAGTATTTTGAAGCTCTAGAACTTGTGCTATTAGTCTTGCTTTTTCTTGCTGTTCATCCGGACTTATGTCAGGATCCAAACCTAGAAGACATCCTACATAGAACAACACACCTATGAACAAATTTATCATTGACGAGGAGCTATCCATAGTAATTTATGGTGAGCACATGACTGGAAGTGAATTCCATGATGAATCCAATGACTTCACAACATTAAATTTAAAAATATACATAATGGCCATATTTAAAAAAGAATATTGCATAAGATCTTGATGAGTTTATTAATTTAGTAATAGAATAAACAAAATAAACCGTTCCTTGTTAAACATAGACTACAGAATCAAAGTATCAATCATAGTTACATTTATAATTCTTTAAACAAGCTTCAAAAAAATTCTCAGATTGATACTTTTACATTCACATCCATATCAAATAATTCCATGATGATCAAGTGATGTTCTGTAACACTGTAAGCTAGATCTCAATGAGAATGTATTGTGATTTGAGGTAGAGAATAGCCCCTCGATTGTCGTGCGGAGAAAACTTACTGTTCGGACTGCAACTGCTGTTGGTGAAGCTGGAGAGCAGCGAATCCATGCTCTGACCGTGATTTAGTGCTTCCGATGCTCGAGAATTGTTCTCTGTGTTGTTCTCCTCCTCGGGTATTATAACTACAACATGATCAAAGAGCACAAGATCAGTACACAAAATACTACTTGATCGAAAGGTTATTTATTCAATTGGGTGTTTTTAAGAGAAAATTGTTTTTTTTAATTAATTAATTATTTATTTATGTATTTATCAAAAATGAGCATAATTGCTTCTTTTACATTAAAATACAAAACTTCTAAAATAGGTAGGGCAACCCTGATTGCTATTATTTTGAATAATAAAAGGATTGCATAAGTGGTATAAAATTTGGATGACTCAAATTATTTAAGCAGGAGCTTGTGAAATAACTATGATGAATTTTATGTGCTATGACAAAGTCAAAGTACTTGTATAGATTGTGGATACTTAGCAAACTGAATTTTCACAATAATGATTCATAATGGTAATCTGTAAAACTCATCAGTTCTTTAACTCATCCGTTCTTTACTTTAAAACTCAATTGTTCAATTAGATTAAAGAATTAATCATTAGGCATAGTTGTAGATAGTTTTGCACGTACTACAGTGAGTTATTTATTGTAGAAACGTATCAATCAATATTTTGTTATATTTTTACTCTAAGCTCTAAAATGTATATCATTAAGGGTAATGTAGTTTTACTTAGTCAATTATAAAGTTTTGTATTTTATTGTAAAAGGTAAAAATTTTGAGCAATTAATCGTAATCTCTAGCCATAATCCATACCAGTTATACGAACTATGAGTAACTATATGTTTCATTTTTGATATTTTGTATAAAATCTCATCATGAAACATTTTCATCAATTGAAATCTTTAAGTACAGAGTAAATAAACACTATTAGTTTTATCTCCTGTACACATTCTGTCAACAATCTATTCAATCGTACACACCTTATACTTGCGTACATATTATCTCTACACCGGTAAAAACCATCCTTTCGTCATTCCTAAATTCTGTAATCTAGCATCTTCATAAATTTGTAAAATTTCAAGAACACTAGCCTCGGATAACAGCCCATAAATAAACGATTAAACAAATATCCCTTATTTCTCGAACACGATCTTAAAATAACTCCACCATTTACTCGGTCCAACGCAATCTCATACGCTACAACCCTACGTACAAGCGCTCTCTCGCCAAATGTAAAACTACCTTCCAACGCCAAATACAACGCGTAACAACTCAATTCTCCTCCGGCTTGTAAAGCAAGCCCTCATTTGTATCAAAGGATCACGAAATAGAACAACGAACAGATTGTTCGGACATGTCATTTCAATTTCTCGGACACAGGCAGCCTCGAGTGCGAGTCGAGAAATCAATCGCTCGACGCGAGCGATGCAACTGGGTCATCGTCGAACTGCGCGCGCTCGACACCCTCACCTTGCGGATCGTCGTCGGCCAGGGGTATGCTGTTCATGTCGTCCTGCAGCTTGGCGCTGGACATCGTCGAGGTCGTCATTCTCCGTCCTCGCGCCTCAGCTCCAACGACGACGAACCTCGAGACACTCGTGTTTACAAGCACAGCAGCAGACGGAAAAAAGGTGCAGCGATGAAGAGGAGAGAGGACTCCCTGATTCCTTTTTCCAAATATGAAATGATCCTATTTGTGAATAGGGTGTAGGTATACGCAATTTTTGTATTGGTCAATAGGATTTAATAGATTTCTCACACTAGAGGAGGCTCGAGCTCGACGAGACAGAGAGCGCAGAAGTCGACGACGACGGACTAATATCGATTTCTATTTCTTCGTCTCCTCGTCTGAAAATTTCGAGTGCGTGTACGTGTGTGTATTAATTCGGCGGCACGCGCGCGTGGCTTTATCTTATTATACCGTTTCCTTTTTTTTCTCCTTCTTGTTGTTTTCGGAGGGAACGAGCGTTGTGTTATGGCACGGTGCAGTGCAGTGGCTTATCTCGAGATGTTGGTGATTCATACGCCGATACGCGGGATGCGCGCTGCGTGCACTGAGTTGACGGAGTGCGAGGAGAGCTTGTGTGTGTGTGTGTGTGTGTGTATACAGTAATATAGAGAGAGGACTAGAGGGAATTTGGTTATATTCGCCTTGGCGAAGGTGGCACTAGCGCCAAAGGCTGTGTTAAATTCCCATAAGGTGGCGAAAGTTGGAAGTACAATACATTGCGGAGGTAGGGAGAACAACGATTTTATTCCACACCCCACTAGAAAGCCCACGTTTTGCCCCTGATAAGCGGGGCGAAAGTGGCATATTTTTCCCGAAAACTAGTTTTGCGGGGCGAAAGTAAAATTAGCGGGACAAAAGTAAAATTAGCGGGGCAAAAGTAAAATTAGCGGGGCAAAAGTAAAATTAGCGGGGCAAAGGTAAATTTGTTCTAAAAATTTTCCAAAAGGACCAAAAAGTGGCCTTTTAGTGGAGAGTGAAATAAAATACTATATGCAACACGAGGCAAAAGTAGATTTTTCCCTTGGGTGATTGTACTGCCCTTACGAGAATATTTGTTCAGAGGGTGCATTTACTGCCCGAGCGAAGCGAGCAGTAAACTCACCCGCGGGAAAAATCTTCCACTTTTGCCCCTTGTTACATAATGTACTATATCGCTTTATAATCCCACCCCTGCGCTTTATGAGACATTTAAAGTATTCAGGGGTCCAACCCCCGTCAGAGCGCGCTGCAATCACTGCTGAAAGTTATAATAAGTCACGTGATTCGTGGAGGCAAGTTTAAACACGAAGAATAAGTTAATTATATTTTGTTACCTAGTCAGTTATAAAGGGTCTCATAACATTTTGGAAGAATTTCAATTGATTATAGTTCCATTTTATCAGTTCAAACTCTTTAACTTTAAAATAGTTTTCTACTAACGTTTATTTGGGGGTATGAGAGCTCTGTTTTCTTATAACTTTCAGTAGTTCTAAATCCAACCACCAAGTGGGGACTACTTTGCTTGGACCTCCGAATTTAGACAATATATTTAACTTAGAAACTCTTTTTCGTAGTTGGAAACATATTATACAAATCATTATTCGTTGTGAATATCTCAAGATATTGTACAACGTAGTAAAATATTCCTTTTCCCTATCACTGCAATGTATCGCACCGTAATTATTGTGCTTCCAACTTTCGCCACCTTATGGGAATTTAACATTGCTTTTGGCGCTGGTGCTACCTTCACCAAGGCGAATGTAGCAAAGACCCGCGCGTGCGGATATATCGGCAAATTAGAATGCAAGCGCGACGGCGCTGGGATCGCATGTTTGTATAAGGAGGGCGCAGTGAATAAGGGAGTTCTTGCGGGGTAGGTCTCTAACTTATCGGTTTCGATCCTACATCTGTTAAAAATTTCAGTTTTAAAAATGGAGCACACGCATGATGCATAATTTACGTGGCTCAGTCACTGGTGGACGATACTTATAATAAATTTAGTATTTGAGAAAGTCTGTTAAAGGATTTTAAAACGTAGTAAAGAGGAACGATTAGAAGCACCCACAATTTCGTGGATTCGTATTCTTAATGGTAGACCTGCAATTTTTAGCAAATAATAAAAAACATTTGTAATAATAACAGTTTTACGCATTTTTAAACAGTTTTTCACCTTATTTCTTCAAATTATTCAAGTGATGTATTTGTGTTAATTTTTGCGCGAAATTGTCAACACAAAGGTTTATATAATATTGAAGAAACAAAGGTAAACAATTTCGCGTAAAAATTATGACAAATACATCACCTGAATAATTTGAAGAAATCAGGTGAAAAACTGTTTAAAAATGCGTAAAACTGTTGTATGTTGATATGGATGTTAAAAAACGCTGCGAAGGGTTTAAACTTAACTGCAAATAAACAATAACAACAATTATCGTATTTGTTAAAAAGTGTTTTAAAAAATTACAAAATGTTAATAATCAATGTAAATTATGAAAAGATCTTTAATGCATTTTTTAAAATGTACTAAGTATGTATGAGCTTTTTGAATGCTTTTTAAATGTCGAATTATTACTTTTAATTTTGTGAGAAAGTTAATGAAATTTCTGTACAACTTTCCCGAGTGGAAATGACAACTGTGAAAAGTGTGAAAAACTGAAAACAATGTGAGAAGGTGTGAAAAACTGTGAAAACACACATACTTTCGGAACATCTGTTACAAATATGAAAAATTTTTCACAATTTCTCACATGTTTTCACAGTTTTTCACAGTTTGTCACTTTTTTTCGTTGCATTCTCTTATATAAAGGAAATTACAACTTGTAAGATTACACAGAAATTGTGATAAAATGTGAAAAACTGTGAAAAACTGTGAAAAACTATATAGAAACTATGACATAATTTATGAAATATTCTACAATATTTTTTAAAATCTTGTTCCAAATGTAAGTCTAATTTCACAGTTGTTCACGAAATTCCATGGTTTTACACACTTTTTCACACATTTGTCAAAGTTTTCACAGTTTGAAATTTCCACTAGGGTTGACAACAGCATTTGATACTTTTTAGCTAATGTATTTCCGTGTATCTGATATTCTATTTCTGATTCAATTCAAACAAAAACTGAAAATATTTTTTCAAAACATGTTCTCAATTAAAATAAAAGGTAATAATTACGAGAAGTAATTCTGTAAATATTGTAATCAAGTATCCTATATTCTATTTCTGATTCGTTTAGATTCGGTGAAAACGCATTAAATTTTATCTAAGACATTATTTCGATAGATCAAGCAATGGCGAACACTGATAAACACTTGGAAAAGCAGATGCATATTTAAAATAGAGTGATAAATCTTACTTATGTGTTTAGTTACAAATATTGATCCATAGGGTCGTGCAGATTCTACACGAATTTCTCCAGACACCGAACGAGAACATATTTTTTAAAGACTTCAAAAAAGAAGAAGGTTCTCAACGAATTTAGAAACATGTTTCTTTTTTATGTTTGTTCGCCGATTATTCCGAAACTACTGAACCGATTTAAATAAACTTTTTTTTCAATGAAAGAGGATAATCCTATGGAAAAAGGATAATCCCATTACATCACTTTGCCAGTATCGAACCAGTAGTAGGTCAGTACTGGCGTTTTGTTATGTTAGACCGCTGATTATTCCGAAACTACTGAACCAATTTAGATACACTTTCGGATTTGGATAAATAAAATGAAATATGGTTAGTACAACTGAAAAGTATAAAATAAAAAAAATAATTTAAAAAGAAACGAACCGACTTCGGAAAAATTCTATAAAAAGAATAAAATTATAAATAGAATAAAATAATAATCATTGTACACCTTTTCGAAGTCGGCGCCGAATTTCTCCGTGTCATTATAGGCTCTAGAGACATTACAAGTATTATATGTATTTATACCAAATATCCAGTATAAGTTTTAAATCATATATCCATAATATAGATATTACAAGTCAGTTTGAAATTCGGCGCTTACTTCGAAAATGTTTACATCGATTACCATTTTATTATTTTGTTCTATTTGCGTTTCATCCAATAACAGCTGTAGTCCTGTAATCCAGTAAAAAGGAAAACTGCCGGAAAAGTAAATTCAAAAAGGAATCTCGATAAAAAGCGAGCGATGAAATCCACCTTACCGACCGGCGACTCCACCATCGCACCCACACACACAGACACCCACAAACAAATATCAGCTGCTCGCACACCTATATAAACAACACATGTGTTCAGTGCTCCTTTTTCCGTTCTCGCCTGTGGATCCGCGGAGCGCAGTGTGCTGCTGTAAAGTAACACGCGCGATCGCCGTTCGCGTTCGGAGTTTCAGACGCACACACCTATCCCAACTTACGTCCGGAGTCGTTTTCACGCTGACGTAGATAGGCGCTAAGTAATACCTATACACGACCCTTGGACTCCTCGATACTAAACTCACACGGACTCCACGGCCAATCGGAGCAGCCGTTTACACTCCTCGAGAAGAAGAAGAAGAACGAACGAACAAGTCTCTCTTCGACTCCCGCGCGCACTGCAGCTTCTCGCATTTCCATTTTATACATACGCCTGCAGTGCATATACACATACAAGCACTGCAGCATTACACTTACACACCGCTTGACTTGACCGAGAGAGAGAGAGAGACACGAAAGTACAATGAGTTGAATCGAACCGCGCGGAGGTGTACGTTGATGCACACCTATAGACGCGAGTATCGCAAGGCCCACGCAGATCAAAACAAGAGCAGCTCGCCTCCTGCTGCTACCGAGTACCGCGACAAGGTTATCATTTCGAAGTGTATCCGTGCGTGTAGTGCAGACTGCAGCAGCGTGTGACTTTTCTCTTTCTCTTTCTACGTACGCTCAACGCGCAGGAAGCGTAGAAAGAAGGTTTGAGAGAGAGAGAGAGGAAGAGGAGCATGGCAGACTTCGACGCTATCTACGAGGAGGAGGAGGAGCCGGAGCAGAGCCCGGAGGAGCCGCGCTACGTGACCATCGTGCCGGATCCCATTGTCATACGCGGCGCTGGCAACATGACCGTGTAAGCAAAGAGACCCTGCACGGTGTACACACTTTTTCTTTGTTTCTCTCTCTGTACACACGCGTGAATGCGAGAATGTATACACGGATCTTGCGTGGATGTGGTTTTATGTGTGTATATGTATGTATACCATCGGTGCATGGCTATGAATTCATCAGGGGGAAAAAGAAAACACACGCTCGAGTTTGATTTGCGACGCTTCTCGAATTCACAAAACTCGAGTGTAAATATATATGTATGTAAGGTAAAGTACCCAGTACTGGGACAGTTTTTAGTGTGATTCACGAACGGACAACGATTTTAGAACCAACGAGCAAAATTGTTCAAAGCATTTAAATCTAACCATTAATTTGCAATCAATTTTACTTATTTATGCACGTACAAAGACATTAAAATGCTTTTTTGTATTAAAAGAGGATGTTTGAAAAAATGTACACAAGGATACAGAAGTGGGACGGGCTATATCGACCTGGACGCAGTACTGGGACATCCTTTGGATGCAGTAGTGGGACATATATTATTAAATGTGTCCCACTGCCAGCTTATGCAAATTGAGAGGCATGTAAAGTGGGACTAAAATTCGCCTGTAAATGCTTCTGAAACGTAACCTCAAAAGATTCGTATTTTGTTTTATAATAATTTTAAGCTCTAAATTAACAAAATATCGTCTTGACTACAAAGATAACATTATAAACATCGCTAATGCATCGATACTTTTATCAGATTTAATAGTAATAGAAGTGTTTTGCTACTGTCCCATGTACTGCTCCCAATTTTCACTTTGTCCCTGTACTGGGTACTTTACCTTATATATATATACACACACACTCGACGTTCTAGGTTATTTTTTTTATAAGGGTAGTGTACTAGTGTGATGTTTCTTGAATTGGGGAGAACGGTGGCTGAGATTTTGTAGGCCCTTGTGGGACCTTGTGTGTGTGTGTGCTTGGATGTGTATTTATAGACGCGGAAACTAGGATACGAGAGACGCGCTGCACGCGAACGATTCGGGTGAATTATGTAAAGGGATCGATTCGGGATTTGGATCCTCGCGAGGTCGAATCGATCGGCGAGGGAATGTTTATATTGTAGAAGCCTGAATTCAGACTTGATTTGGCGGGGGCGGGACAAGTGATACCTAACCTTTGAGCTTTGTTGTTACGCGCGAATGTATATTTGTAGAAAAAAATGCGGGGGGAATATAAAGGATATACCCACGTATCGTACCGGGGTAAGGATGTTATAGCGTTGAGTACCGTAAATTTAAAGGTAGCTGACTCGAAACTGGTATATACACTCTAAACCTAAAAAAATAAAAATTGACGTTAGAAAGAATAAAAATAGCATTTTATTCTTTTCGCAAAGTATAAAACTGATTTTGTTGTTTAGCGAACTTGACAGTGACTTTAAAAGATTAAATCGTACAAATTATTTTTTCGTAAAGAATAAAATTCAGCTTTTATTCTTTAGTTTTAAGAGGACGTTGTATCTACTGTCCTTGTCTAAGCACACTTATGCTAATTATTCAAATAGTAATGTGTTAATTGAAAAACTAAAAGTTGCCTTCGATTCATCTTAAAATGTGAAATATTTATAGATCTAAAAAAGTATCTAACATTGTTTCCTTTTCGAGAAACCTTCGGAATATGAAATCTAACCTTAATGTTAAACCAAAAGAATAAAAGTTGAATTTTATTCTTCACAAAAGAATAAAACCAGAATTTTATTCTTTACGAAAGTATAAAAGCTGAACTTTATTGTTTACAAAAGAAAAAAAACTAAAGTTTATTCTTTATAAAAGAATAATTTGTACAATTTAATCTTTTAAGTCATTGTGAAATTCTCTAAAGAATAAAATCAGTGTTTTATACTTTGCGAAAAGAATAAAATGTTATTTTAGGTTTAGAGTGTAATATAAGGTTATCCCCTATGGAGAATACACACTCGAAGACTCGAATGTTGAGTGTTTACAGTGTTTACAGTGTTTACACTCGAGTTGAACGTCATTTCGGGTTTTCGGTATATCGTATACAACTCGACTCGAGTTGTTGTTTCTTCCGTAAGGGATACACATACGGCAGGTGGCACTTTTATGTTTTTCGCATTTACGGTGCACTATGATGGCGAAAATACAACAGTTTTCTTTTTTTGAAGAAACATTCGAGTGCCATGCCACGCTGATACAATTTTCACGCATCACGTTCTCCTTTGTTCTCTCGCGTTTTATTTGCTCCTCTTTCTCGTTCTTCTTCTTCGTCCCTCCTTTTCGCTCTCGGCTTTACAACAGTTACGACGTGCGTGTATATGTATGTTTGTTATATATAAAACGAGCGAACTCGCGGATACCACACATGCATATACTTACACGTTTTGCGACCGACTCGACAGACAACAAAGAGGAGTATACTTATAACGTGAATTAATTTGAGAGCGCACGCAGGTCGTTTGGACTTTTAATTCACCAAATATTGAAATTGCGTGTGTATGCATATGGTTCCTTTGTTGAGAAAATATACGTACGCGTGTGTGTACGATATTGTCGGATGATTGCGCAGTGTGTTGTTTGTCTGGCTACACGTGATGCGCTCTTCTTTTTTTTTGTTATCGTGTGCGAGCGATCTGCCTCTTCACCCCGAGATTTGCGCAGTCCTCGAGCGAAGTTTTGTGCGTAGAAAAAATTGCGCCTAGATACTGGTTGATGATTCAATTGGAGGGTTGAATTCTGATGAATTTATGCGATGTGACGTTGGATGAATGATGAATGTGAGAAAAATGATGAATAATTCGAAGAGCCCGTGGTGGATTTATTAAGTACTGTTTTTGCATTTTGGAGCAATGCTCCATTTTAGTCAAACAAGTAAACTACCCACAAGCATTAAACGAAGAGAAAACTTGGATTTTTGGAATATTAAGTTTTTAGTGATTGAACACTTATTTGAAAATTAAGTTTTTAGTGATTGAACACTTATTTGAAAATTAAGTTTTTAGTGATTGAACACTTATTTGAAAATTAAGTTTTTAGTAAAATTAAAAGTTGCAAATCTTTATTTATTGCTTTCCTTTATTGTATAATTTATTCTTTACTTATGCATAAGTTTCAATGGCAATTGAAAAATTGAAAACTATATATCTCGAAATCTAAAAACATAGACTTTGGTCATTATGCCTTTAACCGCAGAATTAATTACAAAGTAATAAATTGGCTTGAAAATGATATAGTTACATAGAAATATTTTAAGACAATAAAAAGTAGCTGCAAGTTAAGTTTCAAGTATGTAGCTTAACTTTTTAATATTTATGTTATTTTATAGTTTACATTGCCTACTTTATCAGGTTGTAATTGGATAATATTTTCTGTAAATTACAATTATTTCAATAGACAATATTAAACGTAAACTAATGAGTCATGGTTATTCGTTACATAAACATACTTATCATGTGAAATGCAAATTCAATGTAAACAAGATGATTTATTTTTAAAATTAAATTCAAATTGGAATATAAATCCAAACAATATTATGGTCTTATAATGAAACTATTTATGTGAACTATAAGTTTCTTATCACATGTATAGAAAAACTTGAATATTACTAGATTGAATTCAAATGATCTTGACATTATAATCCTCTGACACATATTTCTTGCTTCTAAAACTTATTGTATATTTTATGTACATCTATTCTTGTTTGATTTATATGTAACAATTTATCTTAATCTTCTATCAACATTTAGTAGCAAACAATATGAATCAGTATCTTGAAGAACAGATAACTTTATTTTCCTTTTCTATTAAATCCATATAGATAACAATCAAGACATAATTTTTTGGTGGAATATGCACATCCATTATAGAAGACTGAAATGTAAATTTCCAAATCATTCTGATTTACAAAAGTAAATGAACAAGTGTTTACTTTCTTTTTTTTTTGCTATGTCTTTCTCTACAAACTTTGAATAACGCATCTAAGAGTAAAGGGGCACTTGAATTAAAATGCTACAATACCCATTCTATATGCCATCTCTTCTACACATGCTTTCATGTATACTTAAAATTGCTGTACAAAAGAACAAAGATAAGATAAGAGTGGCTGACTGTTACATTCAATTTATTTATTTTTTTTAGGTTTGGCCTGAGCAACAGATTTGAATCAGACTTTCCTAATGGCTTGGTCTCTCGAGTTGCACCAGAGGAATTCAAAGCGACTGTTATGCGAATAAACAGTGTCTTAAAGAAGACGCTACCTGTCAATGTGAAATGGCTGTTTTGTGGCTGCGTCTGCTGCTGCTGTACATTGGGTTGTTCTCTGTGGCCAGTTATTTGCTTGAGTAAAAGGGTAACTATTAAAAATATTTTAAAATACATCATATTGAGTATAAATATATTATGTCAGTGATAATAGAAAGAATAAATTTGTTACTTACTGTCTTTTTTTCTTCTGTATTTTATGGCAGACTCAACACTCACTCAATAAATTGTTAGAATGGGAAAACAGTAGACTGTATCATAAATTGGGCTTGCACTGGAGACTGACAAAACAAAGGTGCGATAGCTCTTCAATGATGGAATACGTAAGTTATTTTAATTTACTAAATGATTGACCTTGTAGCCATACTTATCGTATCTCAAAATATTTTTTCTCTGTCTTTTGCAGGTACTGTTGATTGAGTTTATTCCAAAAATACCCATATACAGACCGGACTAAAAAAGGAGTATACGCTTCTTTTTGAAAAACTTTTGTGGAAAGGGAATGGTTAATTAAGATATTATTGTCCATGTTGTATGTTACATCAACAAATGCGTATAGTGGAGATTAGATTTGATTTTTAGGTTGATATCAGTTATATACATTTGTTGATGTTAACACTTGTATAAAATGCATATTTTTGTAAATACGATGTATAGCCAAGCATAGTACAATAATTATATAGGAATATAGTTAATATCAAAGTTTGCGTGTAACTACTGATAAATATTGGCAGTGAATAGCGAACTTTTATTAATATGTATCTTTGTTGATCTCGTTACAGTGAAAGGATTATTTTTTTTTAAATAATCAAAACCACTTCTGTTAATTTATAGAAAATTATTAAAAAAAACAAATTGATTTTGATAATTGTGTGTTGATGGTTTAAAAGCAAACTCAATTTTCATTGTTTATAATACGATTTATAAAAGAAATTCAATCATGCAACAGCTTTGCTTAATAATTATAATTGAAAGTCTCGGGTAGACGATAATTTGACATGGTACTTCGATGTACTAAGAGAAACTTAAACCTCAGTGATAGTCGAACATGAAATTTGTAATTAGCAATGTAAGAATAACAAATATTGTAAATATGTATACACTAATCGAAACTCCAATTTGTAGCCTTGAGTTGACTGTATACTTACCGCGGTGATATTAAAAAGTAATGGAATATCGTGTGCTGGTTAAGATTTTACGTTGAGCATGGAATTTTATATGAGAAATCTGTGTCCACGACATGATCTGAACATCGAAGTTGTTAAAGTTTTTGTACGACTGAACTGCAGAAGGTGGTTATATATTGCCTTAAAGACAAGTTTGCTATGAGAAAGAAAGGACGAATCTTCTGATGATATTTTGACGTTAAAAATTATTGGATAGTTCGTGATGCTAGTCCATAGCTATCAAGGTAAAATTTATTTATTTAAGTATTAACGTGCTATCTATCAGGTCATATTTAAAAAATAATCTTGGATGATCATACTTATTTTTTTCTAATATTCATTTCTTAAAAGATAATAGTTATTGAACAAATCATTATATCATATCTGAGAAACTCCACTTTGATAGTTAATTGGTTATACTCTTATGTCACAAACTAAAGATTTAAGTATAGTCCTCTGTCTAGCCGAGAAGTTCGTTTCCTTAGAATCAATCCGCTATTAAACATCGTTAGAATACCGTCTCAGGGATTCGAGACTTAGGTGATGAACAAGTGCATCTCGGTTTCTAATCAAGCTACAATATTGTAATGAAGGGGGGCTGTGATGAGAGTAGAAGACTAGTATGTTTTCGGTAAATTTTAATTGAAAATTGTCCGTTTAAAAAGAAATTAGGGCTGGAATTGTACTTTATTTTAAGAAATTGATATACAAATAAAACCGATTATTTTATAAATGATCCGCGTTTTTTTTTAAATAACAAATTAAATTATTTTTGCATGGTTAATGATTGTAAATATAAATTAATAAAAATAAATAACAGTTTCATTTTTTTAAACAAAAATTGTGTTTATTTGAGTTACATTTTTAAAAAGTATTTTAGTAATATTTTGTTACTATACAAATAAGTGATTAAATAATTGTTTTAATATTCAAAAGTACATTTTTTTACATAAATTTACCATCTAAGAAAACTTGCACGTTTTCTTACAACTATTAAAGTTAATTAAAAATTGTTCCAGCCCTGAATATCGTAATTAGGCTCGAAATAGGTAATCAGCGTATTTTTATTGAAGTGCTGAAAGAAAATCATAATTAGTTTAATCTGTGGAAATCGGAAAAGTGTAAAATACATACGTTTGTCAACATAATAGAAAGTTAAATAAAGCATGAATCTAATAGCAGCCAAAAGGTCTCGATAGTGTCAATCATACAGGGATAAAGAAACAAGAACAAATCAGATTGGAAATACAGGATATCGTTTTCCGTGCGAGTTTTTACAGCACTGCCATACAGGAAAGAATAATTATACTCTTTCTTACTTTAATTTCTCGATCGCAAAATCGATAAAATCACACCTACACACTGCAAACAATAACGTATTGACAATTATAGCTGACACTCAAGATAAATTAAACAAGTGCAGAAAACTGTGTAAATTACAGTTAATTGACTTGAAAAAAGAGTTTAAAAAAGTTTTTATTTGAAGCATTTGAAAGTCTGTTAATTAACATAATATATGAAGTATAGAACTTTTTTGTCAGTAATTTAACTAATCGCGATAGTTAGTATGATTGAAGTGTCGTATCGTGTAACTGTTTATAACTGTTATTTACATTATCGCAAGTTTATCATAGAAAATATAGCATGCAAGCAAAATTTATAATGGATTGTATGAGATATAATACCTCAATTTTTTCACAGATGCATATTTGAAAAATGCATTATTTATGTAATTTAAATGTGCATTATTTAAAAAATATCAAATTCGAAACAAAACAAAAAATAATGTCATTCGATTTTCGTTTGTGGATCGTGCGCTTGAAAATTAAAACTTCCGGCCGATTTTAATAAACAAAAATTTATTGCTAAGGAAAAACGATGATTTGTGAATAATAGTCGTGTATTAGAAGAATCGCTTATTCTTTCGTAATTAAAACAGCATTTTCGCCGTCGTAAGTAGTTTCGACATGTGCCTTTCGCTGGTTGGATTTATATAGAGTATAAATTTCTAGCGTTTCTAAGTCATTATGCATGCGACGCGCCATCAGAGCAGTAATCATGTCACAGATTAACATAATAGCATTCGTAAACAAACATTAAATGCTCTTTAATCCATTACTGTAATGTATTCATTAATTTTTTTTTAATGAACATTGTAAATAAAATGTATACATTAAAAATAATTTCAAACTATTATGTAAACATAATATTGCATATATTGCATATTTCGGATAATGTAAGAGTTCCATTCGTTCATTGTTACACTGCGAGTCTGATGGTAATATATATATTTTAAGAAACACATGCTTTGTACATGAAAATCGAAAGGCTGCTGAGAATAAGCAAAAATATCTGCTTGTTTAATGTACGCAAAATCGTATACATATGTAGAAAAGAATAATAATGTAGCATATCATCGAACTAGGTTCTTAAGGCTTGCAAAATCCCAGCGCAAACAAATATCAATATGATATAAAGGTATATTATATATATTCTGTGCGACGAGAATTAAGCAAACTGTGTATACCTAACAGTGAAAAGAAAAATAAAAAGCAAATAATATATTACTACATTCAATGTTTTCATTACATTGTTTAATTTATCCCTCAAAATTATCATTTATGTTGTGAAAATTTCACTCTAATAGTCATGTTAAGCGATGGTTTTCACAGTTTTATTTATTAATTTATTTTTTGTATTTAAGCATTACTGCAGCCCCTCAAATAATAATTTTAATTTTACTGTGATGTTAATACATTCAAAAACGTTTAGATAGTAAACTACCGCCGAAAAGTTTAATTGCATAAAAAATTATTTAATCAATGTAGCAATAAAAGTTGTATTGAAAGATTGTATTACTATAAAACATCCAATTGATTCAATTATAAAAAATATCAATTTTAAATGATCAGTTTTGTACCGACATATATTGCTTTAAATTAAATCGATTTAATTGAATCAGTTAATTTTCTTACGAGTCTGATAGCACCTATTTCTTATTCTAATAAGTATTGCTCTTTTTATTTCATTTTCTTTTATTTGTAATATTCCTCCGTTCAAGATTCTTCAAAATTCACAAACACTCGACATTTTTACAAAGAATCACGAGTTACCCGCTACATTACAAAATTTCTAATAATATACTCTTTACAAAAATGCCTCACTCTAACATCCCGCCAAGCGACCGAAGATGACTTGCAACTCCATCGTACAATAAATTTTACATGATCAAACGAATCTCTCTTTCTTTTCTACAGCGAAGTCCGAGCGCGCACTAACACGAAAAGTCAACACACGGTGCATATATTCCGTATATGTTAATCTTCGGCAGCCGGTGCACGTGTCGCGTAATAAGATGCACGCGGATGATATATTCTCTCTCTCTCTTTCTCCGGAAGATCATCAGCGTGCATGCATGCGATATGATGCGTATTACAGTGCTTGCGCGCATCCGTAGCGCGAGGCAAAAAAAAATTAAGGATCTCGAGGGACGAGTAGTTTTGTGATTCCTCTTGCCGTGGTATTTTGTAGTTTTGTGAAGAATGCGCGGTATCGTAGGAGAGAGAGATGAGTTTTTTACCGACATTAGTGCAGAATTCGAGCGACCTTTTCGTGGACTTAAATTATACAGCGTAAGAACATGGACTTTTTAAGTATATAATAGTTATAGATTTGTGAAAAAAAAAAGGTTTTTACTTTCATATTTATAATTTTTTTAGCAGGTGATGTAGATTACATTTTAGATTAATACATTAAATTACATATGTTTATTAGTTTGATTATTTGATTATATAACATTTGTTATTTATAGATATTAATCTATATAGAAATAAAAATAAATAAACATATACTAATTTTAGCCTATATAGAAAGCAGTTTTTGATTTATGAACAGTTTTCGGTTTAAAACAGTAAAATAGAGTTTATCTGTAAATCTTTTCTTAAAGTGTAATTATTTATTTCCGAATTGTTAGTCAAATATAAATAAAACCACTATTAATCACTTCAATTTCCTCATTTATATAACATCTCGTGAAAGTGCACAGTAGAATCCTCTTTTTTTTTGCGCTAACTTAAACCGGAATCAGTGAAATGCTCTATCGACGCGCTATGAAATAGAAAGTTACGCGTGTAATACAGTGAATCATTGGGTTCTTTTGCAAATGGCTATAATTTATTTCGTTCGAAAATCCTATGAATCAACCCTAGTGAAAATAAGTGTGTCAACCATCAATTTCAATCACTCACAGGTATTTTAAATATTTTTTAGTTTTTTTTTTCTGTAAATTTTAACAAATAGGTATTGATAATATTGAACATTTTTTACACTCTTATCAATTGTAAATCTATGTTAATTATTATTTCTTGTGTAAATCTTAACATTTCGACAATTTTCAATATTTCTAACACAAAAAGTTATCACAAACTTTTCTCTGACAATAAAATTCGATGTCTTGTTAACCACTTACTAAAGCAATGTAGAATGTATAATCCGCGAAATCAGAGCCCTTATTTTTCGTCGTTTTCTTCTTGAATTTTAGTTATCTTAAAACTGTGATTTTCTCATGCATCATGCATGGAAACGCTGCAAAAACGTTTCTCCAACGTGTTTTCGGAAACTTACGTACGTTCTTCCGTTGTACTTTTGTGGAAACGTTTTCCTACAATTTAACGTCCCAAATAACACGTTCGACAGTTCGCTGTATACACTCTCGACGTGGAAAATATCTGGTCGAAATTGCGTTCGGATTTTCGTGAAATACTGCAATTTCAATGGATCTCATTGGATCGCACGCACGTTTCCATTAACCTCATACAAAGATATTTTAAAAAATTACAAACTCATTCGACCAGATATTTTCCACGTCGAGTTATACCCTGCAATAACGTTGTACAATTGCCTAGATATTTCCAAAAACACGTTTTCGCAAACGTTTTTTACACGCTAAACCCGGTAGTCAAATTTCACTTAAAAAATGAGTGAATTGATTTTAGAGTGAGATTTCACTCTAATAGAGTGAATATTTTCACTTTAACTAACTATTAGAGTGAAAAATTTCACCCTAGAAAATACAGCGATATTTATTTGCTCTAATTTTCACTCTAGTAGTTAGAGTGAAATGACAACGCAAGCAATGTTATTTTACATTTATCGCAAATTTGAACCTCATTAATTAAAATTTATTTTCGAAAGACCACGCCAATAAGTATAATTGGTATACTCTCGAAATTTTTTGTAGTGGATTTTCACTCTTTTGGGGTGAATTCTCACTCCAAGCGAACATGAAAACACAGTCACTTATTTTGGAGTGAATCTTCACTTATAGAAAGAGTGAATAATTCACTCTTTTGTAAAGGTGATTTTTTCACTCTATTTAGAGTGAAAACATACGCGTTAAGAAAAAGTAATTATTCACGTTGTTTTAAGTTTTACAAATGTTTTGATGAATGAATACAGTTTACTGGAAAGGTTGCCATTGAGAAATATATTAAATAATTTCAGAAAAATTGTTGGTTGGATTTGAATCCTGGTCATTTAGGTTCTGTTGCTGCTACTCTAGCTCTAGAACACCGTTGCATCTGAATTCGTGTGCACTGATTTCTCATATGTATTCGAATTCGTTGATGAACTTTTATTCAATACTAAAATCAGTTTCAGCCATAATAACTTAGAGCTAATAAAGTTGTAGTTAATGAAAGGATACAAAAATTATATTTTATATGAAATTCAGTACTATTATGATAATTTTAATATTTGGCCAAAAAGTCTAATATTTTTTTTACTATATTTTCTCAATTTATGCATTTTTAAAAAAAGTTTAAGATGTTTTAAATACTAAAACTTTAAAATTAATAAAAGTTTTGCAATTTAAGGTGATGCTAAACCCTCTGTTACCGTGAAATATGGGGAACCACTTATTTCATTCAATTTTCGATTTTGAGAAAAGATCTCTCTGGAAAGTTGTTGTTTTTGATTAAGACAATAACGTATCATAAAGATATTTGCCAAAAATTAAAAATTAAATGAGAAAAGTGGTTCCTTGTATTTGTCGGTGACAGGTGGCTTTAGCATCACCTTAAGGGGATCTAAAATACTGATCGATTCCTACTATACCGGCTTATAATTTATATTTTTTTCTCTTTAAAATAAATATTTATAAGAAACGACTTTATATGTCTTTACCAGAAATGTTCAGTTGATTTTTCACGAGGTATCATTAACATTATTAAAAAATGGGTCAAAAAATGTTAAAAGGATGAGCGTCGCCATACGCATTGCTTATACCACGGAAAATATTATAACTGTTTTCCGATTAGAAATAATACCGGAATCTTTTGAAACTGCCAAAATAAAACATTGCTAATACAATATAAAAATTTGCAGGAGATAGTAGTCATTTTTATTTACAGAATTTGTAAAATTTCAAATAACTGTTTAAAATAAAAAAGTCGGTAATACAGAGATTCCTGTAATAAATTCTATTATTTTAAGTGGTTCAATATTTCCTTTGAATTTGTAAAAACTATATCTGGTTAAATTTTTATGAGATTTTAAATAAAAGTTACCTTTCACCTCTAGATAATTTAATTATAACCACATTAGTTGCATATTTTTTAACCCATTTGTTTGTACAATTAATAATGAAATTTCTTGAAAATTTAATTGAAGATTCATGGTGCAAATAATGCTTCAAAAGTATAGTCGTAATTCGAAACTTTGATTAATTTATAGGTTTTATAATATAAATTCCACTCCAACCCAGTGTGAAAGTTAGAGTGAATCCTCAGTCACTCTCTAATTTAGAGTGGTAAGATTCACTTATTAGACCAGAGTGACCAAATTCACTCGTTTGTAGTGGAAACCCTCGCTCACTCTACATATAGAGCGAAAATTTCACTCCAAAAAATATAGAGAGCAAGCCACGCACGAGAGGCATCTTCGAGGAATCAATCGTACTCCAATGGGCGTTTTCCACGTCTTGCAGATCCAGCTACGATTGCGAGGTGCCGGTGAGCGTGCTGGGCCCCTGCCCCGCGGACCTCGACTACGCGCGGCTCCTCTGGCCGTGCGAGGTGCGCCGATACTGGCTGGGCCTGCAGCCCTTCGTCAACTTCGTGCGCGCCCTACTCGTCTACGTCACCTCCTTCATCATCGTCGCCGGTAGATTTTGTTATTATAACCCCACTCTAGGGGAAAATGACTCGGGGGGGTTGGGTTCGAAAGAGTCAATTGGAAATTTGAATTTCCCGCTTTGTTTTTTTACCGACTGGGAATATATTGTATCATGGGTTAAAGAATCGGATTGGAAAATAAACCTATATAGGTATCGACGTTTTTTGCAAAGTGTAAGTAAGTAGCACATTCTAGATTTTTCAAAAACACCTATTGTTCTATTCAGGATTCTCTTGTACAATAACTAGTACTTATTAGATTATCTGATTAATACAAACACTTTCTCAGAGCCTCTAAGAAAATTATAGTTTTTGTCTAAAAACTAGTATTCTTCGATAAACCTGAAATGTGCTAGTATTCGTAAAACACGTCGAAATGATCTTATCCGGATTTTGAATCCTGTTTCATATGGTCGTATCCGGATCAATACACGAAATTGGTTGACTTCCGGATACGTTCGGAGAAACGGATTTCTGATTTTATCAGGTCTTAAACGGTATCATAATTTTCTTTTTTACCCAGGGTAAAAAATGTGTGAAGTAAGAGAATGTTAAAAAATTTGGATGTTTACTGAATTTGAAATGCGTTTCATATTTGCTCACATTATCTCACGTTTTCTCACTTTTACTCGGTTTCTCACATTTTTATACATAGTAGTAAGTACACATTAGTTCGACGCCTCGTACGAAGACTAACGAATTTCAGTTCTTAACAAAACCGTCTTATTCTTATGAGGTGAAAAATGTATGTAAATATGAAAAAAATTATACAACGAAGTAAGTACTTACAAAAATAAAATTTATCGATAAAGTAAATACATTGATATAGATTTAAAACTTCCAAGCATAAAATTTATTTTATAAACGTATAATATCATTTTTTCGGAAAACTGAAATGCGTTTTTCTTCGTATTGGGCGTCGAGTTATACTAAAATTAAGAAGCTCCGCAATTTCGTTTTTTGTATAAAATTCGTACAAATAATGTTTGTATATATATATAGGTACTTAATTTATTCCTAAAGTACTACATTATTGAAAGTTTAAATTTACAAAGCGACTATGCAACACTAACGGATTCTCGATGAACTACTAAATATGGCTGGCGCGGGGAATATGTTTCTCCGTAAGATTTACACCGTTACATGGGAAACATATTTATAAATTGAAAAATAAATACAAGGTTAATTTATGACAGAGAAACTTGTTTCTACTTTTCGACGTACTATATGTTCCTAAAGTGTATACAACATAGTAACAGCTTTTTTATCACAGATAAAATGCATAAAACGATTCATAAATATGTTCCCCATTTATATCTTACAGGAAATATTCGCGGCGGCGGCCATGTTTTTCGCTGTGTTCTTACGAGGAACAGTAGCGCCCCTCTAGGCGCGGTGGTAGTTTTCTTTGCCAATATAACTCAAAGAAGCTGTACAAAACTTATTGAATTTGAACAAGTAAGTTCCGTACGTTTTACGAGAAAAATGTTATATGAAAACTAATTTGAATTCGTTTTCATTAGTTAACTTACATTATGCACTTTTATACGTCACTTCATTCATCATCATCATCATCAACTGCGCCAATGTTATATGAATGCAGCTCGTTTTCACTTTATATATATACACATGGTGATAAGATAAAAGCTTCTGTTATTATACATCAGTACGTAAATATTTTTCACATGATAATCGTTATAATTTTTATGAATCGTGCCATTTGTTTATTGTTTACAGGTGTGACGCTGAATATTTTGTCATTCATGGTTCTCAGCTCACCGGTGATCAACGATTCGAATCTCTCGCTATATCTGAGAGCCCTCGCGATATCGGACATCGGCGCGCTGATATTCAACTACGCCATTAATATCGCGAGATCGCAATCGGAAGATGTTAACGGATTGTTCATGGTGAGATAAATATACGTAGTTTTGATAAAAAAGAACACTTGCTCACAATAAGGGATATTTTTTATGAAATGAGAAATACAATTATAAATAGTAAATTAAGTTGTAACATCCCACGTCAAAGTCCCACAAGATTAACCACGTGGGCTTTTGGAAAGATTTCCCAGTGGGATCCCAGTTGAAAACACATGGTTTATGGAATATATTTTACATGGTTCCCACATGATACCCATATAGTCTACTAAAGCTAATACTTTTTTCTTTTTAAATATAATTTTTAAAAATAGGAATTCTTTATCTTAGTCCCCCAGTTTTGGTGTTATCATCCGCATGGTAACACTTATATAGGCACTCATTTTATGAATTTTATAGCTTTTAAGAACTTCCTGGAATTTAAAGTTTTTTTCATAAGTGCATATTTACAATATCTGTAGACCCGTGTGAAACTCATATAAGAACCTCGTGGAACACTCACAGGGACCACGTGGTTACCACATGCTTTCTACGTAAATATCATCTAGCTTATTTGATTAAATATTTATATTGTTTAGTTGTTTATGTGGGAACCATGTAAAATTCATATGGTAACCATGTGTTTTGAACTGGGATCCCACTGGGAAATCTTTCCAAAAGCCTACGTGGTTTCTACGTGGTTGATAGATATGGGAATATAATAATATGATAATAATATATGATATGATAATACCATATAGGAAGCATGTGGGAATCGTGTGGAATCTATATGATTTCCATGTGGTAACCATGTGGGACTTTTCACGTGGGATAAGAAAATTAGTATAGAAGTGTGAATGTGAAAAATTGTGAATCTCTTCTGAAATTTCAGCATAATTCATTGTACGATTTTTTCAAACTTTTACCACTTTTTTGCATATTTACGCATTTTTTACAATATACTTATACTTATTATTATCATTACTATTTTCTAAATTTTTCTCAGATATATATATACGATGCAATAATTAATTTTGAACACTTCAAAATGTGCAAAAATGCAAGAAAATGTATAAAAATGTATTATTTTCTTGCACCTTTCCCTACCATTTAAAAACATGGATCAGTGCTCTCCATCAGTCAAAACATTCCATCAGAACAGCAGATTCCATTGTTTCAGAACAGCAGATTCCTCTGCGACATGAATTCGGTGACGATGGAGCTGTTTCAATTCACGTCCACCTGGCTGGTCGTTAGCCTGACCTGGGCCCGACTCTACGCCGTGGCCTTTCCGCTCAGGAAGCGCAAGAACTACTCGGAACACTCGACCCTGGCGACCATTGCAATTCTCACGGCAGCCAGTTTGACGGTTTCACTCACAAAGCTGTACTTTGGAGGTACGAGTGCAAATGGCTTTGTTTGCTTATTCAGAATCAGCCTAGCGAAAATGATTTTTCAGTATACTGTTGAATTTTTCAAATGTATATCAATTCTGACTCTTGTTCCAATGAGACAACTAATTGTTAATAATTCTGACGAATTGTAGCAAATTATGATAAAATCTGTAAAATTCTGTAAAATGCTGTAAAATTCTGTAAAATTCTGTAAAATTCTATAGAATTCTGTAAAATTCTGTAAAATTCTGTAAAATTCTGATAAAATTCTGATAAAATTCTGATAAAATGTGTAAAATTCGGATAAAACTGTCAAATTCTGATAAAATCTATCAATTTCCGACAAAATCATTATTTTATTTTTTATTAACTTTTATTTATTATACAAATATAGACGCTCTTTTTTATTTTAGAAAGGTACCAATATTCATTTAGATCAAATTAGATCTCTTTCTTTGATAAATCCGAATCGACAAGGGAATATTAATTGTCGTTGAAAAAATCGGACTGTCAGGGATTGGAACCTATCAAATTTTGACAACATTTTTAAGGACGAAATATTTTTGTAACAATTAAAAAAGAAATTCTCAGACTTTGCAAAGCTTGCCAGATTTTGCCTGAGTTTGCCATGATTTGCTATAAATGGTCACAAAAAAGCAAGAATTCATGCTTCGAAAAAGTTCTACAGACTTCTGACAAATTTTCGATCATTCAAATATATACATTTTAATAAATACAATCTCAAATATTGATATTAGTAAGCGTAGGATTTGAAACATAATATCAGCATTTCCTGTACTTGTTGAGATAATTTATACTCTGCAGGATACGAGTCCGATAGCGTATTCGAGTTTGTGCCTTGTCGTAAAAAGGCGAAACCTTGGGGCAGTACAATGCACCTTTACATAGCGCTATCAACGTGGTTGCCCTTGATATTCATATTCTTCGGAAATGTACTGCTGATTATTTACATGAGGAGAACGGAAAGAATACGACGCCAATTGATACGTAACCGCTCTAGTCTTTTGAATGTAATTTTAAATTTATGATGATTTATACAATAGAAATGATAATAATTTTTACTTACATAAAAGAAAGTACAACTGGTAAAGCTAGCCCAGCTTTTCGGGCCAATAGAACGCTACTTGCTGTTTCTTTGGTTTACTTGATCCTTCTTCTACCTCTTGGCGTTGTCGAGACCATTGAATTGTACTGGGACGTCATGTTGGTGAAGTATCCTTCATTGAACGAACAGGAGAACATGTTATATATACACTGGTAATTAACAAATGCAAATTTAAATCAAAAAGTTTAAATAATAATAATATATAATTATGATTATGATAAAAATAAGAGTAAAAATAATAATATGAAATTAATTAAACTGGTTATATAAATTTTACGCAGTATTCATATATAGATGTAGAATAAATTATTTATTTAAATTTATTAAATATCGAAACAATTTATCAATGTTATCACATTATAATAGGCATACTGTTTAACTGCACGTAAGGTAATAATATTATGCAATGATTCTAGTTTATGAAAATACAAGCTGATTATTCTTTTACAGGCTGCAAGAGAAATTACTATTTAAATGGTGTCGAGGTTTATGTTTCCACTTATATCACTGGAACTTTGCAGTCAACTTCTTTTTGTATTATCTCACAGGAAAGAAATTTCGCAATAGCGCGTTAGAGACTTTAAAACAGTGGATACTCTACTTTAAATGTCATAAGAATTTAAAAACTATAGGAACGTCAAAAAAATGTTTAGTCAATGTATTTACGATCAATGAACAATGCAATCCTAATAAAGAAAATATGTTACATTATGAAAGTTCCGTGAAATTAAATTAATGATATATCTAGACTAATTATTTAAAAATATTGTTTATAGTAGGTATATTGATTAAATTCTCGACAATTTGTAAATATAAGTATTTTAATATTATATCAAATTAAAATATCACAATTTATGTCGTTATCAAAAAGATAAAATTAATTCATATCTACTTAGAATATACAAATTTACTACAGCAATAATAACTATCAATTTTTTTAGTTAACGCCGGAAGTAAGTTTTTTTTAAAATGAATTTTGGTCCCATTATTGGTTTTTTACAAAACATTGCCTGAATCTTATTACTAATACTGCAAACAAATACACAAGTTATCAATAGTCAGCGTAAATCAGTACATTTGCTGCGAAGCACAGAGTGATTTAACCAGTGAAAAACACATGGCCGGTATAATCAATTCACAATATCGAATAATCTCGCTGGGACGTGAGACGCCTTAAATTACAAAACGAATTTTTTGCGCAAACATTAATAAACGCGCGTTACTTCATGAAAGCGTTACATTTTAAAGAGCGAAGCACTTTATCGTAAAACATATTGGTATTTCACCTTGCTAACAAAATTACTTACAAAGGTTTTAAATTATGAGCAAATATTTACAAAAACATCATCCCTTATCCTCGCTACTAAAAAGTTAAATTACAAATTTCCTAGTTAAATAATAGCTTTAAGAGACAGTACAATTAACAACACCAATCACCAAATATTTAAAAATTTCAAATCGACAGAAATTTTTTTATATGACTTTTTTCAATTGAAAAACAATCTTTTTTTATCAAGCACAAACAAATTATACAAAGCGTATTCATATTTACAAATTAGCAGTTTCAGTACTTTCATGCCAGTTTTAGTTATTTTCTTTTTAATAATATCTTTCAGTATACGAGAATTTAGTTGACGGCTAAAGATATGACAAAGTCGCAAAACGGCGACTCCTTATATCGTACTCTTTATACAAACATTCTCGTAATTATGTATTATGTCACGTTCTGACAGTAACTACTTAAATTATAAAGCGCAACAGTCTTTTATCGACGTTTGAGCCGTTTCCAGACCGCCAGCAGCTGTATAATTATTCCTCATAAATGTTTCAAAGGGAGATCATTCGGAACTTTATCCACGAAATTAGCCGGGAACTGTCCCCTTTTACCCTCGTACTCTCCGTACAGCCAATCGTCCGATATCCTCGACAAAACTTTTATCCTCGCTCCTTCCTGTAAAATAAATAACATTTTTAATTTACTTTGAAATTCAATAATTCAAGTGAATTGAAACTGTATACTAACATAAATTGTATACCAAAAATTAATATTTTTACTATGAACAATGAAGATGGTAACATTTATAGGAAATTGAGTACGTCTCTAATTGCAGTATAGCTTTTGCCATACAATTCATAATTTTTGCCATAAGATAGGGAATAAGCATTAATTTATTTTTCTTTGTCGATGTCCATTATACAGTTCGAGATACCAAACCGATTTATCAATTCCTTTGAATTTTTCAAAATAAAATAAATCTAAAAAAAGGTTACAGCTTTATCAATTTACTTCTACGACGTCACACCGTTGCAAAATAGCGTCGACACTACAAAACGACGTCGTGAGAATTTTAAAATATAATTTTGGATATTTCATGTAACATTTGAAATAAAAAAAATTTACAATATATTTATTGACTCTCTCCAATACTATAGTATGGCACTTTTCGCAATACTATTTGTAAAAACTACGACTAAAATTCTCTCGGTGTATTCGCCCGATTAAGGGTCACACTAATAGCGTTGCATATAACATTAAATTCCCATATTGTGGACGACCTCGGAAGCTCTATAAAGAAGGTGAAATCTATTGTAAGAATAGGGAGCAAATAGCTTTTTCATCACTTTCCTAAGCGTTCAAAGTATTCAGGCCAACTATTTACCCTCAAAACTCTTTTCGCTAGTACGTCAAACACTCCACAAATCACTATCTACTAAAAATATCTCAATACGCTATAAAATCCCGATATATCCCTGCAATGCCGTACAAACTTTCCCAGGCATCCCACTCACCTTACCAGAGTGTTGCCATTATAAAAACACTCGACGCTACACATCATTACATTACCCACATTACACATTAGAAAGTTAGCTAGAATGTCTGGTTAGCTTATTAATTATTAGCCAGATTAATAAGCTATTAATAAGTCAAATTATAGCTAATATCTGGCTAGAATCTGCTTAAGACTATGCTTTAAGCAAGAACGTATTTTGTTTGCAAATCTAACCTATTTATATTTTGTTTTCAAAAGTTATTAGTTTTAGAAATATACATTATTATACTTAATTGAATGTTCAATATAGCATGCCGCTAAAATAGATATTTTCATCAATAAATAACAACTTACGAGATTATAGAAATATGTATATGCAATACTAAACGTATTTGATAACTAATAATTTCCTTTCCGAAAATTAGTCAATCATAACTTAGTCAACAGAAATTTTGTGATTGATGTTGAATATAAAATTTTGTATTAAAATTTCATTGTAAAACTACAAATATTTGTTTACCAATTCTCCAAATTTCGTCATAACTTACATTATTCTGTTTTTATTGTTATTTTTAAAATAACAATAATTATATGACTACATGCATGCTATATGTATTATTTATAACATAAATTTCTTTAATAAAGACACTTAAATTTTACTTTTTAAATGCACGCGTCGTTATGTAAACAAATAACATAACCTCCATTACTACTAGACATTTAAGGTACATTTTTAACTTCAATTTAGTAAAATACTTAATGTAGTATGATTGGAATTGCGTATTACTTTGATTATTATAACACTGTTACTATTTCCATTATTAATTAATACATAAATTACTTAGTTTATCAATTTTATATTATCTAGAATATTAAGCAGAATCTAGCTAGAAATTAGCTAAAAAGCATGTCTGTTTATAACTGACTTCTAGCTAATTTCTTTACCAGAATTAAAGTAGATTTAGAAAATCTAGCTAATATCTGGCTAGAAACCAGCTTATAGATTTCTACCAGGGTACCCACACAAACAAAAGAACAAAGAAAAAACAAGACCATCATCGGAATCCTTTATACTTCTTCCTCCGAGTGGACTAAAAAAAATAAAGCACGCACCTCGAACGACAGATCGTCGCTGGTCTCCGCCTTGAAGGCGTAGAGGGCGTTGCAGAGGTCAGTCCGCAGGCCTGGCAGGGCCAGCTTCACGTCGACGAAGTTCACCGGGAACATGCCCTCCCGACTGCCGACCCTGCCCTCCATCCAGCTCTCGTTGACGAGCTTCGTGAGGTAGACGAGGTCGCCCTCGCGCAGGTCCAGGTCGCCCGGCTGCGTGGCTGGGAAGTCGTACAGCGCCACGCCGTACGGTCGGGCCGAGTTCTCCTGGGGGGATGATAAATTGCTTCGTTAGTAGGTGGCTGGGTAGGGTTTCGGGATTTATTTTCTGTGTCATAGCTCTGTCCTTGTCTAATTGAGTTTTCCTTCGTAATTTTAAGAGAAATCATTTTTTTGAAAAAATAATAGTTGTCCCCGCTTCGTTTTATAGTAATATAAATATATGTCCAAGCTGGGTTCATATGATTGTTTTGTTTTCGAGAAAGCTTTAACACACTATGAGGGCCAACTACGCGGAGATTAACCTTTACATACTAAGTTTGTCAAAGTTTTCTCGAAAGCAAAACAATCATATGAAACCAGCTTGGACATATAATTAGGTTACTGTAAAACAAATTGGGGACAGCTATCATTTTGTCATTAAACAATTTACTTTGTAAATAAATAACGAAATACGTGTGTAGGATAGTAGGAATCTACTGTCGGTATCCGACGTCTCCTTAACCCATTTCTTCCCAAGCGGCCATTTTATAGTCGATTGGTTTTTTGCCTAAAACAATGTCGAAAAAAAAATAATAATAACCAATAGCACTTTTCTGAAGTAAAATTGTCCGCTCTTTCCGATTATGAAGTCAGAACTTTGAAATTTCCGTTGGAAAATTTCAAAATGGCGGTTTTAGGCAAAAAACCAATCAACTATAAAATGGCCGCTTGGGAAGAAATGGGTTAAGGGGCGAGTTGGGGTTTAATTGATTTAATTCTGTGGCTCCCCGGAATAACCACTTGAGTTCATTTTTCGTGTTTTCGAGATATTGAGGTTTTCATTTTAAAAATGCCATTTAAGCCTGTGCAAAAGAAAAGCACGACTTATGAAAGAGAGAAAGTTTTAGATGAACTCTTGCAACTTTTGACTTTTTATCTGAAAGTACACCATACGTAGATACCAAAATCACTAAAAACTCAATTTTCAAAAAAATGGACTTAAGTGGTTATTTCGAGTACCCACAGAATTGAAAGCAGATGTGCGAGGTTCTTTTTTATAGCAGTGAGGAAGGTTTTGAGAAAAACGGCTTTAAAGACAGGAGATTATATACAGTTAAGTGTATGTAATGAAAGATTTTTCAAATGAAATAGACTCAGGGTATAAAATATATTTTACAAATAAAAATTAGTTATAAATTATTTTGGTTTGTCATCGTCTTATTTACACAGAAAACATATGTTTCATATAATGCTTATAACAAATTAATATGTACATATTTTAAAAAAGAGTCGATAGCCCGTTTACACCAACTTCATCTGCTCTTTTTATCAAGTATTTATCAAATTCGTGGTATAAAACATTCAACGCGTTCTCGATATCTTATCAGCTTTTTTTAAAACAGAAAATCGAAGAGTAAAAAAAATTAAAATAACGCCTCTTCACAGGGTTTTGCAATAGTATCACTCATTTGCAAATTGATATTTGATTTGTCGGCATTTACGTATCGAAAATAAATTAAATATTCATGAGGCACCAGTGACTCACGCCTCAGCGAACGCGTTAAATGAGTAGTTTCAAGCTCGTGATCTCTATTTAAAAATATGTTTTTCCGGGATATTAGAAATTGTATTTTATAAAGCTACTAACGTTTGAAAGTAATTTAAAATATCTCATTGACGTGTTGCGGTTCATGCACATAAGAATCGTCCACATTTTAATTGTCCACAATTTAGCATTGGTGAAATTATATATAGATATATTGACCAATGCTAAATTGTGGACAATTAAAATGTGGACGATTATTATGTGCATGAACCGCAACACGTCATCTCATTTAGGTATTGAAGTGACTAAATAATTAATTAATTAATAATTTAATTAATTAGAATACAAATTTAGTATCTAATTCTGTGAGTTTTTGTACCGTTTTAAATGGATCAATCAATTTCACAACATTGTCTCAGCTTTTTTGTATATTCATAAATAATAAAATCAAATTATTATGTAAACCGTATAAGTACATAAATATCCTATTCAACTGCTTTAACAAGTTAATCATAAATTCTTAAGATTTCTAGTTTTTAAATCTGATTTTTATTTATAGTTTTAATCATAATTTTGCTTTTCTTTATAAAAAAAATACATATGCATACTATTGAACATAATATGTACCGTTACAATGATAGTATTTCTTTAGAAATCTTTTAATCAATAAATTCGCAGTGGACTACATTGAATAATATGCAATTTCCTTGAACTATCTCTCAGCTCCGTGCAAATCGACTTACGAAATAAATGCTATTATATTCTTAGGTGTATTACCTTATGGAACAAGTTGCCAGTTTGTTTTAATGTCACTAACTCTTCTAACTATCTGAGTGTGTATTACATACGAAAATAGACTACAGTTGTTATTCAAAGTGATATTAAATAGTTTGTAAAGCAATATTACGTTAACAAATAACGAAACAAAGTTTCAAAGAAGAGCCATTTTCAAATGGACCCAATTCATTTCCGGGTACAAATTTTAAACGAACAAACTTAGACGTTATGCAGTGTCCTAGTTTCGTAGCGTTATGTTTTGATATGTCCTGCTATTTTTGTTTATACGAATGAGACCCATTTCACTCATTACTGCTGTAGCATCCTGGAGAATACACGTTTTATTCGAAATTTTGCAAACTAAAAATATTGATGAGATCGTAGGGGACCATTTTCAATTACGTAATACGGAAGAAAATCGTTATTCCCGCACAGAAGACGAGAAAACTCTAAAAATTGAAGAAAAAACCTATTGCAAGAATCCCTTAGTACTTAGTAATTTATCGTGATGGGGACTATAAGAACCGACTTTTTAATAAGTAATAACTTTATAAATATTATGCTTTCTTAGTTCTTTAATTGTTATTTAAAGTCGTTAAATAGTGTTAAATATCAATACAGTTATTATGTAAGAGTTTGGTGATGTAAAATTTATTAGTTTAAAAATCATAAACAATATAAGCTTGAAAAAAAAACAATGAAAAAATAATTTTTTTCTCTAAAAATTTCGTTTTTAATGATTTATTAAATAAACTTCTAATAAATTATTAAATATACGTTTTAGATTTTATTCATTTTATAGGCAACTCGTTATCTGATGCAATTAAAAATAAAGGTCTAAGTATGACCTATTTAAGCAAAAAAATTAATAAAACGTCACCTACTTTAACTTAAGGTATAGTTTAACCCGTTAAAGACGTATGGTCTATTTTTGTACCATAAGATTTTAGCGCTTTTGTTCTTACATTTATTTCTACGCGATACATTCGAAATTTTACAAATCTAATCGCTAGATCACATTGAAGTGGATTATTTCCGATCTCGTATGGTGGGCCTAAGTTACTTTTGGTCGCATATAAACCGAAAAAACTGACAAAATTGCAAAAATTTTTTTTGCAAAAATCCTCTAATAAAGGGCTAAAACCGCATTTCTAAATTATTTTGCGAAGTTTTTTTCGATTTTTTGAGGATCTCGTCCCAACGGGTTAAGTACTTGTGAAATGCCGAACTGATTTCAACTTTACTTGCTTTTCACTTATATATGTATTCTCTGTAATAAATAAATATTTTATTATAATACGGAAAAAGCTCGATACCATGCCTTTAGTATTGGTAGGGTATTGGTACTAGGATTCTCCAGTAGAATTTTGAATAGGTTTAATTAAGGAAAAAAATATACAACTGAAGAGGGGGCGAACAAAACCGGATAATTCCATTTTTGGTGAAAATTAATTTTGTGGTGTTTCTTTCTATCATAATACATTGTTGTCTTCCCATTCACGGTGTTATTTTGTATTTCAACTCAAAATTCAGCCACTAACAAAGCATCTAGAATACGTTATTCCATTTAAACTAATACAAAAATAATTCAGTTTTCTTGATTTTCTCATAATTAAGAGGCTGCATCAGTCCGACTGTACCGACCGAGTACCATTTGCTCGAATTCCTCGTCCCATTCGAAAAATATGCGCATCAGAATCAATTCTCCTTTTCAGGAGCACTTTATTTTATGGAAACAATGAGCGGATCAGTTTGCATTGAAAGAGAAATCGAAAAAAAGACTGCGTCTCGATGCTACGAGAGCCAGCTGGTCGCGTATTAGATAACTTCACTCGTATCGCAAAACAGATTATTATAATCAGCAGTAAATTATATACTTTATTTACCATGTGTCGTTCGCCCCCTTCTCTATGGTTACCTATTTTAACATTTTTCAAATCTTTTTCCTCCCACAATTAATTACGAAATCCCTTAAAAATTTACTTAACTGTAGATTCCTGAATCCTGGTACACGTAATATTTGTTACCGAGAAAGAGAATGATAAACCTGAAAAGCTGGTAACATGAGAATCTGGTCGGTATCTCCCATCCCCCAAAGGCGATGAACCCGCCCATCATCGACAATTGCGTGGAACCACTTTTTATTCATTTAACGTTCAATTCTGAGTAAATATCTTTCTGGAATGCTACATCGTACAAATCAACAACTAAAACCTGTCAGTGAGCTATTTTCTCAAGAGTTCCCTCGTATCATTACTCCTCCCAAATCCACACCAACCATCAAAACAAATGAAAAATCTACATCTACAAAAAAATCCATAATATATATTTAATGTATAATAATATTATTTAACATATTAAGCCAATCATTTATTGTTGATAGTTTTTAGATGTTAGTTTTTAATCTTTAGTTTTGGTTTGCAATTTAAAATGATATTAACTTGTAATATTATTCTTAATTGCAATTAATTATTAAGGTTTAGTTATTGTTATTGTTTTGGATATCAACACGTATTTTAAAATCTATAAGCAAATATATAATATAATATTAAGATTAACTAGGATTGTGTTCAGGTATAAGTTAAACTACCTCCTGCGATCCTTGATGCTTGCCACAATGTAAAGCATCAAGGTACTCTGCACCTGGTTGAATAATAATAATAATATCTGTGGGTTCCCGGAATAACCACTTAAGTCCATTTTTTTGAAAATTGAGTTTTTAATGATTTTGGTATCTACGTATGGTGTACTTTCAGATAAAAAGTCAAAAGTGGCAAAAGTTCATCTAAAACTTTCTCTATTTCATAAGTCATGCCTTTCTTTTGCATAGGCACTTAAATGTCAATTTTAAAATTAAAACCTCAATATCTCGAAAACACGAAAAATGGACTTAAGATGATGCTAAAGCCACCTGTCACCGACAAATACGAGGATCCACATTTCTTATTTCATTTTCAATTTTGAATAATTAACTCTATGGAAAGTTGTTGTCCCAATCGAAAAGAACAACTTTCCACAGAGACATTTTCTTAAGATTGAAAAATGAATGAAAAAAGTGGTTCCCCGTATTTACCAGTAACACCACCTATATTTAACATCACCTAACTCATTTATTCCCAAGCGTCCATTTTATAGTCGATTGGTTTTTTGCCTAAAAAATTGTCGAAAAAAAAATAATAATAACCAATAGCACTTTTCTGAAGTAAAATTGTCCGCTCTTTCCGATTCTGAAGTCGGAATTTTGAAATTTCCGTTGGAAAATGTAAAAATGGCAGTTTTTAGGCAAAAAACCAATCGACTATAAAATAGCCGCTTGGGAAGAAACGGGTTAAGTGGTTATCCCGGGAAGCCACAGGAATACAACATAATCTCTCAGTGTGTCCCTCACCACCAGTCCGTCCTCCAATCCGGCGATGTACTCCGGGGGCGGCGGTGGGGGCGGCGGCTGCGCCGGCATCGGTGGATCCTCGTCCCAGCTGGTCTTCTCCTCGGCGCCGATCGGCGTCAACCTGGGCGCGCTCGAGTAATTGTTCGCCGCGTACGAGGACAGGGACTTGGTCGAGGCGTAGATCCCTCCTCCTCCGCTGCTGCTGTTGGTGGTGTTGATGCTGATCAGCTTGGGATTGGGCGCCGTGGGCTTGCGCGGCTTCGCCGGTCGGATTATCGTCGGCATGTTGAAGGCCGGCTTCGTCGGGGCCGGAGGCACTTGCTGGTGGGAGGCGTCGAAGGGACCGGCGTCGTTGAAGGCGAAGAAGTTCGAGTCGCCGATTTCCTTGATCTCCTGGTAGTTGCCCGTCGTCGCCCACTACAGAGGTTTTTTGTTTTTTGAGAAAAGAGAAGAGAGAGGAGAGTTTTGTGAGTGATTGTTCGTTCTTTTTTTTGTAGGAGGATGGTGGGTTTTTGGCTTAAATGAGAGTGTATGGGATTGGAGAGGTGGAGGTTGCTTTTAAATGTGGGCCGATGTAGGGTAGAAGCTATATGAAGAAAATTGGATATCATATCTTCAGAAAATTTTTTAACTTTATTTTGGTATGCAATGTCCTTGATGCAACTTTGAAAATGGGGTTAAAATGGTTGAGAAATTATAATTACAATAAGATTCGTAAAAAAAATTTATTTTATAGAACGTTTACTTTACTTGCCGGGTTTTGTGTCTTGTTCTGAGAGTGCGAAATAACGAATAGAAAGCTAAAAATCATTACTTTATTATGTACTTTTTAACAGGTTCAGTGCTGACAATGTATAAAAGTTTGCTAACCTACATTGCTGAAGCTATTGAATTCTGAACATTTTTGTTTAATTGTTATTGTAAGTACATTTTTATTTGGCATGCCTTAGTTTTTATAAAATATTTTCGTTCTTTGGATCATATAGGACATGTACTAGTATTTAATTTATCACTCAAAAGAATTTTATTCATGTTTCATTCCATGCTAGTTTGAAATAAAAAATTCATGAGCCATATATGTGTCATGTAGCACACAAAGAAAGAAAATCGTGACACATATGGCTCACGTCGCACTGAACCTGTTAAAATTATTGTGCGATTATTCTTTTTTAACGTAAAACGTTTTATTTATTAAAGAAGTTACACTTTCAAAATAGACTTATGGCTTTTGTGCTCAAGAAGGCAGAGTAGTAGGTATCTGAAGTTTCTTTGATTCAGGGTTAAGTATGGTCAGAAGAGAATATTAATAAATTGAAGTTTGTTAGGGATATTTTATTGCCTTTTAAAAATAAATCCTAGTCGTTAATCTACAGAAACTCTACTGCAAAAGTAGTCATCTTAGATTAATAGTAAAAAGAATCTGTCACTGTATGCATTCACTTATTGCAATTACTAAAACAATTACTATAATCATTAGTAGTCATAGACGCAGATAGAACATCCTAGTCATGTGCTGTGTGATTCATATTCTCAGTATACCATTAAAAAAGCTTTATCCGTTTAAAAATAAAAAATAAATAATTTAAAATATTATTATTGAGAAAATATATTACAGTAATATATGCATTAAAATATGCTGTTTCTTATAATTTTAATGAGATATGACCATATGTAAATTCATTAAGTTTGAGAACAACTTAAATACAAAACTCTCAGCATATTGAGTTTTATCACAGGGTTCTGGGGTATTTAAAACTCAAAGTTAATTTTTTTTTGCATAAAAAAGGAATTTAAAAAAAATGATATTTTAATGTAATATGAAGGTAACTAAGTGAAAATAATAACATTTTTGCCACTTTCAAATATTTGGATCAAGTATTGTATATTTATGATCCAAATAGTAAATGTGAATAAATATCAATACATTTATATAAATTAATTTTATTAGTTATTTTTGAGAAACGATTTTTTTTTCCATGAATGAAAATGACTTTTTAGTAATTTTTAATCATACTCGACCCTTAATTTTAATTTTTGTATAAAAATTTAACATTTACATCAATTTTACAACGTTGATTCTTGCTTGATTTTAGAAAGAATACAAATTGCAATTGAAATTATGTACAATTAACTGATTACATAAGTCAGAAGTAAAAATAGTTGTATGTTAAGGTCAATTCCCATGTACACATTGTACGTCATTCTTTACAAAAGAAACATTATTGTAACTATCCAGTCATAATCTAATTGCATAACTCTACGGTGCACTTAAAACTAAATCGCTCGGAGTGCTAGGTAAAAAATTATTCATAAATAAAACTCAATTACCTGCTGACTACTACTGGTTTTACTAAACGCGTTGCTGCTCTCTAGAGATCCAAAGGGATCCTGACTACAACTGACCTTCCAGGGATCATTTGCGACGCTCTTTTTATTGCTGGACAGACTGCCGAAGAAGTCAAAGTCATCCTCGAAGGCACTTTCAGTCTGTGAGGTGCTGCCGCTGCTGGTGAACACGGACGGATTGGAGTTGCCGTCGCTGCCAAAACTGTCCACGCTCACCCCATCGCTGCTAGAGCGAGTTGTAAAGGTGGGCGAGCCCGGTGGACTCAGATCTATGAGGCACTCCGTCTTGAGAGCCGGCAGCTGGAATGTGTTGGTGGTGGTGCGACTAGTGGAGGAGTACGTGCTGCTCGTAGTTGTGGTGTTGGTCACTGTGTGCTGATTCTGATTGTGCTGCTTGGAGCCTCTCCTTCCGAAGAGATTCGTCAGTAGCTCTGTAGGCCTTGCCTTTAACATTGTTACGTATGAGAGTTAGAGATAAGGACAATATTATGGAGCGAAAAGAGAAAAATAAGAGTTTTATATACTGTCGTATACTTACGGGTTTCTTTGGTTTATCTTGGTTATATACACTATTGATTGGGAACTTGGGAGGAGGTGGCCGAGGTGGAGGTTTCTTCCTTTGAGGTACTTGCAGCGTGGAACCAAAAAGATCATTACTGAAACAAACATAATTTTGTTTAATAAACTTTAGGATAAACATTATAAAAAGTAAAATTATTAAAAATAACTATTTGCAAGAAATCATCCCTATTAAACATAAAGTAAATTACAAGTTTTTAAAGACAGAGTAAGATTTAAAGTGATAATCTATCTTATTTATTATGCTTTTTATACAAATGTTATACCTATTGATACTTCTAAAATTGTTGCATAAGGTCTGTGATGAAATAAATAATAATATTAAATAAATAAATAAATAAAATTTTTAAATAAGTAAATAAAACATCTAATGTTTTAACTCATTGTAGGGTACAGGCTACTCGATAATTCGATATTTTACTGCGCTCCAATCGTAAAAGATCTTACAGTCTGTATATTAAAATATATGAAAACTTTTAAGATGAAAATATTCATGATTCGTATTACGTAATGCATTACACAATTATACAACATATTTAATTATAGTAAAAATATTCTTCCAATAAATTGAACACAAACTATAATTCTTCTGACATCAATTGAATTTTCATACATTGTAGGAAATTAATTTTTTATTAACAGCAAGTACACTTTCACGCCATCCTGCAATTTTGTTTTGCGCTTACTCTTTCGAGAATGCAAACACAGCCTTGCGGCCTTGAAACTTCACAAACATTACAAACAAAAATCGCTAAACCAACACTGACAATTCCGTCGCAAAGAAATTCCATCGAAGCACTCTCAACGCAGATTGGCAGCCAGATATTGCTCAACGAAGATGTGAAATCGCACAATAAAGAAAAAAATCACACGTATATATATATTTATAGCACTGGAGCTGAATTGATCAACGTTCGAGCGAAAGAGAGAGAAAAAAGTGCAAGATCGAAGGAGCTGCGAACAAACAAAAAAATCGCGCAATAGGAGTAATGAAAGAAAAAATCACATCTCACATTGAGGAGATCGTTGTGTGCAGCAACAGATCGAAGGAAGGTCAAGCACACGCGCGCGCGCGCGAAGGCGGAAGCGAGAAGAAAAGAAAGGATTGTATCTCCGATGCGCAGCCGTTTGCCAAAAGCGGCGTACGAACGGGGTAACAAAAAGAAAAGGAAAACAACGAGCGGGATGAAAAGCGGAGCGCCGACAAAGGGCTCGACCGCACAAAAGGAGAGCAAAAAAGAAGAAGAATATAGGGATTCGTGGAAAAGGCGTAAATTTTATGCGAATTCCGTGGCGAGTTTTAAATTTTGAGTTATAGATCGTATTTCTTTTTTGTGGGAGCATTATAGAGTATTTTAGGATGCAATAGACTTTTTAATTACTTTTAGAGCTTTCGAGTATATCTTTAATAGAGAAATAAAGCCTGTTATCGCCTTTTTTAATATCTTTTTTTGACGTCAAAGTGACGTCTGAAGTAATTGCTAGATACCAGCTAAATTATGCTGTTATATACTCAGTAATTTATGCATTGAAAGAGGTAAAAAGTACTTGTAAATAGGTGTAAGACTTTTTTTGAAATGGAAATTGTTCAGAGATATATATGGAATTTATAATTTTAGACTATAAATTGAATTAAATTAGGAATGGGTCATTCGCAGAAAAAGATTTTTTTAGACTCTTACTATTGCATAAAGTCAAAGAAACTATTTACGATCGAATGAACCTAGTTTAATCATTGAAATCTAGATTAAGAAAAAGTTATTGAGCGGAGAAACAAATTATGGCTTTACAGACAAAAAAATAAGGAATAAAACTTAAGAATTTACACTGGCTTCTATATTTATATATATGACAAATAATAAGAATAAGAGCTTATTCTTGATAAATATAGATATATTAATCAATGTAATATCTTTTATTCTACTCCTTATTTTTTTGGCTGTCTAGACCCTTAGCATTTTCAGGAGATTTATTCGTTTATTTATTTCATTAATTACAGATCAAATATAAAAGATTTACAAAAAGTTTTTAGAAGTAACAATATAAAATACTACTAAGAACTCATTTTAAATTGTACTTCGACTTTACACTTTGAAATAAGTCATATTTTTTTAGTAAATAATTCTTAGCAAGTAGTTTAAACAATGTAATACTGTTTTAGCTATGATAATTCATTTAGCAACTTGTTCCATAAGGTAATAAACACACCTAGGAATAATGAAATTTATTCCATATGTTGATTTGTATTGTATTATATTGATGTTACTGTTATGAATTATATTGTAGACTATATCTGTTGGTTCCCAGAAAAACGACTAAGTCCATTTTTTTGAAAATTGTGTTTTGCACGATTTTGGTACCCTTACATAGTATATATTTTTAGATAAATATGAAAAAATCAAGAAAGTGTACTATATCTACTATTTATGAGTTTTATTAACATTAGTTTAAATGGAAATTGAAAACTTCGAACCTTAATATCTCAAAAACATGAAAAGTGGACTTAAGTCGTTTTTCTGGGAACCCACAGATATTGAGTATTATTAAGAATTAATTTATCTTTAATTTGGTTTATTGAGGATTTACTTCTCAAATAATTTCTAAAGAAAATAATACTGTAAGTGTATAACTATTGAATAAATTATATTACATCCTCAAAACAACTATGACTCCTTAAAATCCAGGATTTTCCACAGAATTCACTGAAAAACACACTTGTTTTGCAAACTCAAATGCTTGGACTTCAATTTTATTATCACATTTATAGCTCTACAACCTATTTCTACTGTTTGTCAAGTTATACATGTATGATTTCTATTTTTCACGAGTTGCTTTCTGCGCTAAAACCAAACAACAACACTTTTCAGTTGCCGTACTTTTGTTCCGGGGCTGTGGTAAATTGAATTCTCGATAAAGAGAAGAAAAATCACGATTAAAGAAATAAGAAAATACACCACATTCAGAATCTAAAAATTTGTAGCAATATTAACAACGGGTCACGCGCAGTACTAGCTTCTTCAGGCTGCTAAGCAACTCAAATAAACCTAAACCTACTCTAGCCATTTAAAATACCCTATAAATTAACCGGAATAAAGTCAGCCAGGGTATCATAAAATTCCTGAGCTTCCTTTAATATCTCCCAGTTTTACCGCTTAAAATCCAAATTGCACCTACTTTCATAAATTATCGAACACCGATACAATTCCCACATTCTATCAAATAGTACTCCACTCGATTCTTCCGATACCCAAGCTAACCACGTCCCGTCGACTCCTTACTCCACTGCGTCCGCTGACACCAATCTCCAAAGAATCTCGAGGAACAAAAAGCTCACCTGCTGCCCCAGACGTTGCTGCTGCTGCCGCTGCTGCCACTACCGCTGCTCCTCTGCATCGGTCCACCACTGGTACCGCTGCTGCTGCTGCTGCTGCTGGTGTTGTCCAGGTGGCCGGGCGGTGGCCTCGGCGCCGCTCTCGTCGGCATCCTCATCTCTGTAAGCAAGTCCATGGCACCCGCGCGCCTGATGTGTGTGACGAGTGAGAGAGGAAAGCCGATACGCCTAGGGGATGTGCGTGTATAAATACACGGCTGCTTTTGCGCGCGGAAGTGGGAAGTTTATTTACGTATACCGAGAGTGAGGACTGCGGACTGCAGGTGGAGTTTGGGCTTTTCGGAGTGCGAGATTGAGGTTAGAGAGGTTCTTTTTGTTGTTGTTGTTTTGGAGTTGGGGATTGCCCGTGATTTTTGCTCCCTGAGATTGAGGTTATAGTGGTTTCTTTAAATGAGTATAACGATATAGACAGCTGAGCTGGAGAGAGAATGATTTTTCGAGTATACACGGCCACTTGAATTTTGTAAATAAAGGGGGGCAAAATGAAGTTTTTCAACAGCGACGCGAATCGGTGATTAGAGGGCTGCTGGTACTTTTGGAGCACTTCAACGCGCGCACAAGCCCTAATATTCAATTTAGCGGGCGTCGCGCGCGGTACAAATCGACTTCACAACACTCCTATCTCCAGCAAAGAAGAAGCAACAAAAAGAGCCACACGTCGAGCTGATCCAGAATCCGGTTGCACGCACCACCCACTCCCGCGTGTGCGCACAAGACACACAGCCCTGTATCAACAGACAGAAAAGAACACTGCCCAAAACTCGATAATGCGTGTGTATACCCACGATCGGCTCCCCCCGCGCGCGCGCGAGCGTCAACTAAACACTGAACTGCGTCGTCGCGACTGTGCCGCCCACCCCGCGCGAATCGGGGGAAAATTTACGTCAGAGAGAGAGAGAGAGAGGGAGAATACATACAAGTCACACAAAGGCACGACTGATCGGACTATCGCAGATTCGCAGCAGACGAGTATCGCACATACACACGCGCGCACGCGTGTGTTTATTATATAGGAGATAGGATAGGAGCAAATGGCCATATGCAGATAATCGCGGGTAATGGCAGAGCACACACATGTGCACACACGTGCACGCGTTAATTGACAGTACCGAGCACGACAATGCATATAAAACGACGCTCTCGCAAACTAATACGAGCACAGTTGGATACATTTGGAGAAGAATGATTTTCTGTATTTTTACATACTGCAGGATATTTATTTGCAGAAATAGGCTGGATGTTAGTCAATGTTTGAAGTTAAATAGAGACTCTGTTAAAATTGACGTTAGAAAGAATAAAAGAAGCATTTTATTCTTTTCGCAAAGTGTAATACGCTGATTTTGCTCTTTAGCGAACTTGACAGTGACTTTAAAAGATTAAATCGTACAAATTATTTTTTTGTAAAGAATAAAATTCAGCTTTTATTCTTTTGTTTTAAGAGGACGTTGTATCTACTGTCATTGTCTAGGCACATTTATGATAATTATTTAAATAGTAATTGGAGAATTGAAAAACTAAAAGTTACCTTCGATTCATCTTAAAATGTGGAATATTTTCAGACCTAAAAAAGTACCTAACATTGTTTCTTTTTCGAGAAAGCTTCGGAATATGAAATCTAACCTTAATGTTAAACCAAAAGAATAAATGTTGAATTTTATTCTTCACAAAAGAATAAAACCTGAATTTTATTCTTTACGAAAGTATAAATGCTGAATTTTATTGTTAAAATAATATAAGCTGAAGTTTATTCTTTATAAAAGTCATTGTAAAATTCTCTAAAGAATAAAATCAGCGTTTCATACTTTGCGAAAGGAATAAAATGCTATTTTTATTCTTCCTAGCGTCAATTTTTATTCTCTTAGGTTTAGAGTATATATAATACCTTATACATCACATGTAGGATGTTGATACACATGTATATACACGCGCGGGCACGCGCGGAAGGAGCGACAAGTGTTTTCGTCGCGGGAGAGGGATATCTAATACACTGTGTAACTCGCGACTTATCCACGAGTTTATTACAACGAAGATCAGCTGGTTAACGTCGCAGCGCGAATGCTTCTATATCTTTCGTAAAAAGACTTTTTTGTTTATACGCACTGGTAAGTATAAAGGGCGTTTTAAAGGGCCAACCAGTGGCGAATTGCTCTCACCTGTTCTCACGTTGGCGGCCATCTTTCGCTCAACCGTCTTTTCTCTCTCCCCGCGCGCGATAGGTCTTGTGTATATATATATGACTGTAACTGGTGTATCGCGGACGCGTATTATTATGGATGTATGTAAACAGCTGTGGGGCTTTTATCGTGTGATTAGTAGCCGTTTTCTGCGCGATGTGGTAGGGGTATTGTAAGTATGACCGTGCTCAGAAGAGTGTGGAGGAATTATTACTTCATCGCTGCCGACGCTGAGCTCGAGGTCGTTGTGAAACGGTGTTTTTCTTTTTCCTTTCGTTCGGCGATTCGTTTGATCGACGGCGATAATGAAAGTATCGAGTGGCGCTTTGGCTTTTTTCTTTCTTGCTTGGAGTTGGACAATGTGGGAGGATTTTCTTTTTGGTATTTTATAGTCTTTTTTTGGTAGTTTCTTAGTGGGAGTGTGAACTTTGATTATATACTTTGTTGTGGGGTAGAGGCACTAGTAGTCGACCACTTTGGCTATTTTCTTTTAAAAAATATCCTGCTGAAAATAGGTTTTTAAAATTCATTAAAATACATAGAGCTGATATTCAATAAATTTGAAAGACCGTTCTTGATCATACTTCTACCTATTAAAGAGAATTAAAAAACATACAGGTTATTAGAAACCATTTAAAACAATTAAAAGTCATATGATATAGTTAAAAATTTTCAATAAACTTGAGTTGGTTTTTAATCATGAAATTCAATAATATTTAATTAAATTTAATGGCGTTTAATTAACTTCATCACGAATGTAAAACTAATGAAAATCAATAGTCAAAAGTATGATCAAGAATGGTCTTTAAAATGAATAAGCAATTGTTTTTAATTATTTTCTATTACCTTTTTATAACTTTGAATGACTTTGAAATTTTATTCTTTATAGCTTTCAATAATCTTTAGTTGGTTTTTAATAATTAAATTCAATGACAATTAATAACATTTTTGCTGATTAAAATTTATTTAGTCGAAAATAATTTAAAGACAGAGCTATTCATTGGACGTTATTCAGAAAAAAACAATTAAAATTGATTCATTTAATTGTTTTTTAAACTGTAAGTACGTGTATAAAACTTCATTAAAATTCTTAAAAAAGTATACCAAACTTGCTCATTCAAAATAATTAAAATTAATTAATTACAAAACATCATAAAAGTTGATTCAATGTTATTGAAGTTCATTTATCGTTAATAACATTTTTGACGATTGAAATTTATGTAGTTGCAAATAATTTAAATACATAGGAATTCATTGAATATTATTCAGAAAAAAACAATTAATATTCATTCATTTAGTACATTAAAGTTTATTAAAATTTATAAAGGTTTACACTGAAATTAAACATTAAAAAATTTTAATGTCAATTAATTATTAAAATTCATTAAAGTCTGTTCAATATTATTAAACTTAATTCATGGTTTGATAATTGAAATGTCGACGTGCATTGGAGTTATAGAAATTAATTAAAAATGGTTGTACGTTAAAAATTTTTAATGAATTTTATAAACCTATTTTCAGCAGGGTAAACCCGTAGACAAAATATCGCTAGATTAATACTTTTTTAATGATCTATGCCATTTAAACATTTAATTCTGACGTTAAAACAGTTTAAGAAGCATTAAATAATAATTTTTTTCGATATACCTTTGTCGATATGTGCTTATAGGTGGCCGACTACTAGAATTCTTTTCATTTTTGTCGAATTTTAGTTGTCGGCCGGGCCTGGTCTATAACCCATTCTCCAAAGCCACTTTTAATTCTAATGATCATTACGATTAACTAATATTTAATTTCATTCATTTAATATTTATTCAATCTTCTATAGCTAAACTTAAATCATAGAACTATTAAAAAGAATAAACAATGTTTTTAAAGCGCGGTGTATTGCCTTAAATTGTCCTGGACGACTACTAGCGATTAAGCAGCCGAGTAGTAGATTCCAGTGGCCGAATGCTAGCGCTCTCGTCATATTTTATTAAAATACATATTATAATAACCCTGTAAATATTTTAAGCAAAAATAAACATTTTGTCAAAAACTAGAATACATTTAAAGTGTAATAGAACCGGTAATTTATAATCAAAGATGTTTCTGAATTTTTTGCAATAGCTTGAATACAAGTTTTTCCTTAGATGGCCGAGTACTAGTGCCTTTACCCTATATAGGGGAACCGGGGTGAATTCGAACGCGGGGTAAATTCGCACAAAGAAAATATCTTGTAGTAGGAATTTCTAATGGTAATTATCGATAAACTAGTTTAAAGATACCATTTAAGTGAATATTTTACGACGTTAGTACCGATCAAGTAAAATCTTAGGCCAATATTTAACCGCTCTAATGGAAATAACAACTGTGAAAAACTATGACAATAATGTAAGAAAGTGTGATAAAATGTGAAAATAGACATACTTTTGGAACGTCTGTTACAAAAGGAATATGCACATCTTTTCACAGTTTTTCACAATTTTTTCATAGTTTTTCACAGTTTCTCACACTTATAAACAAACAAGTATTTTATCTAATAAAACTTGCACAATTGTTCACAGTTTTTCACAGTTTTTCACAGTTTCTCATATATTCTTACTTTCTTTGTTGCATTCCCTTATATAAAAGAAATTACAACTGTGAGAAATTGTGATAAAATGTGAGAAACTGTGAAAAACAGTGAAAAACTGTGAAAAACTATGAGAAACTGTGACAAAATTTATGAAATATTCTATAATTATTTTTTAAAATCCTGTTCCAAATGTATGCCCAATTTCACGGTTTTCACGAAATTTTCATGGTTTTGCACACTTTTTCACATTTTTGTCACAGTTTCTAAATTTTGTAATTTCCTCTAAGGCGGGTCTCTGTTTTTGAAGGTGTCAACCAAATATTCGGGCAAAATTTTTATTTGAAACTTCTGTGTACACTGGTAGATACTTACAAAACGAAGAACAATTACCTCTTAGTTTTTTATAATTCAGTTTATTGTTTTAAGGTAGTATTCTCGGTTATAGAATTACCGTTCAGATTTTGATACAACTCAACTTACTGGTACATATTAGTCTAAATATGACTCAATTGAATTTTTGTAAAGTCAGAGTACGTAAGAGAAAAGTTATTAGCATTTTCATTATCACACGTTTATGTACCAAAGTCAATTTATACTTTAAATTTTGCGCCAAAAAATTACCGACTAAGAAACAACTATTTTAGCTGTAATTAAAGATAGAAACTGAATTAATGGGAGGTCAGGGCCTATTAGAGATTTATGCATGCATTGAATTTTACATTATTCTAATTTAATTGTTCATAAGGGTTTAAAATTTTAGTTATCGGATGTTCTCAATACTACCTATTAAGGAACACCCGACAACTAAGATAATTGAAAAAAATTAAAAAATGAATGAGAATACTGAAAAGTACAAAGTTTTCGGTAACTACATAACTGCATCTAAGCTCCGACCTCCCCTTAAGCAAAATGACGAGATACTTGCCCTCCGTTGTGTTATAATCTATCCTCTTACAAATTTTCAAGTGAAAATTTCAATAGCTCGACGAATAAAATTTGAACGAAGTGTTACAGAGACATTTTTCAAACTGTATTCATCGAGCTATTGAAATTTTAAATTGAAATTTTGTACAATGGTAGATCATAACACAACGGAAGGCAAGTATCTCGACGTTTTGCTTAATTCGGTTTCTATATTTAACTACAGGTAAAATAGTTGTTTCTCAGTCGGTAATTGTTTGGCGCGAAAATTGAATTTTAAATTGACTTTGGTACCCCCTTAAGGAGAGGTCGGAATTCTATACCTTATACCAAGTTACCGATATTATCGATTTTTCGTTTCACGCAGTCAATTATTAATTTCATAAAATTTTACGAACGTACGCATATTCTTAGTGATAAATAGATTGTGCGTACGTTCGCGAAATTTGAAAATCTCATTTATTCATTGAATAAATCGAAAAACTGGAATGTCCACATTGTGCAACTATGGGAGAAAATTGGATTTTTTTTAGCGATGATGATGTTTGAGCACCAGTGGGAGTCGAGGGCACCGTAGACGCCCGAGACGTACACTCGACGTCGGAAATTTCTGGTCAAATGCGTTTGAATTTTTTTTAAATACTGCAATTTTATTGGCTTTTATTGGATCGAACGCACGTTTTCGCTAAGCTCATTGGAGGATTTCAAACGTATTCGACCAGAAATTTCCCACGTAGAGTGTACACGAGTGCTCAAATCATCATCCGAGTCTGAAAAAGCCACTTCCCCCTTGTTAGTTTGTTACACACCGTGCTTTTGTTGCACACCGGGATTGGGTATTTCGAGTCATCAACTACACGAATAAAAATGAAAATATTAATTATTTTTTATTAACTCTTAGGTTTTATATTTTGTTAATAAAATACAAAAATTAAACATCAATTAATTTTTCTTACTAATTTTCAGAATTATTCAATATTTTTTCAAATTTACAAAAATTTTCAATATTTTTTGAATTTACAAAGTTTTTTAAATTTTCAAAATTTTCAAATTGTCCAAAATTTTATGAAGTCTTGAAAAAGTTTTACTTGGAAAAAAGCACTCCCTAGGGAGGAAAAGTACTTTTCCTCCCGTTGCTGAATTTTTTTTTCCGCTACTCCAAAGATGCTGGAAAAGTTCAATTCTCCATTCGCTTTTTTGGCATGGCTTTTTTCATGCACGTATTTGAAAAAATGCATTTTTCGTTTTCGCTCTAGCGCCTGTTCGGTCGCTCCCCGTATCGGGGGCGAAAATGAACGTAAATGTTGTTTGTCTTAATGTCGAAAAAGAGGTATAGATTGGAGTAACGAAGGTTTATAAAAAATTTGTTATATTAGTTTACATGATAACGAATAAATCTACCGTCGCACAATTATTTTTTTTTATTAAGTACTTATCTTCTTTGTTTCGAAATTCAAAATTATAAGGTATGCTCTTTTTAATCCTGAGCTTTATTTGTATCATTCAAATTATGATTTTTTTAATAATACCTTTCTATAAATCATTTACTTACTATCGAAGTCTTAGAAAGCATTTTTTAAAGAATCTGTAAAACCGAATCCTTGCATGTCTACATGTAAATCTATATGGATTTCCATATGGAAATCAATATGAAAATCGCATAGAAATCGATATGGCGATTTCTAACTGATGTCTATGTGGATTTCCGTATTGAACAATGTGTACGAAAATCAATATAAAACCCATATGGATACTTTCAGCTGAGAGAAAATATATGAAATTTGAACCTTGGCGGGCAGAACTTTACCCCCTTCGTTACCTTATACTTGTTTTACCAACTATCAAATATTACAGATTCGATGAAATGAGTTGGTAGCAGCGATTATCGATTCTTTCTGCAAAACTCGCTCCGTCTCGCTCATGAGTTTGCGGGGCATAGCGGAGGACGCGCGCTGAGTCGGCAACTTAACCTCACTTTTCACTCGTTGCTCCGATATTTCTCTGCGAAGTATAATTAATATATTATTGTTTATAGTGCATCCGTGAATCCGCCAACACATCAAAATGTAAGTATGACATTTAATAACGTTTAATTCGACGTGAAAATTCCCGTACATCGGTTGTTTACGGTAAACAAAAATGCGTGCACCGTCATTTAGGCGCTTTTCCCATAGAAACTTTCACAAAAGATGAATGAAAACGTAATTTGTATCTGTTCAGGAGCGCGTTAACGAAACCAAAGTCTGAGATGACACCCGAGGAACTGGCCAAGAGGGAAGAGGAGGAGTTCAACACAGGACCACTCTCCGTCCTCACGCAATCCGTGAAGAACAACACACAAGTTCTGATAAACTGCAGGAACAATAAAAAATTGCTCGGTCGTGTCAAAGCCTTCGACAGGCACTGTAACATGGTGTTGGAGAATGTCAAAGAGATGTGGACGGAACTGCCACGAACGGGCAAAGGAAAAAAGAAAGTACGTATGCGTTTGTTCGATACATCGTTACCGGTAATTGATTCGCAGACAGATCATAAAAGAGTGCGATGATCTAAGAATGGTAAATACTCTAAACATAATTTTTCAAGTATATCTTATTTAATAAAAAGCCCAGTCGTCATTTGCTTTTTATGAAAAGAAATTGAAGTTAAAGTTCTAATTTGGTCATAGTTTTTTTGTAGTTGATAAAAGATTTGGATAAGAATTTATCTAATTTCTTGCTCATTTTTAGATATTCTTAGAGCATCACGTTTTTAAAATCTGTATGTAAACTTCTGATCAGTTGCATGAATTGAATATTTAATAATAATTTGAACAAATTTTATTTTAGGCAAAGCCAGTTAATAAAGACAGATTTATATCCAAAATGTTTTTGCGAGGGGATTCAGTTATTCTGGTGGTACGAAATCCTTTGGCTACAGCCTCAGGAAAATAACATGAATTCATATATATTAAATTTAATCAAACAAAAAAAAATAGGTATAAGTGAAATTTTTTAAATAAATTCTAATTCATTCACAAAAATGTTGTTTTTATTCAGTTTCCAACACAAAATTATATCTTTAATAATAGGAGCTAATTAATAAGTGTATAAAAATTCCACGTAGTAGTACATTTTTGTTAATTTAATGCATTTTATTTTAATCCTTCTCTGCAATAGTAGTTAGATGCTTATCAATTTCTGGCTCTTTTAATACTCTGAAATAAAAAAATGTGTAACATTAGTATTAAAAAAAAAACATTTTAATACTACTTTATTTAATTAAACTTGATATTTTTTTAAAGAATTTTGAATAAGTCAATATATACATTACCTAAACTTGGGATTGTCCTTTGAAACCACTCCAATTTCCAATTCAGAGGGTTTAAAATCAACAGACAAAACTGTGGACAAGCAAGTTATAGCGAGTTGAACAGTTTCATCAAAATCAAAGTTCTGCTTCTTCTTCAACTTCTTTTCAAGGTAAGAGTTAGCTTCAGTTTGCTTGGAGCCTGCGGATACCGCTCTGTAGCCACAGAAATAGCCAGCTGGATCCGCCTTGTAAATGCAAGGGCCGTGTTCGGCGTCGTAAGCAATCAGTATCATCGAACAACCAAGAGGTCTCATTTCGGCATTTTGCGTGTACACTTGGCTGATGTCCGCCACCCTTCTGCACAGTGTATCGACTGGGATTTCATATCCGTACTTGTACTTGAAATGGGAAGCTTCGTAACGTGCTCGTTGAACTTGGGACTTGCTATCAGCTGTAATCAACAAAATATTTAATGAAAATCATATATTATTGAATTTTACTCATTTACCGGAATTACTAAGAGTATATTATTATACAAGCATTTGAACAAATGATGTATAGATTACAATATAACAGATTCTAATATTATTAGGTAAAAGTACTAATAGGTATATCCAGGCTGTCCAGTTATCAATACCATTTCTTAAGCAAGGTATATAAAACAGAGTAACTTTAATCCAGTCCTATACAACGATTTTAAGATATTTGAGCTCTATATAATTTTTGTTCTATACGCAAGAATTGTATGACTACTAAAAAATGTAACTGATCACGTTGTATTATAGCATTTAATACTTTTAATTTGACATATTGAACGAATGATGTTTCATTACAAAGATAAGTGATGAAAATGCTCTTACGAAGCTGTATCATTGAAATTCCAAATAAAATTCTAATTTGCAACTTGAGTAACGCACAGGACATCTCTCTCGCGTACAACCAGCGCTCAGCAACATTTCTCCAAACTCACCTATCATTCCGGTCATGACGCAGCCAATGTTATCCGTAATTTGAAAGACATGGGTGACGCTGGACTCATCCAACAGCTTGTCCTAAAAACAATCATCAATCATATCAATCATTGCTGATAACACCCCAAAGATTCAAAAGCTTTGGAGGTTAGATACCGCCAAACACAAAATTCAACACACTCACGGGCACTTTCTTCTGTGTCGCGAAGACGGCCGTGTCGACGCCCTTGACGGCCACGGACGTCAGTCCACCCTGGTTGATCGCCTTGAAAGCATACTCTGCGGCAGAAACAACGAGGGATCATCGCAAAATTAATTACCGTTCGCGGAGGTTCAAAAAAAGTGCAGATCACGTCGTGTCATGTCGGCCAGTGGCTGGTGTCGGCGAGCAAAGGATTCCTTTTTTTGGGGGATTAGCAAGGACGAAGGGTGGATGTTTTGCGCACGAGGGGAAAGCTCGGGAAATCGGGATTTTGATTTTTTGTATACTTGCCCACTTGATAGAGACGGCCCTCCGGCGAGAAAATCGTAATGTGCCTGTCGAAGCCCGCGCTGCTGCCTCGCGACATGTTTGCTGCGGTTCTGGTGGCGCTCTCGAGTCACGACTGACTTGAGCCGCTCGTCTTGCATATGTATGTATAGGTGTAGGTATAGGTATGTGTGTGTAGTGTGTTGATTTAAGTTTGCGTGCTCTATTTTCTGCACCTTGCAAATTCGAGCCTACTTTGGTTTGGGAATGAAGTTTCTTTGTAACAATATTTTGAGTTTTCTTTGTTTTATATTGTGTATTGAATTAAACAAATACAATATTCATTTTTTAAATTTGGTTAAAAGAAGGTGATTGATGTAATCCTAAATTAAATCAAATAATTTATTAAATAATATATTTTATTATATTTATTTATTTTTTATTTATATAATATATTTAAATAATAAAATATATTATTAAATAATAAATTATATTTGATAAAATAAATCATTTCTGCCAATAAATTTTCAATAATTACTCAAAAATGTATTTTTTATTTTAGTTAGACTTAAACTTAATATTTGAACTAGGAAATTCAATTCAAAAAATGCTGACTAATAAATTAGAAATTTATAAATTAAATGGTTCAAGTACATAAAGTAGTGTACATTTATGTATAAAGAAAATTAAAAGTTTTATTATTATTTACAAGACTTATTATACATTAAGATACATTCATCGACATCTGTGGGGGCGCATCCTCTGCTTTTTTATTATAGATTTGCATTTCAGCCACATATTTTTCTTTTGATCTTTCATACATGTCATAATACACCTGAAGACACAAAAACAAAAAATATCATTAGTACTCAAAATTATGTAAAATTTAACTATACTACTCGGAGCAAGCTAGAGTGTAAATTTTCAAGCACCTTCTTATCCTCAGAGCTGAGCGATTTCCACGTCGTCGCTAATTGTCTAGTAAGTTCCTGTTTGCTCGGCTCAGGTTCGCCAGCCAATCGTTCCATGACCCGTGGCCTCTGCTCTTGACAAAACTGGAAAAACGGATTGGCAGGCCTTTTCGGAGCGTTAGGATCAGCTTTGGCTCCTTTTCTTTTGGTCCCCTTCTTAGGTTTCTCCTCTTTAACATTATTTACAACAGACTTGGAGCCTTTCTCTTGTTTCGGAGTACTTTGAAAGACACTGTTCTCCTCCAGCACTCCCATCGGTGCTTCCCTCCATTTATCTCCATGTTGGTCAAGACGATTAATCAAATATCTGCAATTGTTTAAGATACATGTAGGTATAACAATGCTTTTTTTATTATAACTAAAAAACTTCTAAAATTATAGGATAATTCTGTGCTTTCCCTGCATTACCAAATAAGTAAATTTTTACGAAAATTTAGTTTTGAGCGATTTTGGTAGCCTAACATAGTATATTTTCAGATAAGTGTAAAAATAAGAGACCATATCTACTACATATTTAAATGAAAAATATTTAAACCTTAAAATCTTCAAAACACAAAAAGTTGACTTATCTGGTTATGCCGTACAAATAATTTAATTCTATCATACAAGGCAATGAAATATCATTTCTATTATAATTAATGTGACGGATATGGCTAGTGTCCAATTCAAATATGTACCTATCAAGCATTACTGTGATACTTTTAACAAATTGATTGTGCTTCTAGCTTAACAACAATAATATAAATTAAATGTTCATAAGAAACTATTCTATTACACATAAATTTATTTTTGAAAAAAGTAATTTCCATTTTGAGTTTTTAAAATACTGTACTAAATTTTGTGACCAAAAGCACTTAACAAGATTGGAAGAAATACTCATTCGCTATTGAACGACCGCACTGTTCGTCGACTGCAACTGACATTCAACTCAACGTATTCAACTAAAAACAAAAACTTAACCTCCAAAACTGCTTACTTTTTCTCCTTCTTCGTGCGCTTCAGCAGTTTCCTGGCTTGTTGAATTCGATGGACGAGCCGTTCGTTGTCCTGCAAAGAAAAATCGCACGTTTTACCAGCGGCTTAATTCACGACAAGCGAGAAAAGGGTCATAGAAAAGGGCCAACACAGACTTGCTGCAAAACCTCGCAACGCTCGGCGAGCAATTGGTACTTTCGCTTGTAGACGTCGATTTCCTCTTGTTCCGCATCGTAATCCGAGTCGTCCGACATCGCACGGGGTCTACAGCTTTCTGCGAGTCGGTATCTCGTGGCGCTCCATTTTTTCCCTCAACAATTTCTTAATATCATCTGGGATCCGGGGGGATGGTGTTTAGTTGCCGAAAGGGACGCGCACGTTCGCACGCAGAAGACTTTTCTGTCTTCTCTTTTCTTTTTTTTTCTCTCTTTCGATTGTCGAGGAGAGGTTGGGTCAGCACGTGGGAAGAATGCCATTGGCCACGAGCACGCCATGTTTTTTCAAGGGAAGATATGATATGGTATAGGCTTGCTTCGTGAATTGGTAAAAGCGTCGATATACTTTTTTCTTCTTACATTATTTTTCTGTAATTTTGGTATATTAAGCATTTAGTGAAGTAAAATGTGTTATACGCAATGCTTCGTGAAATTAAAGCTGACTATTGTTTAATTATTTGTATTTCTTCGAGCTATGGCCGAAAGCGAAGTGTAAAACTCTCGCCGAAATGTCTCTATTGTCTGAATTCAAATTTCTTCTCAGTGTGATTGTAAACAAAGAGCGATCGGAATAAATTTTCCTTACAATCGGTGATCGGCTAATGAGGAAACAAAAGCAGCTTCGAAGAAGAAACCAAAAGAAACTATAACCAATTCGCAGTGATCTCATGAGTTTTGCGACGAAATCTTTGTTCTTTGCTTAATTCGAATGTGCACGTTAAGTCTTTGTACTCTCGTCTTATCGTAAACACTTCGAAAGGATCATTTACTCTCGGTACTTCACTGATAAGACTGTGGGAAAGAAGTAATGTACCGCTGTAGGTAAGTGTTCGCATATAGAAAATGTGTTTGTCGTTTTGCTTTGGAAAACTGAAAAATAGTAAATTGAAATCGCACTTTGTTATTATTATTATCGTGTGAATCCCCTGTTTTTATTTTCTCAGATGTGTAATGAACCCGTGAGAAAAGTAATAGGTAACTAAATGAAAATGTAACTTTGATTTTGAGTTACCAGAGTCATCAATCGGTGAAAATGTGAGAATATTACTAGAAGGAAAATTAATTTTTTCGTTAAAATTTTGAATTTCATAGATTTTTATACATTCTTGTCAAGCATCTTGTGTGCATCATGAGCATTATTTTTGATGATACAAGTTCAGAAGGTGGAGAAATGGAGAGAGAAATTGGGAATAATGAGCAGTTTGAGTCAAATGATTCTGTTATACCTGAGGAAAGAAGTGTTGTTTCTAGTTATAATGATAGTATAGAACCTAATTTTAGTACTTTATTATCTATGTTTCCTAACGTAGATCAAAAATATATTAGACAGATATGCATTAAACCACCTTTTGATGAAGCTGAAGGTGATTGTTTACTGATGCTTATCAATCACCTTCTTAGTTACGATGATAAAATTGATGAATCTCTTATTTCTGAACTGAATGAAGAGCGAGACCAAGTCAATCACATGGATGAGAATTTAATATTACAGATAATGGGAGTAGAAGAGCAACAGTACAATGAAACACAGAATGATCATCCATTGTCGGAGATACTTGAAATCCAGGATATTGAAAATGTGGAACAGCAAAAGCAAAATGCAGCAATGCTAAATGAACAACTATTCTCTGAGTTTCTTCAGCAAGATCAAGATGTTGTAGATGAAAAAATGAAAATCCTGGAGAATATATTGCCAGATGCAAATCCAAATGATCTTAGGGAGTTTCTTCAAAAAAATCATGATAATATAAATTCTTTGGAGCAATTTGTGGAGTCCAAACTTTTAGATAAAAATTATCAAAAAAGAGACCAGTATTATACAAGAATAAAAACCAAAGAAAAAGTTGAACAATACACAACTGGTTTTGATATAAAAAAGTTTATTAAACAATTCCCGGAACCATTTGAACATTTTGAAAATCCAGAAAGAGAAGGTGCAAAGCAAGAAAAAGCACTTAATTTCTTAATAAGCAGATATAATTACGCTGTTTGTTGATTTCAAATTTATTTATTTAGGAAAAAGAATATATTTAATATTGCTTGCATGTTTATATATATAAATATTACATAAATAAGTATATATAATATTTTTCCTATAATCACAGAGTAAGAATTGAAGATAATCAATTATTTATTTTCAGGCTCAGTATGTGGAAAATATTTATTCTTTAAGTAAATATAATTTAAGTCTTGCAGATAAACATTTACAAAGATTATCTGGATCTAATCCATCTGTGAAGTTTAATATTGAATCTGACAATATACCATTGTTGCAAGAAATTGCATTTATTGAAAATAAATCATCTATTGAAGACTATTTAGAAGTAATTAAACAAAAGGAGGAAAAAGAAATGAGACTATTGAGGGCAAGATTTTTTTTATACTTAATTATATGTTTCTTTTAATATTGATTTTATTCTTAATCTTATATATATATTAATCAAATTGAACTATAATTAATTGCAAAAATATTCATTTTTGTAGGCACAAAAGCTTCTCTTAGAATGTCAGTGCTGTTATAATGAAGTAAAGCCATATGATTGCATTGAATGTGAAAATAATCACATATTTTGCAGAAAATGTATCATTAAGGGGACAGATCTTGCTATTGCAAATGGCCAGGTATCTGTGAATTGTTTCATGGGTTGTAATAGTGAAATTACCTTAAATATACTTCAAAGGGTTTTATCACCTAATACCTTTGATGTATTTTTGAAAAAGCGACAAGAATTTGAAGTAAATGCTGCAAAGTTGGATGATTTGGTGAATTGTCCATTCTGTTCATATTCAATGGAGCTAGCACCACAAATACAAATATTCATCTGTAAAAATCCAGAGTGTATGAAAATAACATGTCGGTAAGAATACTTCATATTTTAAATTAAAAAGTTAGTAGATGTGTCAATCAATAGAAAGAACTATCTTTTAGATGAATTTTAAAACATTTATATGTTCAATGTTAGCTTATGTAAGAGAATGAATCATCTTCCTATAAAATGTAAGGATGTTCTTGACGAGCACAAGGGTAGACTATTTATTGAAGAAGAAATGAGTAAAGAACTCATAAGGTATTGTCATAAATGCCAAAAGCCATTTGTCAAGTTAGATGGTTGTAACAAAATGACTTGTCCTTGTGGGGCTATGATGTGCTATATTTGTAAACAACCCATCATAGGTTATCATCATTTTGATCATGCAAGGTGTAAAACACATCAAAACAGCGACTTATTTGATCAAGAGCAAGTTGAACTAAGACGAGTTCAGGCTGTTACAAAGCTACAAAGTGATTTTCCTGATTTAGAAATACCTGATGTGTAATGATAAAGACTTTAATATTCAAAATTATTTATTTTTTTATTATATAAATGACACATAAGAAATTAACAAAAGTTTATTGCTGCAAAAATGTAAGATTTGGTGCAGTTGGTGCCTTGGCATACATGCCCTTGGATTTGTTCTTATAAAACAAAAATAACAATATATTTTGTAAAAGGTTTAAAAGATATTGTACATTCTTCATGTTCATGTAAAAAATAAAGATCAAAGTATTATTGAAAAATTTTATTACTTAATACTTGCTTCAGGAACACTTTTTCTTCTTATTAGCAGGTTCAAATCACGAACCCCAAGTAAGCGTATCGGCTGAGCTTTTGGCTTTGTTTATGCACGCGTACTTTTTCAGCATTTTTCCATCTCGTATAAATAAATATATGATTTCAGCTTCTATGTGATATGCATACATAAACATAAATAGCAGTTCTTTTAATTATTTGTAATTCGTATATTTCGGGTTATGGTTGACAGGTAAAGTATTGAACTCTCGTTGAAAAGTCTTTATGTACCTTATTCCTATATAACTCTGCTGCACTCTGCAGATTCAAATGTCTTCACTGCACGCAACTGGACCGCCTGTTTGTAAACAAAGAACGATCGGCGTGTTGATTTACAATCGGCTAGCAAAGAACAAAACCTCTTGGAAGAAAAAAGAAAAAAAACAAAAGTAAAAAAGGTAGTTCATTGAGTCCGCTTTTTTGCTTCGAGTATCCTCACTATAGTTTTTAACGAATTTGTAATCGGTAGTCGAATGATAAGACGATCGGGAATAATTAATTTGCCGCTAGGTAAGTTTTAGCATAGAAAAGTATTGTTTTGCTTTGAAAATTTGTAAAATGTTAGATTACTATCAAGTATTACATTATAGTTGTTATTCCTGTGTGAGAACATCTCCCCTATTTGCATTTCCCCAGATATAGTGATGCACCTGTGAAAAATGAAAAATGATGTGAAAAACTTTTAAATTGAATCATCAGTAAAAATCAAAGAATATTGTTAGAAAATAATCGAATCTTTTCTAAAAACTTTTGAACCACATGAACATATTTTCATATTTTTATGAATTCCTGTAAAGTTTGGTTTATGCAATATGAGTTTAATTATGTTTGATGACTTGACAAGTCCAGAAGGTGGAGAATTCATGGAAAATCTCCAGTTTCAGTCAAGTGATTCCACAACTGAGGACAGAATGATGATTTTCGATTATGATAGTATTGAACCTAACTATAGTACGTTATTAACTATGTTTCCAAATGTAGATTCAAAGTACATTCAACAGATTTGCATCGACCCTCCTTTTGATGAAGTTGAAGGTGATTGTTTAGAGATGCTTATCAATCATCTTCTTAGTTATAATGATAAAATCGATGATTCTTTCATTTCTGAACTGCATGGAGATCAAGTTCAGGAAGTCAATCAGATGGATGTGTCGAGTGAGCAATTAATATCACAGTTGATGGAAGAAGAAAAGCAACAGACCAATAAAACGCTGAACGATGAGGTATTGTCAGAGATGCTTCAAATCCAGGATCTTGAAACTATAGAGCAACAAAGAAAACATGACGAAATGTTGAATGAACAACTGTTCTCTGAGTTTCTTCAACAAGATCAATGTGTTGTTGATGAAAAGATGGAAATTCTGGAAAATATTCTACCTGACGTAAATCCAAATGTTCTCAGAGATTTTATTAAAAATAATCATCAGAATATCAATTCGTTGGAGCAATTTGTGGAATCAAAACTTTTAGATAAAAGTTACGAAAATAGAGATCAGTATTATTCAAGAATCAAAACCAAAGAAAATATTGAACAATACACAACTAATTTTGATGTAGAAAAATTTGTTGAACAGTTTCCAGAACCATTTGAATACTTTGAAAATTCAGAAAGAAAAGGCACAAAGCAGGAAATAGTACTAAGTTTCTTAAGAAGCAGATATAATTATGCTGTTTGTTTTCAAATTTATTTACCTAAGATAAAAATTATATTTAATTACGATTGTACCTAAATTCATGAATTTTTTTTTTTCTTTTTCTTGTAAAGCATTCTAAATACATATACATATATATATATATATATATATATATATATATATATATATATATATATATATATATATATATAATATACGTAAATATATGATATGTGTTTATTATAAAGTATTTCATAATTATATAATTATATACCAGTTTTCTCTTGAATAATCAAGATGTTAAATTTATTTCTTTTCAGGTTCAATTTGTGGAAAACATTTATTCTTCAAGTAAATATAACTTAAGTCTTGCAGATAAACATTTACTAAAAATATCTGGGAGAAATCCATCTGTAAAATTAAATATTGAATCTGATAATGTACCTTTACTGCAAGAAATTGCATTTATTCAGAATAAATCTTCTATTAGAGATTATTTACAAGTTATTAAACAGAAGGAGGAAGAAGAAATGATACAATTAAGGGCACGATATCTTTTTTACTTTAATATTTTTAATAATTTGGGTTTTTGTATATATATTTTGTTTATAAAAATGAAGTTATAATTAATTGTCAAAATATTCATTTTTGTGTAGGCACGGAAACTTCTATTAGAATGCCAGTGCTGTTATAATGAAGTAAAACCAACTGAATGCATTGAATGTGATAATAATCACATATTTTGTAGAAAATGTATTGTTAAGGGAACAGATCTTGCTATTGCAAATAGCCAAACATCCGTGAATTGTTTCATGGGATGTAATAATGAAATAGCTTTGAACATACTTCGAAGGGTTTTGCCACTTAATACGTTTGATGTATTTTTGAAAAAACGACAAGAATTTGAAGTAATTGCTGCAAAATTGGATGGTTTGGTAAATTGTCCTTTCTGTCCATTTTCAATGGAGCTAGCACCACAAATACAAATATTCATCTGTAAAAATCCAGAGTGTATGAAAATAACATGTCGGTAAGAATACTTTAAATTTATTAATATGTTATAGTAGTATAAAAAAAACTATTTATTAAAGTTTTAAGACATTCTAATACTGAATTTTAGTCTATGTAAAAAAAAGAACCATCTTCCCATAAAATGTGAGGATGTTCTTGATGAGCATAAAGGTCGCTTATTGATTGAAGAAGAAATGAGTAAAGAACTCATAAGATATTGTCATAAGTGCCAAAAACCATTTATCAAGACATCTGGTTGTAATGTAATGACTTGTCTTTGTGGCGCTACGATGTGCTATATCTGTAAACAACCCTATACCCAAGGTTATAGTCATATAAGATGTAATCTGGACAGCCGCATGTATGAACAACAGCAAGTTGAAAGAAGACGCGTTGAAACGATTACAAAATTACGTAACGACTTTCCTGATTTACAAATACCTGATGTCTAATGATAAATATTTTAATTAATATTCAAAACTATTTTTTTATTATAAATAAAATATAAATAAAAGATTTATAAGAGTTAATTGATGTTAAATGTAAGTGTTGGTGCAAGTTGTGTACATGTAGAAATATAAATAGATTACAAAAGGTTTAAAAAAGTTCTGTACTATCAGCATATAAAATGAAGTTCAAAGTAGTATTAAAAAATTTTATTATATAATAGTAGGAAAATCTTTTGTCCCTAACTCTTATACACATTATACTTAATAATCTTAATATTAGTAAACATACATATTTACAATCATGTGTGGGTATTCTTTGTTACTTTGAAATAGACACTATGTACTTAATTTAGCCTTATATTTGTCAAAAATAATTATAATGTATTCATATTGTCAATATTTAGTTAAAATTTAACTGGCAGTAATTTGAATTTTCATAGAAAATAATTTATGTTCAAAATTAATAATGTAAAAGGGTGAAAATTTTTAATTCTTAAGTAGTTTAATCATTTTATATAATCAAAAATAATATATTTCTATATAAGGCGAAAATCCAAATGTTCAGACTCAATTTAAAATTCATCTGATTAAACACTCAAAATATACTTAAAAGAACAATTCATCACAAACTAATAGAACATTTTATGCTCTATTTAAATAAACCTAAAAAGCTTTATTTTTTCTTCACTTGTCTGAACATTGGGACGTGTTGAAGATTGGGTCTTTTACCTAACATTACAACTGTACATTTCTACAATAATAAAAGTCTTAAGATAACACAATCATAACACTGTCAGTATTTGTATTCTTTCAATCATTTCTTAAGATAAATTTTAGTTAAAAATTTTAGTTAGAACTAAAGCTCCTTACATGAATACAGGAGATTTTAAGATTAAATAATTAATTTTTTAGTTCAATATATTGTTAATTCATCAAAACTGACATTTCAAAGAGTCATTACTCAAACGCAGGTGTCACACATCCATTGAACATAATTATACATTGCATCGACAACTTTCGCTAAATGGCCTGTAAGTCAAGCATGGCACGTGCATCCCTGCAACAAAAGTTTTTCAAGGTAACAAAAGATTACCCCTCTCATCAACCTCTACATAATTCAGTTTAGTCTATATACATGTAAGCCACAGTGGCAAATCGCAAGGGATCACGAAATCATTTTCTAAATCAATATGATTTCTACTAGATTCCATTCATGTTTTGGCTCATCTGTTAACCATTGAAAGTTCATGTGGGGCCAATTGTGACCTCGGGCTTGTTTAATATAAATCAACAGTAAATTAAACAAGATTGTGTATCTAGGGAGTTGAGGGCATAGATTTCGAATTCGAAAATCAAAATTTCAAAAAATGTGGCAGTGTTAATACATCACTGATTATTGTATTTATTTATTTATTTGTTTATTATAAACCTATAACTTACTGAATAACTGCAGTTCATTGGGTAATAATGTACCTCTAACAAAGTTTTTTTACATAATTTAATTCCAATAGGTATATAAAGTTTTAGATGTTAAAACCAAAGATATTCTAAAGAGTATTGGGATGAAATCTTGACCACAGTTTTGCAAAATTTGTTTACAATGTATAACGTAATACACGTTTAAACTAAAAACATCCTAAAAAGTTATTGGAATGAAATTTAGACAACTGTTTTACGAAATTTAAGAATCGAAGTCCACTATCACCAAATGAAATGCCAGTAGATTTAGTTTGTATCTAAAAGTAAGTATTTCTTATAAATATAGAAGACTATTATTCATTTCTCGGCTACTAAAATTCGAAGCGGGAAATTTGAATTTCTAATTGACTTTTCCACCCTCCTCATCCTCAATCAGTTCCAAATTACTGCTTCCATCAAGTTACAATTTCCAATTGTGCCTCCGTCACATTTCAATTTTCAATCCCCACCCATCGACTATACCCCTCGATCCACAATCCCGCCAAATCCTCTCTTAACCTACAAAAAAGGAATACGTATAAAATCAACCGTCGATCGGCTGCGAGCATCTCGCAACGCGCGTTCCAAAATGCGCACGACAGAATCCGGACCGGTACACCTATTCGGGGGTCCAACTCCCGTCAGAGCGCGCTCCAATCACTGCTGAAAGTTACAATAAGTCACGTGATTCGTGTAGACAAGTTTAAACACGAAGAATAAATTAATTATATTTTGTTACCTAGTCATTTATAAAGGGTCTCGTATCATTGTGGAAGTATTTGAATCGATTATAATTCCATTTTACCAGCTCAAACTCTAACTTTAAAATAGTTTTCTACTAACGTTTATTTGAGGTTATGAGACCTCTGTTTTCTCATAACTCTCAGTAGTTCCAAATCCAACCACCAGGTGGGGGACTACTTTGCTCGGACCCCCGAATAGCTCTAGCTCCAAGAGCTCGCTGTGTACCCGTCCCGTCTTCTCAGTCCCTCTGGAGAAGCAAGTCCCATCGTCTCTCCTCCCTTCCCCAGGACGACGACGAGCAGCATCTCTCAGCTTCCGGCCTCCGGCTCCTCCTCGTCCTCGAGGGCCTCCCTCATGCGCGCCTCGAGGCTCTCGTTCCTGCGCCTCTGCTCCTCGAGCCGCTTCTCCAGGTCCTCCGCGGCGCTGCTGACGTCCGCGTAGCGGCTGCGAGTCTCGCGGCAGAAGTCCTCGAGGGGGCCGAACTCGTGGTCCCGCTGGCGGCACGTCACGCTCAGCTCGTCGATGTCCTCGCTGGTGTAGTCGAGCTCCATGCGGGAGGTTGACGCAGTTATCTCCTGGATCTGGATTGGGAGGAGATTGGATTAGATTGTTTATTTAAACCCTGGGACTAATATGTCACGTGGGGCCCTTAAGAGGGGTCCGTATCTACTGTCCTTGTCTAATCACGTTTTTGCTATTTATTGAAATTCTAGTTTGTTAATTGAAAAACTAAAAGTTGGCCCCAATTGGTATTAAAATAAGGAATATTTTAAGACCTTAAGAAGTATCTAAGTAATTTCTTTTTCGAGAATACTTCAGAACGCGAAAATTGAGGTTAGCTTTTCCGTTCCGAAGTTTTCTCGAAAAGGAAATAATGTAAGATACTTTTTAAGGACTCAAAATATTCCTTACTTTAATACCAATTGGGGCCAACTTTTAGTTTTTCAATTAACAAATTACAATTTGAATAAATAGCAAAAACATGATTAGACAAGGACAGAAGATACGGACTCTTCTTAAAGATACAAAAAAGCTTGCAAAAATAAAATAATTACAAAAAGTATAATACATATATGTGTGTGTTACGTGTTATGACGATAAACGTGAGACTTAAAGTTATCCTACTTATCTGACATTATAATTAGCAGTCAAAGTGACAATGAAAGTAATAATTATAAATAAAATAAATTATAAATAAAAAATAAAAATAAAAATAAATAAGAATATGTTATAAAATATACAAAAAATAATAAAGAAAAGGAGAGAGAGGGAGGGAGGTTTTGATTTTGAGCGAGAAATACCTATTGTAATACCTATTGTATGATATCGTTTTCTCGATGCCTGATTCATCGCCTAATTCTTCTTTGTAACGATATTTTTATATGGGACAGTTGGGGGATATATTGTGTCAAACTATCAGGTGACACAGCATGATTTTTGTCTATACACTGAGAAAACCATATCGTAAAATATTACGATATCGATATCGTTAAATTTTCCTAATAAATTTTTTTTTCAAGTGAATGTAAATTTGCATTACGTATTGAAATGACTTTTTACAAATTCTTAACTTTACGATTTTTAATATCGTAAATTTTACGATTTATATCGTAAATTCTACGATATATATCGTGCCAGTTGCGATATATTTTTCTCGGTGTAGAAATGTAATTAAATCGGAAGAGTATGTGTAAATAATAGTTTGATCATTGTCAGAGTCAGTTTATAATATCATTAAACAATTAATAGTACATTATGCAACAAGGGAATAAAGTCGAAGATTATTCTGGTGGGTGGATTTACGGCCCAAGCGAAGAGAGGGTAGTAAACACCCGAGGGAATAGTTGACTTTACTCCCATGTTTCATATAGAACTTTATTTACGACTTAACTGTGGCCACTCTATTGACTTTTATTGAAAAATTACATTAATATTAATATAAATATAAAATTGAAAAAAGGAGAGAAAGCCAGGGAAACTGAGAATTTACTTTATTCTCGCATTTGAAGGAATAAAGTGCATTTTTCGACCCGCTTTTCAGGTCAATAAAATGGCCATTATAGTTAAGACGTGAATAAAAGTATGTTATTTTGCGTGTCCTAATTAACTCTCTGTAATATAGTACCCAGGGTACTTATTCGATATCGAAAAAATACGTGGTAAATGGTTTGATAACTATAAAATTTCTAAGATGGTCTCACTAATTACATTAAGTAGTTTATTATTGTAAAAACAAGCTCCAGATATGATTTTTAAAAGTGGACCGTAAAAATGAATGTCATCCTGTTTTTAAATTAAGTAACTTTTAACAAATAACCCACTTAATAGTTAATAAGTTAGATTGAGCGTTCTTATACAAGTTACCATTAAAAGAATTTAAAAAAATTTCTTAGATGTTTTACGGAAATATTTATAATTTAGAATTTTACGGAGTACAACATTTATGCATCCACTAATTTTAGATAGTAATAGCAGTATTGAACACTTTCGCGGCGGCTAATGTATAAGACATTTTTTACATTGTTTTTTTCTTAAGTGAAGATAAATAGAAAAGTTCCAGGGAATATAGTCATAATCTCGTGAATAATTCAATAATTTCATGAGAAAATTATTTTAAAAAATGTTACCGATGAGGCTTATAATTTGATGTGCATCATAAATCCAACGTTATCCTCATGAATCAATTTGAGCATTCCGGAAAATCGAGTAATATTTCAAAATTCAACCCACTTCATAATTCAAGTATTCCATCTAAATAATTTGCATCCGCATGAGCGACATTCCGTTTATACCACTCTAACCTCAAAATCGATTATTCGGCTCTCGTGGTATAAAATACGGTTCGAAACTGGTGCGTAAGAAGATTTTTACCTCATGTGACTTTTCTCAGTCGCTTCGCTCGTGCGAAAAACGTTACATGAGCTAAATAATCACCTTCCGCACCCGTGTCGAAATGTACTAGGGTGGATGTCCCGACTACTGACACCCCCAAGGATCGATTGTTGCATTATTGCATAATTTATACTATTTGCTAAATAAAAATATATATTTTTCTGTTTATTTATCATTATATATTACATGTAGATAATAAAAACGAGGTTGCAATTTCAATAAAGATTATTTTTAATTATAAATTCATGAAATTAATAATAATATTCTCATGAGCTATTACTGACACCCCGACTATTGACACCCATTTACTTTCATACCCAAACAATAATATTTAATTTTATATCTATTAATTAAATAACATTCTTAAAGTATACTTTGGACTTAAGCTTTTACGTATAGGTATCTAAATGATTAGTTTAAATGTATTGTCACAAATATTTGAAATCTTTCCCCTGGAAGCGTTAAAGATCATGCAAAATGAACGTCACCGTTGAAGCCAAGAAGGCTAGATTGCACTCACTAACTCGCGCGGCAGTGTCAGTAGTTGGGCAAATGCACCGTTTTCTTGCCGAACTACTGACATGTCAGTAATACGAAAATGTCTAAAACGCTTGTACCTAACGCTGCCATCCAATAATTAAATAAAATGCCTTTGATAAGTCTCCTTTTAATCTAGTAGATATATCTGGTATATAAATAATACCTATTAAACTGTTTTTTATTGCATATATTGCTCTAATATATAAATAATAGTCTACTCTATTTCGCAATATTTTCATGTTTACTCTGAACACATACATAATTTTAAACGTTTTCGTAGCCTGGAATTTTATTATTATTTTTTAAAAGTTTCTGAAATCAAAAGATGTCTGTTTATTTATTGTACTAATAACAGTTACGGATTGCTTATACATATTTTTCGGATATTATTTGATAGAGTTTATATTTTATTTATAATGAAATAGATTTGGGTGTCAGTAGTACGGACATCCACCCTATATTATTACATTACACCATCATCAAAATCAAATGAAATCAAGCCGTAAACTCCAATTAATCGCAGTCGCAGAACCTCCTCACCTGACTCACGTCGGTCGTGCTCCCCGTGGCGTCGCACGCCTCGTCCTCCTCCTCCTGCTGCTGGGCCATGTAGTCTAGCAGGATGCTCGACTTGAACCACCAGGGCAGCGTCTGAAAGTGCTTGACGTGATTCCTATTGTACACCACCCGCGTGCTGCCCCCTATGTCGCCGATCTTCTTGCCGACGACGTGGAGGAGGACGTCGGCAAAGCAGGGAGGGTCACGGTCCCCCTCGTCCCCGGCGTGGCCCGCGAGCAGGAAGAGATCGCTCATTATGTTGTTGGCGATGGCGGGGCAGCACTCGTCGGGGAGGATCCGACGGCAGTAGGCGACGAGCGCGTCGTGCAGGTCGAGCATGTCGTGGATCGGCCAGGCGTCTCTGCGAAGCGAAGAGCAGTTTGTAGGTTAGGTGTTGTGAAGCGTGGTGAAATGTGAGAGAAATGTGAATTTTTGGAAGAATAGGGACTGCAGGCGAGGGCTCAAAATTAGTATAAGTCCCAGAATACGATCGACCGATCTGATGATTCTTTTAAGGATTTAAAATTATACGTTAATGTTTTAAGGGGGTGTCAAAGTCAATTTTTACCCTTTCTACCTTACCGACCCGAGAATTATAAAATATTGGCTTTAATTAAAAGAATAAGTATAATTATGAAAAACTAAGAGGTCATTGCCCTCCGTAATACAATTATCTATCACTGTGCGAAGTTTCAAACAAAAACTTCAAAACCTCTACGAATGGCTTTCGAACGAAATTTGAAGGTTCGAGTCTAGACTAATAGATTAATATAAATTTCGTTCGAATAGCATTCGTAGAGGTTTTGAAGTTTTTGTTTGAAACTTCGCACAGTGGTAGATAATTGTATTATTGTTATTGTTAAAGAATTTGAGGTTAGGAATTTTGGCGGGAAATTTGAATGGTTTGACACCCCCTTAAATGAAAATGCTTTTCCTTCGTGATAGTTCAAGGATTATATTCTCGCTTCGCACCATGTGTATCTTAGAAAATGTCAGAAATGAGTAAAGATACGGAAATATAAGTGAATGTGAAAAGAATGTTAATTATCGTATTCCAAATTCAGCACTTTCACATTTTCTTACATTTCAACACTTACACTTAATGTTCTTCTCGGTTGCTGACTTGTATTTTTTACTATTTACTTCTATTTTTCACTATATAAAATCAGACAGCTATAAATGTTGTCTCGGAAAAGCATTAGTCGATGAAAGTCTCTTTCGACGAAATCTCGCAAACTCACTTCCAGGGGGGAAAGATGAAACTGCTCATTACTCGCTCGAGCTCGGCCCGGTACTCCGGATGCTTCCACACTGAGTCGAAGTACTCGTAGCTGCAGGGATAAGCTCGCTTGCTGTTCAGAAAGATCTTCAGCTCCGGGGCGAAGTCCGTGTAGGACATGGATTCCGGATCGAGTATTATGTCCATCATGTGATTGACCGCCTCGTTGTGCAGATTGATGATGAAGTTCGGATCGTTTAGGGGCTTGGAGAATTTCGGATTGTGCGACAGATGGCCCTGGATTCTGAAGTCAAGTGAATTTCTTTTCGTGAGAGAAGAGGAAGCAGATTACTTTTTTTTATTTGAGATGGTATTGTGGATGATGATGATTGTGGTTTGAAAAATAGCGTAGGAGTGTGTATATAGATGGAATTTTACTAAAGAAACTGACTGTTACTACTGATTTTAAATTTTGTAAATAGACTTGCATGTTGATTTATTATTTCCATTTCCCTTTTACCGTTTACTCTAGTCTCTATATTAACCCTTAGCTATCGTGGTGGTGTCTATGAGACTACAATTACTGTAAAAAAAGTTTGGAGTTGAAAAGTTAATTAATTAATAAGTTATAAACAGTTTAAGCTAAAAAATACGAAAAGATAAAAATGGAAAAATGAAAAAAATGAATTTATTTGGTCTAAATATGGTTTATTTACAGTACTGGGACAGGCAATTGGCACCAATACTGGGACAGTTATTAAGTAGCTTTATTCGTTACCATTCTGCAAACAAATAGAAATAAGCTCATTTTCTCAATTCATTCCATAATACTAATTGATTTACATGCTTTTGTAGTTTGGTAAGAATCGGCAAATTAAAAATCACAAAAATTGATAAACAGAGACCTGTAACCCCACTTTTTGAGGTTATAGGATTACACCCCCCAAGCAAAAGTTATAGATTTCCAAAATCCAGTATTTCCGAAATTCATTCCAGTTGATATTATCGATTGTTATTTAATATCTTGTTTAGTAAGCTCTAAAGTAGTTTTCAATCACTGAATCTAATTATAATTTGTATATTTTGAGTGTCCCACTACTGCTCCCACGCAAAAATATGGAACCAGAACTAGGACACCTAATTGTACAGAAAATAATTATTGTTTTCACTAAATACAACTTTAATCGTTTTCGTGAGCGTGTCATCTGTTGATAAAAACATTATTCGCGATTCAGTCAAATCTCCACGATTCAGTAGCGCCTTTCGTTATACTCTCGGATCCTGCTCAGAATACATTTTTAGTAAAAGCGTTGAATATAATTTCTGCCGCAGATTTGGAATAATTCATGTTTATTTGAATAGTTGATACCCTAGACAATAGATAAGAAATTTTACTATAACGATTTATGACTGTATTTTTTATGAAAACAGTCATTTTTCGTCCGTGTCCCACTATAGGTCCCGAATTTTTATTCGTCCAGGTATTGCTTCATCTACCTTACTTAAATTCTCCCGGATCATTCCCTCCATGGCTCCCCAGTCTCCAACAAATCCTGAAAAGTACACTCACCTCAGCCACAGCTCCTCGGTCAAGCACTCGTCGAACACCCTCTTGAGATAGTCCATCTCGAGTGGCACCGCGGCCGACTTATTGATCGCCAGCCAGAGGGTGGCGCTCTGCAGGACCCTGAGGACCACGTCCTCCTCGGCGCTCCTCTCGTGCAGCACCGTGTACTCGGAGACGTGGCCGCTTTCGAGGAGGCCCTCGACGATCGGCCCAACCTGGATGGCCTTGGGATCGTTGGCCTCGTCGCCGAGGACGAGGACGACCAGGGGCAGGGGCACGAGCTTCTCCCGGGCGAGGACGGCCTTGGTGAGCCGGCGCTCGACGGCCCGGGGCTCCTCGTCGGCGCTGGCTATGAGGAGGAGGCCGTCGGTGCCCGTCAGGCAGTTCTCGCAGATCAGGCCCTCGAAGTGACGGATGCAGATGTCCAGCCGCTCCAGGGGACTCGCCTTGTGCTGGATGGTGATGGGCTCGAGGTTTGGGTCGGCCGGGCTGAGGTACCTAGGGCAGGGGGGTGGGAGGATAATTTCCCTGGTAGAAATCTAAGCTGGTTTCTAGAATTAAATCTGCTTTAATTCTAGTTAAGAAGTTAGCTAGAAATCAGTTAAAAACGACATGCTTTTTAGCTAATTTCTAGCTAGATTCTGCTTAATATTCTGGTTAATATAAAATTGATAAACTAAGTAATTTATGTAATTATTAATAATGGAAATAATAACAGTTTTATAATAATCAAAGTAATAAGCAATTCTAATCATACTACATTAAGTATTTTACTAAATTAAAGTTAAAAATGTGCTTTAAATGTCTAGTGGTAATGGAGGTTAGGTTATTTGTTTACATAATGACGCATGCATTTAAAAAGGATTATTTTCACAAAAAGTACCAAAGCCCCGAGTAAAATTTAAGTGTCTTTATTAAAGAAATTTATGTTATAAATAATAGAATGCATGTAGTCATATAATTATGGTTATTCTCAAAATAACAATAAAAACAGAATAATATAAGTTATGACGAAATTTGGAGAATTGGTAAACAAATATTTGTAGTTTTACAATGAAATTTTATTACAAAATTTTATTTTCGATATCAATCACAACATTTTTGTTGACTGAGTTATTATTGACTAATTTTCGGAAAGAAAATTATTAGTTATCAAATACTTTTAGTATTGCATATACATATTTTTATAATCTCGTAAGTTGTTATTTGGTGATAAAAATATTTATTTTGGCGGCATACTATATTGAACATTCAATAAAGTATAATAATGTATATTTTTAAAAACTAATAACTTTTCAAAACAAAATATAAATAGGTTAGATTTGTAAACAAAATACTTTCTTGCTTAAAGCATAGTCTTAAGCAGATTCTAGCCAGATATTAGCTATAATTTGACTTATTAATAGCTTATTAATCTGGCTAATAATTAATAAGCTAACCAGACATTCTAGCTAACTTTCTACCAGGGTTGGTGAGAGTAGTTTCGTTGGTTCGAGGTGTGCAGGATGGATGATTTGCCAGTGGTTCTTTTAAGGAGAGGAGAGGTTGGATGCGTTAGGTATGTGGAAACACTGAGAAAACCATAGGCATTAATAACTCCCACTTGTGGTGCAAAATCTTCACCACTGAGAGACATTGGATGTTTACGCTCACGCGTGGCAGCTACAGTCGCTCACAGTGGTGGGAAATCTTCCCCACGAAATAACAACGCATGTTTACGATGACGCATGGCAGCGAAAGTCGCTCACCGTGGTGTGAAATTAGCCCCACAACTGGCGATGTTTGTTTACGGCCACGCGTGCCAGTGAGAGCTGCTCGCTGTGGTGTTAAATTCCTCCCACAACTGGCGATTGTGGGGCCAATTGCACAGCACGGTGAGCGACTTTTGCTGCCACGTGTGGCCGTAAACAAACATCACCAGTTGTGGGGCTAATTTCACACCACGCGTAATGTATAATATGCAATCTTGAACCGTGGAGGTTATTTTCAACCCTGGTTTGTCAGTGTACGTGTTTGATTGGTGAAGTAGAATTTGATATTATTTGGATTGTGGAGAAAGTTGTGGAACATCAGACGTATTGAACGGATGTATGTATCGAGAATCTAATGTAGGAGAGGGTGTTATGTCAGGGTTACGGCTTTTGATGACACTTTGGGAGATGCTTTTTTGGGGACGAAAACAACCAACGTTTGTTAATTTTTATGGATAGACCTATTGTTTTTAAGATGCAAGCTTTCTCAGTGCTATTTTAGAAACATCAATAAAATTATATGCAGTTTCTATGAATGTCGATGACTGACTCTAAGTATAATGGAATTTTATTTAATTTAAAAGGAAGAAAATTAAAGTACACTGAGAGACAATGTTTTGATAAATATTACCGTAAAAATCATTATAAACGTGGGACATCCTGACTTCTGAAGTCAGAATGACCCACGTTTACAGTGATTTTTACGGTCATTTTTATCAGAAAATTCTCTCTGTGTAGAAACATACGCAGGTCGAAAATCGAAATTTTTCAAATATCTTTTTAATTAAAATATATTTACAAAAGCAGATGTTTATGAACTCGGCCGCAAAATTTATTCGATTCAATTATCTAAAATTTCTTGAAATTGAATTCAAAATGAAGTTTTTTCTGTTACTAAATATGGGGTGAGGTGTTTGCTTAATTCAATTTCGATTCAAACGTGAATCACGATTCTGATTTTCAAATTTGAATCGAGATTCTGAATTGCTATTATCATGCTCATATGAGTCTGTTTTACTTTTTACATTCGAATGAATCGCGGCTATTCAATTCGCAAACCGCACATTTCTGTGCACAAGTTGTATCTTGTTTAAGGTTCTTTGCGTGATATCACTTTGTTACAAGTTGAAATCGATGGCCCTTACGAAGACTAACACATTTGGATTTCTCACTACGAAGACTAACACATTTGGCGATTTTCCGCCGCCTGGCTTTATTCGGGTAGCCTGATTTTTTCGGGTTTACCGATACTTATTTGAGTACCAAAAGAGTCTAGTACGCGACCTGAACCAGATAAAAGAAAAGAATCGTTCCGACTCTTCAAGAGTTTGTCGGTACAGTACTAATTTATACAACCTTCTCGGGAAACTCGCGAAAAGTGCTAGTCTTCGTGGGGGATTTTCAAATTTCTTCGAGGCAAGTGCTGAAATGTGCTAGTCTTCGTAGGAGTTTCAAAGGTGCTATTCTTCGTGAGAGCTGTCGAAAAGATACTGGGACAATGAACAAGTTTAAAAATAATCCAATTGTGTTAACGGATCAAGCCTGAGTTAAATTCTGTAAAAAATCATTGTCCATTTTATAGACGGCAAAAATATTTTGACACAATCTAAAATGATACAATTTATATATCTTAAATATGAATATCATACGTGATTTACCACGAATTAGACCGCTCTAAGTGGTCTTTGTATTTATAGTCCCTTGAAAATTCGCTAATCTACATTATTTAATTTAAGCCATTTTAACCACTTACCACGTGTTTTTGAATCAGACGGTGCATTTTTCACGGTCACCAAGGCTTTAAAGTATTGTTCAGAAGTGTACTCATGGAGCTACGCTATTAAAAAAAGATTATTCAATCGTTAGACACACATGTACCAATAATATTAGTATTTTTAGAGTATTCTCAAAGTATTGTTATTAATATGTGTGTGTCTAATGATTGGAAATAATCTTTTTTTAAAAATGTACCTTCTTAAGGGGAGATCGGAGCGAACTTTACCATTGTGACCTCCACCTCGCGCTGTATTTTTCATTATACGTCTAAAATTCACATAGTAACATCAAAATCGAGGTTGATAATAGTTTGTTATTATGTAAAGAACACCGGACAACAGCAATTTTATTTATTAGTAGCCCCAAAAGTTTTTTATTATGAAATATTGTTACAATTGACGAATGGAAAACGGTAAAAGTGATGGTCATCTTACCGTTTCTTAGCCTTACTGATACCTTCACCTCGCGCCGTATTTTTCATTATTTTACGAAATTGTACGCAATTATGTACGCTTGAAGCTTTATAAACATTTATTATTATGACAAGAACACCGGACAACCGCATTTTTGTACCATAAATGACCACAAATTTTTATTTTTATGATATTAATTTTTGAGGTTAGGTAAAATCTGCACCAATCAGGATAGCTCCGACCTCCTCTTAAGTCCATGAGTACACTTCTGAAGAATACTTTAAAGTCTTGATGACCATGAAAAATGTACCGCCTGATTCAAAACACGTGGTAACTGGTTAAAAATGCTTAAATTCAATAATGTAAATTAGCGAATTTTCAAGGGACTATACAGACCATTTAGAGGGGTCCAAATCATGGCAAAATTACATATAATATACATATTTAAGATATAAAATCTTGCATCAACTTATATCGTCTAAAAATATTTTTGCCGTCTATAAAATAGACAATGATTTTTACATAATTTAACTCTGGCTTGACCCCTGAAATCAAATCAAGAAAATGTATGACAACATTTTTATGATTTTTTGCTCAATTGCTAATTGTTTACTATTATTTTCATTCGTGTTTATAAAATCATTATAGTCCAGTCGGCAGAGAGTTTGGAGTGGAAAAATCGCATACCAAGTCTACTTTTTGGTGATTCTTAAGTAAAATTTCCCGTAGAATACGAATTTGTTATGGCAAAAGTTCGCAAAAGTTGTGGAAAGAAAGTTACAAGCAAACTAAAATTAAAAACAGACGATTGTTTCAGTTTTCTTAAAATAACTTGGTCAGATGAAGTCGAAGAGAAAAATATTTGATACAAAAGTTGTTCCGTATAAATTCTCTAAAAAAATGCTAGATGGTGACATATGGTTGGTGCAATAGTTTAGCCGCAAATCGACTTGAAAGGTAAAACAAGGTTTTTCTTTATATTTATGTCGATAATTGGCCAATATATATGTAACTCTGGGAAATAAATCCTTCTATATACTACAAAAAGTCCCCATGATCCAATTACCGTCAATACATTATTTCAAAAGTTATGCGAGTTTTTGTCACCTATATTTTCGCTAAGGCCCAGGCTAGAAGGTTGGGTGCAAAATAACTGCAAAGTTTGTACACATAGTTAAAATGTCGAATTATTATATTCAACAAGAAACAATCGATATTTTTCAAATATTACCATTTCTTGACATGTTTTAACTTTTTTTCACTTTAAATTTGCAAATAATGGCTCTATTTTGGGGATTTTAGACTTTTCGAAATATTAATTTACCTACATCAAAAGTTCTTGAAAAAACCTTTAGTTTAGAGATAATAAGCTTTAAAGTTGACAACTATTTAAGGTAATAGTATATTACGCATCTAGGGAGGTAAAGAATTGGCGAGTCCATAGCACGTGTATTTTTCCTTACACCAGCACCGAAAATACATATTTCTCTCCAGGCTCCCGGGAGGAAAAGTGGTACTTTCAGTGTAGGTGCGGGGAAAAAGTATTTGCTCTATCCGCTGGATTAGAAAATCTACGTTAAATTTGTCTCGAGTAGAATTTATATGTTACTTTGCATAATTTTTGGTCAACATAAAAACGCTTTAAAATAAGCCCGAAAAAGTAAGAGCGCGCAGAGCTACCGATTGAGCGTGCAGAGCTACCGATTGAGCGCGCAAGGAACGGTAGCGGCATCACAGCGACGCACGCGGATTTTATTGACTCGGATAGGGCTTGAACTAAAGGTTCTTTCAAGGACTTTCGATGAGGAAAATTAAGATTTCGAGAAGTCTAAAAATCCCCTAAATAGAGCCTTTTTGCAAATTTGAATGAGAAGAAAAATTTTAAAAATCTAGACACTTTAACTATATGTAAAAACTTTGCGGTTATTTTAAACCCAATCCTCTGGTCTGGGACCATAGCGAAAAGATAGGTGCCAAAAACTCACTTTTGAAATAATGTACCGATGGTAATCGGGTCACAGTTACTTTTTCTAGTATATAGAAGGATTTATTTACCAGAGTTACATATATTTTGGTCAATTATCCACATAAATATAAAAAAAAACTTTTTTTACCTTTAAAGTCGATTTGCGGTTAAACTATTGCACCAACCATTTTACCATATTTTTAGAGAATTTAACATTTTACAGAATTTAACTTTTGTATGAAATATTTTTCTCTACGACTTCATCCGGCCAAATTATTTTAAGAAAACTGAAGAAAACGTCCTTTCTTAATTGTAATTTGCTTATAACTTTCTTTCCAAAACTTTTGAGGACTTTGTGCATAACAAATTCGGATTCTACGGGAAACTTTACATAGGAATCAACAAAAAGTAGACTGGACTATTAAGCTTGCTTAAAGACCGAGTTCTTAATGTTCGAAATTTCACAAATATCATCTTCATTATAAAATGATGACCAATTAAACTGAAACTTCAAGCTATTTAATTTCCACCACTAAGCACCAGAGAAAAGTAACTCCCGCGCGAGTAAGTTCACTGAAAAAAATGGTTAAATCTAAGTAAACGTTTCCTCATCGTACTAAGAAAAGATTTATTTGATAATAGTAAATATTTAATTATGTTTAGACTGGTATTCATCAACTCAATAAATATTTACTCAATTTAAGAAATATTTACTTTATTTAAGTAAATCTTTTCTGAGTACGATTCAAGGAAACGTTTACGTTTAACTTAGATTTAACAAATTTTTTTTTCAGTGTACCGACTTCACACACTAAAAACCCCATCAAAACCTCCAAACCCACCCTTAAAAAAGACCCAAAATCTCCTCCCCTACACACCACATAAAAGTCCCCATCGTACAAATTCCAAAGCACCACTCACTTGTTCACCACCTTCTTGTGTCTCCACAGCGTCAGCCTATTCTCCAACAACGGCCAGGAGATGACCATCTTCCAAAACCCATGCTGGTTCATCTCGACGTCCAGGCTCTTCGCGTTCTCCTTGAGGCCGACGTGGACGATGAACTCGATCGGCGCCTGTCTCGGCTTCTTCTTCGCCTCCTCCTCCTCGGCCGCGAGGCTCTTGCGCTTGCTCTCCCGGGCGTACCTGATCGCCACCCGCTGCTCCGGGTGGTAGAGCTTCCGGGCCCGCTCCTCCAGGCTCTCGGTCTGCAGCCAGACCGGGGTGTTGTCGAGGGCCTCGCGACGCTGGGCCCGACGCTTAGCCGCCCACTGCTTCCACACGCGGTAGTACTTGAGAACGAGACGGTCGCGCAGACGACGCTCGACCTCGATCAGCATGTCCTGGGTGACGTACAGAGGGGTGTATCGTGTATCGTTCGGGTGGAGCGTTGGAGAATTGTGGGGGCGATCAACCGAGAGAAGTCATGTAGTGAAACTTGCGATTTTTTTAGTTATTGTTGCTTTTATTCAAATATAGCTAGCGATACATAGTGAAGATAGTCAAGAGTTTTAATGTCAAATATGAGGTTAGAAGCTTAACTTTTGTGAACTAGATTGAGAACGTAATCGATAAATGCCTTGATAAATGCAGCGCTTTTAATGTATTTTGTAAAAAGATAAACAATCGGACAAAAAGGTTAACTGTAGGTTTAATCAATATTATTTTATTATTAGTTAGAATCCCTACTAAGTGGAATAGTCAGCCTAATAAGAAAAGGTAGTTGTATTACATTTCCACTATGAACTTAGTTAAAACTTAGTTGGATTTACTATATACTTCTCTCGGTGCAGGGAGGAACGCGAAAGTTTCATCGTTTTGTTGGTATTTTGTTTGTTTCGTGTGCGCTGGTTTTATAGGTTTCTATTCTGTGCATTCAGTGAGCGTTTAAATACAATTTTAACTGGTTTTAGTGTTTAAAGAGCAATTTAATTAAAATATTTTACCATAATCTGCGGGATATATAGGTAGTTTAAAAAAGGTAATATTACCAGATAAATGTAATGAAAAATTTCGAGAAACTTGCTTTCTCTTTATATGGCAACATTTGGCACCTTTTTTATAAGAAAGCACAGGTATTGCATTTCGATACAATGGAATCCGGTTATAAAGAGATAAGGGATCACCGGCATTTCTCTTTATGATCGGATTTATTAAAGAATATGACGATCTTTGAAATACATACTATAGGGCAGAGTCTCCCAGTATGGAATTCCCATGGTTATTGGAAAAAAATTAAACGCATGTTCAATACATAAGCTAATTAAATACTAATTATTTCATGCATGATATGATTTGAAATAAAATAAATTTAAACAACATACTATTTTATAACTTTTATCTATCTTTGAAGCACCATTTTTAAATACTTAAACAAATAATAATCCTTCCTATAAACTACAGATGTCCATACTGGAAGACGTTTTTTCGAAAACTCAAAATCTATATTTTTTGTTATAAATTAATATTTAACTCAGATTATTAACTTTGGCCGAAACTAATTTACTGCATACGTCATAAAGGCCCATTCATACAACCAATACCATGTTCAAATTTACATTTTCACCTTAGTACTCAAAAGTTACATCTATAAAATAGCTATGGATGTTCATGCCGGGGTACTCTCCCCTATAGTTTTTTGTACACGAATAAAAGAAAATTAACTGATAGATGGTATTTTTTATATTTCTTCTAAATTCTCTACGTGATACACTGATAAAAACATATCGTAAAATTTCCTAATAAATTTTGTTTTCAAGTTAATGCAAATTTACATTACACATTGAAATATGACTTTTTCCAAATTCTTAATTTTCCGATTTTTAATATCGTAAGTTTTACTATATATATCGTAAATTCTACGATACATATCCTTCCAGTTCCGATAAAGCTTTCTCGATATTTTGCAACCTACAAACCTACGAAACAGAACGAAGTATATACCATTTCCAACCCCGCAACAATGGAAAAACCCCCATTTCCCTTCCGTCCCCGGAGAATCAGAGCAAACAACCATTGAGAAACAAAAATCATAAAAAGATCCCATCATCTAAAAAAAGGGACCGTAAGAAATTAGGTTGTTTCATGATTTTTTTTATTCCATATTCAAATAGTTTATGCTAAAATAATTAGGTCGTATTTTTTAGTTTTTCAATTTAACTAAAATTGAAGTAATTACAGCCATTTGAAATTTGCATGACGTCACGATTGTATACTTTCATGACGTCATGTAGTATTAGAATATATCTGTATATATCGAAAATTAGGAAACTAAACGTCTGTAACTTTCAAAATTTTCATTTTTATGGCAAAAGAAATAATACGACCTAATTATTTTTCGCTATTCTACTCATTTCATGCGAAAAATCAACTTTTTACTTTTATGCAACATCCTAATTCTCAAATACCCAGCACCAGCACGAGCAACAAAACCAAGCCACCACGCAGACACGCACCTGTATGAAGAGCTGCTCGTCGAGGATGCCCTCGCAGAGTTCTCGCACGAGTCCGTCCAGGATCTCGCCGCCGAGGCTGTCTATGAGGCCGATGCGATCGAGCTCTGCCCGCACGATCGCCGCGCACAGGTCCCCGAGGACCTCCCTCTGCAGGGCCTCGTACCGCTCGAGGCTGCGCTCGTTGAGGCGCTCGAGCCTGCGCAGCTTCTCCTGCTCGGCCCTGAGCCGCTGCTCGGTCTCGAGCTGCTTGCGCCGGAGCTCGTCCCTCGCGAGGAGGCTCCTCTTCTCGGCGCTGCCCTCCGGCTCCTCGAGCCGACGCTTGGCCGGCGGACGATCGGGGCTGGAGAATTTTAAGAGGAGGGGGATTAGGTTCGTTCAGGAGGATGTGTATGTACACTACACTGAGAGAATGGGTCAGTTAGGCTTGCCGAAGTCGCATTGCTAAGTTTGCGGAGGCCATAGTCTGTCATTCTTACTGAGGAGTTCGGTAAAAACTGCGGAACAGTTCGGCTGTTTTGCCGGATGTGTTTTAAAAGTGACGTGTGGTGTTGGGCTTTATTGTAGCCTTATTATCACGTTTGTGATAAGGTAAAACAGAAGTAAGGTTAAAGTAGAACATCGAAAATGTAACTTAGACTAACTAATCATATATAAAAAGGTTAGAGTAAGAAAAAAATAAGAAATTCATTAAAATATTGATTATTTGTGAAAAAGTGAGGTTAGAAGACTCAGCTGCCGAACTTGTTCCGCTATTCTTGCCGTATACATACTACCGAATTCACTTCGGTCAAAACTACCGGACAGTTCAGCAAGTCCGACCGATGTATTCTCTCAGTGTAGGAGAGAGGATTCTTTACGGCAAAGAATGTTTCTTAATTGTTAAGTTTTGTGGATTTGATTTGAATACGGTCGAATGAATATTTCTTAACAGTTAAACGCATCGTCTTAAAAGGAGGTACTGTCGTATCTACTGTCCTTTTCTAATCACATTTTTGACAATTACTCAAACAGTAGTTTGTTAATTGAAGAACTAAGAGTCGTCCCCAATTCTTCTTAAAATAAGGAATATTTTGAGACCTAAAAGAGTATCTAACATTATTTCCTGTCCGCGAATAGTTCGAAACGCGAAAATTGAGGTTAGGTTTTGCATTTCGAACTATTCTCGGAAAGGAAATAATGTTAGGTACTCTTTTAGGTCTCAAAATATTCCTTATTTTAAGAAGAATTGGGGACGACTTTTAGTTTTTCAATTAACAAACTACTATTTGAGTAATTGGCAAAAATGTGATTAGAAAAGGACAGTAGATACAGCTTCCTCTTAATAGGTAAGAGCTGAGTACTAGAGTAGCGTCAACGGTTGACCGTCTGACTTTAAGGTTAACTGAATTTTTCGTATTTCTAAGATGTTTATATAACCGTAACATGTTGGTATAAGCTTTCGCCTGCCACGATTATGTCTACGTATAGGAGCTTTTTATATTTGAATGTTTGAAAAGCATCGTTATATGCTAGAAAATCGTCAAATGACCTTTCGTACTCGGTATGTTTATCTTACTCGTGCAGACTTCTCTCAAGTTCGAGTTCTTAACTATTAAGAATTCAACATATGCGGTAAGTACGTGAGAATTCGATTCCGCAAGTACACGATTCATTTGACACAAGGAATCCTTTCTCTCAGTGTACGTTGTATGAGTAATGTATACCGATTTTTATGCCATGGAAAGTAGTGAATATAACGTTTGAATGATTAGTTTTGGAAGATGATGTAATGCGCCTTTTATGTGGATGGCCTGTTTCGATGAAAATTTTTTATTTTGAAACGATGCTTGTCGGATGCGGTATTTTCGATAATTTCGATGTATTGAATAATACTTAGTTTCAGCGGATACAAAGAAAAGTAAAATTAAGAAACTTTTTTATCTTAAAACAGTGTCGTCGATTTGATGATTGGCTGATAAATACTCGGATAAATATTGAGGCCCGAAGTAATTTCAAGCCTCGTAGATGCGACTCAATACAAAAATACGAAAATCGTGATCAACTACTAATACTTGTGTTTACTTTACTTCAAACCTAATTTCCGGAAGGCGTGGGAGGCTTAAAGTGGAGGAAATATCATTTTGGATAGTGTTTAAGCCTGCAATGGGAGCATTCTAGAGGGCAGCCCAGACTTGAAGTGGAGACAAAACAATTAAAAAAAATAAAGAAAATGTTAATAGTTGTTCATGTTTAAGTTCAGGGGTTGTCCTAGGCTTGAAATGGAGAAAATTTAAATAGATCAGATTTTAAATTTGGACTTCGAAAGGCAGCTTAAGTTCGAAATCTAAAAAAATACGACTTTGGATAGTTGTTCAAACCTGGACTCGGAAGGGTGTCCCAGGATTGACGCGTAGGCAAGCGGAATTTAATAGTTGTTTAAGCCTGGGCTAAAAGGATCGTATATCAAGCTTGAAATGTAGAAAATACGAATTTGCATGATTGTTGCAAAAGTTAAGTCGGTCCAGGCTTGAAATGAAGGGAGTATACAAATTTATTAAATAGTTGTTCAAAACCTGAGCTCGAGGCGGCTTTACAGGCTTGAAATGAAGGCACATCCAATTTTGATACTTGTTAAAGTCTGGGCTTAAAGATAGATCTTCAAGCTTGGGCTCGGAGTGGTGTCCCAGGCTTAGAAGTGAAGGCTAGAAAATCTTTTATAGGTGCACTGAAATAGTATATTATGACACTGTTGTGGGAGATGGTTTTCTACCTTGCTCGAGGGTTTTCGCACGAGCGAAGCGAGTGAGAAAATCGAGCAAGGTAGAAAAACACCTCCCACAACAGTCTCATACGATATTTTATAGCACAACAACCTCAAAATCGACAATAAAGTTGGCATTTTGAGGTTAGTGTGCTATAAAAAATAAAAGGCTACTTCTACTCGAGGGGTACAAGCAGTATCTGCTTGGCTGATCCCTACACGACGAAATATGCGCACAGTAGACGCACAGAAGACTGAAAGTGAGGCTATGTCTCTCCCACCTCTGCCGCGCTTTACCGCGCAGCATTGTGCGTGTCTACTGCGCACCTATTTTGCTCTTACTCGGGTGGTCGAGTAGATACTGCTTGAGTCCTCAGTAGAAGTAGCCTTTTATTTTTTTCAGTGTGTTTAATTGCTTGGATTCGCCTCAATCGTTCAAGTCTCAGATCAAAGAATCTTTCTCAGGTTTAAAATTGAGGAAATACAAATTTAGATATTTGTTCATGAACTAGAGGAAAGACACTTTTTTGACGAACTTGGGTAGGTGTTCAAGCCTGGGCTTCGGAAGGGAGCTCCTATAGCTTGAAATGTACGAAAGACGAATTTAGATAGTCGATTGCGATTTTTGTATTTAACGAATATATTAGATAAAACGCTAAAGTATGTATTATGCTACACGATCTAGGCCCCTATAAACAATATTATGTTTCTGAATGTGTATATACCCAATTCAAATTGAATACGAAACATGTACTACTGAAAAAAAAGGGAGCGCATCGCGCTACGGACATCTCAACCTCGGGGAACCACTTATTTCATTGAATTTTCAATTTTGAGAAAATATGTCTCTGGAAACTTGTTGTTTTTGATTAGGACAATAAAGTTTCATAAAGATATTTGCTAAAAATTGAAACTTAAATGAGAAAAGTGGTTCCTCATATTTCTCGGACCTCAAGGTGATGCTAAAACCACCTGTCACCGAGAAATACCAGACACCACTTATCTCATTTAACGTTCAATTTTCAGCAAATATCTTTACGAACCGTTATTGTCCTACTCAAAAACAACCAGTTTCCAGAGCCATATTACCTCAAAATTGAAAGTCGACGATGCCAGGAGGTTCAGCATCACCTTAAACCAACCTTAAATTACACCCACGACGCGCTATACATTTCAATACCGCGCCACCTCAATCCCAAACATCCAATCCAAAAATCTCAACCGTGCATTCCAATCCGAATCCTTACCTCGCGGCGTCCACGGTGTCCAGCTTCGCCTTGCTCGCCTGGAGCATCGCCGCCGAGGGCTTGAAGAGATTCGCCCGACTGGCGCTGCCGCTGCCCCCGGCGAATATGCTCCTGTTGACGGCCATGTTGAAGGGCGAGTTGGCCGGCAGGGCGCTGGGCCTGGTTGGGACCGGCGCGAAGACCGACTGCGCCGGTGGCTTGGCGAAGATCGACGCCGTCGGCTTGGCGACGTCCACGCCGCTGCTCAGCGTCGCGGGGAAGTGTTGGTCCAGGGGAGACGAGACGGAGAACGGAGCCGCCGGGGACTTGAGGCTGGACTCCGCGCTGGGCGGTCTGGAAGGGGTAGGTGTGTATTGGTTTTTGATTTGAGGAGAGTTGAGGTTCGAAAGGTGGATGAACAACGTCGACGTTCGAAGCTCATTGATAACAGTTTTACTGATAGACGGGCCAGAAATATATGTGGTACGTATATACGGTTCATGCGTATTTTACAAATTTTATTATTTGTATGGTACTTGTGGCATAGAAATGTGCATTTATGAGTTTGAGCAATGGTTTTCTGATAGTATGGGCTTAGAGAAATGAAAGGTACCGATCCATTTCAATTGTAATAAGCACTAATTAAAGTGGAAAAGAAAATGCTTATATATTGTCAGCAGTGAAAGTGTTATGTATGAATTTTTTAAGAAAGTTCGACCACCTTAAGAGCGGGGAAAGCTGAAGAAAAAAGTATCTATGGATTTGTCTCGTTTAAAGCAATGTATAAAATCTAACCGTACTCGGGATTGTCTACTTAGTTTTCCGAGTTTTCATTGTGTATTCTTTTAACGATCCCCGCACAGAGAGGAGTTAAATATTTTTTAAAAATTCATGTTATGGTGAGTTCTAAAGGGTGGTATTGGTTTTAAGGTTTTGTACGTTCTCCTTCAACGGATAAAATACTGTAAATCTGTGGGCATTCTCCTTTAGCTTATAGTTGAGGACTTTGGGACATTAAGTAAAAGGTGATTTTTGGTCATTTTTTTATGGACGAATAGTAGTGCCGATATTTCAATAAGAATGTACATTTAAAAGTACATTTAAACAGTACAAAATAATTTTTTTATTTTATATTATGATTAATCCAAAATTACTTATGACTTTGTGTACACACATAGCGGATTCAATTTCTTTTTGTCTAAAATAAGGAAAATATCAATAAAATGTTAATACACTTCCGAATTTGAAAAGAATTTCGATTTAAATGTATGTACTGTACAAGAAAAATTTGTTTTTAAAATTAAATTTTTTTATCGACATTTATTCTTGGTTTATTTACGGTAAATTACATAAAAATTAAAAATATTATTTTCTTTGTTTTAAACAAGCACTGAATCCGCTACCGAAATCACGAAGTCATAATACCGTAACGCATCACGATTACTGATAAATAATTTTAGTAATAATAAATTAGTCTTTATTTTTCATTGAAACAATTATTTTGTATTGATAAAATATACGTTAACTCTTTAGTGTACGTTTTGTTCACAGAATGTTTTTATCAAGTACCCAAATAAAGCAAAAACAAATACGGTAGAAATCTGATTGATTGTTTCGTCTCTATGAAATAACAATGTTAAACGGGTAGCATTTGAAACACTGTCGAAAATAGCCCTGAGGCAAGGTGACACATTTTATGGAATGTTTACAAAAAATATCCAGTAATTTTGTGAACAAATATCGGTTGCTAAATTGGAATTAACGCACATTTAAGTAAAATTAACTACAAAATATTGTTATACTGCCCAGAATCTACACCAAAAAGGCAAGTGTAATTCTTATACTATATTCAGTAAAATATACCTTTGGAAATATTTTACTTCTTTCTGTCTGGACACTAAAAGATAAAAATACTCTTAAACTTAAAAACAAAATAAGCGTCTCTTATCCACAAAATGAAGTACCAAAAATCCCCATTTAATTTCTCCAGCCCGTTAAACCATCTTCCCCCCACAAAAAATTCAAAACATCTCACCTAACAGTGGCATTGCTCTGCCTCTTATCCTCCACATTATTCCCAATCCTATTCCCAACCTTGGTCTCCTTCTGCTCGCTGACAAACTGCACATCGTCCTCCATGAACTCGTACGGATCCACCAGATTCTGATCCTGAGCATTGATCGACGAAGGCAGCAAGTACCCCTGTGCATCGAAACTACTGTGCGGCTTGTGATTTTCGTAATTCTTCTCGGGCCAGATGCCTCCTGCGATACACTGGCCCACAGCTTGACTCGCAGACAGCCTCTTCGACAGCACGAGATTGTAGGCGCGTCCCTGCTCCATGTTGCTGTCCGGTCGACGGAAGTTCTCTTTGTTCAGCTTGATGTAGAGGCTCTCTTTGTCGAATTTGAGGCCGACGCGCGAGCAGAAGTCGAACACCTCGTCCTCGTCCTCGAAGCCCAGGATGTCGATCAGCTCGTAGAGGGGGTACTCTGTTGTGCCCGAGGTGCGGCAGTAGGCTTTCACCATGATCGAGAGGGCTTTCACTCGGACCTGAAAGTGAAGTTTTTGATTGAGAGGAATTTTTGGTGGACGGTGTGCAAGGGAGATTGGGAGGATCTCTGCTTGTAGTTTATTTGTAAATTAAGTGTTATTTAGAATTTATATTGTTGAATGTACTTGTTTTATATATAAAAGATGATATTCTTATTCCATTTAAAGTGAGTTTGAAGACTATTGATGCTCTACGGTCAATAGTTTTATTGCAGTTCTGTCTTTAGACATAAAGTGATTCCTGCACATGAGAAATATAGATAAAACAAACCAAAAATTTCTTCAAAAACTTGTTACATTATTTATTTATGTCTTTAATTTATTTAGTAATAAACGGAATTACTCCATTAAATAAAAATAAAAATAAATCAGTTTTGCTACCAGAACTGTGTCTATAAAATTTTTAACTAATTTGAAATAAAGAGAATATGTAAAATGATGTGAATGATATATAGAAAAAATAATTTAGAGAGCATATTTATATTTGTTGGCAATCTGTGTTGTCATGTGAAATACGTTTAAAAAAGTTGTGTATTTTTGTTGAAAAATGACTATTTTAAGATATAATAAATTCATAAGTAATGTCTAAAATTAGATTGAATTTTACAATTACAGACAGAGATCCTTTTTAGTAAAGACAAAAGTATACCTGATTAAAATAACGCAGTAAAATGCATCCGTTTAAATAAGTAGTCTTGCGCACAAGCTTGAAAAACCTTGAATAATTGTCCATAGCAATAGCCGAGTAAACATCCAATGCGAATTTCACTTCGGGTGAATGCTGAATAACAGGTGGCAAGGTACTCAGATCCGATATAAAAGTTCCATTGTTCAAGTTCAGCAGAATGATGTAAGCTCGAAACTCTGGCTCATTCTTGCAATTTATACTGTTCTCTCTCAGATCATAATACATGTACTTCAGCGTCTGCAGGCACTTGGTCAGATTCTCACTATTAATCTTGGGATCGAAAACCGAAGTCTCCTCTGCGCAAAGCCTTTCGGAAGACAATATGTGAAACCTAGCGCACTGTTCGACCAACTCCACAGTGTCCATGCAACACAGTTCCTGCTGAGTGATGTCTTTACGAATGCTCCTCATTCTGTCCCACAAGAAGTGATACCACTCGGTCAGACTGGCGTCGTCGTCCTCGCAGAGATCGGCAATCTCGTGCAAAAGGTAGCTCATCGTCATTTTCAAGGATTTAACCGGTCGTAAATCGTGAGCCATTGGCTCTTCCTGATCGGCGGACGATCGAGAATACTGTTTTATCGCGATGGTGTGATTGATCTTGTAATCATTGCCTTCTACTTGTTCGTAGGACGCGAGCTGACGCTGAAATTCGCGCATGTATCGTTCCTTCTCAGGACACATGTCTGGACAGCTGCCTTGAGTCACTTTGGCAGTAGCTAGACTCTTTAGCTTGTCCTGCTTTTTTAGCCTCATAAGACGATCACGAGCATCGAGTATCTTTAAACAAACAAATCATGTATTATTTTGTGTTTGTATAGAAATATTGAGAATGTTTTTTATGTGATTATTAATTAAGTATTGGAAAATTCAATGAAAATATTTTCGAAAAATATAGATTTTTATTAATACACACCTTATATTTTTCTTCTGAAGTTGTACCCGCTTGACGAACTTGACTTTGTAATTCTTCGATAGTTGCACTGGATATTTTTATCTTTTGAATTCCTACCGCAGGTTCTACTTTAGAAATTAACTTCTCAGGTACAACTGCTGCTTTTGTAACTAAGGGTAATGATGCTAATGGTCTTTTAACCACTGATTTAGCAGCCAATGGCTTTACTGGTCTGATTATAGGCTTTGCTTCTTTATTTGCAACAACTTTTGCCTTCCTAACTTTGGCTTTTGCAGCAGCTGTTAAAGCTTTTAAATTCTGTGAATCTGGTAAATTATACTCCAAACCTCTCAAGGCTTCTAACTCTTCTCTCACGTCATCATCTAAATTTAAAATACTGGCAATCTTTCCCTTTATGGTTTCTTTCTTTCTTGGTTTTGTCAATATCTCTGAAGTTGTCCATAAAGTTTTAAAATCATATCCCAGGAAAGAACCTGATTTTAAAAAAGCTCTAGTTGCATCGTCTTTTGTAGTGTAATATACCGTAATAATTTTTCGTTTTGGTCGAATAGTAATTTTGAGTGTCTCTCCAAACCGCTCAAAATATTCCTTGGCTACAGACTTAACAAGAAGAGAATCTGGAACATCTGTACAAGTAACAGATTTGGACAGTTCTAATCTAACACTGTCGTTTTTCTTCGAATTCTTTTCTAATTGAGTGAATGCTGATGTTCTCTTGATATCTTGGGCAGAAAACAGAGGAGATTTGTGACTTCTGCTAGTCTTTACACTTTGATTAGTAGCTACATTTGCCTCATCTATGTAATCCTGTCTCTCAATAGTTGCTGGTTTTGCAAATGTGAATGCAGAAGCTTCAGGCAATTGAGTGGATCTACCTCCGAATACATTATCAGAGAAAACGCCAAAATTAACAATCTTCTCTGGACTAGGAATAATATTTGGTCTTGAGAAAATAAAGCCACTTGAGGTTACATCCTTCTCTGGTTCAGGATCAATTTGCATATCTTTATCCATATTGTTCTTAAATAATCTGAAATTATTATTACACAATATTAAAATATATACCTATTTGTATACCCAATATAAAGAATTTGAGATTTTTAGCCTTGAAATTAGATATTGTAACATTCTTGTAAGGAGAAGTTTAACTACTATTCTTGATACTTAATTCTATTTTCACTACATTCTGCATTACACACAAATTATGAACAAGAATTATACAGTTATTTATTAATAATATATTAAGTAAAAAAAGTACTTGTCATTCATGCATTGATAAATAACAAAAGTATGTATAAGAGAAATTGAAAGATTCGAGAAAAGTGTAATTTACCCAATATTACATTCGTAACTGAATTTTATTGTAAAATGAATGTTAAGCTACAATATACAACAAATACGAGCTTTTTTTGACACTTACTTCCTATTTTATTTGTAAAATAAACGCGACGTTGGCTTTACATTTCGGAGTGATACGTAACCTATGAAAATTTTAGAAAACAACAAACTCGTTCGGTGACGTCACGAGGAAATTTCAACATGGCAGACCTTCGATTTAAAATTGCACGCATTTAAAGTCCTGGTTTAAAATTCTATTACGATGTTCCTAAAATTTTTAAAAGGATTTAAAGATCGTAAACATTTTTAATAAAAATTAGCGATTTCCGTTTGATTGAACTAGTTATTATTAGCGCATAAAAGGAAATCGAAAGGATCACCTGTCAATAATTTTGTTACCGCCTTTTCAGATGCAATGCGCAGACGTCAGCTTTTGCACGTGTAGTGCAAGCAGGCAAAGATTGTTTCTCATCATAACCAAAAAATAAAGTGGCGAAAGTTTATACCATGAGCTTCTGCATGGTTGTAAACTAAACGTATTTTTTAGATTTCATTACATACCATTAACAAATAACCGTTTTTTAATGTAAATTAGAGGTAAGTACATATTTTATAATATCTAGTGTCATGAAATTTACATGATGCTTATATATATATATATATACTTCTAAACCGTAAGATGGTAAACACAGTAACAAATAAGTATAAATACAATTTATATCTTTCAGAGTAAAATAGAAAATAGTGTAACAAAAACAAATAATCATGAAGAATCTAGTAATAGAAAGTCAGAAGACAAATACATTCAATGATGGTAACTTTCTTCCATATGAAAAATATCATTGCAGTTACAATTCTGACAAGGATAGATATTACTTAATTGAGGGTGATGAGAATAGATTTCTCGCGATAGATGCAGTCGATAACAAAAGGTACATCGATCAGAAAATATTCTTCAAGAATGAAAAGGCAAAACCTGTTGGAATCGAATACTGCAGCATAAACCAAGAAATATATGTTGCCTGTGATGATGGAGTTGTGATTTGCATGACATACATAGATGAAGAAAAAGTGAAATACGATGAAATAGCAAATTTTACTAATGGATTGCAATGTATGAAAATAAGCCCAGATCATGAAGCTATAGTTCTTTTGACTAAAGATAATGTTGTTATTACATTATCGTCAAATTTTGACATTCTACATGAAGTAAAAATCATTGTTATTTGTATATATTTAATTGTAAGATTTCTATATATAATTATTAGCTACGTATTTCTTTTGTAGGTCAATTTGACATCTGCGGAATTTGGAGAAAAACAATTTATAACTGTTGGCTGGGGTAAAAAGGAAACACAGTTTCATGGTTCTGCAGGTAAAGCTGCAGCAAAAGCAAAATCAGCTCATACTGGAAAAACTGCCACAGATAATGGGATACCCAAAATAACTTGGAAAGGAGATGGTATGCTGTTTGCAGTCAGTTATGTCGATCAAGATGCTAATGCAAGAAGGTTTAAAGTGTTTGATAGAGAAGGAATTTTGCAATATACTAGCGAATTAGCAGATTGCTTGGAGGGAACTTTGTCATGGAAACCTTCTGGCAATCTGATTGCCTCGACTAGAAAGTTACCAAATAAGCATACTGTTGCACTCTTTGAGAAGAATGGCCTTTTACACAGAGAATTCACACTTCCTATTGCTACAAAAAATATTAAAGTAAGCATAAATTCAGAATATTTTGTCACAATTAAAAATACGTAACTGAATAAGGTTCAAATGTAATATTTAATATTTATTGTAGATTGAAGACTTGATTTGGTCAAGAGACTCTGATGTCTTAGCAGTTTGGTATAAAGATAATGACAGTGGCCTAGTAACTGTTCAATTATGGGGAGAAAAGAATTACCATTGGTATTTGAAACAAACAATCATGTATCCCAAAAAGAACCCAATTTTATACCTTACATGGTCTCCTCAAGTCAATAAGGATCTCATAATACTGTCATCAAAAAATAGTACAGTTTATACATTTTATTGGACTGTCTCTCACAGTCGTGGAAAACAATTATCAGATAAAGCTGTAGTTAGTGTCATTTATGGCGATAAAGTACTCGTAACAAGTTTTAGAGATGGGATTGTCCCACCACCAATGGCCCAGCAATCTTTACAATTTGATGAACCTGTGAATGCGATTTCATTTGCTCCAAGTAACATTGAAGATCCTGAAATAAGTTCAAATGATTTCTTAGCATTTTTATGCAATAACAAATTTGTTTTATGTAAAAATGTCAATGTAAGTAAAAATATTGAATTGTTGAAATCAATAGTTTATTATAACAAATATTTTTCTGTAGGAATCATGGGAATTGCAGTTCACCAAGCAGAAGATTTACAATATAGATTTACGTTTAAAAGACGCAAAAAAATACTCCTTCCACTTAATGCAGCACTTCTTTTGGTACAAACCAAAGGTCGTTTTGTGTTCTGTGTCATTAGGTGTCAAAAGCTCTTTGTGCGAGTTGCATTTACTTGATGTTGAAGGTGCAGAAGAAATAGTTGTAGATGCCAAGTAAGTTTATTTAACTTCTATAATTAATAATCGCATGGATAAAATTTATAATTAAAATTTAATGTTGGCATATCATTATGATCTAATGCCAATTTTATTTTTTTAATTTTACAATTTATAGTGTATCTATTAAAAGCAAAGTTACTTCTATTTACCTCATTCTAAGTTATGTATTACAACTTCTTGAATATCATTATAAAAGTGTATGACAGCATTGTCTCCAAAAAAGATTGTAAAATAATGCTATTTAGAATGTATGTAGAAATCACGTCGGAATGAGTAAGTAAGAGTAGTTATTTTGTTGTTTTACTCATTTATAATTACGAGACTAAACGACCTAGATATAAGAAAACAATTTTTTTTTAACTAAAGAATAGATAATCTTATCGAAATTTGAAGAAGCAGACAAAATATTAAATTATAGAATACTAAAATTATATATAATTTTGTTAAGATTAAATAAAGTTAAAGAGGATCTCCACTGTTTTCAAAACTTTTTCCAATTGATTTTTAAATTTTAATGGCTTATCAGTAATCACAAAAAGTGATTTGCTATAAGTTTGCGTTTTTGATCCCACTGTTACCTATTCATTAAATCAAATGCATCATTTTTTCCATAAATAGGTAAAGAAGTTAATTTAAAAAGTTCCCTGTGCATTACCGTTTGATTGATCGGTACCAATAAATTCTCACATACTTTATGATCTGCATAAAACAAAACTCAGTATTTTTTATTGGTTCATCTTTTTTTACTAGTCTACAAAAAATTATAATTCATTCTTAATCAATTTTTCGATAACAGATTGGAGAAGAACCTTCTTAATAATGACAATCCATGCATTAATTATTAACTGCATTAATAAATACAATTATGAATAAACAACAACAAAATTAACTTCACAAATATATATATATATATATATATATATATATATAAAAGTAGGTATTAAAAAAATGAAACAGAGAGAAAACGCATACAACGAAATAAAAAAATAAATTATTAGAATATTAAAATTATAATTTGCAAAAAGATAGTTGTACGCAATGAAAAAATAAAAAGAAAAACAAGCTATCCCAGCTTACTTGACTTGTAAGAATTAGCTAAACAATCAAAAGTGTCATCAACAAACATCCAATGTCACCTGAACATCGATCAAAAAATACACTCTGACCAATTCCGTCTCCCTCAGGATAATCCACGAGATGCCGGGCCAGATCGAGCACATCGTCTCGTCCTCGGACTCCCGTACGGCCTACGTCGTGGTCAACGGGCGCCTCTACTCCTACAACGATCGCGACGGCATCTCGCGCACCGACCTCGCGATCACGGACCAGGATCTCTCCCAAACCAGCGTCCAGCCTGCGCGAGCCGTCCTCAAGCTCGAGTTCACGAGATTCGGCGAGTCGGAGGTGCGCCTGGCCCTGACGCGCAAGCACGTCCTCTACGTCGACGGCAAGCAGGTGTCCAACAGCGTCACCTCCTTCCACGTCCACTCGGACTTCCTGCTGCTCACCACGCTGCAGCACGCCTTGATCTGCTTCCAGCTGGACGAGGAGGGACTGGGACAGCTCTGCACGAGGGACCTCACCGTGCAGCCCTGGGAGGTGGACGGAGGAGAGGCGAGCAGGAGGCAAGGTGAATTGGGAATGCGAAGAGGGAGCGAGCGTTTGACGAGCAAATGTGACGGGGTGTTTGAGGGCGGTTCGGACTTTTGGGTTTCGAATGGCGTTGAGAAGATTTGCGAAAAGGGGGAATTTTTGCAAGATTTGTACGAGAATTTGAAGACAAGTAACGATTTTAAGAGGTTGTTTTCTTCTTTTGCCGTTTTTCTATGAGAAAACGTACTTCTGGTATCGTAAAGACTATTTGATACGTGGTCTCAGTACCTGTACTCGGAAAATATGGCATAGAAGCTTTCTTTTATTCAACGTGACGGAACCGAATTGGCGACCAATATCAAATGAATTTTGTTAAAATTTCAAAAATTTTAATTACTTAGTGTTAAACTGTTTCTTTCCTCAATAGCTTCAGAAAATCACTTCAGTACGTATTTTTGAGTTATGTAAATCGAATTTAGTCTGATACAACACCACGATAATATTGGAGATTGCTGAAAGAACGCGAAAACATACCACGTACGCTTATAGAACTCACTTTAAGGCGCGATTGGATGAGTACATACATGATGAATTATACCTAAAATGATGTATACAGATGTAAAATATGTTGTATTACATATAAAAATATATGTGTACAAAGCTCATCCTAAATATGAAATATAATATAAAGAAGTAATTAAAAATTTTGGAATTTTGACAAAATTCACTTCTTATTGGTCCCCATTTTGGTACCGCCATGTTGAATAAAATAAATTTTTAGCATATTTTTCAAGTGCAAGTAACAGGAACACGTTTTAAATAGTTTTTACGATAATAGCAGTATGTTGTTATAGAAGATATTACTAAAGAAGAAAAAAAATACCATTTAAAAAATGTAGTTTTTTAAAAGTTTTGTAAAAATCTTGTAAAAAGTACAACTTTTGGCAAATTTTCTCAATGCCATTCGAAAGAGCGACTCTGAAAACCTTAGGATTGGTACTTTTAATACAGAAAATTTTTCGTGAGAAAATAATAGACTGAACTCAAGATAAATACTCAGCACATTTGGGCGTTAAAGGTTTAAGAATATTTTATGATTGATAAAGTTTGTTGTATACGCGTACAGTATCGTGCTGTTACAATTTTAATTTTTGTTTCTTTTAACATATTTTAATATTTTTCTAATCATTTTTCAGATTATGTTAAACTGTCAATTTTTATGCAGTGTTTTTGACTTTATTATATTTTTATGTTTTATTTTATTGAAATAAAGGGATGTTACTCCCTTTAACAAATTAATTGAAATAAATTAATACGATATAATATATGCATAGAGAAATGCAAATGATCAATAGAACAAGGTTCGATGGTTTAATTGTTACATAAGTTTTTTTTTTTTTTTTTTTTTATTATTATTTAACGTCGCCATGTTTGTGCTTCCATGTGGTGCTAATCGACGACGGGGGTCTGCGGTGTGTTTGTAAACAAAGCACATGTAATTTTTACAGAGGTGCTTGTATCAATCGGCAGAGACTAGGATTCGAACCCGGGTCACCGGCGTGGGAATCCGACACTCTACCGACTGAGCCGCCGCAGGCCCCGTTACATAAGTTATTAATACAATCGTATGTATATATTAACGGCAAAATTAAAATTATTTGAAGTTAAGATAAATTCAGCAATAAAAATTTGAAGATTAATTATGGGCATACATTTTACTACGGTAAAAGTTACAAATCATACAAAGTAATTATATCCGAAGTTATAGAAATAATCAGCGCCTGTAATTTCTTTAGGTTAAATTTTTAATGTATGCAAAATACTTTTACTTTTGATTCTACTTGCAATTTGAAGAATTGATTATTTTTGTTTAAATTTCTCGCATTAGTCAGCTGGGCTTCTCGTCCTTTTCTCTCTTCAAAAACCACTATTTTCTAACAAATTTCCTAAAATATTGCTCATATTTGACAAACACATTCCCACAGGGCCGAGAAGAATAGTCGATTTCTCGAAGTGCGTTAAGATACGAAAGAAATTTTATTCTCAATGCGTTTGAAAACAAATCGACTTCCCTTTCCCATATGCCAATCCATCCAAGGTACCGTTACGGACCCAGTTCCTGATCAGAACACAATTCCTGATCATTTTCTTACATAAAATATTACTTTAAACTTGTTGCTGCAAAAACTTTTTTGAAGATTGCAGATATAACTATCTACTATTTAGATGTTCCTGTTCGAAGTCTAAAAAGTTTCATTGTAATTGGCTTTTATGGAAATCAGAGTTGATCAGGAATTGCTCTTATCTGATCAGGAACTGGGTCCGTGACGGTACAGCGCTGCAAACTTTCAAATTGTGCAAATCCAATTGTCTCCAACTCTCCCCTTTTTTCAGAACTGAGCATCAGACGACTGGAGAGAGGCTCGACCCTGGTAACGGCGATCCCCAAGGACGCCAAGACGATCCTGCAGATGCCCCGGGGCAATCTCGAGTGCGTCCAGCCGCGAGCCCTGTCCCTGGCCATAATCGGCGGCTTCATCGACGCCCTCGACTACCTCAAGGCCTTCGACCTCATGCGCAAGCAGCGCATCGATCTCAACCTGCTGTACGATCACAGTCCCGTGGCGTTCGCGGAGAACGCCGAGAAGTTCGTGCACGACGTGAAGAATCCGAGCTGGCTGAGCTTGTTCCTGACGGACCTGAAGGACGAGGACGTCACCAGGACGACCTACTCCAGTAGCTACGGGGAGAGGAGGTCGGGGACGAGCGTCGTCGCGGGCAAGGTCGAGGCGGTTTGCGACTCGATGAGGCGGATCATGGAGCAGAATTCCAACGACTTTATACAGGTGAACGATCGCTTGTTCGTTGTGAACTTGCGAAACGCGAGTTTTGCGTTTGTTTTTGTACGAGCTTTGCAGGCGATGCTTGTGATTGTGCATTGTGTTGCTTGAAAGTATTTGCGGTCATTTGAAGCGATTAAAATGTTCATTGTTTTGTACGATTCAGCGTTCGCGGCGAAGATTAACGCGACTCAGGAACCCAAATTAATCAAACTTTGTAAACACGTAAAATAGCTCTTGAATTTGAATCATTTTCGCAAACCTTGGAATAGCGTTAATCTACGTCACAAGTCCCCGAATCGCGTTACTCTTCGCCACAAACGCAAAATCACGATATTCTTCACAACAAATTAAAACGCGTTACTCTTCGTATAGGACGTCGTATATATACAAAATTTACGTTATATACGAAAAGTGTGTAAATTCAGTCAAAAGATGTTCAATGTTTAAATTAACTTGTGCCAGTGAAAATTTCCCATCGAATTCTCGCTATAAACATTGCCCAAAAGAAATATCCAAGAATCCACAATAATCAGCCACGTTAATACTTTTGCACTTTCCCGCATGCACAGCCCATCCTCATAAGCCTGGTGAAGAACCAAAACAAGGCCGGCCTGGAGAACGCCCTCAACAAGATAAAGGAGCTGCGCGCCCGCGAGGACAAGGACAAGCAGGACTTCTCGTCGGAAGAAGCCCTCAAGTACCTCCTCTACATGGTCGACGTCAACGTCCTCTACGACATAGCCCTGGGCATGTACGACTTCGAGCTCGTCATGTTCGTCGCGCAAAAGTCCCAGAAGGACCCAAAGGAGTACCTGGCCTTCCTCAACAGCCTCAACGACTTCGAGGAGAACTACAGGAAGTTCACGATCGACGGCTACCTCAAGCGCTACGGCTCCGCTCTGGAGCACATAGCTAAGCTTCCGGATAGGTTCGACGAGTGCGTGTTCTTCATACAGTGCCACGAGCTGTACAGCAAGGGATTGAAGCTGTTCAATAGCAAGACCGTTGAATACAAGAAGATCGCCGTGTGTTACGGGAAGTTCCTGATGGGGAAGGCGAAGTATCGAGAGGCTGGGATCATGTACACCAAGGGGGAGAATTACGCGGAGGCGTTGAACGCCTTCAAGCAGGCCAACAGCTGGCAGGACGCCATTGTTACCGCTATTAAATTAGATTTAAGGTAATGAGAGGCAGATTTTTTTAACCTGGTTCAAAACGAAAAATCGTAGAAAAGTGCATAAAGTGTATTTATTTCAGAACTTTGGCAATGTTTTTTTAAATATTTTCATAAATTATATTTAATTATACTCAAAAAATCTAATTTTTAATTAAAAAATTTGCTTATAAGAATAAAACTAACTTTCTGAAATTTATCTTCAAAAAATATGTAAATTCACGCTGAGTATGTAAAAATTAAAATTTGAATGAAACTTTTGTTAATTTTTAAAATATTACTATAAAAACGGTAATAAGCCTGTACTATACTCTGTGTACTATTTTCCGACAACGAGCCGCCATGTTGATTGCCGGAGTCATATTGCCAATTAATGTTGTCGTTTTTGATGTTATATTAATGAGATATTGCAATTCAACTTACGTCTGTTTATGAATCTAGAAATATAGCATTCTGTATGTTTAAAAATGAGCGCCTCACGCTTTTAGTTTTACTTATATTTCAACTCCACTAAAAACGTTCATACAAAAAAGGTTTTATAATTTTATTTCATCGGTGACGCCATTGTCCTTCTGCTATCCGAATCATCTACGCTGAAAGTTTTAACTTCGTAGCTTACCGAAAAGTAGATGACAAATTTATTATTTTATTTGATTGGTAATTCAAAGTAAAATTGTAAAATTTAGGTTTTATCGACAAAAAGAAAGTTAATTTTTAATTATTGTTACAGTGGCCCGCAATTAACCGAGTTATACGAGGACTTGGTGACTCGGCTCTTGGACGACAAGAGGTACGAGGAAGCCGCGGTGATTCTGTCGAAGCGCTTGAACAGATTCGAAGACGCGGTGGCGACGTTGTGCGAGGGAAGACAGTGGCATCAAGCATGGTCGGATGCCTACTGCATGAATCGAGAGGATCTGATTGGTATGAACGCATATTTTTATTATACGGAACTATTTTATCGAACGACAACAAAAAGGGTGTCCAGCGCACTCGGAAAGCCTGGAAGTATCGGGGAATAAAAATAACTCTGAAAATATCCGGGATTGACGAGGAATTGTTTTAGATTTACATACAAATGCAACTCTGTTGAAATTTTGAATTCCGTTATAAAATCGTAGAAATCATTTTATGAATACTGCACAGTGCGAAATTGACTTCTTTTTTAAAACGAGCTATTTGAACTCTACTTCAAACGAGTAATTCTAAATTTTTATTTTTAACATAACTTATCCAAGTTTGAAAATTTAAAACAAGTTATGATTGAATATACAAGTTGATATGTAATAAAAAAAAATTTTCAAGAAATACTGGTAAGCGATTGTTGCACTCTTATAAAAGTATGTATTAATTACAAATTTTGTTATTAAACTAAAAGCAAATTTAACGAAAACATAAAAATATACACTTAACAAAAGAATGAGATTAGATTCGGTTATATACTAATATGCACAAGCTACACGGTATAGATAATTATTATAAAAAATTACTACGCATTATCAAAAGTATTATTATTTATTCTCACGGGTACGTCGCACGTACAAACAAAGTTCTTCTGAAAAGAAAATAATACATAATTGATTAAAAATATATTTTATTTCTTATTCTGAACACGTAATATGCGGTGTAATTAGCGCAAAGAATCATTAATTACCAAAATTTATCATTACAAAACATATTCAATAAATAAATAAACAAACAAATATTATAATCTACTTCCACCCTACAAATCTTCTGAAAATAATTTATCAAGCCCAACGCTAGACACCGCCCACTTACACCCAACACACATAAATGCCCATCAGTTCCCAGTGTAAACAGCCCTATTCTACACCTCCCTCAGAGACCCACGTGAAGCCGGGCATCCTGGACCACGCCGAGTTCACGCTCTCCCAGCTGCGCCAGCACAAGCAGGACTTCGAGAAGCACAAGACTCGGCTGTCCGTCGTCCGGGGCCTGGCGGCGGCGCGCGATCTCGCCCTGCGCACCCAGCTCGACCTCCTGGACCTCGACGAGTCCACCGGGGTCAGCGGCACCGAGCGTCCCGGCGACCTCAGCGATCTCATAAGCGACACGACGAGCGTCGCCGGCTCGACTCTCTCGCGCAGCTCCCAGTCCTCCAGGAGCACGGGCAGGAGCTACAGGTCGAGCAAGAACAGGAGGAAGCACGAGAGGAAGCTCCAGAGTATCAAGGAGGGGAGCGCCTACGAGGACCTGGCGCTCATCAGGACCCTGCATCAACTCGTTGCCCAGGCTTACAGGCAGAGAGGTATTCAGGGGCTTTGGCCTTGGAGGGGATATGTATGTATGTGGACTTTTGGATGTGTACTTGTTTGAGAAGTGGGCGTCTCGATTTCTGGAGTGTGCACTAGTCGAGGAAGTGTAGCATGGAAATTTGGCATGGGAGTTTTGGATCTCGGAGGTCTTGCTAGGTACTGATCGATGCTTTTTTCTTGTTCATTTGGGGTAATCGAATTGAGGTTGTTTAAGGACATCAATTGAGGCTGCTTTAAATCAAAGTTCCTACTAATTGGAGTATTTGCCAATCGCTTTTACGATGTTTTGATGTTTTAGTTACAAATGCACGCAATCTCAGAATTGACGAATTGTTTTATTGTTTCTGGATAGAAAAAAAGAAGAATTTTCTTAAGGTTTTTGTAAAGGAATGTTTAATGTTCCATTTCAAATGATAATTCATTTATTTACTTTGTATTGATGTCTCTATCGGTATGTTTAGAAAATCACTTGGATAACGGTCTTACATATCCAGCTCAAAAAATGTTACCGACCCACATTTGAGCTCTTACCCAAGCACTATATTTTAATAGTTCTTTAATAGATATTAAATTACCTAATCTTTCGCCTAAAAGTATATTTTCGAATTTAAATTTTTAAAAAATGTTGAGCATCGAAATACGTGAATTTGCTTATTATCTTGATGTTTCATCAGCTATTCCTTAAGAAAAAATATGATTAAAAAATATTAATTATTATCACGGTTTTACATGACGCGAGGCTATGTTGTACATACAGTACTCGATTCTTGAAATCCATTAATTTCATTAATATTCACGCTATGTATTATTTGTGTTCATGATATGTACTTAATTAAAAGATTTTTGTTGCTGATGTAATTTCAAGTTGTAAAACGTAACGTTATACTTTATAAATCACAGACAAGACATCTCCTGTATATAAGTATAGGAGATCTCTTGATTTACTTCCTACACAACCAAATACACGTAGTACACACTGAAAAGAACATTTTAAAATAATACAATCATCTCATTGGCGAATACGAAAAACATGAAAGTCTTTTTAAATAATTTATTATTTGATTTATTCGATTTGTGTTAATAAGGAATATAATTATAATTACTGTCTATTTTTAGATGAAGTCCGATCCATAGCTGAGATGCTTCTATATATAAACAGTGATCACCTAGCCGAAGAATTATACAAATTGATGAGTGAATTTTTGGGGGATATTTACAAAGGCAAGCGTGAAATTTGGCCTCCAGCCCCAGAAGTTCAAAGTCCCGATAGCGATGAGCCCAGCAGTGCTACTAGTACAATCCTACCATCTCCGAGAACTATACCACCAAATTTGATAGGTAAGCATTTTGCTTCTGTGCACTTATTCTGTAGTTAAGATGCACTAAATGAAATATTTATTGATTTCAGAGCCACAACTATTGCATCCACCAGAAGAGACTCCAAGTAACTGGAAATTAGATATATTTAAGGATTCGTCAAAATAAGATAATATGTGGTCGGAAAATGAATCATTGTTATAGGTTTTGTACTTGATCTTTAAATACGATATTAGAAGAATTAATTTTTTTTTTAATTTTTTTGCACAAAAAAATTATATTGACTAGATAGTTAATATATGTGATTTATATTATTAGGTGACTACCTATTAATATAGTAATATTATGAGAAATTACTGTTAATTCATCATAATAAAAGAAAAATATATGAAACAATTTCTTACGCTTTTTATTTACAAACATACAATATTTTACACAAGATGATTAGACGACTTCTTACGCACTGAAACGTGTTACTTCGCTCATTTTAATATATTAAAAGATGAAAGATAAAACTATACAAAATTAGCGTTTTAAAAACTAAGCTGTAAATGAGAATGAATTTTGCCATTGTAAGTTTTTCCAATCACAATTTATTGTATTCAAGTTTCTTTGAAATTAATGCGGCCTTCTAACTATAAAATATTAATTTTTCTTACCTACTTTTTTGTATTGTTTAATGAGCATGGACTTTAAAAAATGATGCATTCAAAAGATCCGTGTGATTGCATAACAAATATTTTTATCAAAATATTTTTCCTACGTTATATATTGCGTGAAGAATAATGTGCATCGGGGCCAGCGGTGGCTCAGTCGGTACAGTGTCCGATTCCCATCCCGGTGTCCCGGGTTCGATTCCTAGTCTATGCCGTAGATTTTGATACAAGCACCTCCGTAAAAGCTGCACGTGCTATGCTTAACACACCGCAGACCCCCGAGTCGTTTAGCACCATATGGGAGCACGAATATAATGACGTTAAAAAAAGAAAATAATAATGTGTATGAAAATAAAGGTAGTTGATAATACCATTATATTTTGATTAAATATGTACCGTATAGTAAAATGGATTAACATAAATAAAATAAAATTAACTATAAGCGCTTTGATCCCCGTAAAGATATGAATTTAAGTCGTATTTTAAGCAAAGATTTTATGAAATCGATTTAAATCACGATCATGGTAAACACGTGCTATGATCGTATGGGGTATCCATTTTCGTCCCGTGGTGCGTATCACTGGTTAAAAAAACTTATGACATCTGATAAGACCTGGGTTCAAATTCCGGAGAAGACAGGATTGACTTTTTGATCTCATCCTGTTTTATCCGAACGTATTCGAAAATAACCAAGTTTGTATTGATTTGGATATGACCATATGAAATAGGTTTCAAAATCCGGATAAATTCGGATAAGATCATATAGGTTTATTTTACAATCCGGTCTTATAAGTATTTTTAACTAGGGATACTATTTTTCACCATACCCGGGCCGAAAATGACACATTTCAGTTTTAGAGCCGGGAGGAAATGTGGTACTTTCGGTCGGAGTATGATGAGAAGCTACAATTTTATGTAGCGTATGATTTTCTTTGATCATATCACACTGACAAAGGTGGTTTCTTTACATGCATGGATTGCTGATATCAGAGCTTTGATGCTTTTGCGCGTAAATATGACCCTATCGTATAATTAGAGGGCACTAGGAGCGGGGTCACGGCGCCTATCAACATCTATTGTCACATTACATATACTGTATAAGGATTTATTACCTACTTATAATGGTGAAATCTAGTGTACAACCGAAATTAAAAAAGTGTACTTAAGTCGGTTTTCCGGTTCGCCACAGATATATATATATATATATATATATATATATATATATATATATATATATATATATATATATATATATATATATATATATATATATATATATATATATATATCTGTGGCGAACCGGAAAACCGACTTAAGTACACTTTTTTAATTTCGGTTGTACACTAGATTTCACCATTATAAGTAGGTAATAAATCCTTATCCCACTAGCCACCGAGTGGCGGCATTAAGGGGCAGGACGTTGAGCCTGGCTCGATGTATAAATCGCCAGTCGCAGAAGCGGGTATTTCTACCAGTGCGAAGGAAGTGGTTAGAGACCGGATTCCTCCGCACGACCTCGAGAACCTTGCCTTGATCTGGTTTGGCAAGGAGTGAGCCCACGTAGTGCTGCACCAACTCGCGGCGCAGCGCGCCAGTGACCCTGGATCTTTGGTCGGGCGAGATACAACTTCTACCCCCGAGCTCCAATACAAACCCCTCGGTGTCCGAGTGCCAGCGCCACCGCAGCCCGATTTTGGTGTTTAGTCTCGTAGCTGCGATGCGTACCTTGGCCCAGAATGATGTGCGGGCCGATGACCGGGGCAGATCTAAGTCCCCAGAGAGGTACCGGGCCATATCGATGTTGCTGGCCGGTTTTCTCAACCTCTCCGAGGTAGTCTTCCTCAACAGACTTTTGGCTAATTGACTCACGGTGGTATCGCCTGCGTACAAGATTTTGTAGGCATGCGCCACCGTGAGCAGATCATATAGATCAGCCAGTGGGAGTAGTCCCCCGCCACCCTGATTGGGTGGAAGGTATACCAACTCCGCACTGGCTCGTTGAGGAAGACTTAGCCAGCTTTTGGCCAGCCGTCGGATGTTCCTATCTGCCTCGGTCAGGTACTCTTTCTCTACCGTGGCTCCCTGCATAATAAAGTCGAGACGCGGCAAGAGAAAAGTTCCCACCGCGTCTAACTTTTGCCAGGGTGCCAGGAGAGAGTTATTGATGCGCTCGGCATCGGACAGTAGCTCTTTTAGGGTGTTAATGGGGGTTTGTTTTATTTGGTAGCCCGTGGGTATGCCAAGATGGGTATAGGCCTCTTCGGACCTGAGTGCAGGGATAGGCTCCCCTTGAACGAGGAACTCGGTCGGTAGGACCTCCTGCTTGTTGGAAATGTGCATAGTAGCACACTTTGCAGGATTAAATGTAAGTCCTACCACCCGAGCCCCTCGTTCGGCTGCTTGTATCAGCCTCCGCATCGCTCTCGGGGAGTCAGCCACGATTGCCACATCATCGGCATAGGCGAAGATGGTGTATAGCCTACCCTCGAACATATAACCCTCGTCTGTCCTGGTCATACAACGAAGTACGACCTCCAGACTCAGGTTGAATATGTCGGGGCTTAGTGGGCTTATCAAGCCCTATGTTATAGTTTGTGCTGAATCTTGGAACCTTCAGCATAAAGATTATTATAATTTACTAGGATATCATATATACTATAATGAAAGTGATATAAACAATTCAGACTGTGTCGTTGTATATATAAGGAAAAAGGTTATTCACTCCACTGTGGTAATAGAAATTGATAGATTAAAATTTCTTAATACAATTATTTATTTAAACAATAATAGTAAGCTTGAAATGTCAGCTATATATAGATGTCATGATCTGCCCGGTACAGAATTTAATCTGAATCTAAAAAAATATTTACAACAAAAGCGAAATAGTAAAAATTGCTTAATAATAGGTGATTTTAATATTAATATTTTAAAATACAATACAATAAGTGAGGAATTCTTAAATAATCTATTAGAGAAAGGATATTACCCTGGTGATTTAAATATAACAAGACCAAATGAGAATAACAATAGTGGGAATGTATCATGCTTTGACAATATATTTATAATATCAGAATACAAAATTTATAAACTATTAATGCCTATGCCAGATCATTATCCTCTGTTCATAGACATATTTAACTTATTATAATTATACAAAACTTTTTAACATAGCAAGATTAAAAAATTGGAATACATACAAATCAATGCAAGCTCCAAATGAAGCTATAAACTCAATAATAAGTGATATCCAAAACTGTTTAGAAAAGGCAAAATATAAGGTAAAATCTAATGGTAAACATACACCAAGAAAAAATTGGATTACAAATGCCATAATGAAATCATGTGAAAAATAGGAATTACTACATAATCAAATGAAAAGCAATTCAGATAACACAGAATTAAAAAATGAATATAAAAATGATGTTAAAACTCTGAATAAAGTAATTTTAGATTCTAAAATGAAGCATGAAAGATATATGGTTAATGCCAATAGTAATAATGGTAGACAGTTATGGAGAGTGATAAATTCTAAAATTGGCAAAGAAAATGAGAATAGAAATATCATTAGTCATATACGTAATGAAAATGGTAAAAAAATAAATTAACTTATTGAGATAGCTAGGAATATGAATAAATTTTATAGTCATATAGGCGAAAATCTAAGTAACAAAATTATTAAACCAAAATATGAAACTAAAGAATGGTGGAGTTGATAAAATTAACACAAATACAATCCAAATAGTACCTACTCGGATAACAGATATTCTTGCACATGTTTAAACTTATCACTGTTATTATTGTGAGTATTATGTACAGACATAAAAATACCTGAATAAATAGATATATTATTTATTTTCATTAGAAACTTCTATTTTGTTACATCTTAAGGCAACGCATCTTTATATGTAATATAAAATGGTAGAAAACTTATTTATATATATCTGAAAGGTTTGATGGATTTCTAAACGAATAAACTGTATTGTTTCATTATTTATAAGCTTGTAAAATATATAAAGACACTTTATATTTACAACTTATGTGTGTCAGGTTACCTCGCACATAATATTTTCGCCTTTGCTCGCACATAACAATTCCACCTTTCCCCGCGCATAACATTTCCATATATTTTTTTTCTCTATAGAGACTATTAAGGGGATGTCGGAGCTTGCATGCCGTTACGTAGTTACCTACAATTTCATATTTTTCAGTCTCATTCAATTTTTAATTTTTTTTTTCAATTATCTCAATTGTCCGGTGTTCGTTAAGTAGATTGGAATAATGTAAAATTCAATGCAAGAATCTGTATTCGGCTCCAACCTCCCCTTAAGAGAGAAGGGAGAGAGAAATTTTGTTTGAATTGTTTTATGTGGGCCGTTCCTTGCGGTACTGCAAAGCAAGGTCGACCCGCGGCGGAGTCGGAGCAAGCCCCAGACACTCCACCATGTTCCAAAAATCAGTTCGATATTCTGGCTCCTCAATGAGGAGCGTATCAGATATCAAGCTGATAAGAACAGATACTACACTTTGATCTTAGCCAATAGGCCGAGAAGCGATACTGAAACGTCTTTTTCCGTTCCTTTTAACACTTTTAAAACGCTCTTTTAGTTGTAGAATGCGCTCCGCCACCTAGCGGTCGCTAGCGGTAGGTAGCGCGCTCGGTGCGGTGCACATGCGCCGTCCAGCAGTCTCAGCGCTCCACCTTTTGGGCGCTCTATTTGAATGCTCAGGAGCTATTTTCTTTATATCACATACATTTGCAGCAAAATTATTATTTAAAATATTAGAAATATCATTTTTGATTGAAAATTACTAAAAAATCATTGAGTAGTAATTTTCATGTATTTAATTCAAAAGTTCATATGTATATCATACAGATTTTTGAGTAATTTAAATTGGTGCATGTTACTTTAAATTAAGAAATAACAATTATATTAAGACGTGTTAATTTATAAAACAACTGCCAATTAATTAAAAAAAAAATTTAACTAAAAATTGTGAAGTTAATTTTTGAGAAAAAACTTGAATTTTTAAGTAATTTGGGTTATTCGGATTAAATGCTATGAGGGAACAAAAGATTGAAGAAGTACTATTTTTTATCACTTTCAACTTTAGGCCTGATTTTAACCATATTATTTACCATAAATAATAACATTTTTGAAAATTTTTATATTTTTTTATGAAATTACGGTACCCGCTTCCCTTTATGTAATTATTTCATCGTGAAGTCTTAATTTATGTGGAAATATAAAACATCTCACAAATACAAAAATTACATTTTTCCCGAAATCAAATCGTAACATTTTTCTCTCTAGTACATCACATATGTATTTATACTTTTCAAACTATAACTCGAGCTCGCCAACACCGAAAAACTACCAATCTTTCCCCTATTACTGCTCAGGCGATGATGCTGCTGCTGCTGCTGATGATCGAGATAAGCAGGAGAAGACTGCTGTTGGTGCATGTGGCTGGAGCTGAGGTCCTGGTGGTGGTAGAGCTGGCCGTTGGCGTGATGATACTGGCCTGCGTCGCCAAAAGTGGCGCCCTACTACGGGTTATACTATAGCAGATACTATAGAGTAGGGTGCCACTTTTGGCGACGCAAGTGCTCGCTCTGTGTTTTGAGGAGGTTTGGGGGTGGGATTTGAAGTTTGATTAGTGGTTCTTGAAGAAATTGGAGGTATAACGATGTAATAAGTTAATGTAGGACTTCACTAATTTTTAATTAAGAAATGGAATTTAAATAAAATTTTGATTTTTTTGTTTGTTTGTTAGAATTAACATTTTCTATTTTGTTTGTTTGTTAGAATTAACATTTTCTATTTTGTCGTTTTTATGTAGAATGGCGTAAAATAGTCAGGTCGTATTTATTGTTTTTACTTAAAGAAAAAACTATTGCAAAAGTTACAGACGTTGCAAGTTTCAGTGTTTCTTTTGTTTATTTTTATTCTTCTCTATCAAATGGGCCAATACCCTGTGAGGTAGGGAAAACTTGACAAACTAATGTGATATGCTGGGAGAAACGGCTATTTCTCTCGATTTCAAAATTTCTAGTATTTTATCTATTGTCAGTGTTTGAATTTTTATTTGGTCAAATTAAACCCTTACGGTAGAAGGCTAAAAGAAAGTCGAGGGAATATAAAAATGAACTTGCAGAAATTTCTTCAAATTAAAATAACTTTTACGGTGTGATATGCTTGAAGAAACAGCAATTGTTGTCGTTATCGAATTGTCTCATATTTTATCTAATGCCAGTCTTTATATTTTAATTTGTTCAAATGAATATAAAACCGAACTTATAGATATTTTTTCAGGCCGCTGGAATCAATTTTACGGTGTGATATGCTGGTAGAAACTGCCATTTTTTTCGTTTTCGAATTTTTCCGTATGTCAATTCAATAGTGATACAGACGGAAAGTTGAATAGAAGGGTCCTGGGGTTTCTAACCCTGTTAGAAAGTTGTTTTGAGTAACGTATAGTAACATATCAAATTATACGGAAAACAAATTTTTGGTCAAACCCATAACGGGCAAGTGTACACTCAACGTTAAAAAATTCTGGTCGAATTTATTAGATTTTTTTTTAAATGCTACAAATTCATTGGATCGAAAGCTCGTTTTCTATAACCTCCTTGGAGGATTTAATGAAATTCGACCAGAATTTTTTAAAGTCGAGTGTGCATTTTCATACGTGTTGATGTGAAAAATCTAATTGAAAGAGATATCAATTTTTTTAATGAATTCTTGAACTCGTATGTATACGTATAAAAGTGCGTTAAAGTGTATAAAAGTGCATAAATGCGCGTAGACATGGATGAGAGAGCATTATTATTTATGTGCATGCATTCTTATAAATTTTCAAAATTACCGATTCAGAAAACATAAACATTCATGCTTGTACAAATTTATGAACAATTATGCACGAGTGTGCTTAATTATATTCATGAACTTTCATGAACACGCATGAATGTCTATGATCATAACTAATTAATTTTATTTTACTCCTTTAACGTTCTCATTTGTTAAGTTCAATCTCCATCAGCGATTATAGTAGACCGGAACAACGAGTTGTGAATTCGTTGCCGATAAAAATTGACCCAACGCGGTATCAAACTCGCGCCCTTGAGGCCGAATGTGTATCAATCAGGTAAGTCATGCACCTTAACCAGTAGAGCCACGGAGGATCCCAAAACATTCATTGGATATTGGGGAATTCGAACAACGTTCGATATGAATTAGTTTACATCGCGTGTACAACTTAGCCCTGATATTCGTATTCGACGGGATTTGGGATTGACCGGCGGCTCGTTACGGATATATAGATAGGTGTGCACAGAAAAAGTGAATTGTAAGAAAATTATAGAATCCAAAAACCATGAGATTCTTAGATAAAGAATTTATACTTATGTTCGATTTGTTTTAATGAGTAACGTAATTACTATTGTTTATTTTTAGATAAAGTCCGAACCATAGCAGAGATGATTTTATACATAGTGATAAAGATAAACTATAGCAGAAGAATTGTACAAATTGATGAGTGAATCTTTGAAGGACATTCACAAAGGCAAGTGTGAAATCTGACCTCCAGCTCCAGAAGTTCAAAGTTCCGATAGCGATGAGCCCAGCTGTACTAGTACAATCCTACCGTCTTCGAGAACTATACCACCAAATTCGATAGGTAAAGATTTGGTCTGTGTACTTATTCTATAATTACACTCGACTAAATAGAAAAGGTATTGATTTCAGAGCCACAGTTATTCCATTCAACAGAAGAGAAACCAAGTAACTGGAAATTAGATAAATTTAACAATTCTTCAAAGTAAGATATGTGGCTAAAAGTTAATCATTGTTATAGGTTTTGTACTTGATCTTCAAATACATTATTAAAAGAATGTAATTTTTTAAATATATTTGCACAAAAATGTATAATGACTAGTTAATTGACCAGTTAATATATGTGATTTATATTATTCGGTGATTACCTACTTACATAGAGATATTATGAGAAATTATTGTTATTTCAAAATAATAAAAATTAGATAAAAAAATTTCTTTAACGCTTACGCTTTTTATTTACAAACATAAGATATTTTACACAAGACGATCAGACGATTTCTCACACACTTTAACGTGTTCGTTCACTCATTTTAATATATTAAGAGTTAAAACTATACAAAAATTAGCATTTTAAAAACTAAGCTGTAAATGAGAATGAATTTTGTCATTGTAAATTTTTCGAATCACAATTTATTGTATTGCGAATATAAGTATATTTTGCTTTCGCAAAAAGTTTTTTTTACACTAATTCGGTCTTCTAACTACAAAATATTAATTTTTCTTGCCTACTTTTTTGTATTGTTTAATGAGCATGCACTTTAAAAAATAATACATTAAAAAAATCAGTTTGATCGCATAACAAATATTTTTATCAAAATATTTTTCCTAAATCATATACTGCGTGAAGAATAAATGTGTATCGAAATAAAAGTAATTGATAATAGTGCCTAAATACAAAAACCTTCGTAATTACCATTATATTTTGATTAAAATATCTGACTATACTAAATAAAGATATTACTAAATTTATGTTGAAAATAGATAAAAATATTAAATTATCACGTAAAAATCATCAAGCATTTTGACAATTAGAAAATTGACGTTCAACAGTCATTTTCTCGTAAGGGCAGTGATTAAAAACAGCAATTGGTAAGATGCATTATGGAATAAAGTGATAACAAGACAGCCATACATGTTAGGATCATTTAAACACGATAATTTGAATCGAACTATTTTTCTAACAAATTGTTTTTTTTTTATGTATATAATTTATCAAAAACATTAAATTGTAATAAAGTTTAACAGTAGTAAAATAAAGTATAGAAAGGTTTATTAAAAAAATATTAAAAATATTGTTAGAATAAATACACGTATGGCTGTCGTAAAGTAATTCAGAAATCTACATTAATGAATTATTAAAAAAAAATCGTATTTTGAATAATAAAAAGAAAGCTCAGAATGAGAAAGAGCGTTCCTTGGAATTTTGGCACAAAGAAGAGTATCTCGCTGGGGGGCGTTCTATTGAAGAATTTTGTTGCTTTTCGTTTTTGTATAATGCTCTCGAAACGGCAGCAACAATGTCATTCGATAGGGGAGGGAGGGTCGGATATACATCCTCATGCATCGCAGCTACATATGTTCATACACTTCATTGTACTATCTTACAAAAAAGGTAATAAAAATGAAAATCTATTCGTTCCTGTGATTCGCCAAGGCGGCCAAAGTCGGCGACTTGAGCTCGGGACGGAGACTGATCTTCATATGCTTGGGGTTCGTGTACTTCCTCCGCGCCGCCTGGTACTTGCTCTTCTCCGCGGTGAGCATGATCGCGGAGACCTCCTTCACCACGGGCAACACTTCGCACAGCTTGTACGTGCTGTAGTGCACCAGGGTCTTCGTCCAGATGAGCTCACCTTCCTGGAGGGCGTCGTTGCCCAGCAAACTGCAATTACAATTACAAATCAATATTACTCAATCACTAAATTTTTATATTACTCATTAGAACATCTATGATTTTAGCATAGGCACCAAAACATTTTACTTTTATACTTATGCAATAATTCTCTCTTTTGTAAACTAATTAAGTCTCAACAGTCATCACATCACAGTACCTATTGGCACTGAAATAGCTGAAAGGGGGACCATTTTTTCGAAAATAGGGGACTTATAGAGGACAATAATGCTTATATGTAAGGATAATAAATTAATAAACAAATATTATAAATAAAAAATTATTACGCATTATAGAATAAATATTAGGTGAAAAATAGCAATTTATAAAAAAGAAAGAGTTTACATGAATAAATAATCATCGTATAACAAATTGTTTACAAATTAGTAAAACAAACTTTAGCGCATTAAAAAAATCTGTAGTACAATTTTTCTTATTTTGGTGTATATTTGTAAAAAAAAATATTGTTGAAGTGAAAACTTAAAAAATGTCATCGCGAAACGTGCACCAAAGAAGGCGGTTTTTGACCTATTTTTTACCTATTTTTTACCTATTTTTATCCTATACAATGAAATTACATGTTATTTTTACATATTACATAACACTGTAAAATTTGGCTGAACTAGAAATTAAACTGCTAAAGTTAGATTCTCGAGCCGTCTATATCCTCAAGTACAAAAAATGTAACCGAATTAATAAAATAATTTAAGATTAACCCTTTACCACCGAGGTGGCGTATGTGAGACTCCACTCAAAATTCAGTCATTTATAACTTTATCAATATTATATTTCCAGCCCTAAAACCTTTTTGTAAATTCATTAAATATAATTATAGTTATTATGTCAAATTTAGGAGCTATATAAAATTAATTAGTTTAAAAAGTTATAAACAATTTAGGCATAAAAAATGGAATAAATGAAAATGGAAGACTTAAAGAATTATATTTCTTTTTACCAATAACTGTTTGTTTTGAAAGATTTACACGTTGAATGAATATCAATTTATATTATGTATATAAATTGATATTAGTGAAATTTCGCCACGGGCTCTCACAGCCGCCTCGTCGCGGCTTAAGTTACTAAATTTCACCTTCGTAGTGAAGGGTTAAATTGATTCAATATATTAAAAAGATTATACGATTATACCACAACTAACCCCTAATTGAATTATAATGGTTACAACGTATTTTCACGGATTCGTTAATACATATGTTTAAGGGGAGGTCCTGTTGAAATTTTAGTTTACTAATAGATAAATAACCGGGGCTCGGATAACATTTCTTTTGCATTTTGAGTTTTATTTCCCGATTTAAAAAGCATTGAGTCAAATTCAGACGATTGATTGTTTGGAATGTCGGGAACCTGCAAACAAATTTTTGAGCCCAAAATATTCGAATCTGGACGAATTGTTTGAGTTTTAGTGCGCGGTCGGGTTTGCTCAAACGCTTAGCTTTGATTTACGATCTGCATGATGCATCTTTCAATTATTTTTGTATTCTGACAAGCAGTTAACATTTGTCGTATAATTTAATATGAACGCTCGCATTTACAGCTAATTTTGCTTAAAAAATGGGTTGAAAGTCAATACTGCTGCTATCATTGAAAAAACTCGAGTATAGCTTTTGAAGCAAAATTTTATCATATCAAGCTGCAGATGTGAGCAGTCTTATTCAGTTAATTGATTGTCAGAATACAAAGATAATTGAAAGAAGCAATTATTCCTTACATCATTCCGAAAATTCAATCGTACGGATGTGACCCAATGTTTTTTAGATCATAAAATAAAATTCAAAATGCAAAAATTTAAAATGGCGGAAATGAATTATTTTTATTTTTTTAAATACACCATCTTATTTATTGTGGAAAACTAGATTAAAAAAATGTATGCGACCCCCAGTCATTTTTCTATTTGAAATTACATCCATGCCTCCCCTTAAAGCCCATGAGATATCGACTTGGTTTCTGTTTGCAATAGTCAGCTTTAAAATTGTCTCAAAACAGAATAGATAAATTATCTTTTTCAGTTAGTTGTACGATATATTAAAACATTCATCTTTCTACATTGTACAGGTAAATTCAATAGTGAATTACAACTGGGAATATGAAATAATTTAAAGAGTTAGTAAATTAAAATTTTAATTTGTCCCTGAGTGGAAAAAGAGGACTAAACTCGAAAATAGTGTACCATAGGGGATGAAATTGAAAAGAGGGAAAAAAAGTGAATAGGGGACGAACTGAAATGTCTGGTCTGAAAAGTATATGTCTAAAAATCGCACGACTAACTAGTGACTTATATCGCAGCGACAGCGTTAGACAAAAATTGAAATGAACACATAAATTTGAATTTCGCGTGCCTCTACGATAATTGAATATCTATAAATATATAAATAAAAAGTCTCGATTGTTTATGAAACATTTAAGTATCGTTAAGTACTACCAATACATGAAGCCTAGCACTCGTTAGTTTGAATAGGCTTTATATTATGCAATATAGCTAAAAGTTAATATTAGCATTATAAATATATATATATACGATTTTTCAGCATTAAGAATATGGACTATTTTAATGTTTTTGGCTATATCTCGTCATATGAGACCTATTCAAACAAACTACGGGTGCTAGGCTTCATTTCTAAATACTAATAAAAATCAAACAAATTATGCTAACTTTGACAATGTTTAGTAAACTATGTATACACGTAATATAAACAGTAAAAAAAAGATATGAAAAGGATTATGCCCATGGCGGACCCCTTAAGGGAACTTATGAGCTTAAACCATCGTTTAATGCTCAATTAAGTATGAGTTTATATAAAAAAGTTCGACCCCCCTAAATGCGGGCAAAGCTGAAGAAAACAGTATCTATGGATTTGACTCATTTAAACCAATGCATGCCGTCTAACCGTACTCGGGATTATCTACTTAGTTTTCTGAATTTTCACCGTGATTTTTTAAACCTTATCCGTATTGAGGTAAAAAATTAAAAATAAATCATGTTTTGGTGAGTTTTAAACGATGGTATTGGTTTTATACGTTCCCCTTCAACGGATAAAATACTATTAAGCCTTTGGGCATCCTTTTTTTTGGTCAGAGACGTATGAAATTATGCGAAAATTCTAGGAGTCACGCAAAATTACAAAACGTTTAACATTTTGTAAAAAAATGGAAAATTTTGCAGTGTATATCAACGCCCAATACGAAGAGTGACGAGTTTCAAAGATTTAAGACGAAGAGTATCAAAATGCAGCGTTCGCGGTGAAGATTAACGCGATTCAGGAACCCAAATTAATCAAACTTTGTAAATACGTAAAATAGCTCTTGGACTTGTTTTATTCTTTAAACATGTGGTATCATCAGGTTGGCATCCCCATGTTTAGAGGGATTCAAATAAATTTAAGACCTATTTTACGCATATAGTTAGTATTATAATATTTTTCGCAAACCTTGGAATAGCGTTAATCTACGTCACAAGTCTCCGGATCGCGTTACTCTTCGCCGCAAACGCAAAATCACGATATTCTTCACAACAAATTAAAACGCGCTACTCTTCGTATCGGGCGTCGTATATATACAAAATTTACGTTATATACGAAAAGTTTGTAAGTTCAGTCAAAAGAAGTTCAATGACCAAATTAACTTGTGCCAGTGAAACATTTCCCGTCGAATTCTCGTTATAAACATTGCCCGAAAGAAATATCCAACAATCCACAATAATCACCTACGTTAATACTTTTGCACTTTCCCGCATGCACAGCCCATCCTCATAAGTCTGGTGAAGAACCAAAACAAGGCCGGCCTGGAGAACGCCCTCAACAAGATAAAAGAGCTGCGAGCCCGCGAGGACAAGGACAAGTAGGACTTCTCGTCCGGAGAATCCCTCAAGTACCTCCTCTAGGGGAAATCAGGGTAAAGTGAACATACTAACTCTAAAAGTCAAAAGAAATGTATTTTTCAGACTTAAAACATTACTTTTTAAACTGTACAGGAGACTTCTTACATTAATGAATATATTAGCAATTTGAAATAAAGTAATTTATTAAGTTTAATATTATTTAGCTGACTTTGAAAAATACCGGATCACTTTACCTGGGTCTTTCAGTGTGGGGTAAAGTGAACTAGTGGATAGAATAAAATATTTTGAAGTTATTTTGCTACTTTTTGCACAAGAATAGATTAAAACGTTAATTTAGATAATAATAAAACCAAAAAGACATCTTAAAACCTTTAAAATACTGTAAAATACGAAACAGTTAAATATGGAGGTTATGTTCAAAACGCACGACGGGGAATTTTGGCAAAATTGCTAATATGACAATGGCGGTTTAGTGCAGGAAAAATCGAAGAAAAATGCATAAAATGTATTTATTTCAGAACTTTGGCAATGTTTTTTTAAATATTTTGATAAATTATATTTAATTATACTCAAAAATTCTAATTTTTAATAAATAAATTTGCTTATAAGAAGAAAACTCACTTTCTGAAATTTATGTTCAGAAAATATGTAAATTCACGCTGAGTGTGTAAAAATTAAAATTTGTATGAAACTTTTGTTAATTTTTAAAATATTACAATAAAAACGGTAATAAGCAGGTACTATACTCTGTGTACTATTTTCCTACAACGAGCCGCCATGTTGATTTGTATATGACCATATGAAATAGGTTTCAAGATCCCGATAAAATCAGATAAGATCATATAGGTTTATTTTACAATCCGGTCTTGTAAGTATTTTTAACCAGGGATACTATTTTTCACCATACCCGGGCCGAAAATGACACAATTCAGTTTCAGAGCCGGGAGGAAATGTGGTACTTTCGGCCGGAGTACGGTGAGAAGCTACAATTTTATGTAGCGTATGATTTTCTTGGATCATATTACGCTGACAAAGGTGGTTTCTTTACCTGCATGCATTGCTAATAGCAGAGATTTGATGCTTTCCCGCGTAAATATGACCCTCCCTAGTGTGAGAACTCTATTAAATCCTATTATATTATATTCACCAATACAAAAATTGCATATACATTCTATTCACAAATAGGATCATTTCATATTTGGAAAAAGGAATTAATAGGATTTAATAGATTTCTCACACTAGGGCTAAATTATAATTAGAGAACACTAGTAGCGGGGTCACGGCTCCTATCAACATTTATTGTAACATTACATATACTGTATAAGGATTTACGGCGCCCCAGGCGGGCCACATTACCTACTTATAATGGTGAAATCTAGTGTACAACGGAAATTAAACAAAGACGACTTAAGTCGGTTTCTCGGTTCGAAACAGATATTCATATATACATCTTCCTATATTATATAGTTGTTTGTAAATCTCATAAGATTTATGCCCTCCTCGCCCCTCCACGCCCCCCCTCGCCCCTCATTTTGCCCTCACGCTCACCAACCCCCATTCAACTTTTAAAGCTTAATTAATCTTGTAGATGTGAATGTCTGTTGTAATATTTAATATATACAAAAGTGACATATGAGGGTCAGCGTCCGACCGGAAATCCTCGTCCGATTCAAGCAAGTATTGGGGAACCCCGGCTGGATACCAGTAAAATTTGTCGATATATTTCTACACAGGACCGTATGGGTGATTTGCAGTAAAATTGTAACATTTCGTGTCACCATCATAAAAAGAAGTCGAATCCAGCAAAACCACTTTTTTTAAAAATTGCTCCACACAAGTCACACGAGCCGGTAAATAATTTTATTTTCATCAAGTTGTCCAGCGATATAATTAATTATGTAAATAAAAGTGGTTCACACACTCTCCTCTTAGCCAATAAGCACAGATGGCATTTTATCAACACTGCTGTGGTTTACACTCTCATCTTAACCAAAAGGCAGGGATGCCATCTTATCAACACTGCCGTGGTTTACACTCTCATCTCAGCCAAAACGCAGAGATGCCATCTTATCAACACTGCCGTGGTTTACACTATCATCATAGCCAAAAGGTAGTGATCCCATAATATCAAAACTGCTTTGATTTACACTCCCATCTTAGCCAAAACGCCCAGATGCCATTTTATCAACGCTGCTGTGGTTTACACTCTCATCTTATCCAAGAGGTCGAGATGCTTTCTCACCAACACTGCCGTGGTTTACACTCTCATCTTACCCAGCAGGCAGGGAAGCCATCTTATCAAAACTACCGTGGTTTACACATCTCATCTTAGCTAAATGGCCGAAATGCCATCTTATCAACACTGCCGTGGTTTACACTCTCATCTTAGCCAAAAGGCAGGGATGCCATCTTATCACCACTGCCGTGGTTTACACTCTCATTTTAACCAAAAGGCAGGGATGCCATCTTATCAACGCTGCCGTCGTTTGCACTCTCATCTTAGCAAAAACGCAGTGATGGCATCTTATCAACACTTCGGTGGTTTACACTCTCATTTTAGCAAAAGGCCGAGATGCCATTTATCAACACTGCCGTGGTTTACACTCTCATCTTAGCCAAAAGGCAGGGATGCCATCTTATCAACACTGCAGTGGTTTACAATCTTATCTTATATAATATGCCGAATTGCCACCTTATCCACACTGCCGTGGTTTACACTCTCATCTTAGCCAAAATGCATAGATGCCATCTTATCAACCCTGCCCTGGTTTACACTCTCATCTTAGCCAAAAGGCAGGGATGCCATCTTATCAAAACTTCCGTGATTTACACTAATATCTTAACAAAAGGCTTAGATGCCATTTATCTACACTGCCGTGGTTTACACTCTCATCTTAGCCAAAAGGCAGTGATGTCATCTTATCAACACTGCCGTGGTTTACACTCTCATCTTAACAAACGGCCGAGATGCCATTTATCAACACTGCCGTGTTTACACTCTCATCATAGCCAAAAGGCAGGGATGCCATCTTATCAACACTGCTGTGGTTTACACTCTAATCTTAGCCAAAAGGCAGGGATGCCATCCTATCACCACTGCCGTGGTTTACACTCTCATTTTAGCCAAAAGGCAGGGATGCCATCTTATCAACACTGCCGTGGTTTACACTCTCATTTTAACCAAAAGGCAGGGATGCCATCTTATCGAAACTTCCGTGGTTTATACTACCATCTTAACAAAAAGCCTAGATGCCATTTATCAACACTGCCGTGGTTTACACTCTCATCTTAGCCAAAAGGCAGAGACGCCATCTTATCAACACTGGCGTGGTTTGCACTCTCATCTTAGCCAAAAGGCAGTGATGGCATATTATCAACACTGCCGTGGTTTACACTCTCATCTTAGCAAAAGGCCGAGATGCCATTGATCAACATTGCCGTGGTTTACACTCTCATCTTAGCCAAAAGGCGGGGATGCCATCTTATCAACACTGCCGTGGCTTGCAATCTTATCTTATATAATATGCCGCATTGCCACCTTATCCACACTGCCGTGGTTTACACTCTCATCTTAGCCAAAAGGCATAGATGCCATCTTATCAACACTGCTGTGTTATACACTCTCATCGTAGCCAAAAGGCAGGAATCCCATCTTATCAACGCTGCCGTGGTTTACACTCTCATCTTAGCCAAAAGGCAGGGATGCCATCTTATCAACACTGCCGTGGTTTACACTCTCATCTTAACCAAAAGGCAGGGATGCCATCTTATCAAAACTTCCGTGGTTTACACTATCATCTTAACAAAAGGCCTAGATGCCATTTATGTACACTGCCGTGGTTTAAACTCTCATCTTAACAAACGGCCGAGATGCCTTTTATCAACACTGCCGTGTTTACACTCCCATCTTAGCCAAACGGCAGGGACACCATCTTATCAACACTGCTGTGGTTTACACTCTCATCTTAGCCAAAAGGCAGGGATACCATCTTATCACCACTGCCGTGGTTTGCACTCTCATCTTAACAAAAACGCAGTGATGGCATCATATCAACACTTCAGTGGTTTACACTCTCATCTTAGCAAAAGGCCGAGATGCCATTTATCAACACTGCCGTGGTTTACACTCCCATCTTAGCCAAAAGGCAAAGATGCCATCTTATCAACACTGCCGTGGTTTACACTATCACATTAGCAAAAGGGCAGGGATGCCATCTTATCAACACTGCCGTGGTTTGCACTATCACATTAGCGAAAGTGCAGGGATGCCATCTTATCAGCACTGCCGTGGTTTACACTATCATCTTAGCCAAAAGGCAGGGGTGCCATCTTATCAACACTGCCGTGGTTTACACTACCACACTAGTCAAAAGGCCTAGATGCCACCTTATCCACACTGCCGTGGTTTACACTCTCATCTTAGCCAAAAGGCATAGCTGCAATCTTATCAACACTGCCGTGGTATACACTCTCATCTTAGCCAAAAGGCAGGAATGCCATCTTATCAACACTGCCGTGGTTTACACTCTCATCTTAGCCAAAAGGCAGGGATGCCTTCTTATCAAAACTTCCGTGGTATACACTATCATCTTAACAAAAGGCTTAGATGCCATTTATCTACACTGCCGTGGTTTACACTCTCATCTTAGCCAAAAGGCAGAGATGCCATCTTATCAACCCTGCCGTGGTTTACACTCTCATCTTAACAAACGGCCGAGATGCCAATTATAAACACTGCCGTGTTTACACTCTCATCTTAGCCAAAAGGCAGGGATGCCATTTTATCAACACTGCTGTGGTATACACTCTCATCTTAGCCAAAAGGCAGGGATGCCATCTTATCACCTCTGCCGTGGTTTGCACTCTCATCTTAGCCAAAACGCAGTGATGGCATCTTATCAACACTTCAGTGGTTTACACTCTCATCTTAGCAAAAGGCCGAGATGCCATTTATCAACACTGCCGTGGTTTACACTCTCATCTTAGCCAAAAGGTAAGGATGCCATCTTATAAACACTGCCGTGGTTTACACTACCACATTAGCCAAAAGGCAGGGATGCCATCTTATCAACCCTGCTGTGGTTTACACTCTCATCTCAGCCAAAAGGCAGGGATGCCATCTTATCAACACTACCGTCGTTTGTACTCTCATCTAAGCCAAAACGCAGTGGTGGCATCTTATCAACACTTCAGTGGTTTACACTCTCATCTTAGCAAAAGGCCGAGATGCCATTTATCAACACTGCCGTGGTTTACACTCTCATCTTAGCCAAAAGGCAGGGATGCCATCTTATCAACACTGCCGTGGTTTACACTACCACATTAGCCAAAAGGCAGGGATGCGATCTTAACAACCCTGCCGTGGTTTACACTCTCATCTTAGCCAAATGGCAGGGATGCCATCTGAGCAATACGGCCGTGTTTACACTCTCATCTTAGCCAAAAGGCAGGGATGCCATCTTATCAACACTGCCGTGGTATACACTCTCATCTTAGCCAAAAGGCAGGGATGCCATCTTATCAACACTACCGTCGTTTGCACTCTCATCTTAGCCAAAACGCAGTGGTGGCATCTTATCAACACTTCAGTGGTTTACACTCTCATCTTAGCAAAAGGCCGAGATGCCATTTATCAACACTGCCGTGGTTTACACTCTCATCTTAGCCAAAAGGCAGGGATGCCATCTTATCAACACTGCCGTGGTTTACACTCTCATCTTAGCCAAAAGGCAGAGATGCCATCTTATCAACCCTGCCGTGGTTTACACTCTCATCTTAACAAACGGCCGAGATGCCAATTATAAACACTGCCGTGTTTACACTCTCATCTTAGCCAAAAGGCAGGGATGCCATTTTATCAACACTGCTGTGGTATACACTCTCATCTTAGCCAAAAGGCAGGGATGCCATCTTATCACCTCTGCCGTGGTTTGCACTCTCATCTTAGCCAAAACGCAATGATGGCATCTTATCAACACTTCAGTGGTTTACACTCTCATCTTAGCAATAGGCCGAGATGCCATTTATCAACACTGCCGTGGTTTACACTCTCATCTTAGCCAAAAGGTAAGGATGCCATCTTATAAACACTGCCGTGGTTTACACTACCACATTAGCCAAAAGGCAGGGATGCCATCTTATCAACCCTGCTGTGGTTTACACTCTCATCTCAGCCAAAAGGCAGGGATGCCATCTTATCAACACTACCGTCGTTTGCACTCTCATCTAAGCCAAAACGCAGTGGTGGCATCTTATCAACACTTCAGTGGTTTACACTCTCATCTTAGCAAAAGGCCGAGATGCCATTTATCAACACTGCCGTGGTTTACACTCTCATCTTAGCCAAAAGGCAGGGATGCCATCTTATCAACACTGCCGTGGTTTACACTACCACATTAGCCAAAAGGCAGGGATGCGATCTTATCAACCCTGCCGTGGTTTACACTCTCATCTTAGCCAAATGGCAGGGATGCCATCTGAGCAATACGGCCGTGTTTACACTCTCATCTTAGCCAAAAGGCAGGGATGCCATCTTATCAACACTGCCGTGGTATACACTCTCATCTTAGCCAAAAGGCAGGGATGCCATCTTATCAACACTACCGTCGTTTGCACTCTCATCTTAGCCAAAACGCAGTGGTGGCATCTTATCAACACTTCAGTGGTTTGCACTCTCATCTTAGCCAAAACGCAGTGATGGCATATTATCAACACTGCCGTGGTTTACACTCTCATCTTAGCAAAAGGCCGAGATGCCATTGATCAACATTGCCGTGGTTTACACTCTCATCTTAGCCAAAAGGCGGGGATGCCATCTTATCAACACTGCCGTGGTTTGCAATCTTATCTTATATAATATGCCGCATTGCCACCTTATCCACACTGCCGTGGCTTACACTCTCATCTTAGCCAAAAGGCATAGATGCCATCTTATCAACACTGCTGTGTTATACACTCTCATCGTAGCCAAAAGGCAGGGATCCCATCTTATCAACGCTGCCGTGGTTTACACTCTCATCTTAGCCAAAAGGCAGGGATGCCATCTTATCAACACTGCCGTGGTTTACACTCTCATCTTAACCAAAAGGCAGGGATGCCATCTTATCAAAACTTCCGTGGTTTACACTATCATCTTAACAAAAGGCCTAGATGCCATTTATGTACACTGCCGTGGTTTAAACTCTCATCTTAACAAACGGCCGAGATGCCTTTTATCAACACTGCCGTGTTTACACTCCCATCTTAGCCAAAAGGCAGGGACACCATCTTATCAACACTGCTGTGGTTTACACTCTCATCTTAGCCAAAAGGCAGAGATGCCATCTTATCAACCCTGCCGTGGTTTACACTCTCATCTTAGCCAAAAGGCATAGATACCATCTTATCACCACTGCCGTGGTTTGCACTCTCATCTTAACAAAAACGCAGTGATGGCATCATATCAACACTTCAGTGGTTTACACTCTCATCTTAGCAAAAGGCCGAGATGCCATTTATCAACACTGCCGTGGTTTACACTCCCATCTTAGCCAAAAGGCAAAGATGCCATCTTATCAACACTGCCGTGGTTTACACTATCACATTAGCAAAAGGGCAGGGATGCCATCTTATCAACACTGCCGTGGTTTACACTATCACATTAGCAAAAGTGCAGGGATGCCATCTTATCAGCACTGCCGTGGTTTACACTATCATCTTAGCCAAAAGGCAGGGGTGCCATCTTATCAACACTGCCGTGGTTTACACTACCACACTAGTCAAAAGGCCTAGATGCCACCTTATCCACACTGCCGTGGTTTACACTCTCATCTTAGCCAAAAGGCATAGCTGCAATCTTATCAACACTGCCGTGGTATACACTCTCATCTTAGCCAAAAGGCAGGAATGCCATCTTATCAACCCTGCCGTGGTTTACACTCTCATCTTAGCCAAAAGGCAGGGATGCCTTCTTATCAAAACTTCCGTGGTATACACTATCATCTTAACAAAAGGCTTAGATGCCATTTATCTACACTGCCGTGGTATACACTCTCATCTTAGCCAAAAGGCAGGGATGCCATCTTATCAACACTACCGTCGTTTGCACTCTCATCTTAGCCAAAAGGCATAGCTGCAATCTTATCAACACTGCCGTGGTATACACTCTCATCTTAGCCAAAAGGCAGGGATGCCATCTTATCACCTCTGCCGTGGTTTGCACTCTCATCTTAGCCAAAACGCAGTGATGGCATCTTATCAACACTTCAGTGGTTTACACTCTCATCTTAGCAAAAGGCCGAGATGCCATTTATCAACACTGCCGTGGTTTACACTCTCATCTTAGCCAAAAGGCAGGGATGCCATCTTATCAACACTGCCGTGGTTTACACTACCACATTAGCCAAAAGGCAGGGATGCGATCTTATCAACCCTGCCGTGGTTTACACTCTCATCTTAGCCAAATGGCAGGGATGCCATCTGAGCAATACGGCCGTGTTTACACTCTCATCTTAGCCAAAAGGCAGGGATGCCATCTTATCAACACTGCCGTGGTATACACTCTCATCTTAGCCAAAAGGCAGGGATGCCATCTTATCAACACTACCGTCGTTTGCACTCTCATCTTAGCCAAAACGCAGTGGTGGCATCTTATCAACACTTCAGTGGTTTACACTCTCATCTTAGCAAAAGGCCGAGATGCCATCTTATCAACACTGCCGTGGTTTACACTCTCATCTTAGCCAAAAGGCAGGGATGCCATCTTATCACCACTGCCGTGGTTTACACTCTCATTTTAACCAAAAGGCAGGGATGCCATCTTATCAACGCTGCCGTCGTTTGCACTCTCATCTTAGCAAAAACGCAGTGATGGCATCTTATCAACACTTCGGTGGTTTACACTCTCATTTTAGCAAAAGGCCGAGATGCCATTTATCAACACTGCCGTGGTTTACACTCTCATCTTAGCCAAAAGGCAGGGATGCCATCTTATCAACACTGCAGTGGTTTACAATCTTATCTTATATAATATGCCGAATTGCCACCTTATCCACACTGCCGTGGTTTACACTCTCATCTTAGCCAAAATGCATAGATGCCATCTTATCAACCCTGCCCTGGTTTACACTCTCATCTTAGCCAAAAGGCAGGGATGCCATCTTATCAAAACTTCCGTGATTTACACTAATATCTTAACAAAAGGCTTAGATGCCATTTATCTACACTGCCGTGGTTTACACTCTCATCTTAGCCAAAAGGCAGTGATGTCATCTTATCAACACTGCCGTGGTTTACACTCTCATCTTAACAAACGGCCGAGATGCCATTTATCAACACTGCCGTGTTTACACTCTCATCATAGCCAAAAGGCAGGGATGCCATCTTATCAACACTGCTGTGGTTTACACTCTAATCTTAGCCAAAAGGCAGGGATGCCATCCTATCACCACTGCCGTGGTTTACACTCTCATTTTAGCCAAAAGGCAGGGATGCCATCTTATCAACACTGCCGTGGTTTACACTCTCATTTTAACCAAAAGGCAGGGATGCCATCTTATCGAAACTTCCGTGGTTTATACTACCATCTTAACAAAAAGCCTAGATGCCATTTATCAACACTGCCGTGGTTTACACTCTCATCTTAGCCAAAAGGCAGAGACGCCATCTTATCAACACTGGCGTGGTTTGCACTCTCATCTTAGCCAAAAGGCAGTGATGGCATATTATCAACACTGCCGTGGTTTACACTCTCATCTTAGCAAAAGGCCGAGATGCCATTGATCAACATTGCCGTGGTTTACACTCTCATCTTAGCCAAAAGGCGGGGATGCCATCTTATCAACACTGCCGTGGCTTGCAATCTTATCTTATATAATATGCCGCATTGCCACCTTATCCACACTGCCGTGGTTTACACTCTCATCTTAGCCAAAAGGCATAGATGCCATCTTATCAACACTGCTGTGTTATACACTCTCATCGTAGCCAAAAGGCAGGAATCCCATCTTATCAACGCTGCCGTGGTTTACACTCTCATCTTAGCCAAAAGGCAGGGATGCCATCTTATCAACACTGCCGTGGTTTACACTCTCATCTTAACCAAAAGGCAGGGATGCCATCTTATCAAAACTTCCGTGGTTTACACTATCATCTTAACAAAAGGCCTAGATGCCATTTATGTACACTGCCGTGGTTTAAACTCTCATCTTAACAAACGGCCGAGATGCCTTTTATCAACACTGCCGTGTTTACACTCCCATCTTAGCCAAACGGCAGGGACACCATCTTATCAACACTGCTGTGGTTTACACTCTCATCTTAGCCAAAAGGCAGGGATACCATCTTATCACCACTGCCGTGGTTTGCACTCTCATCTTAACAAAAACGCAGTGATGGCATCATATCAACACTTCAGTGGTTTACACTCTCATCTTAGCAAAAGGCCGAGATGCCATTTATCAACACTGCCGTGGTTTACACTCCCATCTTAGCCAAAAGGCAAAGATGCCATCTTATCAACACTGCCGTGGTTTACACTATCACATTAGCAAAAGGGCAGGGATGCCATCTTATCAACACTGCCGTGGTTTGCACTATCACATTAGCGAAAGTGCAGGGATGCCATCTTATCAGCACTGCCGTGGTTTACACTATCATCTTAGCCAAAAGGCAGGGGTGCCATCTTATCAACACTGCCGTGGTTTACACTACCACACTAGTCAAAAGGCCTAGATGCCACCTTATCCACACTGCCGTGGTTTACACTCTCATCTTAGCCAAAAGGCATAGCTGCAATCTTATCAACACTGCCGTGGTATACACTCTCATCTTAGCCAAAAGGCAGGAATGCCATCTTATCAACACTGCCGTGGTTTACACTCTCATCTTAGCCAAAAGGCAGGGATGCCTTCTTATCAAAACTTCCGTGGTATACACTATCATCTTAACAAAAGGCTTAGATGCCATTTATCTACACTGCCGTGGTTTACACTCTCATCTTAGCCAAAAGGCAGAGATGCCATCTTATCAACCCTGCCGTGGTTTACACTCTCATCTTAACAAACGGCCGAGATGCCAATTATAAACACTGCCGTGTTTACACTCTCATCTTAGCCAAAAGGCAGGGATGCCATTTTATCAACACTGCTGTGGTATACACTCTCATCTTAGCCAAAAGGCAGGGATGCCATCTTATCACCTCTGCCGTGGTTTGCACTCTCATCTTAGCCAAAACGCAGTGATGGCATCTTATCAACACTTCAGTGGTTTACACTCTCATCTTAGCAAAAGGCCGAGATGCCATTTATCAACACTGCCGTGGTTTACACTCTCATCTTAGCCAAAAGGTAAGGATGCCATCTTATAAACACTGCCGTGGTTTACACTACCACATTAGCCAAAAGGCAGGGATGCCATCTTATCAACCCTGCTGTGGTTTACACTCTCATCTCAGCCAAAAGGCAGGGATGCCATCTTATCAACACTACCGTCGTTTGTACTCTCATCTAAGCCAAAACGCAGTGGTGGCATCTTATCAACACTTCAGTGGTTTACACTCTCATCTTAGCAAAAGGCCGAGATGCCATTTATCAACACTGCCGTGGTTTACACTCTCATCTTAGCCAAAAGGCAGGGATGCCATCTTATCAACACTGCCGTGGTTTACACTACCACATTAGCCAAAAGGCAGGGATGCGATCTTAACAACCCTGCCGTGGTTTACACTCTCATCTTAGCCAAATGGCAGGGATGCCATCTGAGCAATACGGCCGTGTTTACACTCTCATCTTAGCCAAAAGGCAGGGATGCCATCTTATCAACACTGCCGTGGTATACACTCTCATCTTAGCCAAAAGGCAGGGATGCCATCTTATCAACACTACCGTCGTTTGCACTCTCATCTTAGCCAAAACGCAGTGGTGGCATCTTATCAACACTTCAGTGGTTTACACTCTCATCTTAGCAAAAGGCCGAGATGCCATTTATCAACACTGCCGTGGTTTACACTCTCATCTTAGCCAAAAGGCAGGGATGCCATCTTATCAACACTGCCGTGGTTTACACTCTCATCTTAGCCAAAAGGCAGAGATGCCATCTTATCAACCCTGCCGTGGTTTACACTCTCATCTTAACAAACGGCCGAGATGCCAATTATAAACACTGCCGTGTTTACACTCTCATCTTAGCCAAAAGGCAGGGATGCCATTTTATCAACACTGCTGTGGTATACACTCTCATCTTAGCCAAAAGGCAGGGATGCCATCTTATCACCTCTGCCGTGGTTTGCACTCTCATCTTAGCCAAAACGCAATGATGGCATCTTATCAACACTTCAGTGGTTTACACTCTCATCTTAGCAATAGGCCGAGATGCCATTTATCAACACTGCCGTGGTTTACACTCTCATCTTAGCCAAAAGGTAAGGATGCCATCTTATAAACACTGCCGTGGTTTACACTACCACATTAGCCAAAAGGCAGGGATGCCATCTTATCAACCCTGCTGTGGTTTACACTCTCATCTCAGCCAAAAGGCAGGGATGCCATCTTATCAACACTACCGTCGTTTGCACTCTCATCTAAGCCAAAACGCAGTGGTGGCATCTTATCAACACTTCAGTGGTTTACACTCTCATCTTAGCAAAAGGCCGAGATGCCATTTATCAACACTGCCGTGGTTTACACTCTCATCTTAGCCAAAAGGCAGGGATGCCATCTTATCAACACTGCCGTGGTTTACACTACCACATTAGCCAAAAGGCAGGGATGCGATCTTATCAACCCTGCCGTGGTTTACACTCTCATCTTAGCCAAATGGCAGGGATGCCATCTGAGCAATACGGCCGTGTTTACACTCTCATCTTAGCCAAAAGGCAGGGATGCCATCTTATCAACACTGCCGTGGTATACACTCTCATCTTAGCCAAAAGGCAGGGATGCCATCTTATCAACACTACCGTCGTTTGCACTCTCATCTTAGCCAAAACGCAGTGGTGGCATCTTATCAACACTTCAGTGGTTTGCACTCTCATCTTAGCCAAAACGCAGTGATGGCATATTATCAACACTGCCGTGGTTTACACTCTCATCTTAGCAAAAGGCCGAGATGCCATTGATCAACATTGCCGTGGTTTACACTCTCATCTTAGCCAAAAGGCGGGGATGCCATCTTATCAACACTGCCGTGGTTTGCAATCTTATCTTATATAATATGCCGCATTGCCACCTTATCCACACTGCCGTGGCTTACACTCTCATCTTAGCCAAAAGGCATAGATGCCATCTTATCAACACTGCTGTGTTATACACTCTCATCGTAGCCAAAAGGCAGGGATCCCATCTTATCAACGCTGCCGTGGTTTACACTCTCATCTTAGCCAAAAGGCAGGGATGCCATCTTATCAACACTGCCGTGGTTTACACTCTCATCTTAACCAAAAGGCAGGGATGCCATCTTATCAAAACTTCCGTGGTTTACACTATCATCTTAACAAAAGGCCTAGATGCCATTTATGTACACTGCCGTGGTTTAAACTCTCATCTTAACAAACGGCCGAGATGCCTTTTATCAACACTGCCGTGTTTACACTCCCATCTTAGCCAAAAGGCAGGGACACCATCTTATCAACACTGCTGTGGTTTACACTCTCATCTTAGCCAAAAGGCAGAGATGCCATCTTATCAACCCTGCCGTGGTTTACACTCTCATCTTAGCCAAAAGGCATAGATACCATCTTATCACCACTGCCGTGGTTTGCACTCTCATCTTAACAAAAACGCAGTGATGGCATCATATCAACACTTCAGTGGTTTACACTCTCATCTTAGCAAAAGGCCGAGATGCCATTTATCAACACTGCCGTGGTTTACACTCCCATCTTAGCCAAAAGGCAAAGATGCCATCTTATCAACACTGCCGTGGTTTACACTATCACATTAGCAAAAGGGCAGGGATGCCATCTTATCAACACTGCCGTGGTTTACACTATCACATTAGCAAAAGTGCAGGGATGCCATCTTATCAGCACTGCCGTGGTTTACACTATCATCTTAGCCAAAAGGCAGGGGTGCCATCTTATCAACACTGCCGTGGTTTACACTACCACACTAGTCAAAAGGCCTAGATGCCACCTTATCCACACTGCCGTGGTTTACACTCTCATCTTAGCCAAAAGGCATAGCTGCAATCTTATCAACACTGCCGTGGTATACACTCTCATCTTAGCCAAAAGGCAGGAATGCCATCTTATCAACCCTGCCGTGGTTTACACTCTCATCTTAGCCAAAAGGCAGGGATGCCTTCTTATCAAAACTTCCGTGGTATACACTATCATCTTAACAAAAGGCTTAGATGCCATTTATCTACACTGCCGTGGTATACACTCTCATCTTAGCCAAAAGGCAGGGATGCCATCTTATCAACACTACCGTCGTTTGCACTCTCATCTTAGCCAAAAGGCATAGCTGCAATCTTATCAACACTGCCGTGGTATACACTCTCATCTTAGCCAAAAGGCAGGGATGCCATCTTATCACCTCTGCCGTGGTTTGCACTCTCATCTTAGCCAAAACGCAGTGATGGCATCTTATCAACACTTCAGTGGTTTACACTCTCATCTTAGCAAAAGGCCGAGATGCCATTTATCAACACTGCCGTGGTTTACACTCTCATCTTAGCCAAAAGGCAGGGATGCCATCTTATCAACACTGCCGTGGTTTACACTACCACATTAGCCAAAAGGCAGGGATGCGATCTTATCAACCCTGCCGTGGTTTACACTCTCATCTTAGCCAAATGGCAGGGATGCCATCTGAGCAATACGGCCGTGTTTACACTCTCATCTTAGCCAAAAGGCAGGGATGCCATCTTATCAACACTGCCGTGGTATACACTCTCATCTTAGCCAAAAGGCAGGGATGCCATCTTATCAACACTACCGTCGTTTGCACTCTCATCTTAGCCAAAACGCAGTGGTGGCATCTTATCAACACTTCAGTGGTTTACACTCTCATCTTAGCAAAAGGCCGAGATGCCATTTATCAACACTGCCGTGGTTTACACTCTCATCTTAGCCAAAAGGCAGGGATGCCATCTTATCAACACTGCCGTGGATTACACTCTCATCTTAGCCAAAAGGCAGACACTCCATCTTATCAACACTGGCGTGGTTTGCACTCTCATATTAACAAACGGCCGAGATGCCATTTATCAACACTGCCGTGTTTACACTCTCATCTTAGCCAAAAGGCAGGGATGCCATCTTATCAACACTGCCGTGGTATACACTCTCATCTTAGCCAAAAGGCAGGCATGCCATCTTATCAACACTGCCGTGGTTTACATTATCACATTAGCAAAAGGGCAGGGATGCCATTTTATCAACAATGCCGTGGTTTACACTCTCAACTCAGCCAAAAGGCAGGGATGCCATCTTATCAACACTACCGTCGTTTGCACTCTCATCTTAGCCAAAACGCAGTGATGGCATCTTATCAACACTTCAGTGGTTTACACTCTCATCTTAGCAAAAGGCCGAGATGCCATTTATGAACACTGCCGTGGTTTACACTCTCATCTTAGCGAAAAGGCATAGATGCAATCTTATCAACACTGCCGTGGTTTACACTCTCATCTTAGCGAAAAGGCATAGATGCAATCTTATCAACACTGCCGTGGTTTACACTCTCATCTTAGCCAAAAGGCAAGGATGCCATCTTATCAACACTGCCGTGATTTACACTATCACATTATCAAAAGGGCAGGGATGCCATCTTATCAATACTGCCGTGGTATATACTCTCATCTTAGCCAAAAGGCAGGGATGCCATCTTATCAACACTGCCGTGATTTACAATCTTATCTTATATAATATGCCGAATTGCCACCTTATCCACACTGCCGTGGTATACACTCTCATCTTAGCCAAAAGGCAGGCATGCCATCTTATCAACACTGCCGTGGTTTACTCTCTTATCTTAGCCAAAAAGCAGGGATGCCATCTTATCAAAACTTCCGTGGTTTACACTAATATCTTAACAAAAGGCTTAGATGCCATTTATCTACACTGCCGTGGTTTACACTCTCATCTTAACAAACGGCCGAGATGCCATTTATCAACACTGCCGTGTTTACACTCTCATCATAGCCAAAAGGCAAGAATGCCATCTTATCAACACTGCTGTGGTTTACACTCTCATTTTAGCCAAAAGGCAGGGATGCCATCTTATCAACACTGCCGTCGTTTGCACTCTCATCTTAGCCAAAACGCAGTGATGGCATCTTATCAACACTTCAGTGGTTTACACTCTCATCTTAGCAAAAGGCCGAGATACCATTTATCAAAACTGCCGTGGTTTACACTCTCATCTTAGCCAAAAGGCAGAGATGCCATCTTATCAATACTGCCGTGGTATACACTCTCATCTTAGCCAAAAGGCAGGGATGCCATCTTATCAACACTGCCGTGGTTTACACTCTCATTTTAACCATAAGGCGGGGATGCCATCTTATCAACACTGCCGTGGTTTACACTATCACATTAGCCAAAAGGCAGGGATGCCATCTTATCAACACTGCCGTGGCTTACACTATCACATTAGCCAAAAGGCAGGGATGCCATCTTATCAACCCTGCCGTGGTTGACAATCTTATCTTAGCCAAAAGGCAGGGATACCATCTTATACCACTGCCGTGGTTTACACTCTCATAACCAAAAGGCGGGGATGCCATCTTATCAACACTGCCGTGGTTTACACTATCACATTAGCCAAAAGGCAGGGATGCCATCTTATCAACCCTGCCGTGGTTTACAATCTTATCTTATATAATATGCCGCATTGCCACCTTATCCACACTGCCGTGGTTTACACTCTCATCTTAGCCAAAAGGCATAGATGCCATCTTATCAACACTGCTGTGGTATACACTCTCATCTTAGCCAAAAGGCAGGGATCCCATCTTATCAACGCTGCCGTGGTTTACACTCTCATCTTAACAAAAAGGCAGGGATGCCATCTTATCAACACTGCCGTGGTTTACACTATCACATTAGCCAAAAGGCAGGGATGCCATCTTATCAACCCTGCCGTGGTTTACACTCTCATCTGAGCAAAAGGCCGAGATGCCATTTATCAACATTGCCGTTGTTTACACTCTCATCTTAGCCAAAAGGCAGGGATGCCATCTTATCAACACTGCCGTGGTTTGCACTCTCATCTTAGCCAAAATGCAGGGATGCAACCTTATCAACACTGCCGTGGTTTACACATCTCATCTTAGCTAAATGGCCCAGATGTGATCTTATCAACACTGCCGTGGTTTACACTCTGAAGTTAGCCAAAAGCCAGTGAAGCCATCTTATCAACACTGTCGTGGTTTACACTCTCATCTTAGCCAAAACGCTAGATGTCATTTTATCAACATTGCTGTGGTATACACTCTCCTCTTAGCTAAAAGACCGAGATGCTTCCTCACGAACACTGTCGTGGTTTACACTCTAATCTTACCCAGAAGGCAGGGATGCCAACTTATCAACACTGCCGTGGTTTAAAGTCTCATCTTAGCCCAAAGGCCGAGATGCCATCTTATCAACACTGCCGTGATTTACACTCTCATCTTAGCTAATAGGCCGAGATGCCATCTTATCAACACTGCCATGGTATACACTCTCATCTTAGCTAATAGGCCGAGATGCCATCTTATCAACACTGCCTTGGTATACACTCTCATCTTAGCCAAAAGGCAGGGATGCCATCTTATCAACACTGCCGGGGTTTACACTCTCATCTTAGCTAAAAAGCCGAGATGTCATCTTATCAATACTGCTGGGGTGTACACTCTCCTCTTAGCCAAAGGCCGGGGATGCCATTTTATCAACATTGCTGTGGTTTATACTCTTATCTTAGCTAAGTGGCAGGGATGCCATCTTACCAACACTGTCATGGTGTATACTCTCATCTTACCCAAAAGGCAGGGAAGCCATCTTATCAACTCTGCTGTGGTTTACAATCTCATCTTAGCCAGAACGCCCAGATGCCATTATATCAGCATTGCTGTGGTTTACGCTCTCATCTTAGCTAAATGGCCGAGATGCCATCTTATCAACAGTCCCGTGGTTTACACTCTCCTCTTATCCAATAGGCATGGATGCCATCTTATCAACAATGCCGTGGTTTACACTCTCATCTTAGCCAAAATGCATGGATGCGATCTTATCAACACTGCCGTGGTATACACATCTCATCTTAGCTAAAAGGCCGACATGCCATTTTATCAACACTGTCGTGGTGTACACTCTCATCTTACCCAAAAGGTACGGATGCCATTGTATCAACACTGCCGTGGTGTACACTCTCATCTTACCCGAAAGGCACGGATGCCTTTGTATCAACACTGCCGTGGTATACACATCTCATCTTAGCTAAAAGGCCGACATGCCATTTTATCAACACTGTCGTGGTGTACACTCTCATCTTACCCGAAAGGCACGGATGCCATTGTATCAACACTGCCGTGGTTTACACTCTCATCTTAGCCAAAAGGCAGGGATGCCATCTTATCAACACTGCCGGGGTTTACACTCTCATCTTAGCTAAAAAGCCGAGATGTCATCATATCAATACTGCTGGGGTTTACAGTCTCCTCTTAGCCAAAGGCCGGGGATGCCATTTTATCAACATTGCTGTGGTTTACACTCTCATCTTAGCTAAGTGGCAGGGATGCCATCTTACCAACACTGTTATGGTGTACACTCTCATCTTACCCAAAAGGCAGGGAAGCCATCTTATCAACTCTGCTGTGGTTTACAATCTCATCTTAGCCAGAACGCCCAGATGCCATTATATCAGCATTGCTGTAGTTTACACTCTCATCTTAGCTAAATGGCCGAGATGCCATCTTATCAACAGTCCCGTGGTTTACACTCTCCTCTTATCCAATAGGCATGGATGCCATCTTATCAACACTGCCGTGGTTTACACTCTCATCTTAGCCAAAATGCATGGATGCGATAATATCAACACTGGCGTGATGTACACTCTCATGTTAGCCTAAAGGCAGGGATTCGATCTTATCGAGAATGCCGTGGTTTACACTCTCGTCGTAGCCAAAAGGGCCGAGATGCCATCTTATCAACACTGCTGTGGTTTACACTCTCATCTTTTCCTTTCCAATAGGCCGAAATGCTATCTTTCAATACTTCCGTGGGTTGCACTCTTATGAGCCTGATATGAGCTGAAATTCTGCATACGTATATGGTATTGCTGAACCTAAAACTGATAAGATTTTGAACCAATTTATTAATAAATAGTAATTTTTTATAAAATTAGAAATTAAAGAAAAATTTAAAGAATAAAAAAAAACTTTGTTTATTTTTATACGTTCAATATGTTGATAATATATGTGTTTTCATAAAGATATAAAGTACACTAATTTCATTTTAATTAATATATCTAGAAATAACTTGAATGGCTTATCTTTAGCTTTACTTTACTTAATACGAATTCCATTATTAAATTCCCAAACTCGATTTATTAGGATCAGTCTTTGAGGAAGCATTCTGCTAAAGCAATTAGCAGCGGTTTTTCTTTTGTAGAGAAAAAAATACTTTTATAAAAAATTCGATTTTTTTCTCTTACGTTAACTGGAGTATATCGACAGCATTTTATCGGAAACTTGCAAAAGTGTTAGCTTTTTACTATCTCATGAGCTTAACGTTTGCCCAGATCATGCGAGCTTTTATTTTCTGAGATATTAATTTGTGGTATATGTTTTTTATAAAAAAAGTTTGTTTTATAACGTTTTACCTATTTTACGATATTCTGTATTCGACCATTTAATTTATTAATATAAGTTTATAATTTCTGCTTCCTCAAATTTAAATTACAAGCATATTTAGAAATATGTGCAATAAAATACATACGACCATTTAATTTATTAACATAAGTTTATAATTTCTGCTTCCTCAAATTTAAATTACAAGCATATTTAGAAATATGTTCAATAAAATACACTAGTTATCGAATGTTAGTCGAATAGATACCACTTGAGGCAAGATTTTATTTGAATCTTATGATTCAAAAACGTAATTAATAAATTCTTACCTTAGAAAACTGTAAAGTGAATTGGCAAATAGTTTAAAAAATTTTTAATTTTTAGAAAACCAGTTTTATCTTTCATACAGAATTAAAGAGAGTAAATAATTGTATATTGGAACAATTTATAAGGTTTGAGGAAGCTAAGTGCCAATTAATTGACAGCGGTTTTTAATTTTATAATAAAAATTCTTAATACAATTATTTATTTAAACAATAATAGTAAGCTTGAAATGTCAGCTATATATAGATGTCATGATCTGACCCGTACAGAATTTAATCTGAATCTATAGAAATATTTACAACAAAAGCGAAATAGTAATAAAATCGCTTAACATACAATACAATAAGTGAGGAATTCTTAAATAATCTATTAGAGAAAGGATATTACCCTGGTGATTTAAATATAACAAGACCAAATGAGAATAACAATAGTGGGAATGTATCTTGCATTGACAATATATTTATAATATCAGAATACCAAATTTATAAACTATTAATGCCTATGCCAGATCATTATCCTGTGTTCATAGATATATTTAACTTATTATAATTATACAAAACTTTTTAACATAGCAAGATTAAAAAATTGGAATACATACAAATCAATGCAAGCTTCAAATGAAGCTATAAACTCAATAATAAGTGATATCCCAAACTGTTTAGAAACGGCAAAATATAAGGTAAAATCTAATGGTAAACATACACCAAGAAAAGATTGGATTACAAATGCCATAATGAAATCATGTGAAAAGTAGGAATTACTACATAATCAAATGAAAAGCCATTCAAATAACATACAATTAAAGAATGAATATAAAAATTATGTTAAAACTCTGAATAAAGTAATTATAGATTCTAAAATGAAGCATGAAAGATATATGGTTAAAGCTAATAGTAATAATGGTAGACAGTTATTGAGAGTGATAAATTCTAAAATTGGCAAAGAAAATGAGAATAGAAATATCATTAGTCGTATACGTAATGAAAATGGTGAAAAATTAAATTAACTTATTGAGATAGCTAGGAATATGAATAAATTTTATAGTAATATAGGCGAAAATCTAAGTAACAAAATTAATAAACCTATTAATCAAGTTATCAACCTACCACCAATGAACACTATCACAATATTTTTGAGACCTACAAATAGTTTTGAATTACAAAAAATCATGTAAAATATGAAACTAAAGAATGGTGAAGTTGATAAAATTAATACAAATACAATCAAAATAGTATGTACATACTCTGATAACAAATATTATTGCACACCCTGCTAAAAATATGCGATTGAAGTCAATTAAAAAAAATTCAAATTTTATTGAATTAAATTTATTTTAATTGATTGAATTGACTACCAGAAAACAAGTCGATTGAAAATGAATTGTGATTAATAAACTTTAATTGCAATTTAGTTGAATCCCTATATTTCGTATTGATTTCTATATATTTAAATCGACTTCTATAACAGAATAGTTCATTTTTTTCGTATTGTATTTAATTACAATTTAGATAATACAGTTCAATGAATTTTAATATATTCCAATACTATTTGAATTTATCTCATTCAATGTATAAATTGACTATAAAACTTCTATCCACATTAATTCATTTTTATGAATTCCAAACGTGAATAGATTTTAATACAGCTTATTCGTATAAGCCCTGAATTAATTTTAATCACGTTTGATAAATGAAAATTTTATTGAATTTTGTATATTGTGAATACTTTATTTATGAATTGACTTGAATCAATTCTTATGAGTATGGGATATCAATATATTTAAATACAGTTTATTCGTTTAAGCCGCGAATCTACTTCAATAAACTTTAATAAACACACATTTTATTGAATTCTGTAGGTTGCAAATATCTTTCTCATTAATTGATAATTAATCAATTCCTATAAGTACAGGAAATCAATATAATTTAATGCAGTTTATTCATATTAGGCGGGAATCAACTTAAATTAACTTTGATAAACATACTTGTTATTGAATTGTATAGTTTACGAATATCTTTTTTATTAATTGACTTTAGTCAATTTCTATGAGTATAGAAAATTAATAGATTTAAATGCACTTTATCCGTACAAGCCGCAAATGAACTTGATAAACAAACTTTTTATTCAATTCTGTACATGTGCGAATTATCATGGAACAGTTTATGAAATTGTAGGAAGCTACATGCTAATCAACTGTCAGTGGTTTTTTTTACAAATAATTCAAATGTTAATTTATTAGAACAATAAATTAATTTTAAATTTAAAATTCAAGATGTCCCCAATTTGGCATTTAAACTGTGAAAGTTTTCATGAATTAGAATAATTAACATTAATAAAAAATGGTACACTTTGAACTTTTTGCACTTATCGTCTGCACAATGAATCATTACCTTAATCTACTATAAATAATACTTTTATAAAAGGTTCTCTCGGTTGATATTTAAGAAAGTAATATTAGGTATTAATTAGGTTAATCTCACTCCAAACTTAATTAATTTATCGTAAGCATAAACAAATTGTTTCATGCTATTTTCGACAAATCGTACAAATTACATGTGTAATATTTATTTATTTTATTTAAGTTATTTAAATTATTACTTATAACTGTACCATTACTTTTTGATAATATACGTATTTTCTATGAAACCACCTTTATTCAATTAGCCTCATATTGATCGTGAAAACTCATAAGCCCCATACAAGGCAATAGGAAAGAATACAAAATTTATTTTTTGATTGGCACTAATTGTGCATTTGATAGAGAATCTAAGCCGACGTATATCTTTTGTGTATATCTTTTTGAAAATAAAAAAGAAAACTTAATTTGCATAAGTTATAGTGTATTAAAAATCCTTTGAGTGACGTCACGCCGTTAAAATATCAAAGGTGCCTGCAACACTTCAGGTTTAATTACTTCATTTAAAAATTATAATGGACTTGTTTCATTATGGTTCTGAAAAATAGCACCAAAGTTTCAGAACCATAATGAAACAAATCCATTTTTTTCACTATAATGAACTTCCACTTAAGCAATAGTACCAACCTGATGGTAATGCAATTACTTCATAATAATTTATAAACTTTTCAATTATCAATTAAACCACAGTTTAAGTACCAGTATTTGTAAGGGAATTAATTGTGAACAAAGAACTTTAAACTCATTTTTCTCGAAATTAGTAATAAAGGATTTGTTTCACTATGGATCTGCACGATCCATATTTGGTTTTTATGACATATTATATCTACGCATACAACCTCCTTAAAGAAAAAGCTTTAAGTATCGATGAAATTTTCGGATCAAATATTTAGATAAATCTCGATGCTCTTCTTATTCAAGCTTTCTAAATATTCACCCAATGTGTATGTAATTTTTCATTCCTGGCTATGCGGGTGTTTTTACACACACTATTTTTACATCGCACTCTACGTCAGTATCAGAAAACAGTCTGTTAAAGTAGTTAACAGCGGAAGGTGGAAATGTTACGTGACACGAACGGTGGAAATGTGAAAAAAATTATGTGCCAGGAAAAGTGGGAATTTTATGTGACAGGAAAGGTGAAAAATTTCCGAAAATATTATGTGACTGAATAAATGGAAATTAATGTCAAGAAAATATTATGTGCATGACAACATGACACACGTAAGTTGAAAATGTAAAGTATCTTATATACTTTTTACACGCTTATGAATAATTAGAGAATACTTTGTTAATCCGTATTATTATCCATTAAACCATTCAACTGTACATAAATAAATTGTCTAGAATTTTATTCAATATAAGTATGCGTTTCATTTTTATTATTATAACTTCTTTTGTATCTCTATTCGTGGCGTTTGAAGTTACGAGCGAGCGAAGCGAGGGAAACGCATATTTATATTGAATAAAATGGTAGACAATTTATATATTTACATTTAAAAGGTTTAATGGATAATAATATGGATAAACTACGTATTTTTGAATCATTCATAATAAGCTTGAAGAAAATATATAAGATACTTAAGATACTTTAAATTATCAACTTATGTGTATTATATCGAAGTCCATTGCGAAGACTAGCACATTTCAGATTTCTAAAAACCACCTAGTTCTTTTCAGAGGCTTCTTATAAAAACTAGCATTTTCTAGACTTTCTGATTAATACTAACACTTTTTTAGATCCTCTAAAATTACGGTTATTGTGTAAAATTTTGAAAATTGCGAATTTATATATAACATTACTCACACGAACCAGTTTTTTTCAAGAAATCCGAAATGTGCTAGTCTTCGTACGTCACGTCGATATTGCCTTGCACATAATATTTTCACAGTTCTTAGCACACAACATTTCCACTTTTCGTGTCACAAAACCTTTCAACTTTTCTTCGTACATAACGTTTCCAATTATCCTCGCACATAACATTCTATGATTTCTTTATTTCTCTAGAGTAGTAAGAGACAAACTTTGTTTGAATTCTTATATATCGGCCGCTCCTTGCTGTACTGAAATGCAAGGTCGACCCGCGACGGAGTCGGAGTAAGTTCCAGATCTCGACCATGTCCCAAAAATCAGTGCGATAGTCTGACTCTTCAATGAGAAACGAATATGAGACATTAGACTGGTACGAAAATAAAGAAACAAATAGACATCGCCCATTTTTCTTCATTTTAAACAAATTTCAGACTAATTTCGGACTATTTTGATGAATTGGAATTATAAACAAATAGATTTATGTGTGTGAGTTTTTTCTATTCTAAACGAACATCTTGCAATTATAGTTGGTATCCTCCAATCTTTTCCTGTAATATAAGGACCCTTTAAAGGATAAATCTTTTTTGTACCAGAGTGAATAGAGGTGCAATAGAAGTTTTAATAATAAAAAGGAAACGAATCTTTATATTTAATAAAATGGTAAACAATTTATTTATATACATCTGAAAGGTTTGATGGATTGTAATATGAATAAACTGTGTATTTTTTAATTATTTATAAGCTTGTAAAAAGTACAACGCTCTTTACATTTACAACTTATGTACGTCACGTTGCCTCACATATAATATTTCCACCTTTCTTGGCATATATTTCACCTTTCCTCGCACGTAACATTCCCAATTATTATCTTCGTACATAACATTTCGATAATTTTTTGCTTCTCCATAGATTGACACATTAAATCTATTTGTATCATATTACTTTATGAAAAGCACGTACCTGATATTCATTATGCATAGCTAAATAGCTTTAAGGCTTTTAGCATCCTATTGGCGTACACCATTTTACATATAATAATATGAAACATTAAACATATGTATTATTTATATTTTATTAATATCTTGAGTAGATTTTTTTATTTTTTTACTACTTAAGGCAACGCATCTTTATATGTAATATAAAATGGTAGAAAACTTATTTATATATATCTGAAAGGTTTAATGGATTTCTAAACGAATAAACTGTATTGTTTAATTATTTATAAGCTTGTAAAATGTATAAAGACACTTTATATTACAACTTATGTGTATCAGGTTACCTCGCACATAATATTTTCACCTTTGCTCGCACATAACAATTCCACCTGTCCACGCACATAACATTTCCATAATTTTTTATTTCGCTATACAGACTATTTAAAGGGATGTCGTCGGAGCTTACATGCCGTTACGTAGTTACCGACAATTTCATATTTTTCAGTCTCATTCAATTTTTAATTTTTTTTTTCAATTATCTCAATTGTCCGGTGTTCGTTAAGTAGATTGGAATAATGTAAAATTCAATGCAAGAATCTGTATTCGGCTCCAACCTCCCCTTAAGAGAGAAGGGAGAGAGAAATTTTGTTTGAATTGTTTTATGTGGGCCGTTCCTTGCGGTACTGCAAAGCAAGGTCGACCCGCGGCGGAGTCGGAGCAAGCCCCAGACACTCCACCATGTTCCAAAAATCAGTTCGATATTCTGGCTCCTCAATGAGGAGCGTATCAGATATCAAGCTGATAAGAACAGAGGAATTAATTCTTTATTATAATACTGCCCCTAAAACGGGGTATCAACATGGCGCTTTGCCTGCTAACAGCAATGCATATTTTTATATATGTCGACCTCTGAATAAATAAATAAATAAATAAATAAATAGATAAATAAATAAATAAAATAAATAAAATAAATTAAATAAATTAGGGACAAAAGAAAACGGATACGCCACAGACACTACAACACATATAGCCCATTTCAGGGCTGGTCGGTCCGTGGGGGCGTCGCGTACTGCCGAGTCCCGGACACATGCTCCACATATATATCCCTGGACCACCGGATCGTGTCGCTGACCATGAATCTCCTCATCATTGCCGCGTACCTAGGGCTAATGTTGAGGAGATTCATGACGCGCTCATTACAGTCATCCCAGCCGCCCAGGGTCCCCACGATAAAGGCCTCCACCGTGACATGGTGTCCCTGGCCCGCCAGTTGATCAACCAATGGCTGATATTTTCGTAGTTTCTCTTGGCGGGCCCTATCGAAGGCTTCCCTCCGATTCTCAAATGGGACACACACGTCGACGATGGTGGTGCGGCGGCTGACATCGTCGCGAACGACAATGTCAGGTCTTAATGCCGCCGCTGTACCATGGGTGCCCTGGACTGCTCGGTTGACCGTGATGGTCCCGGGACAACGAGACGCGGCTTTCACTAGCCTATCCTGCACATTATTGTGGCGAAGTTGCCTCGCCGCAGCATGCACTCCGCAGTGGCACAACACATGCGGGACCGTCTCGAGGTCATACCCGCATCTGCGACAGCGCTTGTCGCTGCCCACTAGCCACCGAGTGGCGGCATTAAGGGGCAGGACGTTGAGCCTGGCTCGATGTATAAATCGCCAGTCGCAGAAGCGGGTATTTCTACCAGTGCGAAGGAAGTGGTTAGAGACCGGATTCCTCCGCACGACCTCGAGAACCTTGCCTTGATCTGGTTTGGCAAGGAGTGAGCCCACGTAGTGCTGCACCAACTCGCGGCGCAGCGCGCCAGTGACCCTGGATCTTTGGTCGGGCGAGATACAACTTCTACCCCCGAGCTCCAATACAAACCCCTCGGTGTCCGAGTGCCAGCGCCACCGCAGCCCGATTTTGGTGTTTAGTCTCGTAGCTGCGATGCGTACCTTGGCCCAGAATGATGTGCGGGCCGATGACCGGGGCAGATCTAAGTCCCCAGAGAGGTACCGGGCCATATCGATGTTGCTGGCCGGTTTTCTCAACCTCTCCGAGGTAGTCTTCCTCAACAGACTTTTGGCTAATTGACTCACGGTGGTATCGCCTGCGTACAAGATTTTGTAGGCATGCGCCACCGTGAGCAGATCATATAGATCAGCCAGTGGGAGTAGTCCCCCGCCACCCTGATTGGGTGGAAGGTATACCAACTCCGCACTGGCTCGTTGAGGAAGACTTAGCCAGCTTTTGGCCAGCCGTCGGATGTTCCTATCTGCCTCGGTCAGGTACTCTTTCTCTACCGTGGCTCCCTGCATAATAAAGTCGAGACGCGGCAAGAGAAAAGTTCCCACCGCGTCTAACTTTTGCCAGGGTGCCAGGAGAGAGTTATTGATGCGCTCGGCATCGGACAGTAGCTCTTTTAGGGTGTTAATGGGGGTTTGTTTTATTTGGTAGCCCGTGGGTATGCCAAGATGGATATAGGCCTCTTCGGACCTGAGTGCAGGGATAGGCTCCCCTTGAACGAGGAACTCGGTCGGTAGGACCTCCTGCTTGTTGGAAATGTGCATAGTAGCACACTTTGCAGGATTAAATGTAAGTCCTACCGCCCGAGCCCCTCGTTCGGCTGCTTGCATCAGCCTCCGCATCGCTCTCGGGGAGTCAGCCACGATTGCCACATCATCGGCATAGGCGAAGATGGTGTATAGCCTACCCTCGAACATATAACCCTCGTCTGTCCTGGTCATACAACGAAGTACGACCTCCAGACTCAGGTTGAATATGTCGGGGCTTAGTGGGCAACCCTGTCTGACTCCCGAGCGGATGTGGATAGGGGACGTTACGCCATTTGCCGTTTTTACCCGAGTCTCCATTTGCGAGTAGAGTGAGCCGATTACATTTCTGGCTTTCTGAGGCAGTCCATGTCCTTCGAGGGCCCGGAAGATCGATGAATGAGGAACTGAGTTGAAGGCAGAGGTCAAGTCTAACCAGCCGACAACCAGTTCTTTCTTCCGGGCTTTGGCGTCACGAATGATTTCCTGCAATACGAAGTTGTGCTCAAAACAACCATCGTATTGCAGGAAGCCCTTCTGTGACGCGCTGTATCTCTCGTTGGACACAGACCACCTCTTGACCCTGTCGGCCAGGATTGCGGCGAACAGTTTGGGGACCGTATCTCCGAGGGAGATCGGCCTCCAATTCGCGATGTCCGACGGTTCGCCCTTCTTGTAGAGGAGAATGGTGTTCGACTCACTCCAGCAAGAGGGCGCCGTCTCCGTGCGCCACACCGCATTGAACAATGCGGTGAGGACCCGTGCCCCCTGATCGGCTTTTTTAAGATCTTTGTAGGTAATGCCGTCGGGCCCGGGTGACGTATTCGAACGTTTACCCAGGCACCTGAGGACCTCTGCCGTCGTAAATAAACGACACAAGGCCTCGTCGCTATCAGGGGTAGGGTCGTCTTGGTCGAAGACTGGAGGCCAGACTTCTTCCCCGACTCTATGGGCAGCCAGCTGTTGGTAGTGATCCTCGACGGTACCTATGTCTATGTCGCAAGACTTGCTAGGACCCGCGAGGACCTGCTGGACTGCCCTCTTTCGGTTGTTTCTATAGAGTCGTTGAAGCCGCTTGGCCTCTTGCTCACGGGGGACATCGCGATCTGCTCGCCTAGGCCGACTTGCAGCCTGTTGCGCGGTTGCCCTAACAGTCAACCTGCCCAAATAAGTGGCTATGCGTGGAGCTAGCTCGTTGAGCTGCTCTGGACAGGTGACTGCGTCGAGCTCCTCGACCAATTTACATTGTTCGGAGGCAGGGCCTCGACGAGGACGCGCGGTGTTGTCAGGCTGGGGTCTCACTCCGCTGGTCTCATGCGGTTGGAGACTCGGGACCGTAATGTTGTTATGCGGTGACGGCAGTGTCTCGGGGGGGATGGGTGGAACTTGGGATGGGGGTGTCCGGAATTCGGGAGAAGACAAGGGGGTGACAGCAATAGGCGCCTCCCGCGGCGTACGCGGAGACTCTACGACTGCCTCCGGGGTATGAGGGGTTTCCTCCTCCGGGGGCAGTGGGGATACCTCCTCCTCTGGTTGCTGTAAAACAATTACGTTGGCTTCAACGTGTTGAGGAGGGGCATCCCGGCCGATGTTTTGCCGTGTCGGGGCCTCGGCAGTAGCACCGCGGGGGGCGCCTATTTGCTGTCTGATGTTTATTCTCCTACGAGCGTCTACCCTCCCTGTGGGGGCGGCGGGCACAGAGGTAACACAGTCGCCACAGTGCGTCGATACTACCTTCCTTGGGTATCGTTTACCTTCGGGGGCAGTAAAGCCGCACCTCCAACACCTGTAGTTTACACTGGTGTTGGGATGGTGTTCTTTTATGTGGCGACAGAGGTTCTCCACCTTGGTCTTACCCCTGTACCGTCCGCCCTCACAGTGAGGACAGGACAGTCTGTCGTCCTCTCTTAGTGGAAGGAGGATGATGGTAAGCTCTCCTTCCGCGATCGCCTTCTCCGTGGGTTCGGTCATGATGACTATCGACCGAAAATTGCTCTACCCCACGAGCTATGCTCGTCTGGAGAGCAACTTGCCCAATATAATAATGATGTTATAGATCAAAGGCTTGCTCTCCCCCACAGGCAAGCCTGTCTAGATGGAGAGCAAGTGTGTCGAGTGACTACTACACTTTGATCTTAGCCAATAGGCCGAGAAGCGATCAATTCCAAGATAAGAAGCAAAGTTAGACTATTACCCTATGCTCAATTAATAGTTTTATATATACACAGACCAACCTCAGTTTTGGAAGATACACTAAATAGCCCTAAATTAGTGTCACAATCAACATTTCTTGAAGCAACATTTGAAAATTATATAGTATCAAAAATGTTTGCAACAAACCGTGAATTCCTTTACCAGGTAGCTGTTGATTTTAGTTATTATAACAGTCACAGTCCTAAATTACCTGAGATCATAGATGAACATTTTAATTCTTTTAATGACTTTGAATCACTTCCTGACCTTAATATTGAAGGTTCTATTTTGATATATTTACTCTTTCATAGAGATTTATTGTTAGTTCAGTACAAGGAATGTGCAGAAAGCACAAATTCTACTCAATTACTTAAGGTCCTAAATGATTTAGAGCCTGTTCTGATTAAAGACCAAAAGTTAATGAACGATATTTCATTTAACATGGAAAAACTGATGGAAACTGATACTTTAGAGGAAACAAAATTAGAAGGTTTTATGAGACGTAATTGGAAGGCGTTTATAACAGGGGTATTATTAATGATGGGTAAATCATTAGACTGTTTTCCTCAAGGATTAAGCCTATCAGACTTGACCTCATCTTCCGTTCCTAGAAATGTCAAGCCAGTGCTCGTTGAAAAAACTAGTATCAGAGAGCCAATCTTGACTCAACAAGATAAAGAAAACATAAAAGGAGATATTCAAACTATTGATGAATACAGTCAAGAGCTAAGACTCAAACAAGATCACTCAATATCAATGACAAATTTAATCTTGAATGATAAGAACAGAGGAATTAATTCTTTATTATAATACTGCCCCTAAAACGGGGTATCAACATGGCGCTTTGCCTGCTAACAGCAATGCATATTTTTATATATGTCGACCTCTGAATAAATAAATAAATAAATAAATAAATAGATAAATAAATAAATAAAATAAATAAAATAAATTAAATAAATTAGGGACAAAAGAAAACGGATACGCCACAGACACTACAACACATATAGCCCATTTCAGGGCTGGTCGGTCCGTGGGGGCGTCGCGTACTGCCGAGTCCCGGACACATGCTCCACATATATATCCCTGGACCACCGGATCGTGTCGCTGACCATGAATCTCCTCATCATTGCCGCGTACCTAGGGCTAATGTTGAGGAGATTCATGACGCGCTCATTACAGTCATCCCAGCCGCCCAGGGTCCCCACGATAAAGGCCTCCACCGTGACATGGTGTCCCTGGCCCGCCAGTTGATCAACCAATGGCTGATATTTTCGTAGTTTCTCTTGGCGGGCCCTATCGAAGGCTTCCCTCCGATTCTCAAATGGGACACACACGTCGACGATGGTGGTGCGGCGGCTGACATCGTCGCGAACGACAATGTCAGGTCTTAATGCCGCCGCTGTACCATGGGTGCCCTGGACTGCTCGGTTGACCGTGATGGTCCCGGGACAACGAGACGCGGCTTTCACTAGCCTATCCTGCACATTATTGTGGCGAAGTTGCCTCGCCGCAGCATGCACTCCGCAGTGGCACAACACATGCGGGACCGTCTCGAGGTCATACCCGCATCTGCGACAGCGCTTGTCGCTGCCCACTAGCCACCGAGTGGCGGCATTAAGGGGCAGGACGTTGAGCCTGGCTCGATGTATAAATCGCCAGTCGCAGAAGCGGGTATTTCTACCAGTGCGAAGGAAGTGGTTAGAGACCGGATTCCTCCGCACGACCTCGAGAACCTTGCCTTGATCTGGTTTGGCAAGGAGTGAGCCCACGTAGTGCTGCACCAACTCGCGGCGCAGCGCGCCAGTGACCCTGGATCTTTGGTCGGGCGAGATACAACTTCTACCCCCGAGCTCCAATACAAACCCCTCGGTGTCCGAGTGCCAGCGCCACCGCAGCCCGATTTTGGTGTTTAGTCTCGTAGCTGCGATGCGTACCTTGGCCCAGAATGATGTGCGGGCCGATGACCGGGGCAGATCTAAGTCCCCAGAGAGGTACCGGGCCATATCGATGTTGCTGGCCGGTTTTCTCAACCTCTCCGAGGTAGTCTTCCTCAACAGACTTTTGGCTAATTGACTCACGGTGGTATCGCCTGCGTACAAGATTTTGTAGGCATGCGCCACCGTGAGCAGATCATATAGATCAGCCAGTGGGAGTAGTCCCCCGCCACCCTGATTGGGTGGAAGGTATACCAACTCCGCACTGGCTCGTTGAGGAAGACTTAGCCAGCTTTTGGCCAGCCGTCGGATGTTCCTATCTGCCTCGGTCAGGTACTCTTTCTCTACCGTGGCTCCCTGCATAATAAAGTCGAGACGCGGCAAGAGAAAAGTTCCCACCGCGTCTAACTTTTGCCAGGGTGCCAGGAGAGAGTTATTGATGCGCTCGGCATCGGACAGTAGCTCTTTTAGGGTGTTAATGGGGGTTTGTTTTATTTGGTAGCCCGTGGGTATGCCAAGATGGATATAGGCCTCTTCGGACCTGAGTGCAGGGATAGGCTCCCCTTGAACGAGGAACTCGGTCGGTAGGACCTCCTGCTTGTTGGAAATGTGCATAGTAGCACACTTTGCAGGATTAAATGTAAGTCCTACCGCCCGAGCCCCTCGTTCGGCTGCTTGCATCAGCCTCCGCATCGCTCTCGGGGAGTCAGCCACGATTGCCACATCATCGGCATAGGCGAAGATGGTGTATAGCCTACCCTCGAACATATAACCCTCGTCTGTCCTGGTCATACAACGAAGTACGACCTCCAGACTCAGGTTGAATATGTCGGGGCTTAGTGGGCAACCCTGTCTGACTCCCGAGCGGATGTGGATAGGGGACGTTACGCCATTTGCCGTTTTTACCCGAGTCTCCATTTGCGAGTAGAGTGAGCCGATTACATTTCTGGCTTTCTGAGGCAGTCCATGTCCTTCGAGGGCCCGGAAGATCGATGAATGAGGAACTGAGTTGAAGGCAGAGGTCAAGTCTAACCAGCCGACAACCAGTTCTTTCTTCCGGGCTTTGGCGTCACGAATGATTTCCTGCAATACGAAGTTGTGCTCAAAACAACCATCGTATTGCAGGAAGCCCTTCTGTGACGCGCTGTATCTCTCGTTGGACACAGACCACCTCTTGACCCTGTCGGCCAGGATTGCGGCGAACAGTTTGGGGACCGTATCTCCGAGGGAGATCGGCCTCCAATTCGCGATGTCCGACGGTTCGCCCTTCTTGTAGAGGAGAATGGTGTTCGACTCACTCCAGCAAGAGGGCGCCGTCTCCGTGCGCCACACCGCATTGAACAATGCGGTGAGGACCCGTGCCCCCTGATCGGCTTTTTTAAGATCTTTGTAGGTAATGCCGTCGGGCCCGGGTGACGTATTCGAACGTTTACCCAGGCACCTGAGGACCTCTGCCGTCGTAAATAAACGACACAAGGCCTCGTCGCTATCAGGGGTAGGGTCGTCTTGGTCGAAGACTGGAGGCCAGACTTCTTCCCCGACTCTATGGGCAGCCAGCTGTTGGTAGTGATCCTCGACGGTACCTATGTCTATGTCGCAAGACTTGCTAGGACCCGCGAGGACCTGCTGGACTGCCCTCTTTCGGTTGTTTCTGTAGAGTCGTTGAAGCCGCTTGGCCTCTTGCTCACGGGGGACATCGCGATCTGCTCGCCTAGGCCGACTTGCAGCCTGTTGCGCGGTTGCCCTAACAGTCAACCTGCCCAAATAAGTGGCTATGCGTGGAGCTAGCTCGTTGAGCTGCTCTGGACAGGTGACTGCGTCGAGCTCCTCGACCAATTTACATTGTTCGGAGGCAGGGCCTCGACGAGGACGCGCGGTGTTGTCAGGCTGGGGTCTCACTCCGCTGGTCTCATGCGGTTGGAGACTCGGGACCGTAATGTTGTTATGCGGTGACGGCAGTGTCTCGGGGGGGATGGGTGGAACTTGGGATGGGGGTGTCCGGAATTCGGGAGAAGACAAGGGGGTGACAGCAATAGGCGCCTCCCGCGGCGTACGCGGAGACTCTACGACTGCCTCCGGGGTATGAGGGGTTTCCTCCTCCGGGGGCAGTGGGGATACCTCCTCCTCTGGTTGCTGTAAAACAATTACGTTGGCTTCAACGTGTTGAGGAGGGGCATCCCGGCCGATGTTTTGCCGTGTCGGGGCCTCGGCAGTAGCACCGCGGGGGGCGCCTATTTGCTGTCTGATGTTTATTCTCCTACGAGCGTCTACCCTCCCTGTGGGGGCGGCGGGCACAGAGGTAACACAGTCGCCACAGTGCGTCGATACTACCTTCCTTGGGTATCGTTTACCTTCGGGGGCAGTAAAGCCGCACCTCCAACACCTGTAGTTTACACTGGTGTTGGGATGGTGTTCTTTTATGTGGCGACAGAGGTTCTCCACCTTGGTCTTACCCCTGTACCGTCCGCCCTCACAGTGAGGACAGGACAGTCTGTCGTCCTCTCTTAGTGGAAGGAGGATGATGGTAAGCTCTCCTTCCGCGATCGCCTTCTCCGTGGGTTCGGTCATGATGACTATCGACCGAAAATTGCTCTACCCCACGAGCTATGCTCGTCTGGAGAGCAACTTGCCCAATATAATAATGATGTTATAGATCAAAGGCTTGCTCTCCCCCACAGGCAAGCCTGTCTAGATGGAGAGCAAGTGTGTCGAGTGACTACTACACTTTGATCTTAGCCAATAGGCCGAGAAGCGATCAATTCCAAGATAAGAAGCAAAGTTAGACTATTACCCTATGCTCAATTAATAGTTTTATATATACACAGACCAACCTCAGTTTTGGAAGATACACTAAATAGCCCTAAATTAGTGTCACAATCAACATTTCTTGAAGCAACATTTGAAAATTATATAGTATCAAAAATGTTTGCAACAAACCGTGAATTCCTTTACCAGGTAGCTGTTGATTTTAGTTATTATAACAGTCACAGTCCTAAATTACCTGAGATCATAGATGAACATTTTAATTCTTTTAATGACTTTGAATCACTTCCTGACCTTAATATTGAAGGTTCTATTTTGATATATTTACTCTTTCATAGAGATTTATTGTTAGTTCAGTACAAGGAATGTGCAGAAAGCACAAATTCTACTCAATTACTTAAGGTCCTAAATGATTTAGAGCCTGTTCTGATTAAAGACCAAAAGTTAATGAACGATATTTCATTTAACATGGAAAAACTGATGGAAACTGATACTTTAGAGGAAACAAAATTAGAAGGTTTTATGAGACGTAATTGGAAGGCGTTTATAACAGGGGTATTATTAATGATGGGTAAATCATTAGACTGTTTTCCTCAAGGATTAAGCCTATCAGACTTGACCTCATCTTCCGTTCCTAGAAATGTCAAGCCAGTGCTCGTTGAAAAAACTAGTATCAGAGAGCCAATCTTGACTCAACAAGATAAAGAAAACATAAAAGGAGATATTCAAACTATTGATGAATACAGTCAAGAGCTAAGACTCAAACAAGATCACTCAATATCAATGACAAATTTAATCTTGAATGATAAGAACAGAGGAATTAATTCTTTATTATAATACTGCCCCTAAAACGGGGTATCAACATGGCGCTTTGCCTGCTAACAGCAATGCATATTTTTATATATGTCGACCTCTGAATAAATAAATAAATAAATAAATAAATAGATAAATAAATAAATAAAATAAATAAAATAAATTAAATAAATTAGGGACAAAAGAAAACGGATACGCCACAGACACTACAACACATATAGCCCATTTCAGGGCTGGTCGGTCCGTGGGGGCGTCGCGTACTGCCGAGTCCCGGACACATGCTCCACATATATATCCCTGGACCACCGGATCGTGTCGCTGACCATGAATCTCCTCATCATTGCCGCGTACCTAGGGCTAATGTTGAGGAGATTCATGACGCGCTCATTACAGTCATCCCAGCCGCCCAGGGTCCCCACGATAAAGGCCTCCACCGTGACATGGTGTCCCTGGCCCGCCAGTTGATCAACCAATGGCTGATATTTTCGTAGTTTCTCTTGGCGGGCCCTATCGAAGGCTTCCCTCCGATTCTCAAATGGGACACACACGTCGACGATGGTGGTGCGGCGGCTGACATCGTCGCGAACGACAATGTCAGGTCTTAATGCCGCCGCTGTACCATGGGTGCCCTGGACTGCTCGGTTGACCGTGATGGTCCCGGGACAACGAGACGCGGCTTTCACTAGCCTATCCTGCACATTATTGTGGCGAAGTTGCCTCGCCGCAGCATGCACTCCGCAGTGGCACAACACATGCGGGACCGTCTCGAGGTCATACCCGCATCTGCGACAGCGCTTGTCGCTGCCCACTAGCCACCGAGTGGCGGCATTAAGGGGCAGGACGTTGAGCCTGGCTCGATGTATAAATCGCCAGTCGCAGAAGCGGGTATTTCTACCAGTGCGAAGGAAGTGGTTAGAGACCGGATTCCTCCGCACGACCTCGAGAACCTTGCCTTGATCTGGTTTGGCAAGGAGTGAGCCCACGTAGTGCTGCACCAACTCGCGGCGCAGCGCGCCAGTGACCCTGGATCTTTGGTCGGGCGAGATACAACTTCTACCCCCGAGCTCCAATACAAACCCCTCGGTGTCCGAGTGCCAGCGCCACCGCAGCCCGATTTTGGTGTTTAGTCTCGTAGCTGCGATGCGTACCTTGGCCCAGAATGATGTGCGGGCCGATGACCGGGGCAGATCTAAGTCCCCAGAGAGGTACCGGGCCATATCGATGTTGCTGGCCGGTTTTCTCAACCTCTCCGAGGTAGTCTTCCTCAACAGACTTTTGGCTAATTGACTCACGGTGGTATCGCCTGCGTACAAGATTTTGTAGGCATGCGCCACCGTGAGCAGATCATATAGATCAGCCAGTGGGAGTAGTCCCCCGCCACCCTGATTGGGTGGAAGGTATACCAACTCCGCACTGGCTCGTTGAGGAAGACTTAGCCAGCTTTTGGCCAGCCGTCGGATGTTCCTATCTGCCTCGGTCAGGTACTCTTTCTCTACCGTGGCTCCCTGCATAATAAAGTCGAGACGCGGCAAGAGAAAAGTTCCCACCGCGTCTAACTTTTGCCAGGGTGCCAGGAGAGAGTTATTGATGCGCTCGGCATCGGACAGTAGCTCTTTTAGGGTGTTAATGGGGGTTTGTTTTATTTGGTAGCCCGTGGGTATGCCAAGATGGATATAGGCCTCTTCGGACCTGAGTGCAGGGATAGGCTCCCCTTGAACGAGGAACTCGGTCGGTAGGACCTCCTGCTTGTTGGAAATGTGCATAGTAGCACACTTTGCAGGATTAAATGTAAGTCCTACCGCCCGAGCCCCTCGTTCGGCTGCTTGCATCAGCCTCCGCATCGCTCTCGGGGAGTCAGCCACGATTGCCACATCATCGGCATAGGCGAAGATGGTGTATAGCCTACCCTCGAACATATAACCCTCGTCTGTCCTGGTCATACAACGAAGTACGACCTCCAGACTCAGGTTGAATATGTCGGGGCTTAGTGGGCAACCCTGTCTGACTCCCGAGCGGATGTGGATAGGGGACGTTACGCCATTTGCCGTTTTTACCCGAGTCTCCATTTGCGAGTAGAGTGAGCCGATTACATTTCTGGCTTTCTGAGGCAGTCCATGTCCTTCGAGGGCCCGGAAGATCGATGAATGAGGAACTGAGTTGAAGGCAGAGGTCAAGTCTAACCAGCCGACAACCAGTTCTTTCTTCCGGGCTTTGGCGTCACGAATGATTTCCTGCAATACGAAGTTGTGCTCAAAACAACCATCGTATTGCAGGAAGCCCTTCTGTGACGCGCTGTATCTCTCGTTGGACACAGACCACCTCTTGACCCTGTCGGCCAGGATTGCGGCGAACAGTTTGGGGACCGTATCTCCGAGGGAGATCGGCCTCCAATTCGCGATGTCCGACGGTTCGCCCTTCTTGTAGAGGAGAATGGTGTTCGACTCACTCCAGCAAGAGGGCGCCGTCTCCGTGCGCCACACCGCATTGAACAATGCGGTGAGGACCCGTGCCCCCTGATCGGCTTTTTTAAGATCTTTGTAGGTAATGCCGTCGGGCCCGGGTGACGTATTCGAACGTTTACCCAGGCACCTGAGGACCTCTGCCGTCGTAAATAAACGACACAAGGCCTCGTCGCTATCAGGGGTAGGGTCGTCTTGGTCGAAGACTGGAGGCCAGACTTCTTCCCCGACTCTATGGGCAGCCAGCTGTTGGTAGTGATCCTCGACGGTACCTATGTCTATGTCGCAAGACTTGCTAGGACCCGCGAGGACCTGCTGGACTGCCCTCTTTCGGTTGTTTCTATAGAGTCGTTGAAGCCGCTTGGCCTCTTGCTCACGGGGGACATCGCGATCTGCTCGCCTAGGCCGACTTGCAGCCTGTTGCGCGGTTGCCCTAACAGTCAACCTGCCCAAATAAGTGGCTATGCGTGGAGCTAGCTCGTTGAGCTGCTCTGGACAGGTGACTGCGTCGAGCTCCTCGACCAATTTACATTGTTCGGAGGCAGGGCCTCGACGAGGACGCGCGGTGTTGTCAGGCTGGGGTCTCACTCCGCTGGTCTCATGCGGTTGGAGACTCGGGACCGTAATGTTGTTATGCGGTGACGGCAGTGTCTCGGGGGGGATGGGTGGAACTTGGGATGGGGGTGTCCGGAATTCGGGAGAAGACAAGGGGGTGACAGCAATAGGCGCCTCCCGCGGCGTACGCGGAGACTCTACGACTGCCTCCGGGGTATGAGGGGTTTCCTCCTCCGGGGGCAGTGGGGATACCTCCTCCTCTGGTTGCTGTAAAACAATTACGTTGGCTTCAACGTGTTGAGGAGGGGCATCCCGGCCGATGTTTTGCCGTGTCGGGGCCTCGGCAGTAGCACCGCGGGGGGCGCCTATTTGCTGTCTGATGTTTATTCTCCTACGAGCGTCTACCCTCCCTGTGGGGGCGGCGGGCACAGAGGTAACACAGTCGCCACAGTGCGTCGATACTACCTTCCTTGGGTATCGTTTACCTTCGGGGGCAGTAAAGCCGCACCTCCAACACCTGTAGTTTACACTGGTGTTGGGATGGTGTTCTTTTATGTGGCGACAGAGGTTCTCCACCTTGGTCTTACCCCTGTACCGTCCGCCCTCACAGTGAGGACAGGACAGTCTGTCGTCCTCTCTTAGTGGAAGGAGGATGATGGTAAGCTCTCCTTCCGCGATCGCCTTCTCCGTGGGTTCGGTCATGATGACTATCGACCGAAAATTGCTCTACCCCACGAGCTATGCTCGTCTGGAGAGCAACTTGCCCAATATAATAATGATGTTATAGATCAAAGGCTTGCTCTCCCCCACAGGCAAGCCTGTCTAGATGGAGAGCAAGTGTGTCGAGTGACTACTACACTTTGATCTTAGCCAATAGGCCGAGAAGCGATACAAGGCTTTGTGCTTTCTGCACAGTACAAGGAATGTGCAGAAAGCACAAATTCTACTCAATTACTTAAGGTCCTAAATGATTTAGAGCCTGTTCTGATTAAAGACCAAAAGTTAATGAACGATATTTCATTTAACATGGAAAAACTGATGGAAACTGATACTTTAGAGGAAACAAAATTAGAAGGTTTTATGAGACGTAATTGGAAGGCGTTTATAACAGGGGTATTATTAATGATGGGTAAATCATTAGACTGTTTTCCTCAAGGATTAAGCCTATCAGACTTGACCTCATCTTCCGTTCCTAGAAATGTCAAGCCAGTGCTCGTTGAAAAAACTAGTATCAGAGAGCCAATCTTGACTCAACAAGATAAAGAAAACATAAAAGGAGATATTCAAACTATTGATGAATACAGTCAAGAGCTAAGACTCAAACAAGATCACTCAATATCAATGACAAATTTAATCTTGAATGATAAGACTACACTTTGATCTTAGCCAATAGGCCGAGAAGCGATACTGAAACGTCTTTTTCCGTTCCTTTTAACACTTTTAAAACGCTCTTTTAGTTGTAGAATGCGCTCCGCCACCTAGCGGTCGCTAGCGGTAGGTAGCGCGCTCGGTGCGGTGCACATGCGCCGTCCAGCAGTCTCAGCGCTCCACCTTTTGGGCGCTCTATTTGAATGCTCAGGAGCTATTTTCTTTATATCACATACATTTGCAGCAAAATTATTATTTAAAATATTAGAAATATCATTTTTGATTGAAAATTACTAAAAAATCATTGAGTAGTAATTTTCATGTATTTAATTCAAAAGTTCATATGTATATCATACAGATTTTTGAGTAATTTAAATTGGTGCATGTTACTTTAAATTAAGAAATAACAATTATATTAAGACGTGTTAATTTATAAAACAACTGCCAATTAATTAAAAAAAAAATTTAACTAAAAATTGTGAAGTTAATTTTTGAGAAAAAACTTGAATTTTTAAGTAATTTGGGTTATTCGGATTAAATGCTATGAGGGAACAAAAGATTGAAGAAGTACTATTTTTTATCACTTTCAACTTTAGGCCTGATTTTAACCATATTATTTACCATAAATAATAACACCACCTATGTGTGGGATCCTGTCCCCAACCTTTTATACCCCACTGGTGGAACATAAAAATGAACTTGCAGACATTTTTTCAGATTGTTTGGATCACTTTTATCTAATGCCAATCTTTATATTTTAATTTGTTCAAATGAATATAAAACAGAACTTATAGATATTTTTTCAGACCGTTTGAATCAATTTTACGGTGTGATATGCTGAGAGAAACAGACAGTTTTGTCGTTTTCGAATTTTTCCGTATGTCAATTCAATGGTGATACAGACGGAAAATTAAATAGAAGTGTCCTGGGGTTTCTAACCCTATTAGAAATTTGTTTTGAATAATGTATAGTAACATAACAAATTATACGGAAAACAAATTTTTGGTCTAACCCATAAGGCATTCGCTCACTATTGGCATTATCAGGTATATAGGGCGTATATGGCATACAGAGGCTCTATATTTTATATTTTATATAGAGCCTGTGTACGTGCGTAGGGCGAGTGCCTAAAAACGAGTATAATTGTTAATTTTTTATTGAATATCATAGATAAATATTTCGTTTAATTAATAGTTTCATTAATAATACACGAATTTTGTACAGTCTTAAAAAGGCATAGCGCGTTTCTTATACATAAGAATTATACACGTAATTATTGTACACAATTTAGCATTGGTCAAATTATATATAGATATATTTGACCAATACTAAATTGTGCACAATAATTTCGTGTACAATTCTTATGTGTAAGAAACGCGCTATGCCCTTAAAAATAGTGAAATTCTTTTTAATGAACTAAATATCAAAATATTTATAATTCTTTTTCATGATAAAATTAATCAAACATATATTACAAAACTAAAATCAGGGAATATTTCATAAAAATTATATCAATAATACTTATAGTCTCTTGAAAATTCAATATTTCATCCTACAGCTGAAAGTACCTGCAAATCGTATTATACAAAATTCCTCTAATCATCAATACTTAATCCCTTTCCGAAAAAACCTTTAGCACTTCCTGTATGGATAAAACTCTCAAGTTGAGTGTTGTTTCGTACCCTCAATTAAAATTGTACAATATAGAAATTCAGTTGAGGGTACGAAATAACACTCAAGTTGAGAGTTGGCTGTGCTCTGCAATTCCAAGGAAACCTGCATAGTTGCACACAAATTTAAATCAATTTAAATCTACCGGCACTTTTGCAACTCATTGGACCCATCATCGTTTAAACTATAAGTTATAAATTAAACTAAATAAATTGTATTATGATAATTGATAATTTAAATATAATTATTTTCAGGGTTTAATGGATATTTTGGATTTAAAAATATATAAATCATTTTCAAATTCTTAATAAAAAGAGTAATACTACATACCTTAAATGTTATAAGTGACTATTCATTAAAATGGACACATTTCATTCCTATTTGATTATGACAATTGAACTTTAGTTTCAACTTAATGTAAAACAAATAAAACAAATGAATAAGTTGGGACAAAATCATCGCTTGTTCGGAAGTAAATTATCTATTTCTAATATTTATTTTTTATTTAATTCAAGTTTCTCTTTAACCTTATTTTCAGTTTACCAACATAAACTGTAAACACTTGTATATTATTAAAAAAATTGACTTTCAATGAAGCATACTTTCTTAAGGTGGTCCTATAGTAAAATTTTACGAAAAACTCGATATCTTTTTATTTCATATTCTGATACTTAGTACATTTTTAGAAAAGAAAGTGATTTTGTATTGGCAATATTGACCATAGAAATCATTTTAATGAACTTAATAGTTATTTATACGTATTTTTCCTCCGACCTTTATTACACACAATCCAGCATATTCCTACATTAACCGAATACTAACCCGTACCCAAATCTACTCTATATATCTGTGGCTTCCCGGAATAACCAGTTTTTTGTCCATTTTTTTGAACATTGAGTTTTTAGTGATTTTGTTATATACGTATCGTGTACTATCAGATAAAATGTCAAAAGTTGCAAAAGTTCATCTAATACTTTTTTTTTTCATAATTTGTGCTTTTCTTTTGCATAGGTCTAAATGGCAATTTAAAAATTAAAACCTCACCATCTCGAAAACACGAAAAATGGACTTAAGTGATTATTCCAGAAAGCCAGAGATATATACTATGCAGACAAACTTAAGAAAACATTGTAATTATTAAAAAAACAATTCGATCGATACTCTGCGATAGAAAAATTGTTTTAAAATCATCAGAAAATTATTTATTTTTTTTACAAAAGTGCGGTGCTCTCCATTTATGGTTTTTCAATGTTCAGCGAGTCTTATGCGTATAGGATTAAGTACAATGAATCAATCTGGAATTTTAAGGATATCTTATTCAACTTATTTGCATTCCAACCATGAACTCCGATTATTCAAAAGAAATTTATTAAGGAAGTGTTGCCCTTGAATAGAGTTAAAAATGTGTTTTTTAGGTGTTTTTATAATGAAAATTCAATATAATTTTATTCTTCTTTATAATTGTATTTTTTTAAATTTGGAGTTCACAGTTCTGTGTGGTACAGGTATTAGATATTACATAATTTTTTTTCAAGTGCTATACTTGCATTCACATGCGCAACGACAGTTTTGAAAAAACATTAATTTTCATTGAAAATTGCTAGATTTTCTTACATAACTATGAGTAGGGTGTAACTAGTAGTCGGCTATCTAAGGAAAAACTTGTATTCAAGCTATTGCAAAAAATTCGGAAACATCTTTGATTATAAATTACCTGTTCTATTACACTTTAAATGTATTCTAGTTTTTGATAAAATGTTTATTTTTGCTTAAAATATTTACAGGATTATTATAATATGTGTTTTAATAAAATATGACGAAAGCGCTAGTATTCGTCCACCGGAAACTATTACTCGGCCGCTCGATCTCTAGTAGTCGTCCAGGACAATTTAAGGCAATACATCGCGCTTTAAAAACATTGTTTATTGTTTTTAATAGTTCTATGATTTAAGTTTAGCTATAGAAGATTGAATAAATATTAAATGAATGAAATTAAGCATCAATTAATCGTAATGATCATTACAATTAAAAGTGGCTTTGGACAATGGGTTATCGACCAGGCCCGGCCGATAACTAAAATTTGAAAGAAAAGGAGAGAATTCTAGTAGTCGGCCACCTATACGCACATATCGACAATATTTTGTCTACGGGTTTATTTTTTAAAAGAAAATAGCCCAAGTGACCGACTACTAGTGCCTCTACCATATACTATCTACACATTTATAAAAAATTAAAAAGAACTTTTTTTAGGTAACTAGCAAATTTTTCATATTTACTATAGGACCAGCTTATATGATTGAAATATCAGTTTTGCCCGATGCCGCGTGGTTATTTTGCTGATTTAGAATGAAAAATAGAAAATCGGGAATATTATTTAAAAAAAGTCTGAATAAATATCGTTCTTACAAATCTGTGGATTTTCGGCATAACGAGATAAGTCCACATTTTTTGAAAATTGAGTTTTGATAAATTTTGATATCCTTATATGTTATTATTATTTTTAGATTAAAATGCAGAAAATTAAGAAAGTTTAAAAAACAGACGATATTATAATCTTCACTAGGTATTTATGCATTTTTTAACACTTATTCAATTGGAAAATAAAAACTTCAAATCTTAATATCTCAAAAACTTAAAAAGTCGAATTATCTCATTATATCTTTAATCCACTTATTTTACAATTTTACATTAAAAAAAAAATTACGTTAGTTTCAAAACTATAGGTACATTGATGTGTTTTATTTGCGCAACCTATACTTTGTAAAAAAAGAATTTCTGTAATTTTCACCGATTCCTCCACTTCGCGATAACTCCAGGATTCTTCAAAAATCCAAAACACCTCATAGTCGTCGATACGAAACCACCGACACACTCGTCAAAATCGTCCCAAATAACATCCACCCTCACTTCCAAGTATCAAAGCAAACCTCTCTTTCTCTCCACACTGTAAAAAATGATTGTGGAATTTTACTACTCGTTTCGTAATTTTACGACTGTGAGTGACGTAAAAACACCATTAGAATTGTGTTATTACCATAATTAGTAAATTTACCACTTTGGAAATGGGTAGCTTTGTTACCTACTTTGGATATGGTAATTTTACCAACGGTAACAGTGTAATAATTCCACAACAGTAGTAGTAAAATTCACACAAGCATTATAAAAGTACCACTCGTAAAGCCTTGGTAATGAATTTCAACTCTTGAAATTACTACCCTCAGTATCGTAATTTTATTTCCGTATGGTAATTTTACTACTCTATGGTAATTTTATAATTTTTTAGGAAAATTTACTACTTTGGAAATGGATCGGTTTGTTACCAACTTCCGATGTAGTAGGGGAGAACGGGGTAATGCCGGTCACTGGCTAATTGCGGTCACCCTTATATTCAATAATCTAAACATTTTTAGGTACTAATTCGAATAGTATTACAAACGCAACATAAAATTCAATTAATCTAATGTCCAAACAACCTTCTGTGTTATTAAGGAATTATACACAATCAAAGTTCAGGTCTACATTTCTTATAAGAAATCTGATCTATAAAATAAGCTTTTATGCATATTATTTGTTACTTTATGCAGTTATTTTTTTCAACTTTATTAATTTGAACAATCTAAGAATACGAAGTAGTGAATAAAAAAGAGTATAATCCTATTGCTTTTTTGTGATTTGAATTTAAATTACTAAGCAGAATTGAGGTAATACCGGTCACAATGTTATTTATATGACGCTCCCGAAAGTGAGGCTAAGAAAATGTTGCGCTGCGCTCTCGGGTAGGGCAACTTTGCTTAAGTGTTTTTGATTGAACAGTGGTTATGTGTTACCTGTTGCTCTATGCAAGTGCGAATAATAACACGACTGATCATATGAAGGTCCATATAACTAATTTAAAGAAATTTTTCACCTACAAAAGTAACTTTTTAATAGTGGCCGGAATTGTACCGAGGCTGACCGGTATTACCCTTTGATGTGGAGTAAATTCAGTCAAAATTCTTTTTTTTATTTCGTCTTATAGCTTTGATATCTAACGTTTTTATATTAAATCAATACGAAATATTTAAAGGCAATGGTTTGAACTAACGGAATAATTACTTAAAGTTAATAAAAACAATTTGGAAGTGGAAATAACAAGCACGTTCTCCCCTAATTTTACTATACGTTTTTTTGTAACACTGGCACCCTCCTCGTAGCCAAAATTCAAATGTCCCACGCGCGCCATTCTTACCATTGCCATTGGCCCCCTCGCTCCCACCAATCCCCGCGCAACTCGCGCACCGTCTCCGACTTTCTTTTGCGCGCTCTCTCTCTCTCTCTCTCTCTCCCTCCCTCCACTTCGTAGGCCGTGTACGTGCGGCGCGCGTGCCTGCATCCAGTCGGCATTTGTCGGCGTCACTTCTCCGGTTTCGTTTGTCCGTTGAGCATCGTGCGCGTGTGTGTGCCCCGCCGCCGCCGCCGCCAGTAAACTGGAGAAAGAGCCCCCAGCACCAAAAGCCCAGAAGCACTCTGCAGCCTCGGCCGTTTCTCGCCCTCAAAGTAAGCAACTCACCGCCGCAAGACAAAACACAAAAGAAAGCGCAAAAGCCGCGCGCGCGGCGTCCCTCCGACTTAACCTATATACATATATATAAACCCCTCTCTCTCTCTCTTTCACAGATATAGTACACGTACGCGTACCCGTACGTCGCCGCCGAGGACACACGTAGAAACTAAAGGAGAAGACCCGAGAGAGGTGTGTGTGTGTTTGTGTGCGCGCGCGAGATACCGCAGCAATCAAGCGACATGTCGACCAAGACGAGCAAGAAGGCGGCCTCCTCGACGAGCAGCAGCGGCGCCGTCGCCGGCTCCCAGCAGCCCTCGACCTCGACGCCCCTCGGCGGCAACACCAGCGCCGGCTCCCGCCACGGACGTCCCGCCAGTCCCCTGAGTCCCACGCGCTACTCGCGCCTCCAGGAGAAGCAGGACCTCCAGAATCTCAATGACCGGCTGGCCTGCTACATCGACAAGGTGCGTCACCTGGAGTCGGAGAACTCCAGGCTGACCAGGGAGGTGCAGACCTCCCAGGAGACCGTCACCAGGGAGATCTCCAACATCAAGTCCATGTACGAGCACGAGCTGTCCGACGCAAGGAAGCTGCTCGACGAGACCGCCAGGGAGAGGGCCAAGCTGGAGATCGACACCAAGAGGCTGTGGGACGACAACGAGGACCTTAAGAACAAGTAGGTGGACTTTTCAGGGGTTCTTTACGATGGACGGGCGGGATAGAGGTTTTTTTGGGGGTTTGGGTTCTTTTAGGCGGGGACGAGGCTGCGAATACGCTGTATTTTCAAAGACGGGGTGTAGGCTCGATTTAATTGAATGAAGATAGTAGGTAAAATATTATTCGTGTTTTATTTCATAAAGTGTCATAGTGCGTTACACGTTTGATTCATAAATAGATAGATTTGTGTTATTTATTGTAGAAGCAAATTTAGGTACATAGTGTACAGTGTTGCATATTAGTCGTGGTATGTATACAATAACGTGTATTATACATCAGCAAGTGACTTATGCAGGTGTTGTGGGTAGATTGTTTACAGATGAAGCTTTTGAAATGAGAATTTAAGCTGGGTTCAGTCAGAAAATATTATAACAAAACAGTTACGCTCACGAGTGATTGAGCACAGTTTTGAGGTTTGTAGTGATATGTGCATTCTTTCAATTCAGGAATTTCTTTAAGTAATCTTTATGAGTCATCGGCGATTCACGTAATATTACACTTTTTAAAGCATTGAGATGTATTCTTCATTTTTTGAAGATAGTACTTTATTTTTTATCGCTTTATTAGTAGGAAAAGTAAACCATTATTTTTTAAACTATTTTAAACAATAATTTAAACATTCAAATTCTATTTCGAAATATTCATTAAAAATATCTGAAGATAAGTAATTTAATGTAATAGACATTTTGCTTCTAGTTAAAGATGTTCATAAATTTAGTTTGAAGTTTATGTCTGGTATCTATTTAAGTACATTGTGTAAACAGTCTTAGATATGCTATAAAAATGTTATTACACATGATATAATTTGGTCTTTAAGTGTCAAAATTGTATAGATAATTTTGTAAATTTTTTAATTGCTAGAAAATTTCAAGCTAATCATGTTCTGTGTGTTATTACAGTGTTTATTATTATGTCATCAAAGTAAATATTATGCACAATGCTTACTCAATATAACATGAGTCAATTGAATTAATGACAAAATCAGTTGTTTAATATTTACATTGTAAAAGGACTCACTGATCATCAAAATAACGCAGGACCATCCTAAATTGTAGATGTATACTTGACTCCTTTTTAGTACTGAAGCATACATTTACAACTTCATAGTCTCGGTAAATCATCTTCAATTTTCCTGTATTTACTTTGGAGATGATAACACTGAATTAATTTGCTTACATTTCACAAGAGTTTGCCCACATGGCCAAAAAGAATGTGTAATGTACATTTCGTAAAGCATTTCAAACTCTAAAGTCAAACAAATTTTTGCAACGATGAAAGAATTAATTTTCCGTGTCCTTTCTTTATTTCTTTGGTAAACAACAAAGTAGGTCGTCGGTAGTAGGAATTGTATTTTGAAAATTTGCATATGTAGAAAATAATGATTTCATACAGATCAATTATCTCGGTATCACTAAACAGTTTCTTACATATTTACTTCATTCAATATCAACCTGTCAAACTAAGCATTTAAGAATCTCGACTGAGAATGTCAAGACCTTCTGCTTTATTGATAATTTTTTTACTCCTATCAGTGCTCTCGCAAATTTGATAAGACACAAATTTCTCCAAGCAGGCATTTTTAAATTACCTCCATTAAGTTACTTAAATTATATAATCTTATGTATAATGTATACACATTAATTCTACAATTTTAATTTGACTATCGTTTACCAACATCAAATACCTATACCATTTTTCAAACGCCGATTCAAACCTCAGAATCCAATAAACCGCAAAACTCCGCAAGGAAAACGCACGCGCATTGCTCCGCATTCCATTGGGTAGCAAAGTACCGATACGTTTAGGCTCACGGCCAAGCGTAAAATCCATTTTACGTTGCAAGTTCCTATAGTTAAGAAATCCCACAGGGCATAGACGCGTAGCGCACGCATCTCTTCCCATGTCTAAAAAAACTCGTTTGTCCGGTATGTGTGCGTGTATCCGCCGCGCATAACGGCTACGGTTATATCCTATTGCTAGCCCGCGTGAGTGCACATCCGATTACCGATCAACAATTTCTAAATACATAAGTAAATTAATAATATTGAATGAAAGGAGAAATGTATAAATTGGTTCTTAGAATTGAGAGTCTGTGGGATATTCTATGCAACATTTGTGAATAAAAAGCTTTTTTCGATTAAATTTTGATAGAATGTAATGTATTCGCAGCGATTATGCACGTATTTTTTTAAACTGCACTAATACATACATACCTTTTTTTAAGTATTTACAACATAAGCTTGTTTGAAAAATATAAGAACGAAACGATCATTTTTTGAAAAATAGTATTTCTTAGGTACTAACTACTCTCGTAGAAAATACGGCGGTCCAGTTGGTTTTTTATTTTCTAGCTATAAGATTCAATACCTAAAAATAAACTTAAATTATCGGTAATATCAAATTAAAGTGGTAACCAAAACCAACATTTAAAAATACATTTTTCTCTTCAATAAATATTTATATGTAGTATCGCACCTATACAAAATAAATAAACCACACATAGCATTTCTCAAGTTTAATACACCATTCAATGACAATTATTCAAAACCTCTCGCACTCCTCTCTCTCTAAAAAAAAAACGTAAAAGCGCCGGTACGCGCGCTTCCTCCAAAAACAAAGAACCGCCCCTCTCTCTTTCTACATCGTGACGTTGTATATAGCTGTTACCCGCGCGGGGCACGTTGCGTCACGGCCCACTATGCGGCGATGATGTCAACCTCGCGTATCCCCGAGACTCCTCGCGCCGTAAAACTCGCCCGACCTAAAAACATTGACTCTCTCGGCGGCCGGCTCGCGATGTGGCACAAGGCTATTTTTACAGCACGCGAGAGCGAGCGAGAGGAGAGCTGGACGCCATGGGGATCGTGTTGTGCGTGTGCACGGGATGATGGTTGTGGAGAGGGACGTTGTTCGATGATTTATTGGGAGAGTGGGGGGTTTCTTTTTGGAGGTTAGGAAGTTGTTTAGGTTGCGGTTGGGTGCGGATGTTTTGTGGTGTGTTAGTAGGGTGCGTTTGGGATTTTGGGGTTTTTGAGTCTTTGAGAGGGGATGCATTCGTGGACGATTTGGGTCTTTGGTTTACTTCTGGATCTGTAACGGGTATTAAAATCGTCATAATTTCAAGGACTTTTCACTAGAATAGAATAGAAAAGTAAACATTGTTCAGGTTTTCAATATTTGTAACAATTCATGAGCATCCATGTTTATTTCCTGAAAATTGCTTTTTTTTTCAAGCTGACTACTGGGAAGCGGCTGCTAACTTGAGTCTTGGAACAGATTGAACAAAAAATATTATAAATTGTAGATTTTTCTTTGAATTCTTGAAAAACTGACTATTTTTATCGAAATTTCGTACACATTTCTTAGATGTAAAAAAATGTGATTATAAGACATTTTGTATGGATTTGGCAATAACTTATGTAGATCTAAAGATACAAAATATTAATGAGTAAAGAAAGCAGATTTTACGGGTGTTTCCCCTAACCAAAAATAGATTTACAAATAAATAAAACAAAATAGAATTTTACGAAAGAAAGTTCTATGAATTTTTTTGTGAAATAGATATGAATCTTAAAATGTAATTTAATCATATAAGTTATCAGTACTTAATTAATCAATTTTTTTAATTAACCTGATTACTTTTGGATTACCGGCGAAATGGATTCGATCAAACAAAACACTACGCTATATTGATCCGTATCGCGAAATTATAAAAACGTTTATCAGATAAGCCTTTTAAATTCTCTCGTATTTTTAGACAACTTTTCTTAACGACCTACGCTTTAAACCGATTTTCGGGAGATATGTTTGTTTACATTGCACATCGACGGCGTGCACACGTGGCTGCGACCCGAACTTTCTCGCGCGGTGCTACAAGGGGTGGCATAGGCTTCAATATATAGCAGCTGACGACATTGTTTTAGTGCATGATTTTGGTAAACATGAGTGGAATGTGTATTGTTTTTGACGAGACTGAGTAATCTTTCTAAGCTGCACTTAAACATTATTTCCGGGTAATTGCTGATGATACGAGATACGAACGTATTTTTTAATTTAGACTCCCAACATGCAGTGGAATAATAAATGCAGCTTCCTAATTATCGCAAAGAAGCATTTGTCATATACATTATATACATAATTTAATATTATATTGAATTTTTCGTTTTTTAACGTGTCAAATTCGGTTATACGAAAGGTAGCGCTTTTCATTCTGGAATAAAACGTACAGCTTAAATAAAAGTAAACCAATATTGTTTTTATAAATAAAGCATTAACAAAATATGAATAAATACTGATTTAAATTGGGATAATTTTCTGAAATATGAAAGTCATAAAATCATGAATTTTATTCAAAATCGATAACATGCTATTACTTTAAACGCCCGTCGACATTATACTCCAGAAAAACAACAAAATCATAAGTTAACTTCCGCGTATAAAACATGCAACAAGCCACTCCCTACAATTTACGACAGTAATAAAATATTTTACTCCAAAACAGTCCAAGTGTCATCCTAATATTCATATACATTCAAAATTTCACTTTATCGAAGAATTCCCAAAGTATGTCAGCTTCCTATACAGAAAAGCCAATAAAGAACCAGAAACTTCTGTCCCCGAAACCCGACTGCACGAAAACAACACGCCGAATACCCGAAAAACACGCATCAGCTCTCTCCGATAATGAAAATACCTGACGCGCTCGATGCATTGCGAAACGAATCGGAATTCAATGTATATCGTATAGAAAGTGTGAGTGCACACCGCGCGTATATACAGTCGGGCAATCTTCGTTTTGGAATTTCTCGTGCGCGCTTAACGGCGGGACACGCGCGTTCGTCTGCTAAAAGCGCGCCGATGCACTTTCAATCGTCGTCGCGCGCGTATCTTTCGATTAGCCGCTGCTCCGTGGCAGGGATTAGCGTTAGTCGCTCTGCCAGGGGCGAATGTGCCGTTACCGGGAATCGAGGTGTTTAGTTACGCGTGCGAGGAGAATTCGTGAATAAAGCGGAGAGCTGCGAAGCTTCTTTGTTTGGACTGATTGATTGATTTAATTAATCAGTTTATTATAATTTGTAGATGTAGAGAACTAATGTACAGTGTATATTAAGTTTTAAAAATAAAAACGTAAAATTATACAGTATAGTATTAAGAATTAATACTACTTGGTCATTATTCATGATAAATAATATTGGCCAAGTATGAAATTTTTAGATTTATTTTAAAGGAATTCATATTCTTTATTCTTTAAATGATAACTAGAGAAACTGATATAACGTCTTTTGACGTTAAAAAATGTTAGTTATTATAATAAAGTAATATACATGTTTATGTTGAATACTAATACGGCAGTGTAAAAAGAACTTATTTTTTTACTAATAATTTAATGCCAACCTTCGCGTATTGTAATTTGTAAACTACTATACATAATTCTTAATTTTGAAACTTTGCTTTTAGCCGCAGCGCACTAAAAATGAATGATACGACAGATAATGAATTCGCAATCCAACATAAATATTTCACAACAAAAAGTTGCGGTAGTTTTGTTGACTGCTTGCGATAAAAGAAGGAAGGCTTTGGAAAGCTATTCAAAAATTGCAAGTATAATCGTATGATTCCTTGAAATGCATTTTTTTTCCTGAAATTATCGCGCGATTATGTCTATCGCTGAGATATTAAATTTCATAATCAGCTATCATAAACAATCTGTAAACAATTTTTTCATCAGCATTCATGGTATAAATTACTGTCGAATAATATTTGTAATAAATTTCATAATCTTCTAAAATGGCCAATATCCAAACGCCATTTTCAGCGAAATATAATAACAGAGTATCTCAAGTGCCACATTTACCGATAATACACTCTCCTCATAACACTAACCCACCATCATCGTCAATAGCTACAATTTGTCCATTACCCAAGATACTACCGAGCACCACTTCTATCATCCCCGTGCACAAAAGACACAGACAGAACGCCAACAGGTTAACTCGTATCCACGCCAACTCGATCGATTCCTATACCAACCCAAACGCAAACACGGAATTTACGATTCTCTCCCGCTAACACACAGGCATCACGCACACAGGAAAGAAGAAATCCGTCTAATGAAGTCACCGGCTATTTCTGCCTCTCGCTCCTCACTGACGTAGCATCTCTGAAAATAATAAAGCGCGAGCGCGAGCGCCTCCGATTCCCCGCAAATCAACGAACCTCTACACCCAATCGACGAAAAAAAAATGAAAGAAAGAAAAAAATCTACATAAAAGCCCGCGTCGCCGACATTGACATTTCCCAGCGATTACGCAAGACACCCGACGCACGCACTGCTCCCCCTTATCAGCGTCATCCTCGAGTGTTCCAAGGCATCATCATCATCATCATGATGAAATAAACATGAGGGCAATGGGCGCGCGGAGAGCTAGGCGAGTCGTGAATGAAAAATCATCATAAATTCTGCCGTAATGCCGCTCGGCCGGCCGAAAGCGAGCGCTGACGTCACGTGATACGGGTGGAGGGGATGAGAGACCGGCTCGCGCGGCGCGGCGGGTCGCCCTTGGAGGAGCGTCGGAGGCATGCCGGCAACCGCCGCCGCCGGTTTTATTTTATGCGCGCATGAGGTCGTGCGTGTTGTGCAGAGCTCTGTGTTGCCGAGTTTTCGGAATTTCGAGGGATCTGGGAGGTATTAGCTGCTGACGTGAATAAGAATGAGCGGAGATGGTCGGTGTGTAACGGTGGTGAATTAGTTCGTTGAGTTGGAAAATTTGAGTGTAAAATTTGGGGAAACTGATTGATTGGCTGGTAACATTTGTTGGGTGGACTTTGGGGAAATTGCGAGGGTTGTAGTGCTTTTTTGTAATATTTGCGGGGAAAAGCGAGTAGAAGCATGTTTAATTTTCAATGGAACTTAATTTTATGTAAAAAGAAATTGTAAACACGTGTATTAGTTAAAAAAATGAATTCTCTTTTTAACTACACGTAATTAATTATTAATTAATACAAATCAACTTAGTTATTTCAATAATACAAGACTAGATAAGACAAGGACAAGACTAAATGTACAAAAAATAGCTCATGCGAAAATAACAACCCTTAATACAATTTTAAAATTGGTTAAAACGTGTTGAGAAACTATAACACATAATAATGTTTAATTTAAAAATCAATTGATAATTAATTGATTTATAATTTATTTCATAAAAAATTAATGTTACTTGCTTGGTTTTACATAAACATAGAATTTCGAATTCTCATAGTATCTACGGATTTTACGGTTGATATATGATTGCTTTTCACGAAATTGTTAGATCATGCATCCACCTATTTCATGAGATTTATAAATAAATAAAAGGATTGTTTTCTGCATGCATGTATTGTTTATTATAAACGCCTTTATAAAATAGTAATCAACCTTTCGTACTACTAAGAATTTCAAATAACTCAAATTTTATGTAGTATAAAAAATATAATTTTTTTAATTACCTAAATATCAGTTTTTAAATAGAATTATTATTTTAAGTCAACTTATTTTATCTCAGATTTTTTCAAAGTAATCTAATTTCATGACAATTATGAAGTCATCATACGAAATTATTGATAGTTAATGATAACTTTTAAATTACTTTTTTTTCTAATGAGTAGCGGCTTTCGTACATAGGTATATATTTTCGTAGTTTATCGAACACAATATCTCAATTAAAAGTTTAATTATTTAGTATAGTGATGCCCACAATGATCGCTTTTATGTATTACTCAGATAAGATGATTTGATAGCGTAACTATAGAAAGAAATTTAAGAAAGATATATAACAGTTCGTTTATCAAGTCTAGTCGATTATAAGTAAAATGTTTGTAGTATAAACTATTTTCATTGTTATATAATATCCCGAGAAATATACTAATATTAAAGAATGTCAGGAATCAGTTCAAACTATTAAAGAATTTATATTTTATTGCTGAACATTTGATTTTGACTTGCGCTTAATGAAATTCATAAAATTAGTTTAATCATAAACTTTTTTCATTTCTTGATGCGAATAACAGTGAAGTTTTCAAGTTAATTATTTCTGCAGCTATCTGCATCATCTCTCCTTTTACAAGCTCTAAAATATTTAATAGCTCTTGCAGTGAAGATAAACTTATCTTCCACAAAACTATAAATTTAAAAAAAATGCAAATTATGAAGAAAAAAGCCTCTCAAAAGCTACGAATTCTCAATTACAAACGATAACACAAACATCTTGATGTTTTCAAAAAATTAAAGTCTCTGTCGTACGATTCCTCATTCAACTCCCCCTCTTCGTCGCTTTTCGTGCTTTTTCCACGTTTAACCGACTACGCCTATCTTATCGTCTATATATTCACTATATTACACACGAGACCTGTCAGTTGATAAACAAAGCCGTGCGCGTATCTTATCGGCGCAATTTGAATTCCGCCGTAACTTTTGACTTCCACTGGCATACATACGCAGATGCTCAAAAAGCTGAGACAGCAGTAAACGATCGGCAACTTCGTCTGCACTCTCAGAGAAAAACGAAATTCAGAGAAATATTCGTGAAGCAAGACGCAGTTACTAGTTCATACTTATTTGTATTCAAACACTCTAATTTGAAAAATTTACTTTTTCAAAAAACAATGAACGATCCCTGGTGAAACTGATATGTGAGAATTCTGCAGAATTTGAAATTCTACTTTTTTCAAGTTTCATAATTAATTATCACTCATTCTACAAATTCTAACACAAATTCTATAGACAAAATCTTTTGTAAGAATTTCACGAATTTTTTAGTATTTACCAGAGTTAGTCACCGATATGGACCCAATTGTGAATCGTTTGGGTTTAAGTCATTATTATGAAAGTTGAAAGGAAAGTCAAAGTCCATACTTCTGACAGTCTGCATTTCTCCCAAATCAATTCCACCATCTAAAAAAATGTACAATAAGCACATCTTCCTTCAAATATATGCAGAAAAGGAAACCGCTTTGCCTCTTGAGTATACTTTCTATAATAATTTTATATAAGTTTTTGACATTTTGTGCGATCTCAAATTTTTTTCTAGAATTGACATATTTATTTACTATTAAAGAACATTATAAGGATATTCTCAGATTCATTAGTAATTAAAAAAATATTATTTTCATTGAATGCCCATAAGTGCCTGTGTATTTTGTACTACCCCGAACACGTCACTCGACCATAAGATGGCGCTATTCTTGAAAATAAGATAACATATACTGTACCACATGCTCACAGTGAATATCCATTGAAGCCATTGTACAATTTGCGAGGCGGATTTGCGGCGCGCACTTGACTGCGCGCGCTCCCCCCGCTGTGCACGCAGCAATGTCTCTCTCACGTGTGTTGCGCGCATACCCATTGCGATGCCGGTTCTTTGCAGTCGAGCGAGCGTTTTATGTATTAGAAAGGAATTTTGATAGGAGTATTACGGAGAAATTTATGATAACGATTGGATTGGATGGTAAATTGAAAGTTTATGACGTTTAGTAAAACTAACATTTATGGTCTGATAATTAGTATAATTATTTTTATTATTAGACTATTAGTTGTACATGTGCTTATGAGATGTAAAAAGTAGAATGTACTGTATAGCTTTAGCTTCCTTACAGGTTATGAAGAAAAATAAACATTCAATAAAAACTAAAACTCCTTTCTTTAGGCCTTTGAGTAATATTTTGAGGTTATGTCTGGTCAGCGTTCTGTAAATTGAAGAAATTCTCCTTATTTCAGGTAGTTTTAACTTCTCTTCAAACCTTCTACATCACTTCTCTCAATCCATCAATCTGAAAAAGTTCCCCTTAGGTATCGCGTAACATAACAAAGTCGCACATCAATTCCCAGCGAAGAGCTGCCGAAGTCTCCCAATGATTCACCATCGACCAACGCCGCAGTGCGAATATATTCTATACTGTGCACACTAATATACTCTGCGTGCGAGCCGGCGTCTCTCGCGCCTCGCGTCCCACGCGTCACGTGAACTCCCCTACTGAGTCCGAATCGCGTGCTCTTCTCTCTCTCTCTCTCTCTCTTCGCTTTCGTGTTAAGGGGACGCCGGATATCTCTGTCCTTGTCTAATTGAGTTTTCATTCATAATTTTAAGAGAAATCATATTTTTCTTTAAATAATAGTTGTCCCCGCTTCGTTTTATAGTAATCTAAATATATGTCCAAGCTGGGTTCATATGATTGTTTTGTTTTCGAGAAAACTTTGACACACTATGAGGGCTAACTACGTGGAGATTAACCTTTACATACTAAGTTTGTCAAAGTTTTCTCGAAAGCAAAACAATCATATGAAACGAGCTTGGGCATATATTTAGATTACTATAAAACAAAGCGGGGACAACTATTATTTTTTCAGAAAAATTATTGCTCTTAAAATTATGAATGATAACTCAATTAGATAAGGACAGAGATATCCGGCGTCCCCTTAATATATACCGTAGATATATAGTTGGTGCCTTTAGCACTGTTGGAGATCTCGGCGCTCGATATTGTTTCCGATCGTTACTTTTTTTTGTTCTCTTTCTGTTGTTAGGTTACGTCGCTGCTGCATTTGTAGGTGTATATAATGAATGCGCGTCGTGTGCTAGTTTTGGCGCGCGAGGTGAATGTGTTTGAGTTGATTTCGAGTGCACTTCCTATGGGCAGTTTGAGATATTTTTTTTTATGGTTGGCGAAGGTTCGATGGACGCGAATTTAGCTGCGGTTAGTCACGAGGTGCTGTATTGTGTTAATAGAGGGGAGTTTCGGGTCATGGTGAATAATTCATGCTTTGTGTTTTACGCACCTGTTTGGACACTTTTTTTATTTGACATTTAGCTGGGGTGACTGGTCAATGGCGAATGAACGGGTGAGATTAGTGGATGAACGGGTCACGCGACTGATTTGATTGCTTTGAAAAAAGGTTTAATGAGTGTCGTAAAGCTAAATAGTGACAGTTTTAAGCATTTAATTTGCAGGGGAAGTACGTCGATGCAAGTAAGAATTATAAGAAATCATTTAATTTGCATTTTGTGATTCACTGGCGCACTAGCCCCATTTTAAGGGAAAATTGAACATAGATACAGTGACTTTATTCTTTGAAGCACGTAGTCACGTTTGTGGAAAAATCCATAGATTTCCCAAATATGAATCTTTTGATGCGCAGTTTTGTTTGTTTTGCTCAGGTAGGTCATCACCACTACTAGGAAAAATATCACACAGCATGTTATTCAAAGATTATGAGAAAACTAGTCGAACTGTGGGAAAAAAATAGTCAACCGTAGTTGCTAAAGGTTAACCAATTATCCAAATAACCAAAACTATAAATAACTTGTATCGAAATCGAAGATATAAACGATTAGCATCGAATTAAAGTGCTTTTCGTGAGGAAACACGATTTTGCAATGCAGCCTACAACACGACGATCGCACGAAATTCTCGAGCGTTTGCTTTGCGTCAGCTGCTGCTGCTGTTGCTGTCTCCCGTTTACGTTTTTAGGTTACGGGCATTTGTTCCGAAGAACTTGAACGAATTCGGGCTCTAATGAAGTCGGCGAGCAAAGGATTCACGTGGAATTCGGAATTAATTTACGGGCGTTACGACGCTTAGATTTACAAATTCGATGTATTATTTGTGTGGGTGTGTGTGTGTGTGTTTGTGTGTTTTCGTTAGGGTCAATTAGCGAGCGGTGCCGATCGAAATTAAAAGTGTTAGTCATCGTTTTATTGGGCATCAACAGCAGAATTTCCGCGCGAGAGAAGACGAATGGCTTTTGTTATCTGGCCATTTCAATTTTCATCACTGTATGTAGTTCTCATTTCCGTCCGTGTACGTGCTCACCGCAATGTAATTACGTATGTGCACTGTAATTACTATGCTAATTAATTGTTGATTAACTTGAACAATTATGTAGACTAAATGTTAAATGTATAGTTGTGAGCCAATACAGTTCTTTAGAAACTAAATTAAAATATTTTATTGAATCATCGCAGTAGCAATTAATTATTTCGACAAAAATTCAGCTCCCGAATCATTAGAATAATATTTTACGTTTACGAAAATACTCAAGGCCCGCAGTCGAATTCTAAGGAAACTAAGAAAAATATCGTTTATAAAAAATCACGTCAACCGCGCATTTTTTTTATACCGAGGAAAATGTCGAGTGTGTTTGCGTACATGCCGACGCAGTCAAGGCTAATACGTCTCGGGTGTAGAATACGAAAATACGTCGCTTCGTTTTCATAACCGCGATCATAATTTAGGGGAATTACCATAGCTTAATTGAATTTTAGGGAGATAAATAAGAAGGTTCTCTGAATCTATTACTGAAAAACTACTTTTAGGGTTGAGATATGGTTTGAAAACTATTAGTAAGCGATAAATATGTGCCATTGCAGAAGCTGTTATTGCAATGACATAACGCGGGTCTGAAATTAAGAATCCATTAACGATTCCACACCGAATTTGTATCTAATCGCAAATCAGTGGAGTTATTATTACATATTCAAGCTTGTTTAATTAGTGAGATAAATTATAGGCGGGGAAATGTGAAAATTTAAATTAGATATGATCAGACAATGATCTCATTTTAATATATTCTGTCATCAGATAGCTTAAACCAAAAGTAAACACAGAGTATTTTTTTTATAATAGTTACCGTGAAAACCGTAGCAAACGTTACAATAAAATTCACGCAAGAAAAAATATAGACATTACCTTAATTCACAGTAAGATTTATTTTTCTGATAGTAGAAAACACAATAAATAACATTATATCTTTTACCGTGAAGTCCTTCTTGGTAGTTTTTTTTTTATTTTTAGGTAATTAGCTAAGATCTGGTTAATTTTTTCTTATTTAAGATTCCAGTAACAAATGAAGTTATTAAAATGTAGGAATAAGTCATATATCGGTAAACTTTTGTATCGGTAACTGTTATTTGTGTTATAACCTCCAAAAGCAATATTATTTGATTATTTAACTGTCAGACTATATACTAATCTAATACCAGTCGATTTATTCGTACACATTCTAGATTTACGATGATGCAAGCACAATGAAATAATTCATCACAAAGCAATTTATCGTTTGACTTATCACATTAGCAAGAAATTATCTAAAATGCGTGTCCCTGTCCATCGGTATGCCGAAACTAATTTTTTGCCAAAATACCGCTTATAGATATTTACCAGGGTCACTGCGATTCCCACCCCTAACTCTCATCATCAAAATTCCCCCATCTCTCTCTATCTCTCTCTCTCTCTCTCTCTGCATCTCCAACAAAACAATAAAAAACCCATCCAAAAAGCAAAGCCCCCATCAATTGTCGACATATTATACACCTCCGTTATTACACTGAGAGAATGATTCAGTTAGGCTTGCCGAAGTCGCATTGCTAAGTTTGCGGAGACCATAGTCTGTCATTCTTACTGAGGAGTTCGGTAAAAACTGCGGAACACTTCGGCTGTTTTGCCGGATGTGTATTAAAAGTGATGTGTGGTGTTGCGCTTTATTGTAGCCTCATTATCACGTTTGTCATAAGGTAAAACAGAAGTAAGGTTAAAGTAGAACATCGAAAATGTAACTTTGACTAAGTAATCATATATAAAAAGGTTAGAGTAATAAAAAAATAAGAAATTCATTAAAATATTGATTATTTGTGAAAAAGTGAGGTTAGGAGACTCAGCTGGCGAACTTGTTCCGCTATTCTTGCCATATACATACTACCGAACTCACTTCGGTCAAAACTACCGAACAGTTCAGCAAGTCTGACCGATGTATTCTCTCAGTGTATAACAGTCATTTCGTTGTACACGAAGGTCCGCACGTGCGACCCTTGAATATATACCTCGCGCCAATATATATATGTACCCCCCAACACACACGCGACGGTTCCCGAGAGCACGTGATGTGCACACGCTGCTGCACCCGCGGGGGAGGCAAAAACGGCGCCGCGAGTGCGGGGGACACTGGCAGTGCGAGTGCTATTGTAGCTGTATAATAGCTGGGCTTCTCGGTTCGTATACATACGCGAAATAAAATTCTCGATGTGGGTCGTCGTCGCGGAGTGTACAACCCGCGCAGCGAAAATAGAACGCTGACGAGTGCGTGTGTGTGTGAGACGGAGCAGATGGTGTGTGGTGAACGCAGTTATGGGCAAAGAAAGTACTTGTCTTTTTTTTTAAATACAAGGAGAAGTAGTTGAATGATTGGATTCAAGTACTGGGCAATTAAGTATTACACGTTCGTGTCACACCAACAGTAAAGAGTGATTTTCTGATGATGTATTTGATTGTACAGTGCTGAGAAAGTATCTTCTAAGTACGAGTATAAGAATAATGTTTAATTTCTTCCCAAGTAGTTGTACTTTTCCTCGTACTTGAAATAAACGGATGGAGGTACTTTTTGGCCCATCACAGGGAAAACGCGATGCGTGGATGTCGTCCTGCGACTGTGGAGAAAGAATGTATGTAAAGTGGAATCCTTGTAGCGTGGATCGAGGATCGAAAGTGTTTTGAGAGGACCTTGGGTCATCTATTTTTATGTATTTTTTGTATTTATTAATAGATTACAGTTGGAATTGTACGAGTAAATTTTGATGGCTGTTTAAATGAAAGGACACGCAAAAAAATCAAGTGTATAATTTATGAGCATAATTTTTCATATATTATAGATGTAGGTTACAATGTAAAATGTAGTCTCTTTTGAAACTTGGTGTATAGGGGTTTGCGATGCCGCTGTAAAAAATTTGTAGGTGTTAAACCGTTGACGACTTAAAAACAGCTTAAAAAGCTTAAAAAAAGGCATTTGCGTATTCTAATTTTGCTATTATAATTTTAAGTATAATCTGCATCGGAGAGCCTTCGCGCATCTGATAGTAAAAATAAAATACACTTGCGGAAATCGATGGTAAATTTATATGTAGAATACTGTAAAATATTGTAAAATATTGTTTAAAAGGTAAAAAAGAAAGAAAATGTATGTATTTTTTAGTATAAAGTTTTATAAAGTAAGACTGAGTATAATGTAAAAAACTATTGTAAAGGGGAGAACAAGAAATGTAAGGAAAAAAGTGATATTAATGTTCATAAGAGCAACAACGGTGTTAAAATGTACTAGAACTTAAATGAGATATAAAGTAATATGATTGTTGAAAAGATTAATGTATATATAGGTATACGTTGAAGTATGGAAGAATGTGTAATAAAGAATGCGAATAACCAAATTGAAGTATTGAATTATTATTTTTTTATTATTTTTTTTTATAATAATATAATACTTTGAAGCATTATAAGTATCATTCAAATATTCCTCGTTATACTAATAGGGTTAAAAGATAGTCTACATCTCTAGAGTGTATAATTTAACAGTATAAAACTATAATCAATCCCACTATTAGGTCAAATTTAAAATACGTAATACAATCGACTGCCCGACATCAAAACAAAAAAGACCATTCCCACGTGTCAAAACAGCTCGTAAAATCCATCTCCCCGTTCCTCCATTTCCCAAGCATCACGTTGCAAAATATACAGTATATATATAACACCACCCTCCCTGGCAATCCATCCACATCACGTACCTCATCCTCCTCACCTCTCCCAATCGAAGGCCTGATGCACTTGTACACCACCAATGCCCACACTGAGAGAAAGGATTCTTTGCGGCAAAGAATATTTCTTAATTGTTAAGTTTTGTGGATTTGAATACGGTCATATGAATATTTCTTAACAGTTAAACGCATCGTCTTAATAGTTAAGGGGACGCCGGATATCTCTGTCCTTGTCTAATTGCGTTTTCATTCATAATTTTAAGAGAAATAATTTTTCTGAACAAATAATAGTTGTCCCCGCTTCGTTTCATAGTAATCTAAATATATGTCCAAGCTGGTTTCATATGATTGTTTTGCTTCAGAGAAAACTTTGACAAACTTAGTATGTAAAGGTTAATCTTCACGTAGTTGGCCCTCATAGTGTGTCAAAGTTTTCTCGAAAACAAAACAATCATATGAACCCAGCTTGGACGTACATTTAGATTACTATAAAACGAAACGAGGACAACTATTATTTTTTCAAAAAAATGATTTCTCTTAAAATGAGTTATCCGGCGTCCCCTTAAGAACTGAGTACTTGAGTAGCATCAACGGCTGACCGTCTGACTTTAAAGTTCACTGAATTTCTCATATTTCTAAGATGTTTATATGCCCGTTACATGTTAGTATAAGCTTTCACCTGCCGCGGTTACGTCTACGTATAGGATCTTTTTATATTTTAATGCTTGAAGATCATCATTATATGCTAGAAAATCGTCAGATAACCTTTCGTACTCGGCACGTTTATCTTACTCGTGCAGACTTCTCTCAAGTTCGAGTTCTTAACTATGAAGAATTAAGAAACAGTGCAGTAAAGCCTCTCTTCCCTTCATTCTCCGGATGAAAAATCACCCACCTTCCTGCCTTACCTCGCCAAGAGCATCGTCGTTCGCGTGTCTGCATGCCAGGGGCGCGTTCGCTCGTTTTTCTTCTCCTCCTTCTCCGACGCACGCGGCTCTGTGTGTATAATGGAATAGTGGGCCAAGGATAGTACGCCGGCAAGTGTGTGAGTGTATATATTCGGAATGAAATCCTTCGGCGGAGATGCTATGTGCGGTGCGCGTGTATATAGAGGAGTTCTTTTAGAGAGAGATAGATAGATATTCTTTTTATTTATCACTAATGACAAAAATTTATAGCTGTATGTACATTTTGTTAAAATTTGTTATCACACTATCAGTCATTACAGTTAAAAAAGTTTGGTTCGCTATCACAGGTCGTCAATTATTGTCTAACATATCATAATGTAGTCAGTAGTATCACATACTGTTTCGTCAACTTAATAATATACAAATAAATAGATAACAGTAATATATACACATACACATTTATATTGCACATATATCTATCGCGTCGGAAAATAAAACGCCTTACCTTCTTCTTTCGTTCATACACTCATTCACGCTAATAATTACACTCACACTTCACACTTAACACTTAAATAAATTAAAGACTACACAAGAATAAATAATACGCTTAGAATAAATTAAGACTACACAAAATTTAACGAAAAACATTGACAAGATTTTAGTTGTGGATTTATGGAGTCTTGTCGCCGTGTAATTCTTTAAGGTGCCTACCTAGCGCCGAGAACAGAGAGAGTAGTGGTGTGTCACCGTAAAAGGCGGTAGCGGCTAGGTTATAGCCTCAAATCGACTGGAGCGCGCGCTGCGTTCTTTTTTTTTTCGTTTAGTATACACTCTAAACCTAAAAGATTAAAAATTGACGCAAAAAAGATTAAACTGGGAAGTTTACGCATTTGCAAAGAATAAACTGCTGATTCTCTACTTTATAAAAGTAGAAAATGTTATTGTAACTTTTAAAAGAGTAAAGTAGCAATTTTCATCTTTACGGAATGAGTAAATACCAAGATTTCTACTTTTTTACATATAACTACGCATAGAACCTCCTTAAATCAACTTAATGATTTCTTTGATTAAGATACTACTTAAATTCATCTTTATTATGGATCAAAGCACTTATAGTTGATTTAATTTTATTTATGTACACTGTGATCCATAATAAAGATGAATTTAAGTCGTATCTCAAGCGAAGATTTTATTAAATTGACTAAGGAGGTTATATGCGTAGATATATGTAAAAAAGTAAAAATCTTGGTATTTACTCATTCTGTAAAGATGAAATTCGCTATTTTACTCTTTTAAAAGTTAGAATAACATTTTCTACTTTTCAAAAGTAGAGAATCAGCAGTTTATTCTTTGCAAATGAGTAAACTTCTCAGTTTAATCTTTTAGGTTTAGAGAGTATAGTTGTTGAGGTGGTTTTGTATAATGCCTCTCGCTGGATTGTGCTTGGTTGCGATGGGGGGGGGGGGGGGGGGCGGCAGGTGCGTGCACGAGGGATGAATGTTTCGAGGTTGATTTGGGGAAATTTAGGGTTTTGATTGTCGTGGCTTTGCGTCGTAAAATGATACGTTTATATTATGCACTGTTCCGAGTAGAAATTAGTACACATGGGAGAGTCATTTATAGTAAAAAATTTACTGAGAATCATTTGATCTAACCTTGAAATGGATAGCTCTCTACCAGGGATATGAAACAGTGCCGCGTGCCTTTGATCAAGTTTTTTCCACGATACTCGATCGATAATAAAGTCGCGATTAAAATTGTGATTTGCTTTAGTCATCGAAGGATATAATAATACCAGTCGTAAGAGCAGAAAATCCGAGGAAAATCATAAATGTCTTTCTTTTTTCTTTTAAATAATGCAATTAATCAATCAATAATTTTAATTGAAGCATGAACTGATCTACTTTAATTTACTTAAAAAGCAGGTTTCAAAGGTTATTCATACTAGCTAGCTTCTATATTGTTTATTTATTTTAAAATAAAAAGTACTTATTTAAAAAATCATTGTAGCTTACCAACATTATGGTTTCAACTAATATTGAATTATGATATTAGAAATATGAATATAATAATCATCTCTACATAATTATTATTGAAAATACATATATAACATAAGAGATAAAGTATTGTTAAAAAAAATGTTACAAATAGTTCTATGATACATAAACAATCAAAATTTAATTTGTTAAAGTCTTCTTTACACAAATGCAAATTTAGATTTTCGAAATTTAAATATCATTCATTTGTTCGTGTCTCTATTAACTGCAGCCGGTCATATCGAGTTTCAAGATGCTTCACTTCCTGTCATCACTTTATAGAAAGTGAATAGTCCCTGTCTTTAGCACAATCCTGTTTCGACCAACACCTCGAATCTGGTCCAAACCTACTTCGCGTCATCGCAACTCCAAAAACCATGCCTATATGCACTCGACGCGCGCGTCTCTTTCTCCCTTTCTCCTCATTTCGATCGCCCTGCGCGCCCTTTTAAGTACAACGTGAACTTTCTAACCGCACCTCCTTTCTTTGCCACCTCTCCTCTCTCTCTTAGTCCTACTTCCCGTATAACCAACGAGAAGCCAGTCAAGCCTTGAAAGTATAAAATATGCAGCTCGGGCCTCGTAAAACCAAATAGAGGAAATGTAATTACACTAGCCGGAAAGTAGGAATTGAATGAATTGTAAATGAATGTATGCATAGAAAAAGAAACAGGGTCGAGAAATATAATACTAGGAGTAAGCTACAAATATATTAGACACTTAGCACACATTTTGAAGACAAAGATAATGCGTAATTTTAGGGCCCCCTTAAAATATCGGAATATTCAAAATTCTGATAATCAAAAAATCAGAAGTAGAAAAATACGATTTAAAAAATTCGAAAAATATTTTTACTGAGTGTTAAAAATTTGGAAAATTAAAATTCGGATCAGAAAAATTAAACTTTGGAAGTTGAAATTAGAAATTCGGAATGTCGGAAATTTGGAAAATTAAATGACGTTACACGTCGTACTGAAAGTATGCATTATGCAGTGAATTTAACTTTAAAATAGAATATTCGCCTTGTTAACGGCATACTAGCGCCAAAAGCGCCAAGAAACTATGTTCTCTCATATCTTCTCAATGTAGACTACTTCCCAAATCTAGACACTTCATTTATTTTGACATGGGCCTTTTGGCGCTAGTATGCCGTTAACAAGGCGAATATGTAATGTTAACGTTAGATTCCCTGCAGAATGCATACTTTCAGTACGCCGTGTAACGCCATTTAATTTTCCGAATTTCCGCCATTCCGAATATCTAATTTCAACTTCTTTAGTAATCCGAATTTTTTAAATCCTATTTTCCAACGTTCCGACTTTTTGATTATCCGAATTTTGAATATTCCGATATTTTGACTTTCCGAATAAATAGCTTTCCGATATTTTAAGAGGACCCCTATTTACAAGTGCCTCTTACCTTTAATTTCTCTCGTACAAACTCCTAATCTCATTCATTCCCAATCCACGTTCGCATTCCTTTTCTATTCCCGTGCCTCGTCGCCGCCGATTTTCGCCGCGGACGCGCGCACCGGCAGATGCAACACGATGGGGGAGAGAGCGTGAGTCAGCCGCGCCTAAAGAAAAAGGGGGGGGGGGGAGAGAAAGAGAGAAAGAGCGTGGGCCCGCTGCCTCATGCGCTTGCCGGTACGGTACATGTGTAAATGTCACGAGTCGCCGCGCGCGGCCAAGTGCAGAAACACTCGCGCGACGCTCTCTCATCGCGCAGGATGTGCGTGAATTCGGGGGTCCAAGCGCAGTAGTCCCCTACCTGGTGGTTGGATTTAGAACTACTGAAAGTTATAAGAAAACAGAGCTCTCGTAACCCCAAGTAAACGTTAGTAGAAAACTATTTTAAAGTTAAAGAGTTTGAGCTGATAAAATGGAATTATAATCAATTCAAATACTTCCAAAATAATATGAGACCCTTTATAATTGACTAGGTAACAAAACATAATTAATTTATTCTTCGTGTTTAAACTTGCCTTCACGAATCACGTGACTTATTATATTATAACTTTCATAACTAAAAGATATTTAATAAACTCCATAATTTTAATTGTTTATTGCTAATAACGATAAATCTACTGGTGATATTTTCGTAACGCTTTGGATATTTGTATAATAATACTGTAAGAGAATGAAATTGCATAAAAAGATACGAGGAAAATAAAAAATAAAGATAAATATTTAATACACAAAGCCTGTAGACGGTAAAATATGCAAGGGAATAGTTTGTTTCATCATTTATGGTTAAAATATTGGTATTACGAAAAAAGCATAAGAATGAAAATATGTGCGCTGTAATTGAATGAAAAACTTTGTGTAAATAAATGTTGCTCTATGTGCAGTATTTTTCGACATATTGTCAAAAAACCACAATTTGGCACTAATTATTGTTAATAACAACGTAATGACCAAAATTTCGAGTTGAACACCGAGATTTTCTTAATGAGGAGACTGAAGATGAACAAATTAACATTAAAAAATCGCGAGGATGTAAAAAAAATACGGAGACCACTATGTGGCGTGTATACTAGTTGGGCAAAATTCCGCTTTTCCATGCCGCCACATCAAAGTGCGAAGCTAGTTTTTGAAACTAATGCAAGTACAAACATAGACGAGAAGAGAAAAAATAACACTGGATGTTGTTGGGTTGTCACTGTGAAATAGTGAATATTCACTGAGTTTCACGTGAGTTTCACTATTTCTTATTAAACGAGTTATCAATGTCGTGGGATAAATATGATTACACTGACAAATGTTAAAGTTATGTATAATTAAATTCTGCTACATATCTAAATATTTCGTACAATTCAAGTAAATGCATTTTATTTGTTATTTAAAATAACCAGGCTATGTAAAAATCATATAATAACAGAAGTGCCTATATAGTATATATCGAGTGTACCCGCATATCCTCCCACTCTGTCATGACTGCCGGCGCCGGAAAGACACCTCAAGAGTGCTTCTGACGCTTCACTTGAATTTCGCTCTTTTCACGCGTACGTCACCATGGCGCAGCATACTATACATTTCCCCATACAAGATTCTTTTTTACACACCAATTCCGTATACGCCATCTTTGCAAATTAATCATCCACGCACTTCTGAAAATACCTTCTATCAATGACTTTTGTTTACAAATTGCGCGCTATTTTCAACAACAATTTGTCCGCGCGGAATCGTGATGTAACGCGCGCCGTAGCTTTATTTTTAAACCACTCCGAGGAAGTCAAAACAGAATTTATTTGTTCCGTTTCCTTAAGGTCAGTCAGTCGGTTAGCGCGACGCTGCCGCCGCAGCTGCCATGATGTCAGACTTCGGTTATACATTTAGCGCACTCGCGTCATAATCGCGGGACTTTTTAGCGCCTTATCGCCTAAGCGTGTACAACACTCAGTACCTGCGCGCGGCCGTTTTTACGTACAATGTGCGCCTTCGTAGAAATGATGCGAAGTTTGCAATTCTAATATACTTTCTTATGAACAAATGTGTCGAAACTTAAGATAAGCCCCTAAATATAATAATTAAGTGACCTCAATTACCTATTGCGTAATACATTGGAACCAGAATCATAGTTGGTTTATCTTGGTTTGGAATAAGTACTGGTAAATTCTGAATTCCTCATACTGTTTATCAAATAAGTGTCATTTCAAAAACTGCTAAGTCCTTAAGTGATTCAAAATTTTAAATTTTGTAAAATTTGCTATTACAAAATGTTATACTGACCCAAAATAATCGTTTGCCAAGTCCTAGCGAAGTTACTTCATTCTTAGATAAAAAGCAGCCAAGTTCAATATTATGCATCAAAAACCAACCAAGTCCAGTTAAGACCCGATATATCGTTTATTTTGAAACCCTCATTTTCTACCTACCGTTAAAAATGTTACTTCTTCTAGCTCATTCTCATGCTAATAAACAAACAAGAGCTTTATTCTTATTATATTTCTTTCAGAAAAAGCTTAACTCGCTTTTATCTATCAATGGACAATATTGGGTCTTAGCAACTTTCACACCCTAACACCTGAACTAAACAAAATTCATACTCGGTTCGCTTCAACCAAAGATCAACACCAGTTCCAATTCGAAAAGCCGCTCGATCGCGACCCATTTCCTCTCTTCCTCTTCTTGCATCACACGCGACACATCCACATCACGAAAGCGCAATGAAACACGAGGGACAACACCCGTATAGTACCATCTGCGCTACTCTCTTTCCTTCCCCCCAATTACGATCATCCTCCTCGCGTACTAAATTAGCCACCACCAACTTAAGCTCCTCCTCGTTTCTCGTCTATACATTCCCTCCGCAAGGCCGTGCATCCTATCGCATCGGCCATGTGATTCCTAGGATCGATGGCTGCCGAGGCCGTTCGTGCTCCGCTACTATTTGCGATAAGGCCAATTAATTAGGAACGTTATACGATTCCGAATGGAGAATTGTGGTATAATAGTATTTGGGTCGCGGGAGAGCATAGAGGTGGGCATTTTTCTTGCTTGGGTTTGTGTTATGGAAATGCGAGTTTTTGGAGCGTTGCTTTTTTATGGGCTTCCGTTGTAAGATAGCGTGGGAGTGGATGTGTGTGTGTGTGTATGGAGGCACGCAGCCAGATGGCTGGATGATCGAGGTGTTTGGTATTGACCGAGTTATTTTGGAGACGTTTTCGGGGGGAGGGGGGACGTTGACCTGAATTTTTTGTCTGGGATGGATAGGGCTTCGTGATGTAGGGCTGTTGTAATTGACTTTGTTAATGGAAATTGATGGATGGATGTGGTTGATTTTCATGTGATATCTTCGAAGTCTTGCATATTTTCCAGTTTATACGTGCCGCGTGAAATTCGAGTTATTTTAAGATAAAATTATGACATTTTTAGTAATATGAAAGACTGATTAATATTTTTTGACCAGGAAGATAGCCATTTTTTCATAGGACAAGTTTTTATTGACGTTTACTACGAGGTCAAGTTATATCAGAACATTGACAATTTGAATTCTTTTTGTTTACCATGTAGTAAATTGTAAAGTTAACTAATACAATACATAAAAATAAGGTACAATTTATTTTTAATTCTGCAATGTATAACAGTAACGTAAAAATCAACTATGTACATGTACACTATATGCGAAATGAATACTATTACATACTAAAGGTATAAATAATAGAGCAATGAATTAGATAATGAGCTATTTTAAAATTATGTTCATTGCGTTGAAAGTATGCAATGATTACTACAAATGTACACTCGTAAAACTATCCTGTTTCATGCAAATATTGGATATGTTGAATACTACTAGTCAATTTGTGTTGTTTTATAGTTACTTCGCTGTTCTACTAGACTGAACATTATAGCAGAACCCATATTAGTTTCATGACGCACTTGCAAAAACGATCAGTGAAACAATGTTTATAAAGGATAATTTCTTCTCTGATAGGAAATTAATTGTCTATTTTTCTTAGCAGGTGTTCATCAGTTTTGTTAAAATTGCTCATTTTTCTTAAATCAATTTATTTTTTAAGTCGAAAAATCTTACGTAGAATAAGAAAAATGCGACTAACGTGCATAACTAGACGTTCTTATTAAATAATTTATTACTTAATAGTTGCAATGTTCAAAACTCATATATTGGAGGTCGGATAATTTGATGAAAAATAACTGCGGTTATTTTGAACAAATAAGATTGGGCAATAAATAGTATTATTCCAATTAATAATATTTCTTATATTAGTCAAAGATTATTATTTGCTAAATTAACCTTTCAAACAATAATACTGAAAAAAACTTTTATTTTTATATAGGGTTATTCACCATTGAAATAGATCACTCAAACCACTGTATATAATTGTAGAAACCGTACAATTAAAATTTTTGAATAATGTAAGGTGGTAAAATCTCACAACACAGTAACACACAAATTTTGAATATTACTGTTGTAAATTATAAATGATAGTATTCAATATAACGATGCTCCTTAGGAAAACTACTCTCTAAAAATGAAATAGTGAAAAGTATGTCACTGACACTAAATTAGTGATAAATTCCCTTTTTAAGCAGTGAATATTCACTCATCTGCAATATTTCACAGATCTCTAACAAACACCAGTACTTTTTAGATTCTTTAATGAAAATGAACACTTTCTTAATACCTCAAACCAAATTTTATAGTTTTTTAAGAAAAAGAGATAAGTCTTTGTAACGAGCGTCGATTAAGATTATGATAGGTACTCTCTAAATCTGAATAAGTGAAAATCACTTAGAGTAAGTGAATATTTTTTTCGAATAAGTTAAGATTCTCTTATTCTAAGTGCCTATACACTTATTTTAAGCGACTATTTACTTTTTCCAAGTGACTAATCACTTCTTCTAAGTGACTGTTCCCTATTTCTAAATTATCATTCACTTTTTCTAAGTGTCAATTCCCTTTTATAATTGATCAATCACTTTTCCAAGTGACTTCACTTTTCGTAAGTGATTTTCAGTTATTCCAAGTGTCTATTCCCTTATCTTAACTAACTACTCACTCATCCTAACTAGCATTCGCTTATTCAGATTTCCCAGAGTACATCGCACACCAACAAAACCCAATTCTCGCCCAAAAGGCAAAAGCTAAGTCGAAAAATCAACTCCTTCGTTCCAGGCTCGACAAGAAGACCAAGGACCTGCAGATAGCCGAGCGCAACCTCCAGATCTACGAATCGCGCTGCGGCGACCTCCAGTCCCAGTTCAATCAGTCCCAGGCCGAGCGGAAGAAGCTCGCGGAGCGCGAGCGCGAGCTCGAGAAGGAGGTCGATCGTCTGACCGCACTCCTCGACGACACGCGCAAGCACCTGGAGGAGGAGACGCTGCAGCGCATCGACCTCGAGAATCACATACAGAGCCTGAAGGAGGACATCAGCTTCAAGGACCAGGTGTTCCAGCAGGAGCTGACCGAGACCCGCACCAGACGCCAGGTGAGGACAGATGTAACGAGGGTTTTTATTTCATTTTGCATTACTCGGGGTTGGGAGGAATTTTGTGGGGGACGAGGTTTTATAGATGATTGTGGTAATTAATCTTCCGAAGTGCCTCTTCAATTTTTGGATTAGTTAATCGATCTGAAATACTGGACTGGATAATATGAGCCATGTTAAAAGTTAAATTGAATTGATCGATATTAAAAAGCTTCATTCTTTGTTTTCTTTTGGTATTGAAAGGTATTTAAAAATTTAATTCGTTATTTGTGATCGCAAAAACAATGAAACGTTTTTTTAGTACTTTAAGGACGTTTACCAGGCACTAAAAAACGTCTTGAATTATTTACATACATTACAATTGAATTTTACTACAAGTAAGTAATGTTATTTACAAACTCTGAAATTTTCAGACTGCATAGTTGTACTGAAATCAAGATATTTTTACTTTAACATTGATACTTTGACATTTTGGGTTAAAATATCGATTTGAGATTAAGTATTGCGGTTTTGGTACGTTACTTATTTACATATAGTAACCTTTTTAAAATACTTCAAAGATAAGTTTAGTTTAGTAGTATACTAGCTGATGAACATTTTTAAATTTGTTTTCATATGACATGCATTGTTTATTTATATATAAGTGTATTTCATCGATTTACTAAGCCAAAAAGTGAAAAAGTTTTATGTATGCTCGATAAATTATTATCGATTTTGAAAGAGACGCTATCTTTCGACACAAATTGTACATCCATACACCTCAAGCAATGGGGTCAACTATTTTTAAAACACATTATTCGATTTTATAAAATTTCTTAATAACATTTCAAAATTACGATCATGTCATTACATCAAACTACTCTATAGGTGTGCAAGCTCTTTCACTTTTCATTACTAAAGTATTCATTGATAAGGATTTGATCACCTGGCAATATTAAAAACTGTAAAATTATTTTCAGTATGATTTTTGAAAATAACAAATATTTTTGTACCATTTTCGATGCAAAGTATTATTAATTTGTATAAATTAAGGTAATATTTCATAAGATGTTAAACATAAACATGATTTGCGATCAAAGTAAACTAATTTCTATCAAATATTTTGAAATAAAACAATCCCATTGAATAAAATTTGTATTCTAGCCAATATTATTGAAAAACATTTTCATTCCCAACACATAGTTAACAAATAATGAAGCATACTGAAAAGCCCACAACTATAATTATTCACAATCCTCAGCATGCATCAAACCAATTCCGCTCGACAAAACTAAATGTATAACAAAATCATAAAATAGAAGAGAGAATTCACAACCAACCTCGTCATCTCTCAGCAACCACATCTAACACTCGTCTCGTTCACTCAATTCATCCACAACCCAGGTCGACAAAGTCACCCAAGCCACCCTTCGCTAACCCCTTTTCTTTCTCTTTTCGCTCGTTCTCCCCACAGGTCGAGATCTCGGAGATCGACGGCCGTCTCGCCGAGCAGTACGAGGCCCGTCTCCAGCAGTCGCTCCAGGAGCTGCGCGAGCAGTACGAGGGCCAGATGCGCGTCAATCGCGAGGAGATCGAGATGCTCTACGAGAACAAGATCAAGAACCTGACGGCCGCGGCGAATCGCAACAGCGGCGCGGCCAACATCGCCGTCGACGAGCTCAAGCTTACGCGCACGAGGGTCGACGGTCTCAATCAGAGGATCATCGAGCTCGAGGCCGCCAACAACAATCTCAACTGCAGGATCAGGTGAGGAGGAAAATGGCAATTTACGAGTGTTGCTCTTTGAGCGGGAGATTGAGATCTGTTGTGGATCGGTTGCCTGTATTGTCAGGAGTCAGTTGGGTTTAAATCGTTGTTATGAAAGCTTTGAATTACCGATAGATAAGAATATGTACGTTGAAAATAAATAAAGGAAATAAGGTAAAGTACCCAGTACTGGGACAAAGTGAAAATTCGGAGCAGTACTGGGAGAGTAGCAAAACACTTATTACTATTAAATCTGATAAAAGTATTGATGCATTAGCGTTGTGTATGATGTTAACTTTGTAGTCAAGACGATATTTTGTTAATTTAGAGCTTAAAATTATTATAAAACAAAATACAAATCTTTTGAGGTTACGTTTCAGAAGTATGTATAGACGAATTTTAGTCCCACTTCGCATGCCTCTCAATTTGCATAACCTAGTAGTGGGACACATTTCTGTATCCTTGTGTACATTTTTTCAAACATCCTCTTTTAATATAAAAAAGCATTTTTTAATGCCTTTGTATGAGCATAAATAAGTAAAATTGATTGCAAATTAATGGTTAGATTTAAATGTTTTGAACAATTTAGCTTGTTGGTTCCAAAATCGTTGTCCGTTCGTGATTCACATTAAAAACTGTTCCTGTACTGGGTACTTTACCTTAATGCAAAACTTTTATAAAATTGATTTGAAACTAACTGATAGTAAGTTTATTCTCAGTACAGTGTATATAGTATAGAAATCGTAAATTTACTGCCTTCAGAATAGTACGTTTACTACTCTCATAGAAGCTCCCATAATATCCTACTCTCAGAGTATTATTTTACAGGCCATTTTTTATAGTGTAGGCAAGAAGCCAAGAATACACTTTTTTCTCAATTTTGTATCATAAATTAAAAACGCTTTGTTTTATATTAAATCTGTATCAAACAGCTTTAATTTAAGAGACTGCAAATATGTATCTGAAATGGTTGCAAGTTAGATTCGAGCAGATATAAATATTTTTGAGTATCTAAGGTACTGTAAAAAGACGTTACTGTGTTTCTTCTATTGACAAGTACTGGTAAGATTACAAAATATATTACGATATTTGTACCATCATTTTGCTAATATAAGTGTGGTTTGAACATGACTTTATGAAACTACTTTATTCATTAAATTTTAATCAGAATCAGTTCATTAGAATACTTGCTCATGACTATAATAATTAAGCATTTATTTGTCTCTGCTGTCTGTTTACACTTTTACAAACAAAAAAAAACAATAAACAAACGCTATAATCGACAAATTTTCACCGATTACGTAAATTAGTACGTTCTATTAGTGATTTAGTATCAGAAGTCGTTTGTAAATTCAAAGTACAAATCTTAGTTTCTATTATTATCGACTCTTCTAACGTCTGACCGTTTCACACAGGGACTTGGAAAATCTGCGCGAGAGCGAGAGAGCGCGCCACACCGAAAACTTGGCCGCGTTGGAGGACGAGCTGTCGCGCATGCGGGACGAGATGGCACAGCAGCTGCAAGAGTATCAAGATCTCATGGACATCAGGGTCGCGTTGGACCTCGAGATCGCCGCTTACAGAAAGCTCCTGGAGTCCGAGGAGGCCAGGTAATTAAGACTATTATGCTCGGGCATTAACTATTTCGGTAGCCGTGTAATTCTTAAAGAGAGCATTAACTTCTCGAGTCACGAGGCCTATTATAAATTTAACTTTTCAGTTTTGAACCATATTTGTCTAATCTAATGTAAAAAGAAGCTATTGCAGTTTTGCTTCTATAAAATTGTTTGTAGCTTTAGAATGTAAAATATAAAAAATGTTGAGAATTTTTTGAGTCTATGGATAAAAAAAAACGAATCGTGAATTGGAAATCAATTTTTTGTAACCTATTTTTTGTGTCTGCTTACAACCAAAATGAACTTTTTTTAAGATTGCAGAACTCGCGTCTAAAGGCTATTAAACAAAATTTTGTACCAAAATTCTAATTTAAACATTTACTTTCGATATATACGTTATACTCTAAAGAGTATAAATTGATTCGAATGTTTCAAAAAGTAGATTCTTTTAAATCGAATTAATCTGCTAATTATGTACCATTACAACAATAGAAAATGGTATTAAAACCATTTAGAAGAGTAATTTAAGAAACGTATTCCATAAAAGAATAAATTAAGGTATAATTAAATCTTTTATAATAATAAAAAAACAACTTAACAAAACCCACCCGGTTCAGTGGGTCTAAAGTAAAAACCGATTTTCGTAATGATTTCAACGATTAATTGAAATTTCATTCATTTTAAAATTGTAAAAAATAACTAAAAGTCGATTACCTAAATAGTCCCATTAAAAGGAGGCCGTATCTACTGTCTTTGTCTAATTACATTTTTGTTATTAATTCAAATGGTAGTTTGTAAATTTAAAAACCAACAGTCGTCCTCAATTCTTCGTAAAATAAGGAATATTTTGAGACATAATAAAATATTTAACATCATTTCCTTCCCGAGCATACGTCGAAACGCGAAAATTGAGGTTAGGTTTTGCGTTTCAAGCTATTCTCGGAAAAGAAATAATGTTAGGTACTCTGTTTGGTCTTAAAATATTTCTTATTTTACGAAGAATTAGGGACGACGCTTAGTTTTCCAATCAACAAACTACTATTTGAGTAATTAGCAAAAATGTGATTAGACAAGGACAGTAGATACGGCTTCCTCTTACGTTTCATTTCACACCGACGCGAAATATACACAAATTTGCGTCAACTGACGCTCCATTTCTGGATCGTGTCGGTTCAAACGTGACGTCAAACAAGCAAACAAAAAGCCACGCCACTAAGCAGTAGGAAATTCATCAGCTCTGCATCCTAAAAGTACATCCCCTTGTTTTCTCTCAGGCTGAACATCACGCCGATCCAGTCTCCCAGCGTGTCGGTGTCGGGCAGTCGGGCGACCCCGTCCAGGCAGACGCCCCTGCGAGGCGGCAAGAGGAAGCGCACCCTGCTCGAGGAGTCGGAGGAGCGCAGCAGCAGCGACTACAGCGTGTCGGTCTCGGCCCGGGGCGACATCGAGATCACCGAGGCCGAGCCACAGGGCCGCTACGTCAAGCTCACTAACAAGGGCAGCAAAGTGAGTCGCATTAAAACGCAGAGATATTGAGAGAGAGAAGAATGAATGAATGATCGGAAGATAAAGGGCTGTGGCGTCCTTTTTTTGGATTCATTTTGTGACGGTTCTTGGGAGTACTGGCACATTTTAGAATTCTCGATAGTAGTTCTTTTCGGAAGATTATTTTAAGGGGGTCCGAAAGTCAATTACCTGAATTACCGACCGAATAATATGTTATTTACTTTATAAACTAAATTACGTGTATTTAGCTGAAGCCCAAACTCGTTGGCGATATAGTGAGTAGTGTACATCTCTCTACGAAGTTTCAGACGTTAACAACAACGGCACCCCAAAGAATTATTGCAATGAAATGTTGACGAAATTTCATTCCAATAACTTTTTAGGGTGCCGTTGTTTTTGACGTCTGAAACTTCGTAGAGGGATGTATTACTACTCAATGTAGGGTCAGCGAGTTTGGGTTTTGCCTAAATATATGTATTTTTGTAATTATAAATAATTATTCACCACTCGGTCGGTAAAAATCAGGACGGGATATTTGAATTCTTAATTGACTCTTGGACCTTCTAAAGTATGCAGATTTTAGGTTTTCTGATAATCTGAAAAATTCTAGTTTTCTTAGGAGGTAGCTAGAAGGAACTACCATTTTACGAGAAATTTGAGATGTGCTAGTCTTCGTAAGGAGTGGCGATTTAGACTTATTTATTTTTCTGTTTGGTACTTCTATTATAATTTTTTTTTCTTTTAAGATTTCTCTGTCTTATTGATTTCTACCGTATATGAGCGGATTTTGAGTTTGATTTAGTAATATAATTTTTTTATAACATGTAAGATGTCGCTAAGTTACTAATCATTGCAGTCGATGCGCCATCGAATAAATACACAATGAAAAAGAATGGTTTTGTTGAGATAAATAATCGTTCAAGTTAGAATAACTACTTTTTCTCTAATTCTTACGTTTTTGTTTAACTTGAGATGTAGTTTTGTTCAAGTTCGAAGAATATTTAGGGTAAACACAGTCTAATTTATAAGATTTAATAATTTTATTAAGATATGTAATAAAAAGAAGTTTAAGAGTATTTATTAGTTATCTATTTATTTTTTTTTATTATACTAAGAATTGTTTACATTTTTTTATGATATACTTCAATTATAATTTTTTTATGTTATTTTGTATTTCTATTATGAGTGTTCGATAAATGGATTTTGATTTTGCTTTAAGAATATAATTTTTATATGCAATGTAAGGTGTCGCTAATAACCAATACAGTTAGTGGGACAAAATAAATAAATAAATGAAAAAAAAAAAGAAAAGTTAGTTGATTTATATATCATTTATTTATTTAGTATTAAACGGGATTTCTCCTTTTAAATAAGAATAAAGCGTTTACTCAATACATAAGGTATAAGTGTAACGTAATACAATAAAAGATTTGTATAATTAAATCAAAGTTATTGAATTTAAATCATTTTTCTTTTAACTTGAAATGCATTTTTGTACGATTGTCAAGGATAAACAGGGTAAATACTATACATAGTTCGATTTTGTACGAAAATCATTTTAAAAAGTTAAAAAGTATATATTTGTAACATTATTGAGACTGATTTACTTGTTTCGTTCGATACTTCATCTACAATTTTAACATATAGTGCATCCCTATAACAGTCGATTATATCAGTCAATGAATACTATTCTAACACAATTCGTATGCAATACTTAAACTACCACTAACCACCAGTCCAATCAAACAAACGAAGCAATTCCCATATCCTCCAAATCTTTCGCAAAAGCTAACGTTCTCACACGCCTTACCGTTGAAATCTCAGGAGATCGCGCTGAGCGGTTGGCAAGTGGTGCGCAAGGCCGGCACCCTGGAGACGGTCTTCAAGTTTCACCGTACCGCGAAGCTCGAGGCAGGCGCGACGGTGAGCGTGTGGTCGGCCGACATCGGGGCCAGTCACGAGCCCCCGGCGAACATCGTGATGAAGGGCCAGAAGTGGTTCACCGCCGACAGCATGACCACCAGTCTCATCAACAACGAAGGAGAAGTATATATATGCACTATATTCTACGTTCGAGTGGGAGGCATCGAGGATGCTAAATAAGTTACCGCTACGGATCCAATTCCTGATCATTTTCTTACATAAAATATTACTTTAAACTTGTTGCTGCGAAGACTTTTTTGAAGATTGCAGATATAACTATCTACTATTTAGATGTTCCTGTTCAAAGTATAAAAAGTTTCATTGTAATTGGCTTTTATGGAAATCAGAGTTGATCAGGAATTGCTCTTAGCTGATCAGGAACTGGGTCTGTGACGGTATACGGTTATTAAATTTGTTTGGGGGGTGTTCTTACCCTCTCTTGCACACTCCACGATCTAGCAGGGATTTTGTACATTCTTTTTTTATGTTTGACTGAGAAGTAGAGAAAATGCGATTTTGATGAATAATGTAAATTTGTGAATGTAGCTGAGCAAAAGTAATTATAGCGTCACTGACATTTTAGAAACGTTGATTAGACATGTAAGATAGTGTCGGAATTGTTTCAAAATATTTCATTCGTTTTGAAAAGAGTTATTATAGAAATTCGAAAAATATATATGTATACGTGTGTGCAGGTGTGCAAGGAAAGGTGAAGGAAATTGTTTTGATCAAAGAAAATGGGTTTGATCCTCTAAGCGCCAAGTGGTTTGATAATGAGATTAATTTGGGAATCTCTGTCGTTATGGAACGGGTCACCGGTGACTCGTACGATTTTCAGACATATATTTTTGAGACGTATTACTTTTACGAAACTTCAAACATTGATTCTTTAACTATTATATGCATAGAAAATTATAATGTACTTTCGGATCTTTCCAGACATTCATACATTTCATTTTTACTGATATAAGGAGCTTGTGAAATAAAGTAGATTTTTTCTGTCGCAGCAAAAGTGTTGATAGAAAAGAAAACGACTACGAAAACTTCTTGTGAAAAAGAAAATTAAATAATGAGATTTGTATGGATTATTTAACAGGTTTAGTGTGGCTAATGTATAAGACAGTTTTTGTCATCTTTTACAAAATTAATTGAAATTTTAAACAATTACAAAAATATTAAATTGAAATGTTGAATTTTACATGAAAATATTAAAGTACTTGTTTCGTACAAACTATCTTTGCAGTAAAATGAACCCTGTTAAATTAAAATCAGTTTCATTGTTAAGGGGACGCCGGATATCTCTGTCCTTGTCTAATTGAGTTTTCATTCATAATTTTAAGAGAAATCATTTTTTTTTTAAATAATAGTTGTCCCCGCTTCGTTTTATAGTAATCTAAATATATGTCCAAGCTGGGTTCATATGATTGTTTTGTTTTCGAGAAAACTTTGACACACTATGAGGGCTAACTACGTGGAGATTAACCTTTACATACTAAGTTTGTCAAAGTTTTCTGGAAAACAAAACAATCATATGAAACCAGCTTGGACATATAATTAGGTTACTGTAAAACAAATTGGGGACAGCTATTATTTTGTGATTAAACAATTTACTTTGTAAATAAATAACGAAATACGTGTGTAGGATAGTAGGAATCTACTGTCGGTATCCGACGTCTCCTTAAGTCAGAATCATATATAAAGTGAAGAAATGTATCTTATAGGACGTATTGGCTGCTAGAGGGATAATCAAAAACTTTGTTATTGTACAACAAAAATACAAAATTTATTTTCATTCTATTCTACTATAATTCGATATTTTATGGTTTGATAACTATGTGGAAAATTAAACTAATAAACATTTTTCTTTAAGGAAATGGCAACATCAGAGCGAAAAAGGCAACAGCTGTCCACATCGGTCTCACGACACAGGGAAAATTTTCTGAGATCACCAGAAGAATTTCACCATCAGCAGGTAAGTCGTCCATTAAAATTGTTTTCTGAAGTAGAATTTGAAATTGGTGCGCGACAAAAACATTTGGTGACTGAACTAACCTGTAGCCAATGATTTGTAAATGAGTAATATTTGTAATTATTCAGTAGATACACATGAATTTATTGATAACAAAAGTATTTCTATAGTAAATTTCTCTTGTAATTGTCATGCACCAAATATATATCTATAAGAAATGTAAAAGAATCTCATTGATGTAAGCTAAATGCCAAATTATTATGTGGGGGGTACATGCATTCAATATGTTCACTTTTGTTTCCATAGAGAAGAACTTCTTTCTTCAACCTATTTTAAGTGCGACGGCACACAGCTCTGATGGGCAAGTCAACGTAAGTTGTTCACAATATCTACATTGATTTAGCTGTTACGATCATGATAGAAAATTGTATATTAATATATGAATAATCGCCTTCCTGATGCCACTATACTTCAGGTTTATTTGCCTTCTGTCGTTGATATGGAATTTGCACAGTATCTCATGCTTATGTTAACCTGACTTGCTGCAACTTTAAATTTGGTTATAAATGTATGATAAGCAAGTTTTTTTTTCTTTGGGACAATAACTTGAAGAACGATGGGTCGTAATCATTGAAAAACAGTCATTGGTATATTTCTATAATCATGTAATTTTTAATGAATTATTTTGTTTATGTTAAAATTTATTTTATTTGTCATTGCCATGCATTTTAAAATGGATCAGAGCTGTCTGTCTTCACACTCATATGCTTCATTTCTAACACTTTAGTTCTAAGAACAACTAAGGATTAATGTGGTGTAACAATATTTTTAAGCTTCATTATAATTGATGCTTCGATTCGCTGAGTAATGTACTACTAACTTTTAAAATGGTATTTTTCTTACACATCATTCAATTGGTTTGTGGCAAATTGAGAGCTGTTAATAAATGTTTGGTTTCATTTTTGTTACAGGGGGACCCGAAGGGTGAAGAACGCTGTCGCCTTATGTGAAGTAAATGAAGAGTACTATATTTAAGAAAAGATTAATATTTACAAAAAAAAATTTCCTAAATAAGCTTACAAGGTAAAGGCATTTTATGCTGCGCGAATTCGTTTAAAAGTACGACACGAAACATTAACAATTAAAGTAGATGATAAAAAAATAAAACAAGAAAAAAATTTTTCATATTTTTTCAGATAAGGATGATTTTTTTTTTAATTTAAAAGAGTTTAATATTTAAATTCGTTCGTGTCGCGATGACTCTGTTTTATTCGATGCAGCGCCAAACTGAAAGATAGAGAGCTTCCGGAGATTTTTTGTTCGTTTCTGTTCTTTGTCTTATTTCTACATGTAACGCAGCTCGCAATTGAGGGTATTATATTTTTAAGTATGTACCTTGGATCTGTGTCCAATCGCGACAATTAACAATTGTAAGTTAAAATATTTACCATCGATGCTTGATAATAATAAGTTGGATATCTACTGCCTTTAAATCTGTTTCTTTTTTATTTGTAATTTAAATAAAGCTTGTTTACTTGATAGTCTCGAAAAATCTAAATTAATAGTTTAAGTTATGTTTTGACGATTGGCAGAATCGTATATTAAATAAAAAAAAAAGAAGATTATAAGTACAATGGAAAAGGCGTGAAAAATGTGCATTTACTTTACCACTCGCCTTATAATGTATAGAAAAAGCCAATAAATGCATAATGAATAACGGGATATTTTTTACTGCTCGAGTCTATATTTCTAGCAATGACGAATATTAAAGAGAGGGCGATATTCTAATAAAAAAAGTCAGAAAGAAAGAAAAAATACCGAAGACAAGAAAGATCGAAATTCCCATAATTAATAATTAGTTAACTAATATCTCGTTAAATCCGTTAATGTGTGTTTTAGCGATGAAGAAGCATGGCAGTTTATTAAGTTAGTCGTTATTATAAATAATTTTTATCTTCCTTGTGTCATCCTGACTTGCTAATTTGATTTATATCTGTATAATTAGTATTGATAAGATGACTGTTTTTCCTTGTTTGATAGCAGTACATCACATCTGCAGTTACAGCCCTAGAGATTTTTATAATAAATAATAATTATACGCCTTTATATTTTTCGGACGAACATATGTAAAGTGCACTGCAATTTTGTATACAGCAAGTTGTGTGTAATAAAAAGTATATGAATTTGACAAAATATTTGAAGAACTGCATTCTTGATAATCCTTATTATTCTTGGTTTTTACGCATTTGACTGATTTTGTTATTTATAATATATTAATAATAAGATTTAAATAATCTTTTTATTTATGTTAAATGTTAACAATTTTGTTATTTCCTCGATTTTGAGGTCAAAATTAAAAAAAAGAAAATATTCAGAATATACAGTAGGATAAAATTGTAGTATGCTAATAACATGAAATCTAAATAAAAAATTCATTTTCATGCCCACTGGTTTCAAAACCTGCGGGAATAGCAGAATTATGCAGCTGAGAAATTCTCACACCAGTTTGACCTCGGTCATAAAAAAGATTCGTTATTCGATTGCGCAATATGACTCAACACAGAAAGATGGATGAGAAAAAAATAAGGTAAGTCTATAATAAATAAAAATCTAAATAAATAAAAATTTCTTCTAATCTTAAAAAGATAAAAAAATATTATATATAAATAGATAGATAGATAAATATTTTGTAGATAGATTGATATTTATAGATTTTTTTATATAAATAGATTTTTTTGCTGAAAAATTACAACATTAAAATTTTAAAAAGCAATAAATATATAATATCTATAAATATCCAGGAATGGTGACAGTTGTTCGGGTTTGTTATATATAAATAAGTAACAACGAAATATAAAAACCAAGTAAAATGTATTCTATGGGCAACATCATAATAATCATATATCATTATGCTGATACACTGAAATATTAACCACAATAGTCGCGTGTGTGTATTCTTTTCTTGTGTGTACGTGTACTTTGTGTGTTTACAAGTTTCGCCGCATAATAATAATTTCTTCACTTTTATTTTCTGTCGCTACATCGTCTTATTTTTTTTCGCATAATAATTGTGATGTATACACAGAGGCTTTATTCTTCATCCACTTTATCGTAATAATAACGCTTGAGTCGTTTGTCGAGAAACGAGCAAAAAAAAAAGAAAAAAAAGAGAAAGACCAAAAACTCTTATACACTCTCTTACTGACCGACATTATTAACATAATATATAGGCGACAATGACAATGCAATCGTACAGATCAGTAATAATAATCAATTAAAATATATATATATATAATAATAAAGATATAATAATCAATAATAAAATAAAGACGATAATAATAATATTTATAATATTAATAATAATTAGTCAATGATAATGATAATGACGTAGTTATAACAATCATTCATTTTTTTTAATAATATCGAGCACCAAGTAAATGAGTTACGTACAATGAATAAAGCGGTAATCGGGAGAGCTTCGCACCCCTCCCACATTCGGAAAAATCCCTCCTTTTTTTCTTCTTCTTCATACATAGTCGTATTACAGGTAGCTTATGCATAGTAATTAATGCGGTGTGTTGGTGGTTGATACAGGCTTAATAATTCCGCGAGCATAACTCTCTTCGCATTTGGTTCCGCTTGTTTACGTCGTTTCTTTGCGCGCGTTATTACATCGTTCCATCCGTTTATTAATAATTAATATGTGCATTGTTTTCTCTTGCGCCTCTGTTGCCGTTACTTTTTTTTTTCCTCCTCGACAAAGGCGCAAAATCGTCCCTGGAAACACTGAGCGCCGACAGAAAGGGAGTTAAGGGGGGCGGGAGGGGAAGAAGAAAAAATCACCGAGAGGCTTATTGTGATACATCATCAATAATTGGACATTCTTTTGGTTGCACTTTTATGTAATGTAATGTAATATGTATGTATAATATAATATAATATGTACACGTTTTCGACGCGGCCGTTTCCAGGGACATTTGGCGCGAGGAAAAGATCCTGGAAAAACATATATATATATATATTTATATACTTTTATACTATAACATATAAAATTATATGTAAATATATAATTTTATATAACGCCAATATATATTCGATTATTTCTGCTCACTCTTTCCAGGCGGAGGTTTCAAGTACTGTATTACAATATATAATTGTTTATAACGATTATTACGTGAGAAGATATCTGGTTTATTCTTTTTTTTTCTGTTATCCTTCATTATTCGGAGATGTGCATAGTTACGTGTTTTTGCGTGTGCACGTTGTTTGAGAATAAACGAAAACAACCGAATTCAATTTCTCATCGACATTTGTAACATGTTCATTCCGTTCGTTCGCAACTTGTGTGTCTGTCGTATATGACGTTCTCCTGCAGCCGCTGACTTAAAATGTAAAAAGTTTGGTGCGTGTACGAGGTTTTTTGTTTTTTTTTTGTTTTGTTTTACATATCTACTGTACTTATATAAAACGTAAAGTTCGTTACTCACTTTAATTAGTCAATTACAATGGCACTATATGAGTTACTTTCCTGTTCGTCTGATTAATTTTCCTCTTTTTTTTCTGCTTTTTGTCTATTTCATTAACTACCCGCACTTTCGCACTGCTTCGCTTCTAAAATCCTGCGCTAATCAAGGATTTATCATGCGCAACTACGTAATTGTTACATTTTGTTTTCTATGTTTTTTTACTCCTGCTAGGGAACTATGTTAATGCGCGTATTACAGATTTTCACGAGTGCGTTAAAGGTTTCTGGGTATACTTGACAAATAAATCTTTATACAAAACAGAATTAGCAATTACAAAGATCAACGCTCTATAGAATTTGCAGATCGAAATTCAGATTTCAATTTGTAAAATGAACACGGAGCACTCGTAAATATCCGCTCGTGACTTGACTCGATAAACTATTTCCCGTACAAATAAATGAGAAATTTTTTTGCTCGGGATAAAATCGACGATATGCAACGCCGGTGACGGAAAAGTAAAACATATTTCTTTCGAATTCTCGCTCGCTTTTACAAAATGCCGATATAACATTCTCTTACGGTGTATAAATCAATGCTTGCAATCTTATAACGACGCGCTATTATTTTCTTTTAAGTTACATCTTAGTACATACGTCGACAATATAATAAAATCTTCGTTTTGCGAGTCTGTCCGCGTCGCGTTCCAAACGAGTACAATTTTTTCCTAAAAGCTCTTAGGAGTGGTTCAGTATTTTTGGTTAAAAATTGTACGTGGCACATGCACGTGTATTAAAAACGTACAAGCGCGTATAATATATATATATTTCTTTAAAATTCATATTTTCCATACGAACGAAGTGAAATTGAAAATTGGTTTGCTCGTCCGGACGCTGAGACTTTTCGCAGGATATGTCGAGAGAGTTTTCACGTTAAGAACTGCCCTTTATATTCTTCATATTTGTATTTTATCACTGGTGAGGATTTTGCGAGTTGCTTCCTCGTCAAAAGACAATTAAAAAAGTTCGTACACGTTTAAGCGTTTCCTTTTTGTTTGTATTGAAATTTGTCGTCTTCCCTGCGCAAATTTTACACTTAAGTGTATTGTTATTTATGTAAAGAAAATGAATTATTCGATAATGAAAATAGTGTACGCTACTTTTGTTGTATTTTTTTACCATTTAAAAGCTATCGATTTGAGCAACATGTTTTTTTTATATTAAAAAAATAAATAATCTTTTACAACGTTAATGTCAACTCAGATCAAGTGCATTAAGCTATGAAAACAACTTTTATACCAATAGAAGATTTGAACTTATCATCGTCGCTAATTAGTTTAATGTAATTACAAGCTTTCTTTAATGTTAAACGGTGACAACATTAGTGGCTAGTACATTGACATTCTTATTTTCTTTTAATCTAGATCGTTTTATAGCGTGAGTTTATCTCCATCTGTGCAATATCAGCGTTTCACCGGGTTCACGTTTACAAAACGAAATTTAAAAAACGCGACTTCGTATTCTTTGTCTTTTTATTTCGAAAAGCTGGTCCGTTTCAGTTCAGGTGCATCGTTACAAGTTTAATCTACTTTTTCTTTTCTTTGAATCTCAGCTATAATGTCATCGAAAGTGGTAATCTTCTACTCTATTAAACAAGTGCACTGAGGAAATAGTTATCGAGCGAAGAAAAATTCCATAGGTCTTTTTTTTCTACTTTGAGTGTTTGCTTAATAATAATAATATCTTAAAATTTTTCGTATAAAAAATTAAATACGAAAATTCATTAGATTCAACTTAAAATTTTGTTTGCAGCTAGTCAATACTAAATAAAATAAAATCAGAAATAAAATTTAACAACCAGTTATTTATAAACTATATAGCGCTTTTATATACTTCTCTCGAAAGTACACTTTGAGCAGATAAACAAACACTCATGAAACGTTTTACTACAGAACACGAGTTTTTCACAAAGCGCGAAGTTTTTGCTGCACACGCCAACAAAAAACCCGTGTACTTAAATACAAAAAGAGACTAAAGCAATCATGGAAGTTTTATTCTCAATAAACCTCGTTACCCCAGCGAAAGACAAGACACAGTCGTGTGTTTTTTGTTCTTCGATCTCGAGTGCCGCGAGTTCTTCTCTTTCTGAAAAAGTCCGAGCATTTGAGCGAAAGAGTTCCTCTCTCACTCCGCGTAAAAATCGTTCGCTGCGTTGTACGTATAGTAAGTATACAAACTTTGTACGATCCGTTCCAAAGAGGTATACCGAGCGAGGCGCCTCAAAATTCAGCACGACAATGAATCTCGACGGAAAAATAAATCACGGGACCCCACGCGCGTGGTGTGTGTATAGAAAAGAGAATCCTTTTTAATCGATCAAACTTAAATAATCGGCTCTGAGCTCGCGTGGCTCTCGTTGCCTACACGATACGAGAACGGAAAAGAAGAGGAATACATAAAAATGTACACAACGAGCATGTACTAAGGCAGGCGGAGAATACGTAGAAACAATAAGAGTGTCGAAAAGGCGCGTTACGTTTTTTCCTATATATCTTTGTCACTGGCACGCACGATTCTTCCTTCTTTTCCTTTCGTCTCGACATCGTTACAATCCTAGGTATACAATCATATAGTTTTTGCGTTTCCACGTTTTTTTTTTTCGTTTCATATTAAAAATATATAGGTTTACATTAAACTTGTGTGTTTGTTTTTTTAGTGTATGTACATGCCATATATATATAACGTTATTACATTCAACAAATTTGTGTGTCCTACGAAGATTTTTTCCTTATATCTCGTCGCGTTCGATTAATGCGGTTCTTTCTTCTCTTTTTTTTACAACACAACACTGCAGCTGCTGCACACCGTATGCACGAGAACTTCTTTTCCGCGACGACCGCAAATTTTATATATGCATAGTATATATACGTTGTACGTCGACTCGACTCTGTGTATAAGTTTAGTGTACGCCTATGTATACAACAACAATACCTCGTCATCCCTTGTGCAAATACTCGCCTACGGAGCTCTTTTCAAAAAAACGACACCCGAGCATTCGTTTTTTCTTTATTACCTCTGCCTTTACTTTTCGTCGCGCAATTGTCGAATCGCATGTTAATTGTTTATATCGTAATTATCCCTAAAGTCTAGTGTTTTCGAATATACAGAGTATAGTCGAATGAACGGAGGAAAAATGAAGAATTCATTAGCTCCTTTGCATGCCTTTTTTTTTCTTTCTTTACGTACATCGTTACAGCGAAGGTAAAATGTGTGACATAGGATAAACAACGCAACAATAAAATCGCAATGGCAATTGGGTATTTTCCGTTCGACACAATTTCGTCGAAGAGATAATGAATTTCATGTAACGCGAGCATTTCAATAAAGCTATATTAAACTTTCGTAAATTTCAAAAAAATATTACACTTTCAAAATGAATAAAATATATATGTGTATATATTATTTATCTATACGAAAATACCCAATTATTTCGGAGGACATTGTTATAATAATAAATATAACACCCTGATTTCGGCTTTCGCACATCCGCGCTAATAGACTCCGTTAGATTTTCAAGCAACAATTTTTTAAAAGCTTTACAGATAACTAATATATACTCGGGAACAAATGCAAATTCAAGTCCTTCTCTACACTAGACGACAAAGAGAGACGTGACTCTCTCCTTATCTCCTGTTTACCTTTTCTCTACAATATACACAAGCAAAACGCAAACAATTCGAATCACAATGTGTGTGTGTGTGTGTGTATGTGTGTAAGTGTCTCGTGTGTATGTGTCAGTTTTCGTGTGTAGCACCGGAGACGGACAAAATAGCGCGATTGCATCTCGCCCGATCTTTTTTTTTTCTTTAAAGCTCGTCGTCATTCGTCAATTGTCGACGCCGGAGAAAGAAGACGTATTTTTCGTCTATTAGAAAATTATACACTAAGGAAACACTTTCAAGGATTTTTAAATTTTTCTTTATTAAATAACATTCTTTTTTTTATCATTTCTTTCTGAACTCGATATAATGATAATTATCGCGTTGTACAGTGGGTTTTTGTATTAAATTACAATTAAAAAAAAAAGAAGTCATCTTTTTAAAAACAAGACTCGATATTACATTACTATAATAAAACGCATCGTCGTCGTTCGGAAAACAACAACTCGATAAATAAGCTTTTGTTTTTCAATGATTAAACTCATGTGTGTGAGTGTGTGTAACGATGGCAGCTTTGTCCGGCTCCGCTGAACCCTTTCCTTCTTTTATTTTTTCGCTTAAAACTTCCTAGAGTAAACATCGAGTGGTCCATTTATCCTGATCGACATTCTATCGACATATTTTTACATTTTTTTGTTATTATTTTATAATTAATCACACTGGCTTGGACAGAGAGTAAAGTTTTTTTTTCCTTCCGCCGCATTTTTTGTTAGTTAATAGTTGGTTGGTTTGTTTTTCTTTTGTACAAAAAAAAAGAGATTACAGTAGGATCGAAATGTTCGTTTATATAGTTGGTTTTACATATTTATTTTTCACGCGTGATCTGTCCCTTGCTCTTTCTTTCATCGAGAACTCGAGAAACCGATGTTAATTATCCAGAGAATGAGAATGTACATTCACAACAAATTTTGCGTCGATAGGAAAATTTCGTACAACTAGAGGAGGCATATATTTTTCTCAATCTTCTTCCCTTTTTTTCTCCCCCCTCTCTCTCTTTCAATACATTAAATATCATATCATCTTTATGAAAAATAACAACTTCTTTATACTTTTTTTTTGTTTGATAAAAAGTGTGTTGGCTAAGAGATTGCACTTTGTGATCATCTTAAAAACTGGAGATTATATAATATACGTACATATATATTTATATTCATATGCATAACGGCGAATATTCGTGTTGCTTTCTCTCTTATATATATATATATATATATATATATATATATATATATATATATCAAACACACCGACAAAAAAGAAAAAGAAAAACATGTTCGCTCGACAATAACCTCAGAGTCGCGCAAAAACACAACGAAAGCGTGTCAAGTTTTCTTTTTTCGTCCATTCACCAATAAAACACCAATCGATGCTTTACGGATAGTACACATTAACAAACAGATATCGATTTGCACGAATTTCCTCCGATGTATTTTCGCGAGATTCCTTCGCAGAATTTCGGAAAAGACGAGAAAAAACATAATCAAAAGAAAGAAGTCAACGTCTTCGGAGATGCCTATATAATATGTATTTGTCTTACGCATATTTTCTCGGTTCTTTCTCATCCAAAAAAAGTCTCGCTCGCTTTCTCTCTCTCTCTCTCTCTCTCTCTCTCTCTCACTCTCGTACACACTTACACGATAGTTTAAATGACAGGAGGGCCACAAATGGTGCCAGGCACTATTTATTCAAAATACCTGTGTACTCCATTAAGATTATACAGTTAAATTACATTTATGTACTCGTTTTACTTTTATCATATTTTTTTTTGTCATTTACCTTAGTTTATAATTATCCTTTGCAATTAAATAGCTTTATTCTTTTTTTTTATACTCATTCATCAAATTGATAATTCACACGAGAGCAATTCTCACGAGGATATGTCTTCCGAGATAACGATAAGGATTATTAAGGCATAGAATTCAAGGCTCCAGAGAGAATCTTCGGCACGTTAAACGCGTCCCGTTGTTTCATTAAATATATATACGTGTATATCTTTTTTTTTTAATCTATATTTGTTTACAAACACTTCGCGCGCGTGCTCCCCTGACAATTTTTTATTTACCCTCTCGCTCCCAATCCAATCTCGACCACACTCGCGTATTCTTTTCTTTTCTCGTTCGTTGCACGTTATACACGATACAGTTGCAAATATACAATGTTTTCCGTTTTTTTTTTACGTATAAATATATATTATATATAATATGCAACGCTGTTAACTCTGTCGTCGTCGCGTCGCCATACACGTAATATTAAATATCGCGTGTAAGAAAAAACAGACAAACGGCCGAAACGGTGGTCGAGCCGCGCGAGATAAACTGGTATCGCAGTCACCTGAAGAGTATGGCTTCGGCGCTTTTTTTTTCTTCTTTTACTATACCCTTCTCAACGATTTCACAATCCTTCGACGATGAAGTTGGTTCGCGATGCGAGTTGCATGAAAAAATTTACGCTGTCCCTTTTTTCTTTTTTTAATATATACAAACTTGAAAATTTCGTTACAATGATTTGTATTTTTTTCACTTTTTCAAACGCGAGAGTCGCTTGATTTTTTAGAAAAATTTCTCGTATCTCTTCCTTTTTTTATATATATATAATATATAGTATTAATAGCCAATGTGCGGAAAAATCGTTCATTTATTTTTTCGCGTACGCAATTTTCACAGACATCTAGAAACCGACACATACTTGTGAGATGAGCCCTCGTCAAATGTTCAAATTTTTCATTTACTTTAGGCATTAAAAGGGTTTCAATATAATCTTTGTATGGGTTTGTTTACTTTACTTGTTATTATTATTTTTTTTTTCATCGTTCTTCAGCTTTAATATCAAATGTGCAAAATACTCGTGAAAAATGTATGCAGTCAGACCTTTCAGTTTACTAAGAATCGATTCCCAATCGATCGATTGCACAAACACGTTGCATGCAAAAGATGCAGAACTGCACTTGTCCCTTCCTTTAAATTTTTTTTTCGTCCTCAATAAACAGGCAACCTGAGGAGTTTGACTGCACAATATAGTCATATAGATTTTTTTTCAATATATGAGTTTGTGTGTGTGTGTAAATTTGTTCATTAAAACAATGCTATACATCATACGCCTAACTAACTACCTAATAGTATTTCTTTTTTTATAATATATATATTTATATATATAATATATTAATTTCGAATCTTGTTCTCATATAATATGAATAATTTGAGTACAGTGGCCGACTTTCACGCATTTATCAGCAGGCATAGACCGTTAATGTAACTCACTAAAATTAAAAAAAAAATAAGAATCATCATCATCGTTATTATTATCATCATCGTACACGTGTGTGAGATCCTCGTCATTTCTTACGCGAAGCGACAGAGTTATGTTTTCTTTAAACTACAAACATAAACGTAAAATCAATGTAGATTTCTCTTTGTCGATCATTAAAAAAAACGAAAAAAAAGTAAAGAAGAAAAAGAAAGTCATCAAATAAAAATACGGTAAAATCGTATTATTACCATGATTGTTCGTTAATCGAAGAGAAAAAGAAAGAAAAAAGGAAACTAAAAAGACACGACTTAAATGACTAGATCGAGTACGCACAAATGTTGATATCCGTTCGAATGGCAAATAAAAGATACAATTACAATAATAATAATAAAAAGGTAAGAAAAAAGAAGGAGCAAAAAAAAAGTAAACCGCAAAAGAGGCGTGTGTATGTGTCTGTGTGTGTGTGTGTGTGTGTGTGTGTGTGTGTGTGTGTGTGTGTGTGTGTGTGTGTGTGTGTGTGTGTGTGTGTGTGTTCGATCGTGCACGTACATGCATACGCGCGCTCTGTGCGTGGTTGTTATTAACGGATTATGCTGCTCTCCGGACCACCATACCAAGTACAACAAACACAACAATCGCATACACGTCGTCGCGCGAAACGCGAAAGGTTAAAACACAACCTCTTCCTCCTCCTCCCGCATCGCAACGCGCGCGCAATTTGCATCCGTGCACTTGTCCCCTCGATTGTACAGCGACGCTCGGCTCTCGGGCCGCTCGCCGTTACAATTTCTCCTCCCCCCCCCCGTTACGTCGTCGTCATTGCACTCGGAGTGATCGTGAATAGGGGTCGCGCGCATCGGAGAGCACTCGGGCTCTCTCCCTTCCCGCGACATATATACAAACAACACCTCTTATTTATATACATGAAAATATATATATATAATATATCCATCGTGTATATATATAATATTTATATATTATATATATTTATATAAAGTTTCAACATTATGGCACCACATTTTTTTTTTATCATCATCATCATCATCGTCGTCGTCGTCAAACCTTCTGTGATATCTCTTATCAAATAAAACGGTATTTCTCTCTGTTACGCTTCTCGCCGCTCTCGCGCGACTCTCTCGAAAATATATAACAGATTTTTCTTCCATTTCTACCTTGCTCCGCGAGAGAGAAGAGCCGATATCTTCGATCTTCGCGCGTGGCTTCTTTCTTCCCTCCCTCGCTCTTGCCCTTTGCGAAGAAAGATCCCGCGCTCCCGACCGTCCTTCCGCCTCCATCCGAGTGTTCATATTCCGTGTTCGTCTTCTTTTGTTTTTCTCCTCGCGTTCGTGCGTGTGCGTGGGTGGGGGGTGGGTTGGTGGGGGGTTTGCTCCCGCGTGGATCCGCGTGGATCTCCGTCTCTTCAGATGTGGCGCGCGAGCTCGCGTCGTCCCCGTCGCGGGCAAGTCGCGGAGGCGCCGACGCCGCTCCGGGATGCCGTTGGCGTGGACGAGTCGGGGACGCGCGTCGACGGGTGCAGGCGCGGCGCGGCTGCTGGCATCGAGGGCGCACACCTGGAGGGACAGAGGACGTCGGTGTTTAAGTCATTGGTAAATTGCATCGGCGATGAGAGGACGAGTGGAAATTTGCTTTGAGAGTGTTCTATTGGTAATTGTTGAACCTTGAATCTGGGGGAAATATTGAGCAAGCGATTTTTCTTTCCCGGGAAGTATTGAGCGACAAGTTGAAATGCAACGGGATTCGCGAGCCACTAGAATTTTACGAATGAAATTAGTTGATTAAAGGTATAGTTAAACAAAAGCAAGTAATGTGAGCAGCAAATTTCCATTGTATTTAAAAAGAGGCTTTCATTGACAACAAGCTTGCAACAGACTAGAGTCATCAATAAGAGACTATTTTGTTTTACTATGTCATAACACATATAATAAATAAATGTCTAATACATTCTCGATCCTCTCGATACCATATTCTTCAATCCATTCACGAAAATAAATCCCTTCCAAGCTTAAATCACCCTGAAACTCCAATAACTCACTCCCTAAATAGGAATAAGTGAAAATCACTAAGAACAAGTGAATAGTTCGAATAATATTCACTTCGAACAAGTTCAGATTCGCTCACTTATTTGATAAACGAGAGAATTCTCGACGTAAATTAAGAGTGCTTTCGCGTGGAGCGGAAACTTCCGAGAGGAAGCCTATACCTTACCCACGAGAGCGACAAAGACAAGCGATATCTACTGTCTTTGTGGCTCTCATGAGCAAGATAATAGGCTTCCGCCCGGAACGTTCCGCTCCGTCCGAAAGTGTACCCAAAGTGACTTATTTTCGTCTTCCAAGTAAAGTTCACTTATCCCAAGTAAATTTCACTTATTCCAAGCAAATTTCACTTATTCCAAGTAAATTTCACTTATTCCAAGTAAATTTCACTTATTCCAAGCAAATTTCACTTATTCCAAGTAAGTTTCACTTATTCCAAGTAAATTTCACTTATTGCAATGAAATTTCACTTATTGCAAGTAAATTTCACTTATTGCAAGTAAATTTCACTTATTGCAAGTAAATTTCACTTATTCCAAGTGAATTTCACTTATTGCAAGTAAATTTCACTTACACTCCAAGTAAATTTCACTTATATTCCAAGTAAATTTCACCTATATGCCAAGTAAATTTCACTTACACCCCAAGTAAATTTTCACTCATGTTCCAATCAAATTTCCCCTCATATTCCTATCAAATTTCCGCTCATATTCCAATCAAATTTCCCCTCATATTCCAATGAAATTTCCCCTCGTATTCCAATCAAATTTCCCCTCGTATTCCAATCAAATTTCCACTTCGATCATCATCGGACCTCTGGCAACGGGGACTCACCATTAAGTCGCCCAGCCCTCGGTGATCCTCGAGCGCTTCATCAGGGGCCCGTTCTCGTAGTCACTCCCGCTGCCGGGATTGTTGCCCCCCGGGCCGTGGCTCGTGCGCATGTCCCCGACTACGACCCCGCCCCCGCCCCCACCCCCCTGGGGCCCGGGCGAGGGCAGATTCGTGGGGGTGATGCTGCCCGAGTGCGAGGGCGGCGGATTGCTGCCGGGCCTGCTCACCGACACGAGATTCAACGTCTGCGGACCGCCGTGTTGTTGCTGCTGTTGTTGTTGCTGCTGTTGTTGTTGTTGTTGTTGTTGCTGTTGTTGTTGTTGTTGCTGTTGGGTGACGTGGTGAGGCGGTGGCGGTGGCTGGGGACCGACGGACGACGAGGACGGCCCGCCCAGGCTCGTGTGACCTGAAGCCGAAGAAAAAGAGGGCGTTGTAGATTGCTTGATGGGCTTGTAGGGGATTTTTGTGTTTTTTAGGGAAAGGGGGGGGGGGTTGTTCTACGTGGTTATTTTGAGATATTAGAATGTTAGATTTGTAGTGTGGTTTGTGAGTTATTTGTTGGTTAGTTTTTTCTTGTATACGGTATTTGGAACAGAGATTAATTAGCACATGGTTATACTCTATATTGACACTTTAAGCACGGACAATGTAAAGAGTTTGTTTCGTACGGGACAATAGCCTTTTTATATTAAGTTTTTATCGATATTATAATTAACGCGTATTAGTTGAAACAATTCAATCGTTGTATTGGCCAATATAATTTAGTTCTTCAAAGAGTACAAAATGAGATTATTACCATTAAAATTGCTTAATTTATGTCTTTATGCTTGAAAGACAATGAAAAGACTAAAATTTATAAAATGTGTACGACCCATATTTGGGTCGCATAGTGCCGCGGGAAAGAATTTTATGGCCCATATATGGGTCGTACCGTGCTTAAAGTGTTAAAAACAAACAAAACGCATGAAAAATAGTGATTATGGTACGATAGTGTTATATTATAAGACAAATATTTTATCATGCAAATCTAATTCATTTTGGTTCAAATTTAAAGATTTGCGGGTCTCCTTGTTGTCGACAAAACAAAAAATTTCTTTTGGGAAATTGAACAAAATAAATGTTTAAGATTAATAATTAAAGACATTAAATATGAAGACTAACTCGAACACAATTTTGCAGTTGTAGTTTGTGTAGATATTACTACGAAACTATTAAATATTTGTAATTAAAGTGGAAAACTATATTTTTAAATTGTAGTTAAACTTATATAATAGAAATATTCAACTCAATAGAACGTATAGTTTTATTTAAAATTCATTAAAATCACATTCTTCTTTGACCGACAACATTAGGGAGGCTGTTTAACGGTGGCGAGTACCCGAATTTAATCTAAATTCATTTTTATTATAAGTTAAATTTGTTTTATTATTCAGACTATATTACAACAACAATCAATCAAAAATAATAAATACTTAAATTATATAATATATAAGGTAAAACTTTATTTATTATTTAATAATTAAATAAAAAAAAATATTGTAAATACCACAGACGATGATCGGTTGGATGTATCGAAGTGAAATTTGGCTTAGTGACTCTTCTACATCTAACAAACAAAATGACATATGGATTTTAAAATCAAATAAGTTGTACCAAAAATATTTATATATAAACAATAAAAAATATATATATTCAGCAAAAATTTTCTACTTAAATTTTTACAAAATCATAATTCTAAACTCTTCCAAAATATACCTTATTTGCTATGTCATTTTCTTTATTATACATCAATTGAACACTAAAAAAACTGACAAAGCTAAATTTTATGGATTTCATAGCCCTTGCTAGTTTTAATGAAGCCATTATTTCGGGTACTCGTTGTTCTTAACCCTTCGACTGCCAGGTAAAAAAATCTAGGTATGTTGAAACCAAATGCTTTGAAAGGGATAATCTGGATGTTCGATTCCCCATATTAGATCAGCCAAAATGAATTTAAAAATGCTGACTTTAAATTCATATTCAGTGAGCACAAAAACATAAAAGTGTACATTCATAATTTATTTGCTATACAAAAAGGGAGTTTTATTGGCACTAATGCATTATAAAATGGGCGGATGTTCCCCTATTATTTTTTTTGTTACGGATATATTCGTCATTGACAGTCAAGGGGTTAAGAATTAATGGGGAAAGACATGGTATGGTATCGCAAATACACTAATTTTTTATATTGTCTTGTAAAACAGAGTTAATAGAGCAATTTTTGTAAAGATAGAATATTGACCCAATTTATAATTACTAATTAAAAATTGATAACTTTCAATACAGTTTAACTGCCAAGTACTTGTGATCAGTTGTCAATGCTGACTCAGCATGTACAGCTTTTCATTGGTTCACAAAGCAATCCTCCCGTTGACGTTTGAATTATTCCGCATATTCAAGCACATCACAAATACAGAAAACATCAACACAAAAATCACTTCATTTCACTTGTGTACAATTTTGCCAAAAGTTTAATACAAAAAGAAAACAAAAACCATGTCTCTTCCCAATTACACTCCGTTATTCAACGCGCGTAATTTGTCATCGGGCTCTCGCGCGAGCTCCGAGCGAGCTTGAAATTCAAATTGAAACAGGAAAAAAAAATCGACGAAGGTAGAATCCAAGCAACTAACCGGGATGATGCAGACTGGAGGAGTTGCCGGGCCCGCTTATCGAGCCGTTGGAGCCAGCGCCTCCGCCGCCGCTGTTCCCGTGCGGATCCCGGGGCGGACTGATCGGCTCGCTCTTGATCTTGACGGGTATGGGCGAGGTCGAGGGCGGGGGCGTGCTGCTCGACACCGCCAGGTGAGGAAGACTGCTGAAACGAGACGCGCCCGAGAGGGCGATTCTCCTTCGTTAATCTTGCGCTTGCGCCGAGTGTCTGGGGACTTTTTCGCCCGCTCTCTTTTGCACCGAGAGACGCGGAGAGAATTTTCTTGGTAATTCGGTGCGCGCTTTGCGCTTTTGTTGATTCGGAGAGGGAGAATCGAAGGGATGATCGGGGTGTACTCGATGGGTTTGGAATGTTTGAGGGATGCTTTGGTAGGTGTGAGGATACAGTGGACTGAGTGAGAATTTAGTTTATGCAGGGAAAGGAGGTTTTCTTTTATAGTGGTGTAATGCACAAAATCATTTTTATTAATGATATTGTATTTTTTTTCTAGTGAATATTCACACTGGCGAAGTCAATAGTCACAGCGAATAGAGTAATTCAGGATATATCACTCTTGCTATGATTTTGACAGTAAATTTTACCAGAAAATTCTCTCAGCGTAGAGGCTAAAATTGAGTGAGCAAAGTATTCACTGTTTTTGAGAGAAACATGTAAACAATATTTTTTAAATGAATTTTCACTCTATTTAAGATAATAATTGCTGAATATAGCATTAATTTTTAACTGGAGAGTACATTTGTACTATTTATTTCAGTGAAAAGTGGAATTGAAATTTAGTAATTATTTTACACTGCACTGGAATAGAATGAGAAATTACTCGAAAAAAGATTGGTTGGTATTTTCTCTCAAATAGAGTAAAAATTGCACTCACTTAACTTTAGCGTGCACATCATTACATAGTCTCTCGAATAACACTTTATTTTGTTGTTCTTTTTAATTTAAATAATTCACAAATTAAATAATTAAAAATATGTATTTAAATACTACTTTAAGAATATTCTAAGCGACAAAACAGTATCAATTTATGAGAGGTTTTTCCGAGAGTATAAAGCGGTAAACTAGTATGCTAATGTAATTACTTTTAAAGTGTTTTTATATTATCACATCATCTTTTGAAATCGACTGGTAAAAGTAACGTGAATATTGGAATTTAAAATTAAGTTGAGATAATGTGACAAATATTTTGTCCTCAAACTAAACACAAAATAAATGTTTTCTATTTATTTAAAAAACTGCTTATATTTTATGTACTTACGTGATTTCCTTACAAACTAATTATAAGCATTTACAAAAGTCGCAACTACGCAGAAAATCAGTTGAAGAATTACATATACTTCTGCATAGTTTCAAATATTTTGACGTGCAATCTTCAAGTCAATAAAAGCACCAATTATTAATAATTACAATAATGCATTAGTAAATAACCCAAGCGATAACTACTTTGCATTCCTATATAACGATCTTTAGACTAGCATACAATGCTAATTGAAATCCCGCAAGAACAACGACATTCGTGCTGTAAGCTTCTACCCCATAATACAAGGTGCAAGTTAATTCATTCGAAAGCAGGTGATGCAATGAGAGGGTTAGAGGTTGTTATAGAATAAAACTATATAAACAGTCCAGTGACTAAAAATTGGCTTTAAAAGAAAGTATTGTATCTTCAAATTAAGGAATTTAATTAATAGTATTCATAAACTTAGTGGTAAATAAAACAATTAAACAATCAATGCAAACAAATACAAACTAAACATTCGGCAATCTCTGACATGCACTTATCTAGAAGATATTTAAATCTGCATAAAATCACGTTTCTATATTTAAATAATAAAAACAATAGAAAATGTCGCTAATCAGCAACGGAAAAGGAAAATTACACAAAAATAAAGAAAAAATCAACACATCTCAAAAAACGTAAACAGCCAAAAGAGATATTGAGCATGCACAGTCACAGTAAATTAAAAAGAAAAATAGAAGAGCAAAGAGAAAAAAAAACAAGAAAAACAACAGAAACAACAAGTACAACAAACTGGACGCATAGTCTTTTTCTAGTAACAACAATTAATGTGTGTGTTTGAATGAGAATTACCTTATACTGGACATGGTGGCTGCCGAATACATTGACAAGTCATCAACGTACCTCTGATGAGACCAGGCGAGACTGCTGAGATCCGTCGAGTAGTCCGTCGGCCCGAAGCCCGTGTAGCTCGCCGGCACCGACGGCGTCTGCAGCGCCACCACCGGCGTGTTCAGCGACGACTGTGCGTGCCCACCCTATTTCCGACAAAGATAAGAAAGGTTAAGCAGTCAATTTCTTTGGCCTATTCTTTACTTTTTTCTTTTTTTATTATTTGTTTTTGTGTGTACGTGAAGCCTGGTAGAAAAAGAAACGGCTTTTCTTGCCAGCTTCTGAGGAGTTTTGTTTAAAATGTTACTAATAATTATTAACTCAAGTGTATTTGTTAAAAATGACCAAATATCTAGGTATCTGGAAATTATTCATCGTTTAACGCATGAGTATCGGAATTCTAGCTTATATTATATAACCAATTAAATTAGTCTGTAAAATATTCTAGTAATCAATGTTTATTATGTTGCTTTTATCGCACTCAAGCTTTTATAGCATTCAAAAAAATGTATTCTGCAAAAGTAAACATTTTTAACTAAACGGTTAGAAAAAGAATTTATCTTATGAAAATGATACTAGCAGGAAATATATTAAATGTTATTTTAATTAATGATTAACAATTTATTTCAGGATTCTACCGTTGAAATAAACGCATTTATACAAGAAAAAATTGCAATTCGCTTCGAAAACACAGTTTGCCATAATAAGATGCTCTTCAAGATTCACACGAATCAAGAATATTATTATTTTTATAGTGAAAGAAAATGTCATAAGTTTCATTAGTCCAAGTTACATAACTACACGAAACTACACAGGTACGTAATAAAACTAACACAAATAAATGATAAAGACTAAAAAAGTTTTCGAGGTCGCTGTTTACGAATCTGGGGTCAAAATCAAAGAATTTCTTATTTCCACGATTTCAGTCCATCATCTTAAGTCGGCCATATTGAATTATCGAATTTCGACCCCAGATTTATAATCAGCATACCAAGAAACCCAAAAGTACACAGGCTGCCTCAAAAGTAACAGTAAAGAAAAATCTGTGCTTCAGAGGATTAAACTAGGGTGATTTGCACCGATGAATGAACATTTAAGATCCTGACGAATGCACAGCTCGCGTGACATTCTTTACTTACAACAAGAAAGCGCTTTCAGTGGCATTCTTAAGTTTTAAATTCAGCGCGAAGCACCTTGCTTACCAGCAAGAATAATGAAATCATTGAAATTTGTCTGTTTTCATCAGACAAGCGTTCATTCACTAGAACCACTCACCCCATTAGTTTCCACACAACCCATATTCGCCTGGTTAAGACCTACTGGTCGCGCCATCCTGGCGGCCACTTTGGGAAGCTTAGATAATGGGTGAAAAGTATGAGAACACATAGTAAAAATGGAGAATATTACCAAAAAAGAGGTGTCAGACATAAAATTCAGCCATTGAACTATTATTTAAGTCATTTAAGAATTTCGTCTATACAAATAAGCAAAAAAAATTATCTTTCACTTTCACCATGTATTCTTATGCTCTGAAGCCACTACCTAAAATTCCCAAACTGGCCGCAAGTGCGGCGCCACCGGTAGGTCTCAACCAGCCAAATTAAACAGAAGAAAAAAAAAGAAACAAATCCAAATAAAAAACAACATTTAGGTATCATACTATACTGACGTCGTAGCCGGCCTCCTCGGCGAGCGACTGTGCGAGCGGCGTGGGTATGACGACGCGCAGATTGCCCCGGTGCGGATGGGGCGGGGGCGGCGGCGGCTGGGGCGAGTGCCTCGACTGGTTGCCCTTGGAGACGACGGGCACGCCGAGGGCCGGCGAGGGCCCGGGACTGGGCGAGCCGCCGAGGGGCGACGCCGAGGGCGGATACCCGTTGCTCATCTCCAGCATGCCTCCAGGTGGATAAACTAAGGGCGGATAATTGCGGGGTTATAGGTTGCTCGACTGATGCGTCTGCTTGGTGGTTTGTTCGGTTGGTAAGGTGGGCGTTCTGGAGGATGTCGTACGTTTTTCTTTTTTGTTTTCTTTTTTTAAGTGATAAGAGGGAACTTTAGAAACTAAGTACACTGAGAGAATACATCGGTCAGACTTGCTGAACTGTTCGGTAGTTTTGACCGAAGTGAGTTCGGTAGTATGTATACGGCAAGAATAGCGGAACAAGTTCGCCAGCTGAGTCTCCTAACCTCACTTTTTCACGAATAATCAATATTTTAATAAATTTCTTATTTTTTTTTTACTCTAACCTTTTTATATATGATTACTTAGTCTAAGGTACGTTTTCGATGTTCTACTTTAACCTTACTTCTGTTTTACCTTATGACAAACGTGATAATGAGGTTACAATAAAGCGCATCACCACACATTACTTTTAATACACATCCGCCAAAACAGCCGAACTGTTCCGCAGTTTTTACCGAACTCCTCGGTAAGAATGACAGACTATGGCCTCCGCAAACTTAGCAATGCGACTTCGGCAAGTCTAACTGAACTATTCCCTCAGTGTAATGTGGACCATTTGCGATCTCGTGATGAGAGAAAATACGAATTTTATCATAAGTCGGTTAGGTGTTGAGGAAGCTTGACAAATTGAAAGCAAATTGTATCGCGTGGATTTTTTTATGAACGGCTGAAAAAGATTTTTTTTAATGATTTACAGGGGTTTTGTTTAACTTATCTAGGATTTCGGACTTGACCCGGTACTTATAAGCCTAATTTTATTGACTATTTATTTATTTATTGATTAATTATGAAATACAGGCTGAAAAGGCTAAATACAAAATCACGTAACAAAATTAGATATAAGTTTATGGAGTACTGAAGTTTTAGATCCTTGGGTAGGTACAATATTATTATTCAAATGTCAAGGTTTGTAAATAATGTGTTAAAGTAACCTCACTTTAAATCATACTCGGGCTCTAAAGCTAGACATATGTAAATTATGTTTTACTAGGTGATTCTTAGCAAGTAATTTAAATGATGCAATTTATTGCAGTTATTTAGTTCACATGGCAACTTGTTCGATAAGGTAATATACATAGGAATAATAGAATTTATTACATAAGCCAATTTGCACTAGAGTTGTGAAATAGTTCAAGGAAATCGCATATTACATTGAGTATCATTAAAAATCAATGTATCTCTGATATGGTCCATTAAAGATTGATTTATTGAAAGATTTATAAAGAAAATAATAGCATTCATAAAGAGAAAAACATGATTAAATTTGCGAAAAATTGCACCAGATTTAAAATCTAGAAATCTTACGAATTTGTGCTTAATTAATAATCAAACATTTGAACAGGACTATGAAAATAATAAAAACATGGAGTTTATTTCCAAAAAATGTTATAGTTTTTCCTCATTTTTAAAGCCTTTTGCACATATGCATATAAATTCCAACATTTGTTCTTTTAAATAATTGAAAATTATTTTATTGACTTACCTGAATCTGTTTCAGACGACGATGGCCTCGGAGAGATGCTGGTGTGCGCCATTTGCGGACTAGATCCAAGCATTTGTTCCCCATAACTATTTACAGGCACTGTCACAGGTAGTGTGTAATTAGATTGTCCCATTCCCTGAAACGAAATAACAAAGTTGCATTGTTAAAAACATAACTAATAAAATAACCATACTTCGTATAAGAAAAACGCTTCTTTGAAATTACAATTGACTTAAAACGCAAAATGACATTGAAACTAACTTTATAGTAATAATAACGTATACGTAAAAATAGACGCTAGAGCCCTTTTCTGAATATTCGTCGAATAGTTCTTTGAATGTGCACATTAGCATACGTAAAAATACTTTTGGATACGATTTATTGTATGATCGATATAGCACGGCAATTATGTGCGACGTTTCAGCGTCACAGTCAAAAAGAACTCTATCATCAATAATTAATTTACAAACATAATCCACTGAAAAACAGTTTTAATCAAATTCCTCCACACTTTACTTTATCTAAAAAAAGAAAAGCTGACGCAATTCGAAACCTCCTCACCCACCCAAGAAGCGATAAACAAAGAATCTCAAGAAAACCAAACAAATCCCACCCGGGCCGGAAAATGTCCATCTGGATTCTGGTGTGTATATATATATGCGCGCGCACACTCACCCTCGAGCCGTTGTGCTGATTCCTAATGAGCATCTGGAAGTCCTCGTCGATCTTGGCGTACTTGGCCTCGGTGCGGGGCGTCAGGTTGTACTCCTGGTTGTCGGGCTCCGGCGACTCCGGCGACATGGCGCCCTTATGCTCCTTCTTGTTGAGCGCCTGCAAGTGTCAGCAGACAGGTTCACGTGACCACACCGCCCGAGGGCACACAACCTCTCGCATGCACGATCTCTTTCTCTCTCTTTCTCTCTCACTCTCTCTCTCTCTCTCTCGTTGTTCTCTGGCACACTCGTTATAACCGCGATTACGTGTAAACACACTCGAGTGCTTTGTTTGTTTGTTTGCGCGTGGGATATGTAGGAGAAGAGTTGGGAGTTCTGGGGTTTTTCGACCTTTTCTTTTTGGTTCGATGGGGAGGTTGGGGCTATTTTGAAGGCTTTGCGAACGTTCGCGATCACTTGAATTTACGATGTGTTGAGCGACGATTTGAACGGTTTGATTGATGATGATTTAGTAGAGAATGAGGCAAAGCTCTTTATCTAAAATTTAGTACTATTTTGTAGAGTAGCAAATAGTTTTATTTAAAACTGCCTTTAATTTGCTCACCATTTTAAACGTGCTGTTTCAATCTTTTTTTTTTAACGGTTCAGCATGAATTTACGTAGATTCTAAATAGGATCAAATTTGCTTCAAGTTCATTCGAACTTTCCTTTCGATTAAATCGTGGCACGAGTGACATTTGTAATAATCTTGCAAAGAAAAGTCGTTTTTAGCAGCGATTTGCATTTCTAGCACCAAACGTTACTCAAATTATACGATTTAGTGTAACAGGAATGATACATGATAAACGACTATGAGTGTTTTTAGCTTTTCAAAATGGACTTGTTTTTATTTCTTATAAAAAATATAGAATTATGTAAGAAATTGTGAAAAGTAAAGTGTTCGAAACATTACGTAATATAAAAAAGAATTGGCATAGTAATTATAATAACACTCTAAAGTCTAGTTACTTTTTATATAAATACATTTTAGTAATACTGTTTTAAGCCCTCAACTTAATTCAAACTTAAAAAGTTAAAAAATAATACGATCTATTGTATAAATTCCAATCCAAAAGAGCTAACCAAAGACTTTCCTTAACTAAATTATTCTTTTGACAACCAAAACCCACATTTCTTCTATATAACAAGAAAATAGGCCACCATCAAACCTTCCCTCATCGATTCTATACCCGAATGACACACACACACACACACACGAAACTCTCTCTTGCACATAGTTCCTCTTGGAGAAAACTATCTCTCTCTCTCACGCTCTCATGCACACTGGCTGCTGCATTGTATGTATCGATATGTATTGTACCCCGGACAAGTCCACTCACCTCGATGATGTTCTTGTTGGTGAGCGACTCGTGGGGCTCGTTGTACTCGGTGTACTTGAGCAGGACCTTGTCCATGTCGGTGCTGGCGTACTGGTACAGCTTGTTGCTCGAGCTGAAGATGATCAGGGCGATCTCGCAGTCGCACAGGACGGACAGCTCGTACGCCTTCTTCATGACGCCGAATTTGCGCTTGTTGAACGTCACCTGCGTCGAGGGGCGACATTTTTTGCGATTAGACTGGATTTTGAAGTTTGGAGCTTGATTCGGGGTGTACGGCGTGTATTTAAATACTGTCGGTAGTGTATCTTTTTGTAATGTTCGTGCAATATTTTTATACGTTTTGTTGCTTTGTACGTCGATGGATGATTTTCTGGAAGATCTGAATTTGACTCAAAATGTGACTTGCACTGAAGCAGGTAATGAATTCTGTTGAAACTGGACTAAGTAATTTGTATTGAATACAATGAACAAAAGTTAGCATTTATTGCAGAAAAAATTTAATTTTTAGGATATTGTATTTATTAGAAGAAATTTGTTTTATTTAAGCAGGTATTAAAAATCATTGCTCTAAAACAGTTCGATTCTGTAAACGAATTTTAAAAATGTAGACATAATCATAAGAATAGAATAAATTTAAAATACGTATTAAGAAAAATCTCCAGTAATGACGGAAAAGGTTCACTTGAAAACAATTTGTTAAGTTCAAATAGAAGTTTATTTCTATACTCCTAAAAAACTGTATTTTTTTTTATCCGAGTATATGTTTACAAAAATAAGATAAATATTATGTATTCCAAATCAACATATTTTTAGCAGTATTGAATAAAACGTTCATTTGAATTTAGTGAATTTTTGTTTTCAGTGATTGAATTTTTATTTCTGTTGGGTTGCACATTATATTAAAAAGACGACGTCTCCTATTCATAAAGTCATATCTGAGAGTTTGAAAGAAGAAACAAGTAGTACAATGTACTAATTTACTTTATGCATACATTTTTTACTAGTTTACTTGATTCTCAATAGTAGTGCTAAGGATCTTGAGAATGTATATCAATATAAGCAGCGCCTGATTTACTTACGACTTATACTACTTATTTATTCATTTTTTCTTGACGTGAGATACGACTTTTTAGAATACATCTCTAAGATACATTTTTATGAATAAGAAACATCGTAATATATTGCAATTTCTAACATTATTAAATACAGATTTCTTTTACGTAATTTAACAGTATATATGTATCAATATTTACCTGACGATTCCGTTCGTCCGTAATACGCGAGATTTGTATCTTTTTCCGACCCATGGTTGCGTCAGTTTTTGGACTAAGGGCTGCTCTGTCAAACCTCTGGATGGAATGTTAAAAACTCTGCAACAAAGAAAAAAAACCCAGACTCGTTACTAAACGGCCATTTGTCAACCATTTATCGCTACTATGCTACATCGTAATTCAATTCACAATCACAATAAGATAGGGGAATATGTCGTTTCGCTACTGGTTGTATACGAACTGCCCGTATATATCGCCTCGATTATGTGCCCGACAATCGAGTCGAAAGCCAATTACACAAACGGCGATAGAGTGCATAAATTCAAGCCGTTAATCGTTCGCAAAGGAACTTTCAATAAGTTGTGTCTAGCTTTGAACTCGCCTCGATTCAATGCACGCTGCTTTATCAGCTGCTCTGTTGTAATCTACTGGACTAGACTTTATACGAATGTCGGCACGCGGAGAGAATTTTCCGATTAAAAATCACAGTAAACACGGGACATTCCGAAGATTTCTCGTTCAAATCACGACGCGCGACACAATTTGCCAACCGTGCATCGGATTCTCCACGTTTACCACGATATCACGCCGATTCCTTCTTATCGCAGGTGCAAATTAAACCTCGAAGAACGCGATGATCATTGTCATTTACAAAAAGCTCGTAATCAGCTATAACACAGCGTGAAAATTTGTATCGACCCGTCGCTCGGCGCTTGGTACTGCGACTTTGCGTGCATGCTCTCGGCGTATCGACGAGGATCAGCTTTCATGCTGGTGCGCGCGTGTGTGTATACATTGTACACGCGCGTAAATCCGCGCGCCGATCGTTATAAACCCTCGAAACTGCTCCCCGGTAACCCACACCCGAATGTTTGCACTGCGCGTGTGTATTCGTTGTACAAAAAAAGTGTTTTGGGTGAATTGATATTTATTGATTGGATAGTCGAGTGTATTAAGTAAAGTTGGTAAATTACGAATGCAAAGTAATTAATTGTGTTGTACGTTTAATTTATTTAGTATTATAAATTTCTTGTTGAATTTGTACTTATATTTTCACATGTGTATAGTCTTATACAAATTTTCAATTAATACATATGATTTTCGGAATATTCTGTGAATTACACTGAAAAAAAATTTGTTAAATCTAAGTAAACGTTTCCTTGAATTGTACTACGAAAAGATTTTTTAGATAATAGTAAATATTTAATTATGTTTAGACTGGTATTCATCAATTCAATAAATATTTACTAAATTTAAGAAATATTTACTTTATTTAAGTAAATCTTTTCTTAGTACGATTCAAGGAAACGTTTACTTAGATTTAACAAATATTTTTTTTAGTGTATAACTAAATTTTCATGTTACAGTGCAATTGATTACAGTAAGTTCATAAACATTTTCATGTCTTTTTCTACATTTGTGTATGCCGAAAACGTCGACTCAAGTATATGTACTTGAATTTTCAGTTCTATAAACTGATGCATTTCATTCATATACAATTACACTAAAAATTCAAACAATTTTTTGTCGTTCGGTGCCTAATGCGCTAAATTTTCCTCTACAAATTCTCCATCTCCTAACGAGTGGAAAATTTCACCGTAACGCGATCTACTTCACAATTTCACCCTTGAAAAAAAAAAAAAAACTCGAACCGGACTACCATAACTCTTGCACTCACCGTCTCCTCTGAAAACAAAAAAGTCGCCTTGCGACGATTTATTTTAACAGCTGATTCGCGTGTAAGCGCCACATAATTTGTACACACGTATATGTAATATACAGGCATACGTACACAACTGATATCGGATGTACATACACATAAAAAGAACTACCGGCGACGCACCAAAAAAAGAGAAAAAAAATTGTACATTAGACTTTATTTTCCGGCTGACCTTCGCCGGCGGGCGAATATTCCTCTCACGTATTACCCGCGGACGCAAACGAGGTTTTTGCGAGTTATTGTTATTACGATCGCGCGAGCTCGCGTCTTTCTTTCTTTTCTTTTTTTGTTGTCCTTTTCGTCGGCTTGTTTCGGAAGTATTCCGCGAGTGTCGCGCGCGCACCGTTGTTATTGTACTTCGCGAGGCAGAAGCTGGTTTTTCTCGAAGCGGGCATACGCCGGAGAGAGGAAAAGAACCGGAGAGCAATGTATGCCTCGAGATCGCTATCGGTGAATTAGAGATGCGTTCTGGTGCCGCAGAGGTTTGGGCAGTGTCTTGTGATGGAAAATCGGAGGTTGCGACAAACTTGTGTGTGTGGTTGATTTTTGCGCAAGCGATGTGTGTTTCGGGATGAAACTCAGCATAGGAATTTTATACAAACTGAGAGGAAACTTATTGTGGCGATGGTTGTGTAACACTCTACAGGAAAACCCAATTCGTGTGATTTTTAAGTGATTGCAATACTGAATAAATGCTTTTAGAAAAACTAGAGCGGTTGATGCAGAGATATTTATAATTAAATTTAACTTTTTTAAATAAATTCAAGTTACGCAAACAGAAAATAATACTTTACATTAGCAAATATAATACTCTTTTTAGTAAGAGCCAGTTCATATTTAGTATAGCTCGAGTCAGTTTAACACAAATTTATAAAATTATCTGCATTTTAGATTATATCAGAGCGTTAGAAAATAATAAAATCGTAGATTTACGTGTATACATTCTTTCATTTCTAAAAGATTGACAGTTTTATGATTTCTATGAATTGTACAATTAAAAATAAATAAAAGGTTTTCTTTTTAATTAATAAGTATAAGTATAATAAAATGTGTGGGCATAAAATGTTACATTAACTTGAAATTTGCGTACAGAAATTCACGACAGCGCGAAAATACACGTTTCTCAATTTCCCTCTATCGCAAACGTATCTCCAAAACTCTAGCAATATCCCGGCCGCACCTCAATACAAAACGCAACATTGTATACCACTTTTTGCCGTAAGTGCGCGTTAATGCCGATGAAGTACAACTTCATCGACCGCGCATTTTTACTCAGATCTATTTATATCGATGCACCGCGGATAAAAACAAACATAAAATCAAGCTGATCATCGAGGTACACCAAGAAGAAGAATAACTCAATGAGAAGAAAAAAAACTGCAAGTGCGATTAGAAAACGCTGTACAAGCCGAGAAAACGAAATAATCCACCGGTGAGTCACGCCCGCGGCGGCCTCTTGACTCGATAATGAGGCACCTCTCCCCCCCCCAGTATTTGGCAATGACCTCGAACAATCGAAAAATTTTAAAATGTGAAACTTTCGACGTAGGAATATGTGTAGCTGGAGTGTGCACGTAAGGAAATATTGGAATAAGTTATTTATTAATAGGCTGAAGAGCTATAAATACGGTGATGTTTCTTTTTTTTCTCTCTCTCTCTCTGCCTATGTACTGGAGTAAATATTTGATTAGCGTTGCGTAATATGATAATTTACTATTGCCCGATTATAAATTTGTGGAATTATGTATGAAGCGTTATATACTTGTGTTTTCGTCAGAATGTAAATAAACATTAATTCGCTTTTGCGACATTAATTTGATAATTGGAAATATTCTATTGCACTGAGTTATTAATTATGACACTATATTTATGGGGAAAATTAAATGCCATATTCATATCACGAAAAAGAAAATTTGGTTGTTACAAACGAATATTTCTTTCTATACTAAGAAAAATTATTATTTGAAATATTTATTTGTTTTATTTACCATTCAAGTGAGTTTACTGAAATACCGATACAATAACTTTTATTTGTTCTAATAGTAACAGTGTTTTATAATAACAATAAATAAAAAAGTTTTGAAGTTAAGTCTGGCATTCTTTGCTATGAATATAGTCATTTTCATAGAAAATCAAGTACGATGTCCTTATTAACTTGCGAACAGAAACAATAATTTTATACACTTCTCGCGGAAAGAATCGCGATTTGCCTGAATGCTTCTGTCTATCAACGCGCTTCACACTCGAGTGCCCCACTATCGAATTCCCAAATCCTACTCAAAAGCAGAAACAACAGAAAAACCGAACGAAGCCATCGAAAAATCAAACGTCAAAACCACGACTACAAATCCACCTTTTTAACCCATCATCCACTTCCAACTCCAGCCGACAAGCTGAAAAGCAACGGGCAAAGAGGAAACACGAAAATCGGAAATTTTCAAAACCCATCGGCATCAACGACACGCACACGCGTACACACCGAAAGCGGGCCCCGTAAAATATCGGAAAATTATTTATTCGGAAAGCCAAAATTGGATATTTAAAAAATCGGAAAGTTGAAAAATAGGATTTAGAAAAATTCGGCAAATATTTTTACCGAGAGTTAAAAATTCGGAAAATTAAAAGTCGGACATATCGAAAAGTGGAATAATAATTCAAAGGAAACTATGTTTTCTCATATCTAACAAATGTAAACTGATTACAAATTTAGACACTTCATTTATTTTTACATGGGCCTTATGGCGCCAATAAGAATATGCTGTTTTAATGTTAGATTCGCTACATTTAATATTCCGAATTTGTGGCATTCCGAATATCTAATTTCCGTTATTTTAGTAATCCGATTTTTAATTTACCGAATTTTTCTAAATCCTATTTTTCAACTTTCTGATTTTTTAAACACTCGAATATTTTGGCTTTCCGAATAAATAACTTTCCGCTATTTTAAGGGGCCCCCCGAAAGCGAGCAATGCGAGGAATCCGAAGCGACGCGCCGCTGCACTCGTACGCTTTTTCCCTACACACGTATGTATAATGCCTCCGCGCGTGAATTATAAAGACCTATACGGGGGGGGGGCATTAATTTTCTTTTAACGAGAGCGCGCGCACGCGCGTCGCCCGAGGAGATAGCGCTAATTGAAATAACGGAGCGCTAATCGAGCGGATACAATATATGCGCGTGAGCGTGGTTTTCTTATGATTGTTCGTTGATGCGGGAGAGGGAGGGGGATTGGATTGGATAGAGGTGGAAGGGTGGGGAATGTTTTTTGGGAGTAATTGGATAACGCTGCTTGCGTTTAGAATCGAATGTGGACAAGGATGTGGAGTTCATTGTGAACTTTACTAAAGATGAACGGTAGTGTTTGATATTCATTGGTCAATATTTTGGGTGATCTAGGACACATTGCTGCATCGGTTATTACTTGAGGAAACAGTATTATATTTTGCTGGAACGACACTGCGTTTTTTCGAATTTTGAATCGGGCTTTCATCGTTTGTTTCATAGGAATTACTGATGAGTTGAAGAAAAGAACAAATCTTGCATTATAGAACGTGATGCGTGCGGTAAAAGTTAAATTTAACGAGTATATGAAATTGAAGGTATATTATATAGTTTGAGATTTTTAAAGAGTATGAGTTCATTGTCGTCAAATTGAGTGTCTTTTTCTTTATTTTACATCTGTTACTGTAATTTCAACGTCAGTGGTTTAATTCTAATAGAACGTATAGTGCTTATAACGAATATTTACTAACTTAATTCACGTTTAAGTAGATTTACTTTCATACTAAAAAAAAAGGACGTGTATTAAGAATCACTCATTATATCGTTATTACATTAATCACAACTGCGTGCTCAATCAACATAATTGAGAATCCATTAAACAATTCTAAGCTCTGCCATCCTATACAAACAAATTTTTTTTAAACACCCGATCCGCACGATGACAGACCGAAACCCGGCGATCAGCGTTACAACAAAAATACCGTTGCAATTACATCACCGGCGCGCGAGACTCATCGGCAAAAAGCGAAAATGCAAATGCAGCGCGCGGGGCACAATAATTAAAATACACAGTGTACACAGCGCCAGTCGGCGCCGCCGCCGCCGCCTTATTTACTTTTATCGCGCGGAAGACGCCCAAGTCATTGTGCCTCGCGCGCGCGAGATAATCCGCTTGACAACACTGCGCATCTGCCGGCAACATTTTAAGGGTGGATCAATGACCCGATTCAGCTGTGCGCACGCGGTTTTACACTTATCGAAGGATCGCTTGGGTGATTTGTAATTTAAATCCGAGCGCCCGTGCGAAGTCGTAAGATAGACGTGACGACTTTTTTTAGGGAACCCGTGTAAAAAAATTAGTCTGGCAATAGTCTGGCTGAATAAGTCTGGCGAAAGTCTTGCAGAAGTCCGGCAGAAGTCTGGCTTTGTCCACTGTGCCAGACTTTAGACAAAATGTGCAAAACAAAAGCATCGCGTCATGTCAAATGGCCAGTAACCTCAATTTTTGTCTCTTTTTTACAAATATTCATATTTTAAACAAGATTGCAATATGTAAAAAACTTTTCTCCTATTTTATTGAAAAGTACGTATTTTCACTATTCTAGTCGATACTAATAATTAATGTACTACTCTAATTATTTACTTGTGAAAAGTGAGTTTTTTTAACATAATTCCAAAAAAAGTCTGGCATAGTGGTCTAAGCCAGACTATTGCAAGACTTTCACCAGACTTGTTAAGCCAGATTAATCCCAGACTAATTTTTTTACACGGGTATTGAAGGATTTTTGGGTGTTTTGTATTTTAAATCCGAGCCCCCGTGCGAAGTCGTAAGATAGACGTAACGACTTTTTTTAGGGAAGATTCGGAATCGGAAGAAGAAATACGTTTTTGAAGAAGTTCAGATTTTATGTCGCTATTGGAGTACTTGGTTGATTGTAAAAATGTTTAGTATCAACGTGAACGTCGTGAAAAAATTGTGATAAAAATTGTTAGCATAAATATTGTATTTTTAAATAAAAGACATAAGTCGTTTTCAGCGTGCAACACAAATTTTACTTTTATGGCAAAATTAAGAATTTCGTATTAACAATGGCGAAAATGTTGAGTGGTGTCCAGATACATGATTTTATTTCACTTCGGTAGCTAGGTGTTAATAGTAATTAAAGTAGCGTAGTTTTAGTATTTCCTTTATTTTATTTTCCTTTGCACTAGGAAAAAGGTTAAATTAGTTTTTTAGTAATTCCTGAAAAGAAAGCAATCAAATGGAAATGAAACTGTTATTTGATTGAAAAATTCTTTTTTTCGGTTATACATTTTCGCGATTTACTTTGATACACGATGCAGCAGCATATCGAAAACGGAAAATGAAAAAAGAGTTGTCGAAACATTCAATTTTCCTGATAGCCGCGCGCGCGCAATTTTATGGAGCTACATTCTGTTTTTCTTTTTTTCGTTCGAAAGCCCACGTGAAACCGCTAAAAATCGTTTCATCCGCCGACTAACAATAAACTCCGCGAATTTCATTTTACTTTAGATTAATCAAACGGTGAAATAGAAAAAGAAAATCGATGGAAAATAATTGCGATGGCCTCGATTTGCGCCGAAATTCTGTAAAATAATAAGCTTTAAGAAATACAGAGAGTTCAATGACGATAAAAGAGTAAATAAATAAACACGGCGACTCGCTTGATGAATATACATTCCATTTAGAATTTTAGCAGTATCTATTTGCATCCGGCGGCGTCTATTATTATTTCAGAGTTACTTTATTTTTGCGCCATAATGAAACTTCCCCGAGCTATTAATAATTAAACGCGAATACTTTGACCGACGGCACTTCTTATATACATCGTGATCTTCATCGTAACACTTTCTTTTCGCTATACATAGTTCAGGAATTCCTCGTGAAAAATTAGCATCATTTTATAAATGTGCTTCATCGATTTACGTAAACTACCTTCAAATATTTGCTGATATCAACACACATTGTATACAAGTGTATTTTTATAATATAAATGTTTATTTGTTGTTTCAATCATTAACTGTACTATATTATATGAAAACACTGTATGAAGCCGACATTTTGTGTACATAACTAACTTTTCAACAAACATAAAAAACGCATCAAACAACATAATTTTCTTTAAATGAAGAATAAATCAAGACGTATATACAAACGTTTACCAACATCTATGAATTATTAAACATCTCTAAGTCTGCGCTCTGAATGCGTTAAAAAAAGAATTCTTCATCCGCGTTAGAAAACTGATTCCTCCTCCACCCCTAAACCATATGCACTTCCACTTCCGTATCTATAGAACTATTATAAACAGAATACGCAATACGCGGTGCATATAATATTCAGTTTCATTGAATTTTACTGAACACTTTTTACATTGAACAATACTACTTTATATAATTAAATACTTTAAAATAAAAAATTCGAATACCTGCAGTAACTTTATTAAATAAAAATTATAAATGTTAATGAATATTCAAAGAAATATTCGAAAAATATTGATGAAACACATAGGTATTTTTACATTAGGTTATTTACATTCTCTTTAAATCATCTGTTACACACTTCCTTTGAAGAGAAAGACCCTCTTTTATAAGTAATACTCTCAGTAAAATATTAAAAAATCATACATACATCATTACAAGAAAGTTTACAAGTATTGTTTGTGATAAAAAGTATACGAGACATCTATAATTTTTTGAAAAAGAACTTATTCGTCTACCAAGGTGCTGTTAGAGTAATTTTAAGCACAAAAATTATAAACTTTATTAAATTAAATTGCAATTATTTGAATATAATGCTAATTAAAAAACTGTCATCAAAGTTGTTGAGATTTTTCATAAACAAACAATATTGTTTTAAAAAATAATTACCATTACGCAAATCTTTACGGTTTTAGAGAAGTATGCGTTTAAAGCGTTAGAACTCTTGCTTATGAAAATGCTGAAAACGCTCATCAACGTAACTGTAAATATCACATTACAATAAAAAAAAATGTCACACCTTTACCTTGTCTCCCAATCTATTCCCCCCTATAAAAAATACGATGTAGGTAAAAATCGATCAAAAATAACGCATCAAAACATAATTTTACAAACTTCTCACAAAGTATATTAGAAAAATGCGCGTAGATCCATGAACTTTCCGCCACTCCAGTCCGGCTCCGTGTCTTTATTATATCGACGATATTCTCGGGATATTATACCAACGAAGAGACGGAAATACTATAGCTCCACGAGAGAGAAAGTGAAGCCGAGAGCAAGGCGAGGTATATACCATTGGAAGCGAGTAGGTAAAGACGCGACGGGAAAATGTGCGCCACACGTGTGCCGCAGTTGTTGTGCGCTATACCGCAGTGATGTATCTGCATATTTTAAGCGGCGTAGAACATTTTTTTCTTTTTTCTTTCCCCGTCTCGGATGCACTTCTTCTGTGTCGCGAGATGAAGGCTGTAAGCGCAAGTGGCGCGCCGTCTCTTTTTTTTCATTCTTTTATTTATAAATAAATGTGGGATGTTTATATTTATATTGAAATGGGTGGGTGTGTGTGGAGTTGAATTGTCGCGGGACTAGACGCAAATAAATTGGTATTGTATCATTTTATTCGCGTCGTCTGGGTGCGATTAGTGTTGTAATCGTTATTATTGCGATGCATGATTGCTGGATAGAGATGGTGCAGTTTTATAAACTAAATAACATTCAATTGTATTGAATTCTTTGAAAAATTGAATGTCGATTAGAGCGTGATTGGATTTGGAGTATTATTATTTGTTCTATTGAGTTGTAATTTATTGGTGAGAATATGCTTTAAAAGCTCTTCTGTCGTATGTTTATGGCGTAATACATGTTCTTGTTAAAATGTTTCATTTTTACAATTGTTCAGCTAATTTCAATCTTACTGAGAAGAACTGAATTGTAAATTGCCAAGAAAATTATGAATTCTTTTTATAATAATAAGCATTCATGGACTATTAATGCGAGCAACATGTACTATACATTTGACGACAAAATAATTGTAATGTCATGGTATATTGCGCTATAACTGTAAACAATTATTTCAAATGTGAATCGATTTCTACAAAGCACATAAGCGCATATCCATTTCAACCGAAAACTAGACCTAAACTCTACTTTCATCGTAATAAAGCACCATTGACCAGCATTATTTCTATCGCACACCTGCTAATTATAAAATCCCGAGTACTAAATTTGACTAGACTCCTCCAATAATAGATTTCATCGCCGCTGGGTAAATAACGCTATAGAGCGCGAAGACTATACAGTCATTGGCCTCTCTTCCTATAGATACACACCTACACGTCTTATACACTTCTACTTCCACTTCCACCCCCGCCCCCAAACAAAGCACACCTCTCTTTTCTTTCGGGTTCATCAGTGGCGCCGATCTAATCCTGATCGATTTTCATTGGGGAGGCGCGCATTGCGTTAGGATAGTAAATCTTCGGATGGACATTTATACGGGAGAGGTGAGATACGGGCAAGCAGAAGCTTCTTTGTCATTGGCGCTTGAGGGGTTAAAATCTGGCAAAAGGTGGAATATTAACTCATTCGTCAGTTGTAAATATGTAACTATTTCGAGGTAGTAAAATATTTTTCCTATTTCAATTAAAGAAAAAACTTAAAATGACTAACAGTTCGAAAAATGATGAAGTTCTTAGCACTTTTAATCATACGGAACACTACTTTTCGATGTTTTGATCGATTTTACAATTATACTATCACTCCGGTATTGTAAACCATCTTATACCTTTGCTTTGTCACATGAAATAAAATCTTTAGTAAGTATTATAATTGCTTAACAATTAAGTAAACTCCGCATAAAAAGTTCAGCTGGACTGCTTGAGCTGGATTTAACTTTAACTCTAAACTTTACTTGTCCACTTAAGGAAATGTTACGTAACTGGTTGAATCTATCCCAAATATTATCTATCAAACAGATTTCACTCAACTCAAGTTCCGTCCAATTCATACTCGAATAAAGTAAGTAAACGTTGCCATTGACGATACAATCATGTTTCCAAATAACGCTTGATAAAAGAAAATGCCCCTACAATTGTTCCCGTATTTCCCGCTTTCCCATCAAACATTTCCAACGAGACGGCGCCAAGCAAAACCAAGAAGAGCATAAACAAAGCCCGTGCAAGACAGAGCCGGCGCAAAGAGACCGCAAGGCTAGAGCCGTAAAGCGAGATACCCCCCACGGCAGGTGTATTATACACAACAGTCGCTAGAGCTTCAGCTACGCTTCAGCTACGCTTCAGCTTCGCTTCGGCTTCGTCGCTGTCGTCGTCTCGATCGAATTCCGTCTATTATACAAGAGAGATAGAGCGTTCTCGCAAGGGGGAGAGGAAGGGTCAGCGACCAGCGTACTGACCTATACACCTTACACCTTGATCGAATTCCCGATCTCTTGCGTGCGCCAGCGAGTAGCGAGGCTATATTATGGCGAAAGGAATGGAAGAACAACAAGAGGCTTGTGTACTGTAGTCGCGAAGAGACATATTGCACGAGCGAGGCGAAAGGGTGCGTAAAGGTGGGGGAGGGGGGATGTTGGTGGAGTGCCGCGATGGATGCGACGAATCCAAGGACACTAAGAGAGAAAGAGAGAGAGAGAGAGGAGCTGGGATTTTTGGATATTAAAGTGATGTTCAGTGGTGGGATGCTGATGGTTTTGCATGGGGGTAAGTGTAAGGGGGCAAAAGCCACTTTTCAGAACCCTTTTTTTTTGCATTGAGACAAAATTGGAAACTTTATAACTTTTAACTTTTGTAATTTAAGCCCTGGTAGACTTAGTATTGTTAACAATTGTAGCATCCCTACTTTTCCATGCATGCGTGGACCTTGATTGCGAAAAAAGTTCGTTTACCGCAGGGTTCCAGTTGCACCGGTGGACCATTTTTAATGAACCAGAGCTTAAAATGTTTGTTTTTAAGGTAGCTAGTTCCGGAGTGGAGTAGAATTTTGAATAAACTACAATTACATTGAACGATTAATGTTTTACATTCTTTGTATAATTTTTTTTCTAATTTTATTTACTTACTTTGTTTGTAATAAGAGAATGAGGTATTTTATAAAAACTCTTCTTCTCTCCGACTATAACTACATAAAGAGCAAACATTTTAAGCATTCGTTTATGAAATCACTGGTGCAACTGGAACCATGCGATAAATGAATTTTGTCTCATATGCAAGAAAATAAATTATTAACTTTGCAACATTTATACATTATAAGAGGTGTCAATAGTGCCTTGCCCCCTCAAATAGAAACACAATTTGCAACTAATGAATTTAGTATCGTAAACTAAACAACAAAGCACTGCGTACGATATCCTTCTCTACAACAAAACACTTTAGTAAAGTTCAGCTCTCGAAAAGTGAAATTTACTACAAAACACTTCACAAAAAAGCAACCGCTTCCACTAAACGCATTCGTCCACTGCAACAACCAAAAACCAGCAAATTCCTAACCCCAACTACAACAGTATTCACTAAGCTCTGCCAATTGCTTCTCTCTCGATACAAACCCAGCATCGCAAAAACAAGCACACTCCAAACTCTCACCAGCTTGCAACAACAAAAAAAAAAGAAAATCACACCCAGGCTCGCGATTTGGCGCGTCTTCTCTTCTCTCTCTCGCTTTTTTCTCCCCCTCCCGGCGCCGGCCGCCGTGTGTAGCTGTTGCTCTCCACACCCTGTTGCATTTGCCACCCTTCCCCATGCACAGGGTACACATCAAAGTCGGAGGGGGCGCGCAGCGTGGCGCTGCACACAGGTTCAATGGCCATTGGCGCGGCTGATTTTCCAGCCGCGCCGCTCTTATCGCCATCTGCGAGTTTGAACCGGGAGGGGTTTTTTAAGGGGATCGCGAACGTTTTGGGAGATTTCGATGGGTTTCTTTTTGGAAGTGTGCGCGCGTTGGGGGTCGCGCTTTAGATTGAGATTTGTGGGAGTTTGTTGCTCGTTGGTTGATTGGAATTTTATTGTGCTTTTAAGTTGTTGTGTTCCTGTTTCTAATTATTTAAGTCTTTTAGGTTATTATCACGGTTAAGAATCATTGAAATTTGAAATTATTGGCATTTTACGCATTTCTATAGAAGGAAAAAAACGCAAAATTAGTATTTTCATCTAAGGGCTCCAATATAATCATACTTTTGGATTAAGCTACGAATTTCGTAACTACATCCAGCATTTTGTCGATAAATTATTAATTCATAACATTCTACTTTTAACAACAAATAATTTCGAATTTAATAAAATACATTTTTTATATTTATATACTGATGAATAAAAATTGATAAAATCATATATATCTTTTGGAGTGGTCTTATTTTTGACATCATCTATATGACCTACAATGAACATTTATAATAAATTAAAACAATTATTTATAAAGCAGCAAAAAAATCTTTAACACTTTACGTATAAAATAAGTCTAAGAATCTAAAGCGAATGCAATATCGAAATTCTTTGTAATAAGCGTTCAAAAAGTTCATAGAATTTACAATCAGATTGTTCTTTTTATAGAAATGAAGTTGCACATAATAAAAAAGCTTATATACTATATTTGTCTGTTTATGAAGAGGACATGCATATAAGCATATATATAGTACACTATAAATTGTTGATAAAGCGCATAAAATTCAGTTAGAATATATGTACACATACAGCTAAGAACATTTGAAACTGTTCTCTGCCCAAGTTTTTCCAAGTTTGCAACGTTTCTTCGTGTCTACTTTTCATATATTACGCACTTATAAGCATGCGCCTATGTACTTTTCCTTTCTACTTAGCATTTGTCATTACTTTATAATTTCTACTTTTTATAGCTTCCTTATATAAAAGAAGGTTGAATTCTTTTCGACTTTATACATTTATAACAGTTTCAGTAGAGTTTTACGCGACGTACGTTCATACGTCACCTTAATACTGAGAACGCGAATTTTCTCAACACTTTTGCCAGTAAAATGAAGTTCTCAGCGGTATTATTTTTCAAAAAACATCTATATATTTTCATAAATAACGATACATCACCCTTTTTACGCAAAATCAACAACTCTGTCTCAAGATGTCTAAAATATTGCTATTGTCGACCTAAATCCATGAGTTATTCAAACATTTTAAAACTAAATTGGATAAGTTATTCACTTCTGTCTTAAAAGAAAAGCATGTTTCAGAACTCTGTCATAAAACGGAATACGCATCGAGCAGTACATTTTCTTCAAGAAAAATCAGATTTTCTGTTAACGCTCAAGTTCCGAATGGTCATTTTGACTCCAAAAACTAACTGTTTATTCATTTTTATGTAAAAAATACTAAACATTCTTGAAACAATGTAAAACACGAATCAAATTATCATCACAAACTTTATTCTTCACGTAAAAGAAATGTAAACTACCAAATTACATAAAAATGACGCGTTTAGTTAAAAAACAATTCCAACCTTCTAAATTCTCAACATTACGTAAAAGCTACGAACACTATCAGAAGAAACCTTCAATTAATACACCCCATTGCTTCACTCGCCTATTTCACCTAAATCAACCTCCACTTTCTCCACCAATACCAACCCAAAGCATCCAATAAAACCAAAGCCACTCCAAGAATCGCGCAAAAGCTCCGACCTCGAGCACAGCCTCAAGCGGAGAGCTTCAAAGCTCCCGTCTCGGAAAATCTCAGCCGTCTTCGCCGCCGCGTGCATGCACAAAGACGCGACGGCGGCAAGAAGAAGAAGAAAAAAAAAAAGAAGAGAAGAACGCCCGCTCGCGCGCGCTCTTTATCCTCGAAACCCGAGCGCGCCAAGCTGGACCGCGGCCAAGTGCCCCGGCGACGCGCCGAATTTTTCGTCGCCGACGGCGGCGAAGCACCGGAAGCCTCGATTTCGAGAGAGGCGCAAAATTTTCCTTGACAGACAGACAGAGAGGGAGGAGTGGTGGAGAGTTTCAAGTGGGGGGATTTTTTAAGGGGCGGAGGTTTGTTAGGGGCTTTGTTGGAGGATTGCGATGGATTGTTTTTTTGAGAGATGATTGGATCGGATTTTTTGCTCTATTGTTAAACAGGAATTGAAGCGTGTGCAGCAGGTTGAAATGTATATCTTATACGTGTGAAAGAAAATAGTGAAAATTACAACGTGCGTAACTTTTGAAATAATTGTTATTGAGTAAAAAGGTAAAATACGAAATAATTGTTTTTTACTACTTTATCAAAATGACTTAGGATATTTTCATGCAAAATGCTGATTAGACTGAACGCTCTGAACCTAAGAGTAAAAATTGATTTTTGTAAAGTGTAAATTGCTAGTAGTATACTTTTCGTAAGTAGAAAATGACATTCTAGCGTTTTAAAGGAGTAAATTGAGAAGCTTAAGCTTTTATAAAGGGTCAAAACTTAAAATTCTACTTTTAAAAGTGTATCAATTAAGAAGCTCAATCTTTACCAAGAGAGTAATCACCTGAATTTCTAAAGGAAAAAATTATACTCTACTATGGTAGTGCACTGAGAGAAGGTTCATTTGTATTTATTAATATTTATCAAAATATTGCATTTTAATATTTTAGCCAATTATATTTCTTCCCCCGTAATATTTCAATCCAAGAAGAATATGTAATTATTTGAGTAAATGAATTCTTCGAATCATTTTATATAAAACGCACAAAAAGAAATCTAAATGAAAGATAAGTCTAGGTTGAAAAAACTTAAGGACTTAAATTTATTTTTATAAAAATGTAGCTTATCGTATTATCTTTGCAAAAGTTATCGAATCAAATGGAAATTCATTGACAAAACGACGTAACACCGATGCAGCTTAAGCTTACAAATAAAATTATGTAAAGCAATATTCTCCACAAGTTCAAATCAATTAAAATAAAATCAATCTTCGCCGTTAAATAAAATACGCAAAACTACCTTCAACCTAATTTATAATTAACAAAGTAAAAAGAGAAAGAGGAAAATTGATTCGTCGAGCTACGCTGAAACGGAAAAAGAAAAAGTAACGTCAGGCCGGTATATCGAAAACGTGAATGAACGCAAGTCTCATAACTGACAGGTCGCGCGAGGCAATTGTCAATTGTCTCCGCGCGCAAAGTTTGTCTTACGTATAGCGAAATCGTCGATGCACGCGCGCTGCGCGAATATAATATACATTGTCCACGCTGCCATTACATAAACCGAAATCGCGCGGAGTGTGAGAGTGAGAAAGAGAGAGAAAGAGAGTGAGAGAGAGAAGCTTATGTACCCCAAGAGGTCAACAAAACACGGCGCGCGCGCGCGTGAGCCGCGTTATCACGTAACGATTAACCGCACGTGAACAAAAAAGCGCATTCTCTCGTCTCATCTCTCTCTTAAATCTTTCCTCGTATACAGCTGTGTTACAGTGGAAGTACCGTAATTCGAGATATTGATAATTCGAATTCCTCTCGGATCCTGATATGATGTTACTGGAAAATTATTCCACGATTGGAATTTCAAGGTTTCGTAGTTCGAGGTTCTTAACTCCGTGGGGATGTGTGTTATTTTGAGTGGAAAATGTACTTTTTTTTAATGTGGAAACTAAAAATTCTGCAGTATAAATAGGTATGTGGATCAGATCAAACTGTGGGTATTTCGCATCTCGTGTAGAGGGTTGTAAGTTATCGCATACTACAGAAGCTGAGAAAGAATCGATCAGAAAGTAACTGTTAGTTATCTCTGAATTTTTTCAAATATTTTCTCCAGCCGTTTGTATGTTCCCATTCTTACAGGATTAATTAAAAGTATTGTTAAACACCAAGACGGAATTTAAATTTCTGTATATCATTCAAAGAACGAAATATTTGCTAATATACGTAAGCTTGACCTAGTCGATGATGTTTATAAAAGTAAAAATGGTCAAGTAAAAAATGTAAGTGAAAATAACAAAAAGGATAAGTAACAAAAAGTGAGTAAAAAGAGTAAAAAGCGCAAAAAGTAAGTAAAAAATGATTCAGATAAAAAAAGAATAAAATGAAGATATTTAATCCAAAGTTACAAGTTTTTCAATTTACGTCATACGTGTTCTCACTATCCATTAAAAACGCTAAGAGAAAAGTCTTAACTTCATTAAACTCCCGAACATCCACTACCCGTCCAAAGAAGACGTACGAAATCGACATCGAGCACAGAATCCTCCGGCAAAAAAAAGTATCAACACAACTCACCGACTCAAAACCGTTGCATATCAGCTGAGCGCTTATCAATACTCCTCCTCCTCCTCTCCTCGCTCCGCTCCTCCTTCCTCTCTTTCAAGAACTCCGAAAACTTCCAAATATCTTCCAAATCTTCTCGATCCTCGAAAACTCACGTCATCTCCCTCCGTATTATACTATCTCCCGAATCCACGACACATCGACATTCGCGAACCGTGAATCTATTAAAATATATATATACAATATATATCTATACAGTCAGTGTGCACAAGTGTGTGTATGAGAGAGAGAGAGAGAGCCGGAAGGCGCACGTTCGACCTTCGCAGCTTCCTTCCTTCCTTCGCGACGACGGGAGTCCTTCCACCTTATATATACCCCGACTCCTGCGACGCGCGCGTAATGCAGCAGGTATATAGTATTGGCACTTGAGTTATACGCGAGTAGAAAACGCAAAACACTCCTTCGACGTGTATGAATATGTACGTATATATATCCTAAACGGCTTGAGGTGTGTATATATATATATAGGTGTGTATATTATTATATATATATATAAGCGTGTACTTTCGTTCCTTTTTGGCTTGGTTGCGATGATGTATATAATATATATAAGTAATATAAATATATATATATAGGTACTCTTTGTGGTCGTAGCAGATTAAAAAAACGCGATGTACAAAAAACACTTCTCTATCGCACTCGCGCGCGATGTCAGTCTATTCCCTTAAATTACACTATAAGCTTCTTCTCACTCTCGCTCCAATGTCCATCGTAGAAAATATACAAACTACCATATAACTCGTCCTCGTCCCGTTCTCCTCCTTTATTCCTTTTTTTGGTGTTCGATATATAGCTTTGCTGTGGCACTTATCACTTTGGCGTCGGTGTACATATATGTATAAACAACGAAACTTGACGCTGTCTCCTCAGCCTCTTCACTTTTCCACTCGCGCTGCGTGCAATGTTATACCTACACACTTATTACACAGCCACACGACAAAATACACCGCAGTCACACACGCACGACGCCTCGCGCACGCAGAGATATACACACATATAAATATATCTGCACGTATATTGAGAAAACGCCGGCAGCGGGAAAATCGAAAGGAAAGAAAAAGGGTAAAAGTGTCCTTTTAAAAGTGTCCTCCGCCCGCCGCGCGTCTATCCTCGTATCAACGATGTACAGCCTGGACTAGAGGTACACAGCAACGTGCACTCGATAAGAGAGAGCTTTTCTACCTTTTCCTCTCTGTTCTCTCTTGACTAGAAGAAGAAGAGTACAGCGTGCGATGTCGAGCGCGCGCCGCGTGCAGTCGCGCGTGTGCGTGTGTGTGCAGTCTCTCTTTCTTAAAATACACGCGCCGAGTGTTGTGCGATGCGTCAAGCTCTCGCAGCCGAAGCCGAGCTCTGGCGGCTGCTCCCCGAGCTCGTGAAACTGCGCGAGGCGCGCGCGCGCGCAAACCGGACTCGGCTCCCCCCACCACCTCTTCTCTCTCTCTCTCTCTCTCTCTCTCTCTCTTTCTGGCGTTGAAGCCGCCGTGTGTGCTTGCATGCGCGAGCGCGCGACAGAGAGAGAGGGAGAGAGAGAGAGAGAGATAGATACGGTAGCGCGCACGCACGCGACGCGTTCGAAGATTTTAGAAAGTGCGTGTGTGTACGGGCGATGCTGCAGCTCTCGCGGCTTGAATATACATATATATGTATGTAAAGATACGGAGGAAGCGAGAGAGAGAGAGAGAGGGTTTTTGTACGGAGGAGTGTGAGAGAGAGAGAGAGAGAGGACGTCGGGCGCCGCGGCTGTGATTGGTCGATAACGGGACTGACGTCAGAGCTTGCTTGCTTGCTTGCCCCGAGCGGCCGACGACGACGACGGAGAGAGAGGATATGGTGAGGTATATGTCGCGCACGCGCAAAGGAGCGGAGCGAGAAAGCTCGAGCGCGGTGCGAGTTCGCGGGATGCTTTTGTGCCTTTGCGAGCTTGCGGGCTCGAGAACTGTGTGTGTGTGTATGTGTGTGTTGATAATGATTTGAGCGGTGAGAGGTTGGAAGTTGATGATTGGCGATTAGGCCCGGAGCTGGAGCTTTTTCGATTTGGAAAATTCGATGGGATGAAGATTGGGAGTGTTATTTGAAAGTTGCTTTCTTTTGAGAGGAACGTGTATGGTTAACGTTTTAGAGTGGATTTTCTCGGTGTATTCGAGTGGATTTTTTGCTTTAATAATGAGATGCAATGCGCTTCCGATAGGGTTAAACATTCAATCGAAATTTAGTGATTATACAGACTTGAATAGAGTAACAAATTCAGTTGTAAACGGTTGGTTGTATTTTCTCCAATAAAAAGTGAACATTTCACTCGATCAAGTTTGGAGAGAGCATTGAATTTGTAAGAAATATTTCTTTTCTTTTTAAAGAATTTTGATTAGTTTAGTTTTTGTTATTTTTCAGGGGAAACAAATTAAAATTTTTGGAATCAGCAATATCTTACTTACGTAACATTTATTTATTAAAATGTTAAGAGTATACATTACAAGTTTGTTTTAATTGTGAATAATTAGCCTATTCTGCTTATGTAAAACAAACCATTCAAAATCGTTCTCATTTAGCAAGAGTTAGTGTATCGTGCCTTTAAAATGTGTTTTTCTTATTTTTACAGCTTTTCGAAAATAACTTATTTTTAAGCGCCATACTATTTTTGAAGATTGTGAATATATGTATTTCACTATGGTTCGAACGACAGCTAACCTCTTAGTAACTTATTAAAAATCAGTTTGCATTTCTTATTCTAGATAAGCAGAACAGTGTTTCACTATACGTCTATTTAAGTTTACTAAAATGGTTTTAACATTTACACCATCAGATTCTCCATTTCACTTAGATCTTAGGTCTCTTGTGTAGTTTCTCTCTTCTTTTTCGCTACCTCATTTCTCCTCGTTCACTTGCTTTGTGTCTCTCTTACACTCTTCTACTCTCCGACGCCTCCGAGTGCGCGCTGTACTCCTTCCCTTGATTGTACTTACTTTTGATTTCGCTCTTTCCGTTTTTTTTCTCAGTTTCTGAAGACTATTATGTGCTATTCGATCATTATTACTTTTATATATTTCTGCTTCCTTCTTTCTGCAATCCATACTTTTTCATTTTCTAATATTTTATATATCTTGCTTTATTTCCCATTATCGTATAACTTTCTATACGACTTCTTTTACTTTACCTTGCACAATCTTAAGTTTTTGCAGAAGTTATATCACACGACTATAATATAATATAAGCATAATTCAGTATCGTTATTGTACATTTTATTTTTGTAATTGAAAAACAAATGATCCATTTAGCCATCGCATTTATGTAAAGCAATTACGTTGACCCGAGTAATTTGAGAATAACAAAGTGAGGTATCGCATATATATGTTACATAGGTACGTCTCAATGAAACATCGATTCTGATGACTGTGCAAACAAGTCCTACGTTACTTGCAGTTTTTCACTTTATGATTAGAGAATAAACAGTAGGCATAATATGTAACAGTTAACTATATGGATCTTTTATAGTTGAATTCTCTTCTTTTACATTCCATATCGAGTATATTGACTAACAATTTTAAACAATAAAATTGTAAGAATGTATTATCTACAATCACAATAAACTCTGAAAAGAGACCAGTATATGATTGAACTCGTGTTGCAAATTTGATTTTTCTGCTTTTCTTTCTTAATTTCTAGTAGTTTCGTTGCTGATTGTTTATAAACAGTTAACATGATATACGCGCCCACCTAATTCAGCTTCTTCAAGATCATGAAGCGAAAGCAATAAAATTAATTTTTAAAACAGGAAAAAAATGATACTGCGAAAATACTATTGCAAAATTGTGAACTGTGCTTGCAGTGTGATCTTATTGAATTTACGCAATACATTCAAACTGAAAGAAGAAATAACTTTTTAAAAATATTCGTGACAGCTTTTTGAAAGTTACACGAACTAATTATAACGTCACAAAGAAACTTTCGTTAACTATAACTCTCATAAATCTTGTTCTCTTTACAAAATTTTAAATGACTTGTGAAACAGCTTAGTTCCTCGCCAAAGCATAAAAAAATATTAAAGAACCCAATCCTCGAAAATGATTTTTCTGAATTTATACTCTGATAGAAGCGTGGCCCAGTTTCTGACTCGACACCCCACTAAGAACGATATTATTTTCTGGTGAAGAGCTTGGTAGCATATAATACATGGCTTTTAATTGAAACAAAGGGTAACTTTTTTAACGCACTTTAATTTTCATAAATACACAAAACGGAAGTGGTAAAGGTAAAGTTGCCAATGTATTTGTCGAAATAACAGCAACTTAGGCAGTTCGTTTCCCGCGAAACAATGCTATGTTGTACACGCTAAAATGTATCTTTGAGATTTCTGGTGCATTAAAATGTTCCATAACTTTAATACTAAATATGACTGAAAAAAGACAGTGAATCTTTAAAAAAACGCTGTCAACTGATTTGACACTCTGCTTTCTCAAAGAGATATTTTAATTTCAGTAAAAATTTCATTAGATTTCATAATTTAATTTGCGAGTTATAGAGGCTAAAAAAATTACTAAACACGTGGTATAAGAAGTGAAAAACGGTATATTTCGAACCTTATGCGTCTCAAATTGAAGGATTCTATAAGTACTTTATTGCGAAAAAAATTCGATTCCCTAAAAACATTTCTTCATAAAAAAAATTCAAATCCTAAATTTTCAAATTACGAAAAATGGTTGCAAAATTGAATTGAGTCGACCATTTTCACTGAAACTTTAAAGCTACTCTTAGACATGAATAATAAACATGCATGCAAGGTTTGGTAAAGTTTTACCGCGGAATATACGAACGCGGATGAGTTACAGACACACACATCCATGCAGCGGACATTTTTTGACAGTAGCTTATTCGAACTCCCCAAGTCATATAGTATGATTTGACGTTAAAAGAGGTCAAAAAAAATTTTTGTCAATACAATGCTTTCTCTTTTTTGACTTCTCATTTTACTGTTATTAAAGAAATAAACTATAGCGTCTTCATTCATAAAAATCATATTGAATTTCGTTACATCTCCGAAAGCAAAAATTGTGTCACACACGCTACTTTACCAATATACGCTCCGCACATTCATTTGATGTAAGGATTCTCATTCGTGACACAAAGTGCTAAAAAAACGCGATGCCCATTATGTACGAGACACGTGGACTCTGCCTTCAGCCAGGGCTAATTATACATAAAATTCCCCTTCGCGCCATAAGCCATCATTACACCCCCGATAACTATATAAAAATTAAAAATCCTCCACACATCTGACAATGTTTCTGCATCCATCGTATATACCCTTCCACTCTCTCTCTTTCTCTCTCGCTCTATCCCTCCCATCGTCGTCGTCGTTGGCTACACGCTCCGTTGGCTTACTCACACACGCGCATGCACGTTCCCTCCGTGTACACAGCATCGTTAGATCTTCTTCTCTCCTGTACCGGATACTCCAACTCCGCGCGGGGCCATGTGTGCGCTCGCGCGCTTGCGTCCTCCAGCTCCGGGAGGCTCATCTCTCTCTCTCTCTCTCTCTCTCTCTCTTGGCCTCCTACAGCAGTGGGCTACCGTACTCTCTTTCCCTCGCGCTTAGCTACGCTCGCCTACACACATGGGCCGTCTTTGGCAGTACGGGCACGGTCAGCTGGCCAAGAGAGAGAGAGAGAGCCACCCCCTCGAAGCACAGACCTTTCGATGAAGCTGGAGCTGAAGCTGGAGCTGGAGCTTCCTTTTTTGTCTTGGGAATTTTTTTTTTATCTTGCGCTCGCTCTCTGCGTGTTTTTCGCTGCTTGGGTCTTTTTGGTGTTTCACGTGTTTTCATACTTTTGGTGAGAGCTGGCGTGGTTTGTCTTTTGCTTCTTCTTCTTCTTCTTTTTTTTTGTTTTTCACGCTTTGGCACTGGGTGCATAAACGGGGTCCTTGTTTGGCCGAGCTTTTGTTTTCGAGCGTTGATTTCACAAGTTGCGATTTAAGTTGTACGGGGGTTGGGGGTTTCTTTGGAAGATTTTGCGAGGTGGTTCGATTTTTTATCTAATTGCTCAGCTTTTAAGTGTAACATGTATATACATTTAATTTTTCATGTAAATGTATACCTTATTTATTTAAACTTGCCATCGTGGCACTACCGAGCCCCTTGATGTTATGTATTTATTAGTAATATTGGAAAGTAGCAATAATTAATTATAGGTTCTTGAGGTCGTATTGGATATACAATCCATGCTAAAGATTACTTTTTAACTAATAAATAATTTCTTCCAATTTTCATTTAATAGAAAGGTGGATAATACTTAATCTGAATGATATTTTATTTTACCTCAATATTTAATGCTTAAATAACATTATTAATATTGAGCATATTCTCAGTTTCCAAATATAAATAAATTGTTTTACCAAATTGTTTATTACTTGTTTTACTTGCTTGCATCACACCTTTGCAACGTGCAGCATTGTTTATCACCCTTTTCATAATGTAGTAGCAAACTTGAATAGTAATCCCAAATTATTTAAGATTTACAAAAATTAATAACCTAATGAAAGAAGGCTTAAACGGAGGATTGATTATGTTATTAAATGCACTATCTGGCGGCAATATAGTTAATTTATGCTCAATAGAGTTTTAAAAATCTATATATAGTGGCCTCTCGATATGGATAATTTTCGACAAAAGTACAAAATTGTATTCCTACTGGATAACTGTTTTGTCATCTTAATATTATTCAATATTGTTTATATTATACAAAAGTTATCTATATCATGGGCGTAAATTTAAATTTTCGTGGAAAATCCCCTATATTGAGAGGCCATATAAGAAAAGTCCATTGCAATTCAATAAGAACGATACAAGAGTCAAACAATTGCAAAATTCAATAAATGTAAAGATATACATTTCTAAGTCAAGTAAATAGAGATAAATAAGCAAACTTCTCTAAATACATTATACTTCATCACTAACTTCCAATTCGAATTCGTCCCTACTAATACCCATCTCATTAACCTTCCATCAAGGATCAGTCGATCCATCCACGCTCTAACAGCTACATCTCCATTCAAGTCCATCCAAATCCCCCAGAAACTGCAAAGCACAACATCCGCGAATGAAGAGCAAAACGGAAAAAAAAGACGAGTGGCAGTGCATCGGCGCGCGCGACATTGGCCGAAGAGCTTGAAGTGTGTTTGCTCTCGGCGCGATAAGATAAAAAAGGCAAACTCCGAAGTCTCGAACCCGGTACACTGTACATTCGTAGATCGAGAGAGAGAGAGAGAGAGAAAAAAAAACACACCCAAGCAGCTAGTCTTCGTCTAAACAATGAGAAGGAGAGAGAAGGAGAGCACGCGCGCAAATAAATAATCACGCGCGCCGACGAAAGGAAAATAAGCGTGAAATCTCGTCGCGCGAGATTGCTCTCCTATCCTTTTCCTTTGCTTTTGCTTTTGAAAAAGCGCGCGCAACGCGCGGGAAAATAAACGGGAAGCAGGAGAGTCGGGACGACGGCGCTGAAAAAACAGGGCTATGCAAATAATTGCGAGGTGGGCGCGAGTCTTTGTCCCGGGCCGCGTCTGCGGTTTGTGTGTGTGTTTGTTAATTTGGAAGGGGAATCGATGCGCCGAGGAGAGGACGAAGGAATTACGTAAGCGCGATCGATTCTGTAATTCGGCGCGTTTTGATCGAGAATTGTGGAAAGCATTCGTTTCTAATTGGTTGATTTTTTATTTGTTTATTGTATTTTTATTTAATCATTTATTTGTTTATATATTTATTTAATTATTCATTGATTATGAATATTTGAAAAATATCCGGATATCTTGTAATGGCTCGAACGTCTACTAACACATGAATGTTTGAAATTACTTTACTAGCAACTTAAAAAAATTCAAACATGCTTTTTAATTTTATATTATAATTAAGAATAGCATTCTTTTTATGGTTTCTTTTAGTTCTATTAGTTTTTTTAGTTTTTTAGTTCTTTTTAATACAACAATGCTATCATATTTAGACCTCGTGTCTCCACTGTAAAAGGCACTCGAAACGTTGTCGTATCAAAATATAAAAACCAACAATCCGGACCTGCGAACAGGGAATACCAATTCCCTCTGCAGGATTTTCGACGTTTTAGTATGTTATTGTGTAAATAATTTCTACTCTGTATCGAATTTAGCAAATGTTATATGTAACTCTGGAATAAATAAATAATATTTTCTTAATTGTGATATAAAATTAAAAAATTTTTTTTAATGTTTTTGTCTACAAAGAAGCTGCTAAGCTACTTCAAACATTTATTTATTGTACGGGTCACTGTAGCTTTTTTAGTATACAGTGTATAACTTACGCTTTTTTACCTTCATATATTACAAGATATATCTATTACTATAAATATCGATCCCCTTGTAATTCTTAAGTATACTTTACGAAGTAGCTGAATTGCATATTATAATTATATTATAATTAGATATATACACACACACACACACATATATATATATATATATATATATATATATATATATATATGTGTGTGTGTATGTATATATCTAATTATAATATAATTATAATATGCAATACAGCTACTATATATATACACCATACAAAAATATTCTTTTTGTAATAAAATATAATCTCTATTTAATATTATTTTAAAATTATATTCAAAGTCGTAAAAATCTGAATAAATAGTGGAGTAATTATTGTTTTCTTTGATACCTTGACGATGACATAAATTGTCTCATCCATAATTGCTAAAATTATAGTTGATATTAATGAAATTATAGTTGATTTAATTATATTAAAAATTAGTTTTAAAAGCAAAATATTTAAAGCCACGACTGAGTAATAGTATCAATCATTACAATTTTATTTCAGTTTTTATAAGCTGATTAGATAAAACGCTCAACTCGTTACGCAAAGTATTTGTAACAAAAAAGAAATAGAACTGTATTATGTAAAAACATATAATTTTAAAATAGCAAACAAATAAGAATAAAAAGCTAAGTAAGTACCGCAAAGCTAAATACCGCGTGAAATTATAAGAATTTTCTTTTATTTGTCGCGGTGCACGATTTATATATTTACCAACGAAGTATTATTACCACCAGTCAAACGAAAATAAAATTGTGCTTTATTGACCACGTAAATAAACTTTCTTTTCAATAGATGAACCTGATAATACGATCGATCGCACGTTTATGTACCAACAAAAAATCGATCTAATTGATGTTAAATAAGTCTACTACTACGACAACGAGGTGTACCTTCTTAAAAAAGAAAAACATTTCTCGAATAAATTTTAGAGTAGTACGAAAATATTGAAAGTCTTTTTGCAGCGAATTAATCATTTATGGATGAGAGGAGACACATTTTGGCAGATTAGCAGATGAAGATTTATTCAGAAAAGTATAATAATGTACCGAAGGATAAATTAACCTAAAAATGAGTACATATTAAGCATGTCTAGAAAGTCTATATTTATAAAAACGTTAATTGATCAAAAGTTCGAGAATTATTATAATATAGCTAACTATCAAAATTATCAACTGTAGAGAATATTACTATTTCTTTGATAAAATAATAAATTTTCAACTACATACAATCATTTTGGCATTTTAACTTATACACGGTTAAAAAAATTAACATACATTGTTTGTTGAAAATGAATAACACACAATTTTATGTTATTTTAATCAAGAAAATATGCTTTAATTAATTATTACTTTTATTGCTTAAACTGATTCCAAATTAATGTATCTAACGATTAATGTAACAGTAGAAACTAACAAATAAATAAGATTAGTCATATTTGATGTTTATTACTTATACAAACCAATTTATATATTCTAATAAACAAGCAAAAAAATAACACGTTACATATTGGTTTGTAACAGTGTACACTACTCTTTTTAAATAAATCTCAATTCGAGGATTTACCGGTTCGTCAAAATTTTCCCACCCATTCAGTCGTAGAAATATGAAGGGTATACGTAGGAACTAACTTTTCTCCCGGCGCGAGAGCAACCCCTGAGAAAATGCACGATCGACTCAATCACGTGATCGCTTTGCACGTGAATCGACGGCTTCGCCTTACTTTCCGCTTTTTTTCTTATGTTTCTCATCGGGTTTTCGTGACCGTTGCCTAGGGTGCACGTGTTAGCGTCACACTGCGTACTCTAGTTTGCAGTAAGTAATTCATTTATTTTTCTTCGTTTTATTGCAGAGTTATGCGTATTTTTCTCACTCAATTTACGGATTAAATTCCTTTCTTCTTACTGTAATTTCAATTCGGATTTTCGACTGATTTTGGATATAGGTCCGCCTTCAATTAGGTACATGAAAGCATGAGAAAGTTATTGATCACACGTACTAAAAGACGTTTTTTCTTCGACTATTTTTCGAAGTAAAATCTTTGAATTCTGTGACAAAACGTCAATGACAATCATTTCTTCAAACAAGCGCTGTCTCAGCCTCGCTGCAGCAAAAATAAATCGTATCGAGTGAAACTTCAATCTTTCTTAATTCCACAGTTCGACTGTCTGTCCTTTCGACACTGACAGCCTCCGTCCAATCATCGTCAACTCACGAACGGACGCCCGATTTATCCCCTCGTATACCTGCCTGGCCCTGTAACAAAGCCGCGAAATTTTCGTATTCCATCCCCGATAGCCAATAAACCGAGCAAAAGCTGCACTACGCCGTGTCAGACTGCATCGACTTTGTCACGAGCTTTCGATTACATGATTACTAGACATGCACATGTATGGGCATTTTTCATCTAAAACGTGAATTCAGGAGTTGCGCGTAAGAGCTGATTTAAGAATCATTTATAATTACTTCATTGTTTTGTATTGGTGTACAGCTACACTTATTTTTTCACACACAAAAACACACATATATGCACAAATGCACACAAATACAAATACATTCACAAATACATTCACACATACATACATACATACATACATACATACATACATACATACAAAGATTCATACGTATATACATACCATGTCACATATAAACAGATATAAACACATATAAATACATATTATAAACATACATACATACATAGATACGTACGTATATACATACCATGTCACATATAAACACATATAAATACATATTATACACATACATACATACATAGATACGTACGTATATACATACCATGTCACATATAAACACATATAAATACATATTATACACATACATACATACATACATACATACATACATACATACATACATACGTACGTACGTACCTACATACATAATACATACATACGTACGTACATACATACATACATAATACATACATACATACATACGTACGTACATGCATACATAATACATACATACATACATACATACACACATACATACATACATACATATATACATACGTACGTATATACATAATACATACATACATACATACATACGTACAGACACAGACATACATACATATATACATACATACATTTTTTAAAAACCTATTTTTCGGTCTCAGGAACCTCCAAAACACCGAAATACAAACAAATCTGGCATTCCAAAAATCGTTACAAAGCTTTCTCTTTGAGAAAGCAACAATCAGCTCCATGCAAATAAGCCAAGAAACAGGTCTACAACTTAAAAATAATACAATACAACCGCAACTCAAACAGTCTCCGAAATCCTTATACTCCAGCCATTTCAAACAATTACCCGGACCATGCAAATTCACGTACATCAAACGAAAAACACCCATAGATAATACTTGTACAACGCGCGACGTGCGACGAGTGACGCGGTACAGGCGAAGTGCATTCGGGGGTGTGTCGCGCGCGAGCCGGATCGAAGTGTCTCGTGTCGCGTGGGCGACGCTTCGCTGTCTCTGTCGGCCGGCGCTATACGCGAGACACGACGCTCCCGATGGATTTCCAGCCGAAAATCCAAGGGTGTCGTGTATCGGTGGCTGTACATCGCGTATTTCGCTGCTCGATCGATGACGAGATGCGATGCGGTGTCGCGAGGTGCTTGGATTTTTCGAGTTTTTGGGGAAGATGTACCTGCGCCGTGATCCACGCTTCAATGCAGTATACGTGTGTACCCGTGTAAAAAAATTAGTCTGGTACTAGTCTGAGATTAATCTGGCTTAACAAGTCTAGCGAAAGTCTTGCAATAGTCTGGTAGAAGTCTGGCTTAGGCCACTATGACAGACTTTTTATGGAATTATGTCAAGAAAACTCATTTTTCACAAGTAAATAATTAGAGTAGTACATTAATTATTAGTATTGATTAGAATAGTGAAAATACGTACTTTTCGATAAAATAGGAGAAAAGTTTTTTTACAAAATTCAATCTTGTTTAAAATATGAATATTTGTAAGAAAGAGAGAAAAATGTAGGTTACTGGCAATTTGACATGACGCGATGCTTTTGTTTTGCACATTTTGTCTAAAGTCTAGCATAGTGGCCAAAGCCGGACTTCTGCCGGACTTCTGCAAGACTTTCGCCAGACTTATTGAGCCAGACTATTGCCAGACTAATTTTTTTACACGGGTAAGATGGGAATATTTAGAGGTGTCCCTCGCCAGTGTTCTTAAAACTTATGTAAGTTGAAGGCAATAATAAGCGATGAGAGCTTCTTGCTTATCAGCCGATCTTCAACATTTTTGGAGTGGAAATCTCACTTTACGTGCAATGAGTGATTTTTTTTTCATGAATTTGGAGTGAAATTCCAGTCTAGAATCATGAGAACAATGGCACTTATTGCATTTGGAGTGAGATAGTCACTCCAAAAATTTTAGAGGGCGACAAGTATTGCTAAGGGGTGAATATCACCCACATTGTTTATTCCCAATAACTGAATATTGAACACATTTGAACTGATAACTAAATGCGGAGTATTAGTTTAATTAAGGGGTTGAAACCCTTACTTTTTAGAGAATAAAAATACTTTTTTTTTTAACTGATATTAACTAATATCTATAATGCTGTATGAAAAAGCTCGATTCAAATGAACAATTGCAATAAATTAAATTAAATATATCAGAGATTCTATAAAGAAATCTGCTGATAATGAGTTATTTCTCTTGTTCTTTATATCAGACAGCATACGGAAAATTTTTCTAACATGCGAAACAACCTTGTGACACTGTTTTACATGTATATCAATTTAACATGATCTTTATACAATTATTATCAATAAACAATTGTTTTTATGTATAAAGTTATTTTGGATAGTTTGAATGATCGCGGTAACTGGTTCAGTATTTCAGATAAATCTTTAGCCCGCTTCGATTGAAAACTTCCGTCGGTCGGTGCCGCGCTTCGGCCAAAATAGCCGCGATGAATTCGTAATGAGGCAGCGAGAAGATTCGATAATCCAACGGCCAATTTACGAAATGAAACGAGAATATTTTGTTTTTGCGCTAGAAGAAGCTTTTTAAGAAACTATAGGCTACTTGCAGTTTTAAAAATAAGCCGACAGCATCTATTAGCTTTATAACATTATTGCATGGTATAATTAAGATTTCAATTGAGTGGACGAATAATTATATCTGCCGGCTAAGGAACGGCATTAGGTCTATAGCAAGAAATACTAGGACATAAAATGAAAATTGTAGTATCAATATCTCGTGCATTCAACTGAAACTTTCTCAAAAAGTCAAAAGTCTTATACGTAACACATGAGTTTTCCCTGATAGAAAATTATCCAGTTTTATCAAGATATCGATTATTTACCATGGTAAATTAGATAGATCTAAATAGTTGTAGATTATTTTCCACGAGGGGTATGCCGAAAAAATTTCTTTGATTTAAAAAAATGATTATAGGGTAAATGATTCCCTACTCACAGCTTAAGGACAGATGTAATATATTTTATTGTTTTTCACGTTATTTTTCTGTCAGGATCATGTATTACTTTTGCATGCAGATTTTTTTATATAAAATTAACTCTTCAATGCACATGATTACGAAAAGAAACTTTATACTAGACGCCACTAAGCTTATTTATGTATTTCCAAATTTTAACATTTCCAATTAAGCTAGTATATACATTTAAGGTGATACTAAAGCCACATGGTACCGACAAATACGAGGAACCAGTTCTCTCATTTTATTTTTAATTTTTTATCAAATATCTTTATGAAACGTTATTGTCCCAATCAAAAACAACAACTTTCCAGAGATATATTTTCACAAAATTGATAATTGAATGAAATAAGTGGTTCCCCGTATTTGACGGTAACAGGGGGTTTAGCATTACCTTAACATTAAATATATTCAACTTTTTGAATCAAATTTTCAATATTCTGTGCTGTTTCTGTAAGTACAGAAACGTCCCAACTTTTGTCCGAAAATGTTTATACCTTTTACAACTACTGTAGAAATCATATGTCAAAAACACACAACAAAATGAAGGCTGAAATAAGCCTGGTCGATATTTGCGAAAATCGGTGAAAGTATAAAAATTGTTTAATTAATAATTTTCTGGTTTGTAATTATTTAAAATTACAAAAAGACTTTTGTGATTTCTTTGACAGTATCTTTTTAAGAGATTAATGTATTAGACAAACACTTTTTATAATTTTATTTGTTTATATAATATTATTTATAACTTTATTAATTTTATTATTTATAAATTTCAAAGGGAATTTGGCGATCAATTTTGCAACAGATTCTCTCCAAACTTTTTATTGCTGATTGCTTTTACATAATTAATAAATTTGTAGTACGATTTTTATTTACAGCTAGTATGAGAAGATAAATTAATTTTCTACTTAAAAAGAAGCAGTGAAAATCATCGAATACTCGACTCTTTTAAGAAAAAATTGTTGAAAAAGTTGGAAAACACGCACTTTAGCGTGTAAAAGAAATCTGTACTACAATTTTTTTTTATTTTGCTGTATAATTGCAAAAAAAATATTGCAAAAGCGAAAAATTAAATATGTCATTGCCAAACGTGCACCAAAGAAGACTAGTTGTTACCTATTGTTTACCAGTTTTCATCATATGATATGAAATTAGATCATTATTTCGAAATTTAAATATTGTATTAAATTCTATTTTTACATATTACCCCTGCAAAATTTTGCTGATCTACGAATTAAAGTACAAAAGTTGGGTTCTCGACCAGGCTATTATATCCTTAATTACCGGGCAAATAACACAGAAGGTGAAAATTAAAGCCAATAATGGAAATATCCGAAAATTAGGATGACAACGAGTTTCGAAGCGCGAAATAATTCATCGTCGATATACACTGACGTCTGCCGGAGCGGTAAAAGGTTGCCCGTCATCGCTGCTTACACATATACCTATATCCGCAAATAGTATCGTCGGATCGCGATCAGTGGGCACGTAAACGCTGGGCGGCATGGATAATCCGGCGCGGATATAATCGATCTCGAATTAATGCATCTTCGACCTACTGTTCAAGCGAGCGCAGAGTTGAGAAATGCTGGACCCATCTCGAGATTTTCGTTTTTGGAATGTTGAAGTTTGTATTTTGGGGCTATGCGCGATCGACCGTAGCAATAGTTCAAAAATATGACTTCATAACTTATTGCAGAATAAAATGTACGTGAGGAGTATGTGTAGTATCTGCAGCTAACGAAGTAGTAACATATAGAACTAAATTATTTTAGTGAAACCGTATCTTGTAAATATATTTAAAAAGGATTTGATGAGTGACAAGTCAATAAAAATACGTGAAAGTTACTTACAAATATACTTGGCTTATCATATGATAAATAGTTGTAAAACTAAAAGCATTTATTTAACTCTACAATAAAATAGTAAACTTTCTTTTAAAGTATAAGGTTATACGATGTCATTGTTTAACTGGTTAAACGAATCTTATTCATTTTCGAAGGAAATCGCCATCTAGAACATTTATCAATAAAACTAGTCATACATTCCCAAATGCTTTTCCAGCAGTCTATATGACAACCATTCAGTAAAGAAAACCTTTCACCGATAATAGGAGTACCAACGAAAAAAGAACGTCGAAGGAGATTTGATTGGCGCGAGTGATGCGATTCACGGAATAAAAGCGCGGGCAATGCGCGCATAATTGGGCGTTCGCGAACGAGAAACAAAAACCAGCGAAGCCCGTGAATTAAAAGCCTCTCCCCGTACTCGAGCAGTCTAATTAAATCGATCTCACTTGAAATTTTTACCTGCTCTCTCTCGACTCGAAAGCTGCATTTTTGCACATCGCAACTAATTTAATGAGAGCCGCAAGAATAGATTTCATATCAACGCGGAGCGAGACAGAGAGAAAGAGAGTTAAACGGTTTATGCGAGTGCATGTAAGTACGTTAGAGTGTGAAAAAATTATAAATCTGTGGATTGTCGAAAGCTTCTGTGAATAAATCGTGTGGTTCGGTATGATGCTGCGAGATTTTTTGGAGCGATTTCTTATTGGAAAAGCTGGAATATAAATTACGCTGGTTATATTAATAGCGAGATTTTTTTTTAATAAATAACTTTCGCGATCGATATATCTAGCATATTAAAAGGGATATATTTTTATTTTCTACAATCCTTAATGGAGCCATCTGATATGATTTTCACTTTTATTCAATCAAAGGATATAAAGAAATGTATTTTGATAAAAGGTTAAAAACGAGATAAAATCTCGGAGCATACGTATTAAATATAGATGACAGCTTCACGATTGTATTTGCTAGTTGAAAAATAACTATTTTGGGTTGCGTGATACTATTACTGGATTAATATAGCCTACTTAGTTATGATGAAAGTCCATTATTAAAACATCAACTTTTGTCAAAGTGGACAATCGTATCACTTATACTTTAAATTAGTTTCTTATACAAAAGAGTATATGTTTTCCTTTTTAAAACCTTTTTTATTTTTAACCTTATAATAAATAAATAAATTAAAATTAATTGTTTTTCGTGGATTTTTCCTTTAAACTAATTATTTTTTGGCCAATTTAGCACTACTATAGCATATTACTAATCTAAATGGATGGTATGAAGTGTAAAGAGCTTCAGGAAAACATGATTTGATACGATATTGTTTATATAATTTACCGAACGGTCGATCATGTAAATTCGCATCACACATTTTTCGAAATTTTTGGATTTTCACAGGATAAACTTCAATTTTTGCATGCTAAATCTATGGATCTGATCAAACTGGACTTTTCCACATCTTGTAACGAGATTACAAGTTATCTTACAAAATTTTTCATTGCAAAAAATGATCAGAAAATGATCATTAAATACTCTCGGTTATAGAATTTCCGTTCAGATTTTGATAAAATTCACTGGTACATTTTAGTCCAAATGTAACTGAGATAAATTTTTGTGAAACCAGAGTACGTGAGAGATAAGTTGTTAGCATTTTCATTTTAATCCGCGTTTAACACGGAGTCTTATGAGAAATAACAAAACTTGACGTATATTACAGCAGTGACCGTTCAATTTTTGTGGAAAATGTTTGTAGTAAGAGATAAATGATTGACGGACATTTATCGCTGTCAAAAACTATAAGTAGCTACCTATAAGTAAAAAATTTAATTAATTCAACACAAAAAAGGTGCATTTAACCTCCAAAACAGAGTCAAATCTGCATTTGAATTAACCTTTTCTAAATGAATAGTATGAATACATTTATTTGATTTCAATGAATAGTCGTAATTTGGTGTTAGTTTATTTACGCGATAATTTAAACAAAGTTCACCTAATTAATAAATAAGAAATTGAATGTAAAAAACAGTGTACACATTGTCACTAGTTCAGTACCAAGAGTACTACCATAATCATCCCTGAGTTCTTACAAAATCTTTCTCTAACATTTCGATGGTCCGTCCTTACACGCTTAACCAGCGCCTAACATATCACCGAACACCAGCAAATACTCACTACTTCACACCGAAGTTACACCACTACAAATTAAGCGAGACCCACAAAACACCCCACCGGTGTGTATACCAACACTCCCGTCAAATCATTACACCACAAATTCGTTATCGAATCTGGGTCGGGCGCGAGTCGGCCCTAAATAAACCAATACTGTAACGTACCGAAATAAGAGCTAAATGTTTGATTTCCTCGGCAAAAATGTTACCGCCCCCCCTCCTCCTCCCCTCGCATCCCGCGCATACTTAATCAATTCCCAAGCCCCAAAAATAAACTCCCGATCTCCTCGCGTGCACATCTACCTCGTGAATTAATCCCGAGGCAGAAACAAATTTTGCTGTAAAGCGCGCGCGCGCGCGCGTCTCCATCTCTCCGATCTGAATAAATGACGGATAATTCGCGAGACAGAGAGCGAGGGATTACAATCGATTCGAGGAGGCAAGAGTTAAATATAACGGACGCGGGATGAGCGATGTTTTATGCAGAGAGAAACGCGCACGTCTCGGAGAGATGAGATGAGACGAGTTATAAGGACGCGCGGTTGAGTTCGTTATGATATCGATCTTGCGAGCGGGTATTTTTCTTTTTCTTCTTTTTTTGGGGGTGGGAATTCAATTTTCTCGCGGGGCGGTATTTTATACTTCAAATAGATTAGCGATTGGTGATTAATTTTTGAGTCCGTGGAATTCGTACACTTGGAAATATGAACTACTTGAACCAAGAAGAAATTATTATCTGGAATAAGTTATTAAGCGGAATATATATATATAGTTGTGAGCAAAAACTTTTCCTATTTGTTCAAAAGGAATCTTTTTACATTTTAGTCCTTCGTGTCGTAGGGATAAGTAACCTTGCCACCTTTTCAGCTTTTTAGTTTCTTAGTTTGTGGTAAGACTAAGTTATTGGTAATAGTAGGCGAGAAGAACTATGTATTCTCAATAAAATAGCAGTATAAAACCGATGTCTTTTGACAAATCAGTTCTTAGCAGTTTTTTTGTGAAAATATAGTACATTATGCAACAAGTGCGCGAAACTCGTCTCGCTTCGCTCGGGCGACAAACTTCCCGATCATTCGAAAATCTCCTGAGCGCACGCGTTGCTAAATACATTATTTTTTTAAACGAGTGTGAGAAGGTCGAGTATGAGAGACGCGTGAATTGTAGTATATTATTAGCTCAAATAAGTATCTGATACGGGCTACGTCCTTAATAAATATTGATATACGAAAAAAGAGTAAAATAAAGTTGTATGAGCATGGCAGGGTGCAGAGAGTGGCGCTGGGTGGAAGACAGGGGCGCAGGACGGAGTCCAGGCAAAGCCCCCGCCGGGTGGTTGAAGAAGGGGGGGAAGGGGGAGCCCCCAAAAAAAGTTTTACTTACGAAACATTAAAAAAAAAATTTTAAATTATATAAAAATTTTAAGTTTAAAATAAACTCACTAATTTTCTTAGATTATTCAAAACTTTCCATTTTTTCCAGACTTTTCAATTTTTTTTAAATTTTAAAATTTTTTAAACTTTTCAATTTTTTTTAAATGGTTTAAATGTTTTAAAAAATTTTCAATTTTTTCATAATTTTTTCACGAAGTTTCACAAAGTATATTTTTATATTGTTAAATTAAAATCAAAATACTCAAAATATCCAACTAAAATGTACAACATTTGTTATATCCCAAAATCAATCTTAAAAGGATAAATTTTATTTTTGTTATAACACATTCAGATAAATATACGTAATATATTTGCAGCTATTTTCGACAGACCAAAACTATTGGTATTTCTTGTTTAGAGTATTTTAGAATAAAGATTAGTAAAACATGTACTTTTTTTATTGTAAAGAGTAATAAAAGTAGTCTCTTCTATTGAATATTTGAAGAATGTTGTAAGAATCAACTTAGTAACTTATTAGAGATATTTTAATTGATTCAAGAAATCATTTCTGTGAGTGTAATATATATACATATATATTACAACCAAATATATATATATAAGGGATTCACACTTTTACACCAAGAACATATGTATATATGTTCTTGGTGTAAAAGTGTGAATTCCTTATTAATTAAAATAAATTGAATATTGTCCATATAAACTTACGTGCTAGAGAGAACTCAGTAAAGTGATGATTTCTGTATAACTCACCTGTAACAAACAATAAATTACTATTAGTTACGTACATCCTTAATCATAAAATCAAACTAAATTGACATTTTAATCATTAATTAAATCTTGGATATTTAGATTGAGATACTAGGTGTATATTTTAAAATGCATGTCTGACTCTTCCTGTTTTCAACTGAGTCACTGGAATACTGCATCTTGCCATTCTCGATAACGCTCAATAATAAACCCAAAATATCCGGCACGGTATGCTCGAATTTAACGATAAGAGGACGTTTTCGCTTCGGTCTACTTTAATTATAGAAAATACAAATTTAAATCCAAATATGCTTGTTTTTAGTCACCGTGTGCAAAAGTGTACATCAGCTTTCTTCCTTATCTTAATGTTTAAGGTATTGGAAAATAGATACCACTATGATCAGAAGGGCGCTGTTGATGCAAAAGAAACATGATGTATATATATTACAGTCGAATACATGGGGATATCTCGAGAACTGAAAAGCTCCTATACTAAATACACATTGCAGTCCCCGATAATTTTGGTCCCGAGCTATTCCGACTCGACTGTATATATTATTTTTTATATAGGGAAGTTACTTAAAAATCTGACATACAATGTCTGGAATAAAAAAGTACGGCTTCTACCCTCGAATTCACTCTTTGAGTATTTTGCAAGGCCCTTATTTTATCTAAAACATTCCATTCTTTTTTGAGAATAACGCATTTACAACTCTCGCAGAACTCAATGACACATAATGACTCAATAACATTGTTACTGATAATTAACAATTTTATGTACAATTGAATGTACCAAATATATCCGCCTTATCTGAAAAAATCATCTTCATAATATCGTCAACTGACCAATTAATTATACAAATGTCCACTCTTAAAAACCATCGCCAAGTGAAAAATGCGCATCCCGGTAAATAAAAGCAGAAAACGAATTTTCCTCCTTAATCCCACGACACCCAGACCGCATATAAACTCGGTAATCAAATTTACCCAAATCGCGTATCCGTCGCTAATTATATACTCTCCGCACCTGACAGCGGTCAGCTCTCGAGTATAATAACACTGCAGTCGCGAGCTCGAAAAACTAGGAGGGAAAAATAAAGCCTGGAAAAATCTATAAACTCTCGGAACTCACGGTGCGATAAAACGACACACAGCTTCTGTATATATATGTAAGGCAAACGGCCGCGCGTCGCTTCATTAAACGCGCGGGGGCTCTCTTTTATATTCAATTTTTCTTCCTCTCTGCTGGTGCTTTTTTTCTCATACACGCGCGAGCGTACAGTGCAAAAAAAATAATAAAGGAGAGAAAAAAAGAACAACAACAACAGCGAGGCGCGGCATAAAAGAAGGAACTCGCGGAGCGCGCGACGTTTGGGCTTTTATAATTATTGGAAAACATTTCAAGCGGTATTATTTTTTTTCCCTCGCGATGGTGTGTGTGTGCACCTTTTTTTGCTCCCTTTCTGCTCGCGAAAGTCCGTCTTTTATTTGACGGACAAATGAAATTCGTCGATTTTTTGCGCTCTCTGGCGCGCGAGTCTTTGTCGTTAAGCGCGGAGCGTTTGGTTTTTTTTGCTCTGCTTTCTTCGTTGCAGGGCGAGTTTGTGGATATTTTATGTAGTGGCGCTTGGAGGGAGGGGATATATGCGGAAATGTCGTTATTGATTGGAGCGGGAATAATTATTGTGAATGTAATGCTAACTGTGTTAGATTCTTCGATTTTTGTATGCAATTAATAAACGAAATGTAGATTTGAGTAAAGTATGATGTGTAATTGTTACAGTAGTCTATTTTTTAAGTGGAGCAAAATAGAAAAAAGGATCTTCTGAAATGCACATTGATTAAGCTAAAATAGTATAGGTTATGATAACTTTTAAAAAAGGCTGAAACCTCTTATTAGCATCTTGAATGACGTTTTGGGGTTATGTGCGGTCTTCGCTGCCGATAAAAAAATGGAGCGTTATTTTAGGTGATTTTAACTTTTATAGCCAGTTATATTGATTTTTCTGTAAATTCTATATGAAATAAATAATACAGTTTACTTCATAAAATAAGATTTAAAATAAGCATACTTTATGTCAGATTTGGAGGTTATCCGTGTTGTTGATATGCGCATACAGTTATCTAACCTTACGCATGCGCAAGATGTCCAGTCATTAATCAACGGTTGCCCAACTGAGTTGATCAACGAAATTGGTGAACTTGGGACGTGAGAAAATAATTATTTCAAATTAAAATAATATTTTTTGTCTATATTATTTTTATATTTTTCCACGAAATTCTCAGTCAGTGACCATCAGTGAAACAAGCCAATTAAGCTGTACACCCACTTTTCAATCATATTTCGCCAAAAATCAATCAATTACCGCAGTTATTGGACTACCTTTCAAGTAAATATCATCCACCTACTGATCAGGAAAACTTACCAAAGTGTACAACCAAGCAATTAAACTCGAAATAATTATACGGATCGCTCAGAAGTTGCTTATAAAAGCTCATCGACCACGTACGCAAGAATATCTTTGATAAAACTCTATATAATATCCAAGTCCCTATAAATACAACAAAGAACGAAAAAAAATTCCCACCCCACACCACACGCATCTTGAGTTCCATAATAAAACTCCCGTAGTGCGGCGCAGATTTCCCGCGAACTAATTATTTTTATATCCTTGCACGCTCTCTCGATCCCTGCAAGCCCAGTCATGCACGAAAGAAGAAGAAGAAGCAGTCTCAGTATTTCTTTTCGCACCCCTCGAAGAAACAAACCCTCATATACACATACAGAACGTGTCAAAAGTTCCAGGATGACGTATTATTTCACATTATATTTTTGAAAAAATGTCTCGTACAAACTCTATCGGCTTTGAAGTAGTGTTGTAAAATGACCGTCCGTTTCAGTACCAGTCAAGAGTCCGTCAATTTGATTCCGGTCACAATGACGAACAGTCGATGGACGAACATTTTGCAACTATATAGATGTACAGGCGTCTTTTTTTTAGGTTAGGTTTAAAGTTTAAATATTAATATTAATCTTTATGACTGAAAACGGCTTTAAGTTATTCAATTAGTGTAAAATTCCGAATGATATTACAGTTCGTACTAATTATTATCTACTTATTTCGTTATGCCATTTTTGTTAATTTGATTCATTTTGTAACTTTTGTCCCAGAAAAGGTCAGTATATATTTTATTTCAAAAAGACACCCACTCACACTGATACTTTACTTTTTCAAAATGATTTGCAATCATAATAAGCTATAATGATACAAGTCAAATGATAAGGCAGATTCTCACAATCTCACTTAAGATTTACGTCCCTTAAATCGAGAAATTTACATACATATTTATTTAATAATTAATTAATATTTCATAATATTGATATAATTGACATTCTTTTGAATGAATACTCGTTTAATTATAAAAGTTACATTTTTTAAATATTTTAGCATAAATATTTTATTTTGACACACTCTACTTTTTGGAAATATTCAAGTGTTCCCTTTAAATCGTCACAAAAAAATGATTGTCACGAGGCGGTCATTTGACGGTCTTTGGACCATTTTTGGACGGTCACTGTGATGGCTTCACAACACTAGTTTGAAGCGAGGAGTTCACATTTTTACCCCATTTTCAATGTTATTTTAAGGTGAAATCTGGCTATTTAAGTGGAAACACTCATTTATTTTGACGTTAATCAATAATAGTCAAATGAAGATAACAACACGCATAACCAGTAAGAAAAATCTACCCTATATAAAAATAGAAAAAAGAAATTTCACGCCAGAACGTGTGGTCATGACTCTGGGTTCATTGGGCCGAAGGACCAAGTCAAGGTCAAATTTGATTTTGAATAAAGTATACTTGACTGCAGAATCAGAAAGAGAAAATTTCACGCTAGAATAGGTGGCCATGACCCTATGTCATATTGACCCCAAAGCTCCAGTGAAGGTAACCTTATACATGACCAACAAGAAAGTTCTATAGGACCACAAAAATTGAAAGAGAAAATATCGCGCTAGAACGCGTGGGGCCATGACTCTGGGTCAATTTGGCCCATGGGTCAAATCAAGATCGAGCCATATATGGCCAATCAGAGAACTGCCCGGCATCAGAAATCGAAGACGAAACATCTTTCACAATAGAGCATGTGGTCATGACCCTTCGGGTCAATTTGAGCTTGAGTCATGACCACGTATTTTAACATAAAACTCCCCCCCTCTTTCGATCGCCGGGATCAAAAACGAGTCTTTCCATTAGAAAAATCACATTTGACCTTGAAACAACACCGTGTTCACACATCGTCAAGGATCAGAACGAATCCAACGAAACCTGCACAGGACACTTTTCCAAAAGAGCAATTCACGCCGTCCCGGAACTTTTGCCACGCACTGTATGTGCACACAACACACATACACACACGGACGGACGCGCGAAGCTCGACAGCGAGGGGTCGCGTGCAAGCTCGCAAAGCTCCACTTGCTCGACGGTGCGCAAGGATGCGTGTCGTGTATCTACACACACACACACGAGAAGACGAGAGTGAAAGAGAGAGAGAGAAGGAAGAAAAAAGGACGCGTTAACGAGTATCATTACCGGCGGCGCGTAATCGAATCATGGGAGAGAGAGAGAGAGAGCCGTGCGCGCGCGCGTAATACACAGCAGTCGATGATTACAAGGGCGAGTCGGCGAGCTTTTCTTCGGTGCCGGAGGAGGCGACGTCGCCTATGCATGGCCTTAAGGAGAAAGCTCGTGTGTGTCTGTGTGTGTAAGCTCGTCTTCGCCAGGACTTTTATGGACTCTGACTCTCTTTTCTTCTCGCCTGTTTTTTTTTTGCTCGTGTCTTTGATGTCGCAGGTGCTGCTGCTGCTGATGCTTCTTTCTTTTATGTAAGGTGGTAATAAATAGGCGCTGGAGGGTGTGTAATATTTATAAAGGTGGAATGTTTATTATTTATAATCTTGGAAGATTCTGCGTGGTTCGTCGTGTGCGTTGAGGGTAATTAGGTACTACAGAATTACTGCTTCTTTTAGTAGATGGAATTATTGCACGGAGAAAAGTAGATTTTTGGAATAACCGTTTTGGAAGCGCTAAGATAGTTAGTTTTGAAGCTGAATCTCCTTCGTTTTCGGAAGAGTGAGTGACGAAGAGAGTCCTAAAAGGGAGGTTTTTATTTTTATTTTTATTTTTATAACCTACAAATGTAGAAAACTAAATAGTGGACTTTTAGTCTAGGTGCGTTTTATTAGATTTTGACTTGGGCTTTTGAGTCCTCATCGTGGACTATACAATATATAATAATGACAATAATTAGTCTCTATTTGCAATAATTTATAATACCTTTTAATAAGACCAAATTATTTGAAATTTGCTTAGAATCATTAATCTTTGTCTCATATTGCAATTTGACAGTTGTTAATTAGATCTATCGATAAATTTGTAATCATTTCTTGCGTGTAAAGAATCTTATTATAAATAAAAGAGAATTTTTTGTAGGTAATTGTTTGCGTGAATGATTATTTTAATTAATTGCTTTTAACATAATAATTTCAGTTTTTAATTAAATGGATTTTCTTTTAAAATTATTGAGGTTTTGTCTCGAATTCGAGAATATGGTTTAAAAAAGCTGCGAAAGAATCATGTAGCATGATGAATATTTTCTAAATGTATTTTATTTTTAATTAGATCGGTTGGTATTAAAGTAACTTAATTTTCATTTAAGTTTTTATTTTTTACGATAACTACATACTTATAAAAGCAATGCATTTTTATTTTATGTTAAATATCACAGTAGAAAATGATAATAAAGTACTTTTATTATATTTTAAACTTTTAATTCGCTGCCGTATATATACGTTAATAAACTTACATCCGCATTATTAATAAAATATCAACTGAGGCACAAAATAAAATTAAACTATTCTTTTTTTAATTCAACTGAAATAATCATGATTTTCTGCTTTAAAATTTTCATCCGCATTAGCTGAACTTTTAAAGCTAGCGAGTTCCAATGCACCTAAATTGAAAGATTAAAAATTTATCTTTATTTGCAAAAATCGATTCCACTAAAAAGTTTTCACTAATTGTAATCCGTATAAAATAAACAGCGCAGCGGAAATCGCTCGTGTATACGTTGATACGCTCTCCGAATTCACTATTTAGATTTTAGCTATCTGACAATGCTGAAATATTTACATGTAATGGAAACACACATAACAAACGTCGCTCAATAAACCGAATGAAATATCGCTCAGGAGTATATACATGTATATATATGATGAATATTTATAGGAAAAGTAAATAAACCAGGAAATGCATTTTATCGTGACATCAGTGTGTAAACTAATACAGGACGAAACATTAGGATTCTACTACTGTTAATTTTTAAAAAAATTGACAACAAAGAAACCCTTTTAAAAATATTAAACATAATTAAAACTATGAACAGTCAAAACTATTAAACTTAAATATATTACGCAAACATAATTGATACTTGATATTTATGATATAAATTATACTGTAAACGGTAGAACGGGTGAAACTGAGCCTTTGGTCACAGTGAGTTTTTCCAATCATTCAAATAATTTAAACAGTTTATCCATAAAAATTCAGTAATGAACGTTTACCATGTTATCTTTCACTTCTCGCAAGAATTTCTAGCATTAAAACATTATTCTCTATCGAAAAGAGCATTGTCAAAGAAACCTATAGCAAAATAAAGTGCTGAGAAAAACTGTTTAATATTCTGCCAGGTCATAGTCTATCACTGAGAAACCTCGTTGGCTAGAAAATCACTGTTTTAGCCAATAACTTTGCTACTTCAGCAAATAAATTTGCTAATTCAGTAAACAATCTAGCTGCTTTACCTAAATTACTCTAGGGAATATTCACAGGCAAATCGACGAAACTTTTAACTTTGGATGATAGCCCTCACGAACCGTGGGGATCCTCCTCTAGCTTTTTTTTTTCAAAAAGTACCCATTTTTTGTATACTCCTATAGAAATATCAGCTTCACGATTCGCCGTACTCGTAGAAAGATCAGGACTCATTTTTCGACATCAAAACAAAAAATACAAACAGTGTCTCAGCCACGCGTGCATCAGGAATCGAAATCACAGCTTCCGAAGGACGAAAAATCTAAACTTGCCCATCATCTACCTTCCCCTGTCCAACCACTGATACTTCTTTTTCTCTCGTACAATCAAGAGGCGATTTTTCCTTGCATTTCCGTCTCACCTCTCCCATACCTCCCTAACGTGTCACGCGACATTTATCCCACCTCTATACCCTCGCCTGACAACGCGCTCTCTCCCTCTCTCACTCTCCACGACGGACAGACAGGATGCAGATGCGCGGGCATTTATCGACTAACTGCACCGCGGCAACTCCCCGGCTCCTCGAGCCTTTAAATTCTTAAGCAAAATCCAGAAAGGTCCATCTTCATTAGCTCCTCTATCTTCTCTCTCTCGCGCGCGCGCGCTCGTGTTTTAACCGTGTGACCTGGTCGATCGGCAGCGGACGGAAATAGCGAGCGAGCGAGCGAGTGACATCGAAAATGACGCGAGAGCGAGCGAGACGATAGGAGTGTCGCTGACGCGCAGAATGGCAAATGACGCCAGTCAGGTTGGTTTGTATACGTGTGTGTGTGTGTGTGGAAATGCATTTTCGTTGATTTCACGTCTATTAGGGAGCTGGCGCGCGAGTTTTAAATATAATTGGGCGGGAAAAGGGATGGAGACGCGCGAGTTGCGAAGGGTGATCGGATGGATATTTGTCCTTTTTATTTACGTTGAGAGGGACTTTTTGTGCAGGAAAATGGCGAATTGTGAAGTTTAAATTATTGTACATTTGAGGCTGTACTCATAATTTTTAATGGAAGTGTGTAATGAAAATTGTCATGAATGAAAGTATAGTGAACTACGAAATATCCGGAACGATCAAATTTTAACGTTATTCATTATAATTTGTACTGTGCAGTAGGGTAAATTTTACTGGAAAGTATGGCCATCTTTATGGTTTGTCATTAATTTTTACCAGAAAACTATCTTCGTGTTAATTTTGCTATAATATTTTTCTTTGTGTATTTTTGTGATATTTTTAGAAATCTATGTAGTTTTTTTTAATGAACATCAAACACAGAGACAATATCGCTAGGATAGTGTAATAACTAGAACAAAGATTTTTTTTGTATTACATTTATGATATGAAGTGTGAATCGATATAAATAAGGTATCCATACGAGGAGATATTTTTAATCTGGAGATAAATTGAATGTACATTTTATACATTGATTAACGATTAATTAAAATTAATTATTTTGTACTCATTGAATATCAATTACCTATGGTTAAATATAGCTTGAGGGTTGGTAGCTCGACCAGTGTAATAAGATTGCAATAAATTTGATTCAGAATAAAAATTAAACTTCGTTTAATAAATTAATAGTATACATTTTCAATTGAAAGATGAATTGAACATATATGGGTTTCAATGTGAAAGCTTGCTTTTATAAAATTAGATATTAATTCAGTAAAATGTTCTGGCTTTACTATAATATAATAATCAAGAGATGCAAATTTAATGCCGAAATCGAGATTTAGTATTCTTTAATTACTTTAAAATAATGTAACTAAAATTAATCCTTTAAATTATTTAATTACGCATTATACATTTATGTAGCATTATAATTAATTAGTTTAAAATATTTTTAGTATTTTTAATAATTTATATAGGATAATATTTTAGATAATTTCCTTTTGTAGTAGAAATCGACGACCATTTGTAGCACATAACCAATTGTATGCTTCATAAGATTACTAAAGTTGCTGAAATTTTTAACATGCCGGATATTAAGGCAAAAAATCCGATTGAGCAACTCTTTAATATTGAGTGACGTCGTTTCCTTAAGATCGTACGTTATTATCTTATAGTTTTGTGACATATTTATAGACTTACGCAATGAAAAATAAAAAAAAAGTGTATTTTTTAATCAGTTTACTGCATAATAAACGAGAATTAAAAACGACAAGTTTAAAATAAAAAATCGGTTGTAATAGCATTTTGTGAACATTTATCATAATTTATGTGAAACTACTTCCTATAAAAGAAAATTATTATTAAATATTTATTATCAGCTATATATATATATTTTGGTTAGTCTGACTTATTCGATAAAAACACGGAATCATATATGTAGACTAATTAAATATATAGACTGAATCATGATAATCCGAAACGTCGTAGTTCCTCCTCATATATAGGTAGTAATGCACCATAATTATGACACCCAGTTTTAAACAAATATTTCAACGCTACCCCAAATGCCATTCGAACCAAATTTCCAGGCCGGACTTTAAACTTGAGGTATTTACTTTAACGTACTTGAAATTTATATCTATAAAAATAATGTGACTTTTTCATTCATTTTCTATTACAATAATATCAATTTATCAAAATTATATTTAATTTTAATTTACTAAAATTATCATTTGTTGCGTAACCTAAGTGGGGCCTTTTGATTGAAAATTGATCAAAATCAATCAAAAACTTCACTTAGTTTATAGGACGATAGGTGGGACTACTTTCCACCCCGGTACATTCACATGTATTATTAAAATTTATAAAATTGTTCATTTTTGTTGCTTATAACCTCCTTCTTGCTTCTAATTTCGCTTAAAAATCGCAACGAAAAAGCCGCAGCTAACACTTTTGACACGAAAGCTTGATTTCATTGCTGTCCTAACTGTCTTACGCTTTTCATCGTATAGAAGCACGGATCTCTCTACTTACAACGTCGGTAACAAACAAAACCACAAGACACCGCAAACCCCCGATAGGAAGCAACAACAAAAAAGCCGACACCTCAACATCCAAAAAAGCAAGGAAGGAAGCTCGCGCTCGACACAATTTTTTGTCCCCTCCTCCAAACCAGATTAGACACATACACACGCATAGCCAAAGAGGACTAGGAAGCGGATAGTAGGAAGTTTAGGGTGGGCTCCGCCACCTGGTATTTTCGTTTCGACGCATCCCGAGCGCGGCGACGCGAATGCAACGGGTGCAATGCAGAGAGGGTGGCGGCCCAATTTTCCAGACGGCACTGCAGCTGAGAGCCGTGATACTTACGAGGCGTCGATCTTACGAGGAGGGGACCGTGCGCGAGAGTCGCGTAAAGGAGGATTTCGAGGCTTGGATGTGAAGTCGTGGAGGAGATAATGAAGTGTGCGTGTGTGTGTGTTAATTTTCTATGAGGATGTGGGTAGAATAAGAATAATAATGAATAGTGTCAACATTTTTTTTTTAAGTTACAGTAATTGTTTTAGACAGTGTTAAGGATCGGGCCAAGCCTTCCAACTCCGTTGGAAAAATCTAGATGGATTTCCAACTGGATTTCCATCCGCATTCCACCTGGATTTTACTGCGTTTGGCTGGATAGCTGAAAATCCAAGTCTTGTTTCTAGCTGGATTTTGCGGAATAATGTGATTTTTAGATTATTTAGCATGAAATCTATAGCTAACTTATCGAACTGGATTTTCAGTTCATAATCGACCTGGAATTCCAGCCAAACTCATCTGGAATCCAGTCTAATCCAGGTGAATTCCAGCTAGAATCCAAGTCCAAAACCAGGTGGATGTACAGGGTGTTAGAAAAGTCCCGGGATGGCAAAATAACTTGAAAAATAACAACCGCACAGGAAAATGTCAGGAACAAAAGTTATAGAATTTCTCCCTGGCTATCTGATGGCTATAATCCAATTTCACCATCAGATAGCCAAGGATAAATCATATAACTTGTATCCCTGATATTTTTCTCTTTGGTTGTTATTTTTCACGTTATTTTGCCGTCCCGGGACTTTTCTAAGACTCTGTATATCCAGCTGAAAATCGACCTAGAGATTTTCAATAGAGTAAACACTGCTAGAGAGCTAACCTAGTTGCAATAACCAATCAAATTGTAGCATCAGTCTCGTAGTAAGTATGGGTTGACTAAGGGGCCCCGGCAAATATTGAAATACCTATAATTACATTTATGCATTTATAGTATCTTTATTAGTACTCAGGGCCCCGCTATAGAGAGAATACGGTCTTAGATGAAAGAACAGTGCCTTGAAGGCATCCGCTAACAGTGTTTATGAGTTTTACAGTGTTTGTATTAACAGTGTCTAGGATTTAACTGTGGTATATGGGTAAATTTTGTTTGTGCAAGTTCAAGTTGTAAGTACCAATCGCAAGCTTTTGTCACTTTAAATTTGAATTTGTGAAATTCACTAAGGAGTAGTATACATAATACACTGATTCGTAGTTATTTTCGATAGCCACTTTGTACTGTAAAAACAATAATTCAACTTCATAACGGTTTAAATGGAAAATGGATCGGAATATGCAGAATTATGTTCACTCTCTACTGCTTCAATAACTGACTCTCTCATCCTATATAGTCCGTCTTAAAAAAATATAACTGATTTTAGTAATACATTCACTTCCTCAATCTGGATCAAAACAGAAATCGTTAGCATTAATGGAACTCCGGGTAGAGTGAATATTACTGGAAAATTTTAAGTAAGTCTAATTTAAATTTTGATCGATAATAATTATTTAAAAACCATGATCTTTGATTAAAGCACGAATAATAATTTATATAAATTTGTTCACTCGACCCGCAGCTTGTTAAAGAAAACTTCGTAAGGATTACACACATACATCATTTAGTACCAAGACGATCCAGCGATATGAATGGAATCTAATAAAATGTTCATCCAGTGGACCTGAATGCATCCAAATAATTCCCTCCACATTTCCAATCTCGACTGACAACCATATCAAAATCACCCACACGCCCAAAAAAAAACAACACTAAACGATTCCTGCACGATAATTAACCCACAGCACTAATTAATTCTCCAAGCAAACGCAGCCCTCCCAAAAACCAAATTGAAAAAACATCCCAGCACTAATAACTTCATCTCCTCCTCGTTGTAAAAAAGACCCTTCTCCCCTCTGTCTTCTCTCCTCAAAACGCGAGATGCACAAGCAGCAGCTCCCTGCGTGTGTGTATATATATTTGTTATCTTTCCCGCTCGCGCATCCTCCCTAAAGGTAATGCACTTCGCCGCCGTCGCAGCAGCTCGCGCGTCTGGTATACCACCGGATATCCGCTCGCTCTCACCCTGTCGCGCGCGCGCGCGTAGTCACAAAAAACACACGCCTACGTACGACGAAGTAGTAATGGAAGAAGAAACGGCCGGCGGCGGTGGAGATAAATCGTGAGGAGAGGAATGGAAGCTGCAGCGGAGGGAAGCGCCGATTATCCGCACCCGGAAGAACTGGAGTAGCAGGAGGAGGATGAGAAGGAGACGTTGTACGTGTGCGCTTGCGAGTGAGGGTTCGTTGAACTCGGAGAGAGGGAGAGGGAGGGAGACAGGGGCTGAGGGATTTGATTTTGGAGGAGGAGGAGAGAGAGGACGAGGGATCGAAGCGCGCGGAGTTTCGGGATTTTTGATACGCGTTGATGCGCGACTGATTGAATTTGGATGTCTGTGGCGCGGAGGTTAATGTCGTAAGGCAGTTTTGCATGCCGGTAGTTGGTAATCTTTGATGAGAAATGAAGTATCGAAAGTCGATTGAAAATTCACATTTTCCGCCTTGAATTTTACCAAGCGAGAAATGAATGATAAAATAAGCCAACGCTGAATTACCCTAAATAATGGATTGGAATGAAATATTGACGTTTAGGGTGCCGTTATTTTGGATGTCTGAAACTTAATACTGACTATACTGTGGTAGTAAGGCCTATTACTACTCAATGAAGGCCAAGTGAGTTTGGATTTTTTCTATATGAAAGTATTTTAATATAATTAATATTTAATTATTCACTTAAATTGTACTTTGGACCCACTTAAAACTTAACAACAAAAGTGGTCGACTACTAGGTGCACTACTTACTACCTACCCCTAAGTTCAATAACCCTATATGTTTTTCCTTGGTTTTTTTTTGCTTTCCTTGCCTTTTTTCAATTCGTCTGCCTATTTTGTGGGCGACAGGCGACTGTTATAAGGTGATGGACTGTTTAATATCGACAGATTGTGAAACTATGACAGATCGTGACGCACTCAAAAGTCGACAGTGAATAATGGGTTGTGCCGCGAGAATTAGGTTGAGATAATAGAGGTTTTATAGTCCGATATATTCCGGCGGCCATGCAGATGCCAGATCAATCAATAGGTTCAAAATTCAAAATAGTGATATCTCTATTAGTGTATTTAATCTATTAGTTTCTTTTACTCATTTCTTATTACCCAATTGTATTGTTTGGTTAATGATACAAATTCATCAGTACGAGTTCTTTCTCCTTGAAATTGAGATTTTATACGTACGAGACTAGTGGTAATCCCTCGACACGAGACGACGTGTTGTGGAAGCAGAAGCCTTATGTTGATCCAACTTATGTTGTTTCAGTTGGCGCAACAAAAGTATATTATATTACATTGTTGTGTTAACTATACGGGCACTTAACCTTGCGATAAACACATTTTACAGAGAGTTCCATGCGAGAAGCAAATCATACGTCAAATTGACATCTCTTTTTACACCTTTATCAGTTATTATTTATGAAAGGTTTTGCGCAAAATAAAAGCAATATTCTTGTACGAAATAAAAATATATTGTAAATACTGTTTATTAAATATTTATTGGCTACGCAAAATTTTAGGATTATTTAGAAAATAATGTATATCAACCAAGATTTGAAATAGTTATTAATTTTAGTAATTTCAAAAATAAACGGCCAACGCTGATTTTACTAATTTTAGTAGCTTTAAAAGATTCTAAATTTATTTGTACATCAATATTATGTTATAATTTATGTAGAAATATGTCAAACAATGCTTGATTTATCTTTTCTTGCACTCGAAAATCTTAAAAACAATAAAAGTTTACGAGGCCTCCGCGAGGCATCTTCAAAATGCAGCATCTCTGCGACCGATCAACCTTAAGCAGAACTTAATATTGAAAACAGATTTTCAGCTGAAAATGATTATAGTTTCTTTAATTATTTATTTTTAGCGCAGATAAAATCTAATAACTACTCAAAATAAGTAACTAACAAACTAACTAATAAGGGGAGACCATGGAATCTGGGTCTTGGATTTTTATGAAACTTTGGGGATCGGCTTTTGGAACCTAAAAATGGAGCCTAGTATCCGTAGTTTTATCCGATGAAACTTTAAATTTGAAATAGTGCCAAAAAACATTAGCATTGCTCATATAAGCAATGTTAAAAAACAAATATATATAGATACTCTATCAACGTTAATGAAATACGCCGTATCTATCGTACAAAGGCCCATGGGATAAAACCACGAGTATTGGGCTTCGTTTTTATGTACCAGAAAACGATCCCTAAAGTTTCATTGAAATCGATGACCCGTGGTCCCCCCTTGTAGGTACTATCTAAGTTATAAAATTAAATTAATTCAAAATCGTATTTTGAGCTTGTTTTACTTTAATAAATTATTCCTTCTTATAAAAAATATCTACCCAAATTTCTGCTAAATTTTCCGCCCGATTTTTTCCAAAGGCTTTAGAACTTGCAGATTTTTCTGCAGGCTTTTCGGCACATTTCTCTGCAAGCAATGCTAATTTAAAAAAACTTTAAAAATCCTACTGGCATCGGTGTTACACACGATGTCGATATCATCATCGAGACAGTAAACCCAAACGGGACTGGTCATCGATGCAATGTTTTTTTAAAGTATGAGAATTCCTTCATAATATATTTCTGCAGACAAATCTGCTGGCAAAAACCTTTAGATGAACCTTAACATGCACACAAATCCTATAAGCTCTGCATGAAATCTTCCAGCAATTTTTACAGATTGTTTCTATATAAGATTGTATAACGTTGTTGAACTATTTTTTAATTATCCCAATGGTAAGAGAAAAAAATTCTTCTATCTATATCAACAGCCAGGTTTCAAGGCCTTAAAAACATCTTTCTCACATATTTCTTTTAAAAAATCCTTCCCAATCCCGCGAGATCCTTAACATCGCGAACCTCCGAACAATACAAACCATCACGCAAAATAATGCTGGAGCAATTATATTTGCTTTGTGCTTAGTAAAATCTGCCCAACTCCAAGGAAAAAAAGTTCCTAACTACTAAATGCTCCCAATTCTAAGTGGACTTTGCCTTGTTTCCAAGTTAACCGTCATAATACCAACCTAATCTCCATACCATAGATAAAAATCGCTTGCTCACTTGAGTAACAACCATTTCAATCAACAATCACGATTCAATCAACGTTTCTTGCCTCTAAAACTTGCCCCACAATGGTCCTCCAAAACTTCTCTCGCACGCGTCTCTTTATTCCCCGCACAAAGAATCATCCTCAACTCTTGCCCGGCCCCTTGTCTTTCCCATCTTTCCCATGTTGCGCGGCCAAGCAACGTCGTCGCGCCTTACCACACAGCCAGCGCCGAAATCTTTCCACTACAGCGCGACGAAGCCTCCCAAAAATAGCCCCAGCCAGGCAGCCAGCCGGGGTGGACATTCGGCTGTTTGTTTTGCCCCGCGACAAGAAGCTGCTCCTGCTCGCTCGCTCGCGAAAATATGCGCTGTGGAAAAGCTGGTGCGTGCGCGCGCGCGCGCGCCAAAAAGCGAAGAGATTATTCTGCGTCGTTGGCAGGCTTTCAAAAAGAAAAGCGCTGCCAGCTGCCGCGTGTGTGTGTGTAGTCGTTCGCCTGGTGCAGGCGTACGTACATGTGGATACTGACGTCAGGGCGCGACGTGTGAGTAAGCTTCTTCGAGGTTGCGAGCGCGGTGTATATAACGCTGGCGCGCGTGTATAGCGAGGAACTTGCGAGTGGGTAGAGTGGATGGAGGCTTTGAGAGAGAGAGAGAGAGGGAGTTTAGAGCGAGAGATCATGGACGTTGTCCGACGTTGCTGGTTGGATGATGGATGTGTTTTGAGGTATGGCTTTTGCGAAATTATTGATCATTGGGATTTGTTGTAAGGTTTTCTTTTTTATTGCAATTTTGGATTGAACTCTCTTATTATGAAATAGTGAAAATTCACTGTAGAACAATGAATATTCACTATTTTGAACAGTGATAACTCAGCAACTAAAAAACAGTGAATATTCACTATTTGAAATAGTGAAATAAATTTTCACTACTTGAATCAGTGAAATTTAATCATATTCAGTAAATTAAAAAAATAAGGCTGTTATTTAAACGCGTATATAATTATATATGAGATGTATTAGATATTGATTATGTATTTTCATTTGAACATTTATATATATATATATTAAAATAAGAAATAAATTAAAAATGCGAAAAAAACTTCTGCGATGGGGATCGAAGTCTGGTCCGCAAGGTTTACAAGTCCAACGTCTTCACCACTTGCCTACGTAGATTGCCTACATAGAGTACATCTTATAACTCATATGAGGTGCTGCGAATATAACTGATATAAATATATTTATTAAAAAGGTACTTCCGAGAATATGAATAAATTCATTGGTATGCACGTTACAAAAAAGATTAAAGTTGAATTTAATTATAATTTTTCTTTTAAAAAATTAATAATTTTAGGCATTTGTCCAATTTTTTACACAGGGAATATGGATCAAAATTCTAATTAAGACATTAGTTGCACAATTTTTATTCATTAATTAATTAATTATTTTGTTATTACATAATAAAAATTATATTTAATGTTCAAGAAATAAAAATAATGTCAACTGAAATTAGGTTATGAAATACCAACTCGATCCCTACCTTGCCGGCTTTTAACTTATGTATTAACTACCAAATCAGTGATAAATCACTATTTTTCTAATGAATACAGTTTTCACTGGGAAAATAGTGAAATTTTCACTGTTTCGCAAGTGGAATTATTTTCACTAGCTAAAATAGTGAAAGTTTCACCATAAAATAGTGAAATTTTCACTGTTTGGTAAGTGGAATTATTTTCACTAGCTAAAATAGTGACAAGTTCAATATTTCAAATTAAGAGAGAACATTTCATGGGAGAATGTAATGTTTATTTATTGAACCTTACTTGGGCCACTACATTTTTAAATAATTAAATTATATTTTTTCTTATGTATAATGATGAAGCAATATTTCATTCATATGCATAATATAATTTGCTAGTTAGATAATAAATATAAATCATAACAAGGGGGGAGCAGAGCAACTGAACAATTGCCATCCAGTTTCAATTAGATGAAACAACATCGCGCTACATCGAGAATTTGCATTGGAAAATACGATTGAACTATTTACATTAAAATATTAGCGTAATTCTCCTCGAATCCTTGCATAAGAGCGCGCAATTCCAAAGCCAAGTGCTCTTATCCTCACCTGCTTCGTCGGGACGTAAGTGCTAAACGACGTTGCGTGTTCTCGTCTAAAGTGGGACTAAGTAACCTGGGAGGATCAATGCGCGCGGTTGCAACGAGAGCGCGCGCATCCACACTGCGAAGAGTGAAATTTAAACAGGATACTTGTATATTTATAACATTGTAGCGATTCATATGTTTGAAAAGTTTAGCTGATGAGTCCTTAATTACAGAGAATTGTTTGATAAAGATTAGCGTGAGAGATGAGCGTAAATGTGAGACATAATCCCAACCTCTGGTACAAGATGAGCGTAACTTTGATCGTAAAGTTAGAATGTCTCACTTGTCCAATGATTTCCACGGTATAGATTATTATTATTTCTTGTTCTTGACTCTTTAACGCCCAACGTCCAATAAGTGTTTTAGTGCTTTATAGTGTTTTTGTACAAGTATACCTCGATAGAATATTAAGAAACATCATTTTTATTTGAACTTTTTAAGGATAATTCCACAGCGATATATGCATTGCTTCTTGTTATGACATCACCATTATTTATTTTACGAAAAGCAGTTAAAATTGAATTCTAGTGATACCAGCGAATGACTCGCCATCGAAACAAAAGATTCACATGTTTCAGAAATCGATTATTATCGATTATCGAATTTTAGTGCGCCCTAACGTAGGCTACCTCATAAAGCCGTCGGGTCGTTAAAGAAGTATTCCACCTGGTGAAAAATGTTTGCCGAGCAGAATTCTATCACGTAACAAGTAATCCTACGAATTTCTGCACAATTCTGAATTAAATACTCGCGAGATCCCTCGAAATTTCACCCGAAATCGACCGATCTGCCCCAGTCGCGCGACGGAAAATCTTCGATTTTTCAATCCAACAATTTACCGCGCACTCCAAAGATCACCCATACGAGTCCGATTTTTCACTGATACCCGGCGTGACTCCCCGCTAAAAATACACTCGATTTCCACGCGCGAAACGAGTCTGCCCACCGAGCTATAGCTACCTTATCTACGCCGCAAACCGCGCGACAATTCCTCCGACGTGAAATTTCTCTCTTTCTCGCTCTGTCTCTCGATGCTCCGATGTCTATTGAATCGAGCATTCCGCGCGCTCGCGCCCACGGAAACTAGAGAGAGAGACGGATGAGATCGGCTTACGTGTTTTAATGGAATCGACGCGAGAGTCGGATTAACTGCGGCTACTCGACTCTCTCTCTCTCTCTCCCTCGGACGTCGTTTTCCCGGAAAATCGGATAACGAGGCGAGAGAGTGCTGAATGTTTTATGCGAGCGAGCGCGCGCGGATTCTGCGCGACGGAGGCGAGCGCGGTTGGAAAAGCAAAGGGAAGAGTGGGGGCACGTGTGGCAGCCCTAACTTTAATAAAAGATTGTGTCGAAAATTGAGATGGTTAGACAATTTTAAAAAATGGAATATTTAGATATTCTTCGACAAAAGTAGAATCAATATAGCTTAAAAGTATTATTTTGTAATACATTTTTCGGTATAAATGAGAAAGATAGCACGGCCTATTCTGAAGCAGCCAACAGTATTGTTTTACTTTGTAGGTTAGGAAATATCAGCAGTTACATTATTTATAAATATTTTTAGGTAAAGGAAACAAACGGAGCTCAAAAGCTCGAAGCTCAAGCTATCAAATACGCTTGATTTCGATTGGATGCGTACTATTTTCGAGTCTAGTCGAACGAGTAAAAAATGTAGTCAACCTTATTTTTCTGCTCCAAATTTCATCCTTATTTGTTTCATTCAAAACACCTTCTTTTCGCCTCGTGCTTTCAGAGGAAAAAATTAGAAGCATTGTTTATGTAGCTTCATAAAGATTTGCTTTAAAATATTCATTAAGGGGGTGTTAAACCATTCAAATTTTCCGCCGAAATTCCTAACCTCAAATTCTTTAACAATTGATTACAATTAATAAATAAACTAAATTATGAAAAACCAAGACATCATTGCCCTCCATAATACAATTATCTACCACTGTGCGAAGTTTCAAACAAAAACTTCAAAACCTCTACGAATGACATTCGAACGAAATTTATATTAGTCTATTAGTCTAGACTCGAACCTTCAAATTTCGTTCGAAAGCCATTCGTAGAGGTTTTGAAGTTTTTGTTTGAAACTTCGCACAGTGATAGATAATTGTATTACGGAGGGCAATGACCTCTTAGTTTTTCATAATTATACTTATTCTTTTATTTAAAGCCAAACTAACCTATAGAAGCGACGTTCGGTGGAAAGGCGAGTTGCTGCTAAGGAGTGAAGGTACGTATATAGTGGTTGGTTTGGATGGTTTGTAGTTTCACGGGGTGAATCGTTGCGTGGAGCTTGATTTGTTTAGGAATAGGAACAAAAGATACCTTTGTTACTGCTTGCATCGATTGATAATTAGAAAATAGTGTATCTATATAGTGAGAGTTTGTGACGTCAAGCGAATTTCAACCCGCTGTATCTTTGTTAATAATCATTTAATTGAAAAAAGAAAAATTATGTATCGATTATTTTTCGATATTCTATCTGACAGATGTAATGGATTTTTCATGCAAGTTCCCTATTGTATTATAGATTGTTTTTTTTTATTCTAGAAACTGAGTGGGTTTTTTAATTTAACGATACATATTTAGAATTAGATAATTTGAGTTCTGAACGTACGCTTGTAATTTTATCGTGTCTACCTATATAGTGTAGTATTATAAATTAAGTGCGATTTGTTTTGAAAGATCTTGATATTAGCAATTCTTTCTAACGCGTGAATTTTGCTTCCTCATATTACTGTCGTTTTTAAATAGGTTTGTATCTTTGTAACTAATCATGGATATCTTTTGAAGCAACTTGTGACAAGCAAGTCAAATGAATTTATTAGAATAAATAATTTCATATTAGAACGATTAAATGAGTTTAAAGAAGCTAAGTGCCAATGAATTGGCAGCGGTATATCGACAATGGCAATAGCTCGCGAAAAATGCATCTTGATACAAACCATTTTCTGTTTCGTTACAAGACTTAACCTCATCATTCTTGAGCCAATATCGTATAGAAGACCTGTCCATCGTCAACAAAATCATGTACGACACTGAACTTTATAAAGCACTTGCTTAAAACACGCTCTCCATTTCCATATTGCATTATTCCGCTTATACCTATCGCCTCATTACAGAATCAAAATGTTAATCAAATGTTTACACTCCCATCTGCAATCAAGACGCTCGTATTATACACAAAGTTTCGCGCGGTTACGCAATTTTCAAAGTCGATTCGTCCTCTTCTTTTTTTTTCTCTTTTCGAGCGCGCCAAAATAAAATGTATAAGAGTGAGTCACGCCGCGGCCGCGTATATATCTTCGATCGATTAAAATTGTAAAGCGCAGGTATGCGCGTCCAGAGGCACCCTCGGACTGTACATCGCGCATTCGATATTCGCGCATAATCGTTATACAAGCGCTTCTCGTAACTTCGCCATTGTTTGCCTCTCTCTCTCTCTGTCTGTCTTACGCGCCGTGCGGTGATATTTCGCATTTTCAATTGGGCTACCGGTGCCGCGTCTTCGATACTAAATATTGTACGATTCTTTCTAAGAGATAAGGTTTTTGGGTGCATGGGGTTAACAATTTTAACAGTTAACAAGAGTTTTGTCAGTGAACTTGATGGATGAAGCGTCAGTATTAAATCGACGTCTTATCCATAAATTTACTTTTATTTTTACGCCAATGTCCAAAGTGAACATTATTATATCAGTACTAATTAAGTTACTGAAAAAGTGTAAAAGCATAAATAAATTAATTTTTGTATGTAGAGAAATTTGCGTTAACAACTTAATTAATGAATTTAATTTTAGAAAAGCTAATTTATTTAAAAACATTCAATCGCCTATTTGTTTGAGTTTGCATGAAAAAAAGAATGCAAAGCCATTAGGTCCGTCAGGTAGAGAACAAAAAAATAAGGGACAAGTATTTCTCTCTTTTTCAATTAATTAAGAATTAAAGCAGATACAGGAGGTTAAGGCGTCCGTGACGTCATTCGCATTGGAGTGTATCTATATGCATCGAAAATTCGTAAACTTCTAACGACTGTAACTTCGATAATTTTGATCTTTATGGAAAAAGAAAAAATATATGTGTATTATTCTTTTGTTCTCTATGACGGACCAAATAGATTTTTCCATGTAAACATCCAATTGGCATACGTGTGCTAGTTTAACCGATATTTTGTGGGAAATTAAAATTTGTAAGTTAACAAAATTGGAATAGGAAAATGTTTTATGAGTCATTTGTTGTTATTTTCACAGACAGACATTCACTCACAAAAAATGATAACAGTGTTTATACCGAGATTTATACACGTATTTTTTATGGCTCAGTTGATATTAAATTTTCAAGTCAAATGGCATAGCAATTGAATTTTTGGTACATTTTTATGATAAAATTGTCGATAATTTATAGTTTGTGCTATAATATAGTGTTTACGTAACCTTATTAATTAGATCCAATACACTAGAAAGATAAAACTATACACTCGATTAAGATTATAACTATTTTGCATTTTCATTATTGCATACCACACCCAGCTCTGATGTGTATATAAAATCTTAGTGAGGTCGAACTATTCAAGTCAACTCACTACAATCACGAGCAGAATATTCGCATCTTACATGTCAAACACGTAATCACAATCATTCCAAATCGTACAAATCACCGTATCGCCTCTTTCGCACTCTCCCAAGCTCATAAAACCACACTCGCAATCATCATCAATTTCATAAAACAAAAAACCTAACCTATATATTCTCCATCGCGAGCCAACGCTTTTGCACCTCCTTCTTGGACGTATACACAACTATATAACAAAAACTTTTATTATCCCATCTCGCATCGCGTGAAAACGTACACTGAGAGAATACATCGGTCAGACTTGCTGAACTGTTCGGTAGTTTTGACCGAAGTGAGTTCGGTAGTATGTATACGGCAAGAATAGCGGAACAAGTTCGCCAGCTGAGTCTCCTAACCTCACTTTTTCACAAATAATGAATATTTTAATGAATTTCTTATTTTTTTTGTTACTGTAACCTTTTTATATTTGATTAGTTAGTCTAAGTTACATTTTCGATGTTCTACTTTAACCGTACTTCTGTTTTACCTTATGACAAACGTGATAATGAGGTTAGAATAAAGCGCAACACCACACATCACTTTTAATACACATCCGGCAACACAGCCGAACCGTTCCGCAGTTTTTACCGAACTCCTCAGTAAGAATGACAGACTATGGCCTCCGCAAACTTAGCAATGCGACTTCGGCAAGCCTAACTGAACCATTCTCTCAGTGTATACACTACGCACACGCACGCGCGCGCGCGAGGAAAGGGACGATTACAACTAATGACTCTTTAGCCGGTGACTTTGTGATTCGCGCGCCGACGGCAGAAGTCTGCGTTACGATAGACGCGGTTGCGCGAGTGCGCTTGGGCGAGATAAAGTGTCGCTTGATCACTTTGCTGCGGACGTCGTCTTTGCAACAGTGTGGCCGAGATTTCGTGTGTTTCATAACCCTCCGGAGCACATACTTTTCTTTGCAGTTAATTTACAGGCAAGCTATGCGCTGGTGTACAAATTCGAAAATTTAATTTGGCTGATCAAAAATGGAGGATCAGAATCGCAAGAATAGAGAATTTCTTCATTTTTAGCTCAAATTCGTATTCAGCGACCGCGAAAGCGTACAAGATAAAATTTTTAAGGCGATATTACTTATAGATCACTGAAAAATGAAGCTTTTCTGCAAAATATGTGGTCTTTTTTAATTGATATATCCATAGTATTTTTACAACTAAGACAATTCGATTCTTCATATTTTATGTATGTTAAAAAGTAGAAAAATGACTTAAATAATTAAAAATGATGAAAATAAAAGTGTTAACCTCTAATCTGATATTACCACTGTGCATTGAAGGGTTAAGGATAGGCTTCTAATAAAAATGAAATATCTACAGATAAAATGTAATTGTACAGAAATTTTTACTTCGTATAAAATTATTTATAAATTTTCAGTTACGAAATTTTGACTTTACTGAAGTTGTGTGGAATATCTGTTTATTTGTATACTGATCCATTTTGATAAAAAAAAATGCATTTTACACAACTTAATTGTGTAGTTTCAATCTAATGACATTAGACATGTATTGGAATATTCGTAAGAGTACACTTGAGGACATTTTCCATTGTCGCAAACGTTATTCAAATTTTTTAAATTTCTTATGTGACGGGTTAAGTTTGTTCATTGAGTGCAGTGAATGGGTGCTGAAAACTATATCTACCCGATGAAAATAAATAAATAATCCGATGTATTTAGACTTTTGTAGATCTAAATTTATCAATCGAAATATAGGTTATTGACCATTGCGGTGAAAGATATTTAAGTTAAATGTCCAAAATAGATAATAATAAAATATTGAAATATTAGCATTATTGAAAATTTTAATATTTAGAACGTCTAAATTTGTGATTGATATAAAATTTACACTTTAAATCTTATACAAAATTCATCAATAAAAACATAATTTACCTTTTCATGTTCTTCATAATTTAAGGGGGCACATCACCTTTGAAATCAACTTTTGAATCCTTATTTGTATGAGTCCGTAAAAATTCTTCTTTTCAAAAGCAATCATTCTGGAAATTTTTTGCTATTAATACTTGGTAATACCTTTGATTTCGCTGTAATAAAGCCTTAAAATCTTGATCCAACACGTCATATAAACTTATAAAACTTTTATTTAATTAATAATATTAAAAAATTAATTAAAAAGTTAATAATAAGTATGTAAAAATTTGTCTACGTAGTAAAAATTAATTTCCTGTATTCATACCATAATTAATGTGTTGAAAAGTAATATCCCTAAATCTGGAGAAATTTGGTCGACGGGATCACTTGGAATTCCGTGGGCAGTGGATTAGGAGCTTTATAACTATGGTGATTGTATATGACGTGTTGGATCAAGATTTTGAGTTTCTATTTACGGTGAAATTAAAGTTATTACCAAGTATTAATAGCAAAAACATTCTCAGAATGATTGCATTTGAATGGAAGGATTTTTATGGACTCATACAAATAAGTTTCGTTTTTAAGTTCAAAGGTGGTGTGCCCCCTTAAAAGTGTAACAAATTTTGCAGTACCCGGTTAGGTACCTTAAATTAACCATTTAGATAATAACCCTTACCTATACCGCTTTAACTAAAAATATTTTTTCAAATTCGTTTAATAAATGTTCTTATAATTTAGTTAGGTTGGATTTAGTTTTAAAATTATTTGATCAATATATCGCGTATTATAATTAGCTAAATAGCAGAGTTTTTCATGAGATACAGAATAAAATTACATGACAATGAAGATCTTAAAGATAATGAAATCTTTTCATTAATTGATAGATAATGTTGACTTGTTCATTTGGCATTACCGTTGTCAGATATATAGAGAAAACCTATTACGTTACTTCTTCATGGCTACATGCTATAATGATTCGTCACCTCCGTAAAAAACCGGCTATAAAGAGGAAGTACTTTATAAATTTCTCCAAGAATTAAAAGAAGAAAAAAAAGCATATACATAAAATACTAACATCAAATAGAAAGACCAATAACTCATTTTTACCGTCCACATAAATCCAAAGCACGACAATATATCCCCAGCCGGCCGACAAATCTCCAAGACACAAGCTCGAAACCCACCAGCGGAAACCGAGAAGAAACAGACGAGAAGCAAGAATAAAGAAACCTCGCGAAAATGCCCTTCAGCGACGCGTCGTCGTCGTTCCCAGGTGAACTGGATGCACTGCACGTATAAAACTGCGCACCACCTCCTTATCCTCCAAGTGTGCAAGAGTAAGAGTTAAGCGCGGCTAATTAGCGCGAGAGAAGCTCTTTCTCTCGCGTATATAAGTCTCTCCGGGACAACAACAAGAAGCAGAAGAAGAAGAAGAAAAAAAGAAGCACAATATATAAGAAGTATCCAGCGAGAACGCAGCGAGCAATGTAATATAACGCCGGAGAAGGAGATAATCGGACGAGTCATTGGGGTTCAATGCTAATAATGCGCGCCGTGCGCCGTGCGATAGCATCGCCACGGAGCGTACGTACGTATACATAACTTCGGCGCGGGAAAAATTTATCGTCGCGGCGTTTTCCCGTGTCGCTAATTGATGGAAGAGGGAGGGGACGACGAGTCCCTAATTGTTTCGTTGTCGGGATGGTATATTTCGCGGTGCTCTGTTTTCTGAAGCTGAGAATGAAGAGGTATATAGGTATGAATGTACGTGTTTACGTACTTCGGGACCTTCGTGAAGGCTGAATTCGAGGTGGATTTATCTGGTGGTGGTGTGTGTGTATGTGAGAGATGGAGCTATAAGTAAGTTAATGCCGACTGTGAGTAAGTGCTTCTGATGATTTGGCGGAACTGATGAGAGGTGAATTTGAAAGGATTTGCAGATTTTTTAATTATTGCATTAAGTTGTTGTGTACCACGAGAAAAGATTCAATTTATGTTATATAACGTAATTAAATTTGCGTTGATTTAAACTAATTGCCCGTTTTACTTATACGTAATACGAATGACGGAAAAGGAGATTCTAATTTTTTAATGGTAGTTTTCACTTTTTTCGAAACAGTATTTCTGAGTGTCAATTCTTTATTCCTTTTGTTGTACAATTGATACAAATATTCATAAAAGTTTGCGATTCACTCGGAAATAAACAGATTTATCTCGATATATAAATATACAGAAACATATGTTAGTTTAAAAAAAGTTTTTGAAAGGATTGTTTACCTTCCCTGGCTTCTTATTCGAATTCTTATTCGAATAAAGAACACTTGTATTAACACGTGGTAAGAAAATTAATCGAATAATTTACTAGGAAGTTATACATAAATAATAAAATTTAACTGTGTGCCTTGATTTAATTAATGATAATACACGGAAAAACGGTTGAAAATTTGTAAGCATTTCTGATTATTTCTGTATAATTTTTGGACATTTTATACCTACTCCAAAAAAATTCTCGTAACTAGTATCGATAACAGCCCCGTAAATTATATTATCAGATTAATTAACTATTCAAAAGGTTAATTTATTCACATGGTTTGACAAGAGTATAATTGCCACGTGGAACTTCTTCTCATGTCATCTGCGTCATGGAATTCGAGCACACATTCAATTTGTTACCAAAACTCGCGTCACGGTAATCAAATTTTACAATACTGGTATATAAACGATAAACGATAAACGATAAAGATAATAATGAAACGAGTGTTTTAGCATCAATTGTAACAGTTGATCAAACCGATGTGTCAACTGTTTATACACACGAGATTTTTCGCCGCGAGTGCAATTGTACGTACACGAAATGCTTCGCGGGAGCTCTAACCAAGACTCAATTTGACTTATCGTAGCAGATGACATTAAACCGGTTGAAGCTAGAAATGCTTCGGGCGCTAAATCCTTGAGTACATTTTAATAACGTCGCTTGTGCGTATAGTTCGAAGGCATGAAGTGATTTTGCTCATTTCCCACTTTTCAAGTCATATTATCATTTGTGTTAAAAACTATATTTTATAATAAAGCATTCTGGGTGAATAATGCAGATCTGATGGAAATCATTAGCGACATAATTATCAAAAATAATGGCCAAGTATTAACTGAGTAATCGTTTTGGATATAATCGTATTACCGAAAAAGCTTTTTCACTGAAAGTGATTGATTTTACTAATTTAAATTTAATTTAATTTACTGGCTTAGAGCGAATGAGTCTACACTTTGAAAATGTCGTCCTCAATTAGTCGCGCCGTTCTAGATTAATGCCAATGCATTATAATCATACCGATATAAGCAACTCTGTCTGGCACGATTTCTCTTTCTGTATTATGCGTGTATACTTGATGATCAACATGTTTTCTCACTGTCATTTCCTTCGTACTCAACATCATCCACATTTTACATTCTCTAATTAAAGCCAAATGAGCATGATAATCAAACAATAAAGGGAAATGTACCACACACATATTCTTCTTCTAGTACAGTCAAGACATTTGCTAACAAAATTAATGCATACATCTATTCATACTGATCAAAATAACTCTGACTTTATATTTTGAAAGGACGAAAAATACTCAACTCCAAAACATGTAGCTATTTGAGCACACTGACCAACAATAAGACAAAGTCTATCACATGCTCTCTAAAATCTTCGTAGTAAAAATGTGATTCCAAATGCATTGAGTGACTGTATTTTCACACTATTGGAGTAAAATTCCCCTTTAATCGTGTAAAAATAGTCACGCAAGGAATTTCAAGTAAGATTTTTACACCAAAAATTTTGGAGAGTATATCGTTCTCTAGTCCAGATAAGAGGTTTCGAGACATTTCCTGTTAAGATCAATAAACAATAATTCACTGTGATCAAATCGACACTGATTTCACTTTTGGAAGGGTGAAAAATACTTATCTCCAAAACATGTTGCTATTTCAGCTACAAGATCCTCTAGGCCAGACAAAATATCCGATAAACCAAAACCAATGAATACACCTATTTCCTGACCATATAAAATCACTTTGATCGAATCAACATTGATTTCACTTTTGGTAAGATGCAGAATACTCAACTCCAAATCATTAACAAGGGATGCAAGTAGACCTAATGCATGCACCATACCACTTTTACAAGCATTAAAAATAAACCTATCACATGCATCATCGACTATAGCCTAGATAAGACAAAAGCAATGAATACACCAATTTCGTATCCATACGTACACTTTAGCCTATACCAACACCAAATTCACTTTTCGAAGTCTGAAAGATATCATCAACTTCAAAGCATTCAACGTTAGCACCAGCAATGCTAACCAAAGCCAACGCGAGCCACAGCGGTCGCATGGTGGGGGTCGTCCACTGCATCCGCTTAGACTCCCCCTGTACAAGCAAGGCCGATCGCGACGATTCTCGCCTCGGCAGCGCGTCGACGCGATCCCACACATTCGCTCCCTGGCACCTTCATCTCCCGACAATCGCGCGCACCCCCGAACGAACTCGGAACCACACTGACAACCACCGTGACGACGAAAGCTCGAGCACGAAATTGGCATATTTCTCTCCACTGGCCTATCTCATGTACACCCGAGGCGCATAGGGTGGCAGCTTTGGCGCAACTAAAAGCCCGTTTGGTTGTACAGATGTGTATACTCGGTCCACGCGCCACAACCCGATTGTATAAATGCGGCGCGCGGATGCCGATGATGCTAAAACTAACCACTCTCTCTCTTTCTCTCTCTCTCTCTCTCTCTCTCTCTTTCTACTCGGTGTATATACACCAGTCTCGTGCAGGCGTGCAGCGTCTACATTTATAACGTCCTTCTCTTGATATAACCCTAGAGCGCCCAAAGCGTCCCGAAGACCTGCTCGCGAGTCCAAAACCTCCGCGTGCGCGCGCGCGCCTTCACTCAATTTTAGCGCGCTCTCGCTAAGTATTAACAAACCGCGTGGAAAAGATACCAAAAATAATTTCCCTCCGCGAAGAAATAAATCGGGAGTAGCCCGCGCGCGCGCGCGCCGTCGACTCCTCCTGCTCTCACCCTGGTTTCTATATATTGCCCGCTGCCGAGTTGGTTCTTCGCTCGGTCGGGTTGCGTTGCGGGCAGAGTTGGATACCGATAATACGAGAGAAGAGAGAGCAAGAGTCGAGCCGGGGGCCTGGGGGCCGGGAATAAGAAGACGAGAGCGCGACCCGCGAGGCGGATTTATAAAGTGGGAGCGAGGAGGCCGTGGCGCGTTAGTAGCCGCACCCAGCTAGATAGTTAGCACGCGCCACGGCTGAGACAAGCGCCGAGTCGAGTGCTGGTTCGCGAATTCGGACCTGGCTGACTGGTGCCGAGGGAACCTGCTACGAGAACATCAAGAGCGAAAGTGACGAGAAGTATAGTGCGTGGAAGAGGATTCCAATAGATCGAAAAGTGCTGATGCAGACAGTGCGACGGGGTAATCTAACGTTCGTCTAATTCTTACTTGGCTACTGACTTGAGTCATATCTGCACTATATAGCAATAAGATAAAGTCGATGTCAATAAGGAGGAGAAGAAGAAGTAGAAGGATAAGAAGAAGGGTGTGCGTTGATGTGGGGCGTAGATTTGAATGCAAACGCGATGAAGGGAAGCTAAAAGTCAGCCAGTGATCGCATCAGGTGGTTCCGAGGAGACCGAGAGATATGGATCTGTGGTGGAGTTGTGTGCGTGTGTGTGCGCTATAGTGCCTGGTGTAGCCAGCTTCGAATGATGCTGTAGCAGTTGGGAAGAGAATACCGTACGTTTGAACAGTAAACGAAGTTTTTGACGAAGATTTCTGACATTTGGATCGCAATATTGAGTGATAGTGAAGTTAGTTGACAACTCTTTGGAGTGATCAATTTCGGTTTGGAATTCACAAAAGCAGAAGTTAACTTCGTTGGGATACTATGATCTTTGGAACATGGTGCCCATGGTATCCGAACGATTATAACGTTTTTGATCAGTTGAGTGTTCGCATTCAATGAAAGGTTCAGATGTCAATACGATTTCTAAATATCTTATTCGTGTTCTAGTTTTAGCATTTTAATATTTCGTTTTTTCTAACTTCATTTTCTTCGATATGAACACTCATCTTTTTTCAACCAAGTTAGTTCTAACCCCAAAATAATATCTCATTCTTTAGAGATTTAAGTGATAAACCTTTTTGTATACGCCACATTATATAAGTAGCACAACAATTTTGCATCATCTACCGCGATAGGGGATATTAAAAGTGACGCTGACTGCATCTGTGGTGACCAAGATCTATTGTGTATATTACTCAATCTAATTGTGATGCTCAGTGACAGTTACAAGGGAACATATAACATCCAAATAATCAAAGCACACGCAAGTCTTAAAAATACAATATCGGCATGGTGGTTTAAAAGAACTGCACACAGTGTTTTCAACGTAAACAAAAATCAGTGACACGACTTCCACGTAAAATATTCATTTCACCAAAGTGATGGCATGGCCTCCCACCAACAATGAAAAACGCATCCACATTTAAAAAAAACACAACAATGCGCGTCAGTTAATTAAAACCATCAAAACCATTCTAAATAAAGGCTTTTCAAGCGTCGAACATCGAGTCTCGAGAATCGAATTACACGTCCATGCTCTGCATCGTGGAAAAAAAGAAACACACCAGTCACACTTCCAAACGGAAACGAGCAGGAGCAAAGGTGCCACGAGAAATAAAGAGAGCAAGGTGCAAGGGTGTTGCGAATCTGCAGATGTCGATGTTTGACGCTTACACTATATGCATATACACCGCGGGTGCGCGTATAATAAAGCAACAATCTTTCGCAGCAGCTGCTTAAGCTCTGCTCCGAGCAGCAGCAGCAGGCGGATATACGCGCGCCCGCGGTATATACTTCTACCGAGTCTTAGAGGCGAGAAAGAGCAGAGAGCAGAGCGCTCAGGACTTACCTCTGCTGTTTTTAGAACTCCACTCCCAGAACTGCGCGGGCCGAGCCGAGCCAAAACCAAAATACCACCGATATAACATCAGGCGCTAGCCAGCACCTAGCATCCCCCTGCGAGCACACACGCGCGCGCGCGCACACACACACACACGCACGCGGGAGATTCGTGCGTTGGTCCACGTGTGCGTGTGTGTGTGCGCACACGCGTCGCGTGCGTGCGACGAAGAGTCGGTTAGGAAGGGAGGCCCCGAGGAGAGGAAAACGACCGAGGAAAGAGGAGATGGAAGTGGGGACGAGGAAGAGAAAGGAGAGGAAGAAGAAAGTGCCACGGGCGCGGATAATGCACGTATATACGAGCTTTAAAGACGATGAAGCGGTTGAAGGGATTGTAAAAAAATGACGGTGATTAAGCTCTATTTTGGGAGCGAGCCGGTTGGCTGGCGTTTCTACTGCGGCCTTCTCTGAAAGCTTCGCGAATGCTGCCACGCGCGCGCGCGCGCGCACTCGCAAGCGTTGTAAAATTTACAGTCCGCGCTCGTGCTTTTCGCTTCTCGACTGCACTGGGAGGAGGATAATTGCATTATTCTCGAGTTCTAAGAAAGCTTCTCTCTGGCGGGGTTTTGCTTTTTTTTCTGTAGCTTTTCTGGGGGGTTGGAATAATTAACGCTTCGTTTGAGCTTTATTGTCAGTTGAATAATGTTTAGTTTAGGCAGGCTTGGATGGTAAGAGGGATATTATTTAAGTGAGTTCTGAAGCTGTAATGAGGTATTTGGATAATAATAAGAAGTACGTAATAAATCATTTATTGTTGGACGGAAAATGAAGAATTGCCTTTGAAAGTTTAATGGAGCATTGATTTTGTTTCGTCGAATACTATTTGGGAAAATTCTTAGTGATAATAAGGGACTGTCTTCTTTTTATAAAAGAGATAGAATCATTTTCACGATGAGCGTAAGAATCGTTACTACGTTCTGTGATAATTTTTGTAATATGATTTGTAATGTAATTTGATCGCATCCTGGTAGAGAAGCGACTATGTTGAGCTTAGTTGAACCGATTTTTAGATAAAATAACTAGCCATTCATACCGACGTTTGCAAAAATGGATTTTATGTAGTCTAAAAAGCATCTCATAAATGGTTTGATTGCTACTAGTGTTATAGTTGGCAATATAATCACATTTTGTTGTTAGTAACTAACTGTTTATCGATCCATTCTGACTGTTGGGACTTTTCATTATTCACGTATCCAATAACAAAGTGATTAATCGTCATCTTGTAAATCCCATACTAATCACAATCAGAATTTTGCTGTGAGGTACGAATTTGAAATATTCACAAAGTCGACAATGATCGTGTTAACCAAATACTTTAATTGTTACTGCGATCCACTGCGATTCTTCATTCTCCGTTCATCCACTAAAAAGAGTGATTCATCACCATCTTGAAGATCCGTTATAATCATAATCTGATCATAATTTCTCCATGGCTTACTTATTCGAAGCACTCATAAAGTCGACAATCAACATGCTAACCAAGCACTTTAATTGTTACCAATTCACTCCCATTTTCCATCCCACCCACACAATCTACCGCCATCTATCAAAACCCATCATCCCTCGCTCGCCGGATCAAAACTCCCGCAAATCATCGAGCCATGCACACGACCACCGCCAAAAATCTCGGTGGTCCCAAAGACGTTCGGCGAACGGTGACATTCGTCCCCTCGCCGCTCGCACGCGTTCCATCGCAAGGCGCAAAACGACCAAAGAAGAAACAAAAAAAAACCCCAGAAGGGGTTGCCACGCGCGTGCGCGCGCCGCGTCGCCTATTTCTGGGACACGACGAGGAGGCGCGCGATTGGCCGGTCGCCTAGTCGAGCGTCCCGACGCCCATCGCTGGGCGGACACCGATCCCTCGCCGCGGCGGCGTAGCTCGGCTCGGTTTTCATCTCGGCGCTTCTCTCTTGCCTCTCCTACTCTCCTCTCCCCTACTTTGCTCTCGATCTTCTCTTTCTTTTTTTGTTTTTTTTTGCCTTGTTCTTTCCTCGTGAGCTTGTAGGGGAGTGGAGAGATTTTTCGGTTTAAATCGATTACGCGTCTCGCGAGCGCGTGCGCGCGTGTTTTGAAGAGCGTTGGAGCAGCTGCGCTGATGATTTCTCGAGTTGTCGGGTCTCCGTGGAGAGAGGAGGGAATCTGACTGGGGATGAGTGCCAGAGATGTTGAGAGGATGTCTGGGTATACGGGGAAGCGTGTGAGGGTGAGCGAGGTATTTCGTTGTTTTTGGGGTGAGCTGGAAAATGGATTTGAGCGATTTTGAAAACGCGAATGTATTGGGAGAGATGTGAGATTCTTTTGGTTGCGAAGAGCATGAGGGTTTCGGTAGCATGGGTGGAAAATAATTTGACGTCTAGCTTGGGAAAAGTCTTTTATCAAAAGTGGACTGAAAATTAGTTAATGGCTATGATAAATGGACAGCTATTTGGTTGCGATAAAACACTTTCTTAATAAACAAATGCGATAGCTAATAACCTTAATAATTTTAACTACATTTATGTTTTATTTTTACATTATAACTTGAAGAATTCCATTGAGAAAGCTAATTTACAAAATTACACATACGATATCTTGGTATTATGGTGTCCTTATAGTACTAACCGCGGAAATATTGAAATTCGATGATTTCATTATCTTTTATCTCTCTTGCTCATGCATGTGAATATTTTCTATTTACTTCCTGAAGACAACATAACTTCTGTTTAAAGTTTTACGATATTTCTATAAACTCGAAAATGTTTAGTAAATCGGTTTGATCTCAACTGAATCATTTTTCGATCATTTTGGTTTTAGACTAGCAGTTTAACAATCTGAAAATGGAATCCATTTTAGGGTCAATAGCCGAATAAAGTATTTGTTCTAAAAATTCTGAAGTAAGGTTTAACCTTTGGAAATTGCAATAGGACAGCTGCTAAGAGAATGCATTGAAGATGTGTTTTTGTATACTTTTTGAGAGTTCTTGTCAGGTGCAGTAGCACGTTTGTTGCTTTATATCGGAGTTCATCTGGAGGGTTAAAAATTAGGTTGAAGGTAAGTATCTCAGATTTGATTTATTATTTCCATCCTGAAATATAAAGATACATAAAGTCATTTCTTAAGTTTATCTTTCTTCTATGAATTAAAAAAATTAGTCTGTGGTGAAATATTTAATCATCTCACTAAATGATTCTGGGATAATGGGACAAGATTTAAAAAGTAACCCAGAAAGCTTCTTTACGATTATCAAGACTTCATTGATGGGAGTCCTCCTAATGATAATGGATATTTAATAAATAGGATAAAACAATAATGGGCATACGATCGTATTATTTTATTAAAATTTATATAATAAAAATATCAATTTGATCATTATTTTTCTGTCTCATAAACAGCCAAACTTGTTGGAGACTTGAATCATTTGCTCACTTATGTAATTTTATATGCTGATACTCTCAAGAACTTTTTTTTTAATTTTTCAAACATTTAAATAATAAATTACAAGTTATATGCGTTGTTGGATTTGTTTTATTATTTAAAACTGGATTAAATAACATTTGAACAACAGCAAACGGCTAATTACTTAACCATTTAATTAAACCTGGATATAAAACGCATTGAGATATGCATCTGGAAATTATCACAATAATGTAAAATTGTTTTCTTTATCACATATTTGGAATAAAAAATACTTTTAATTATTGTCTTTTTAAAATAAATTATAACTATAAAAAAAAAAACGTAAAGTCACTTTAAAGAATTTATGTTTTACCGGTATGATTGTTATCTCGCATTATCCCGTGACTTTTACACGAAAAAATAAACTTATAACTACATGATTCGGTCTAATTCATCGCATCAGGCCTTAAATGTCAAAGAAAATAAATCCTCTCAATCCTTCAATTTCTTCCGCGCAAATAACGCTTCTTTCCAAATTAAATCTTCCCATTCAGCGTATCAAAACCCAGCCAATACCTACTAACACACACCCAACGCCCGAATTTCCATAATTACAACTGATCGCCGCGCGCACGCCCAACTTTCACAATCCAGCGCTATCGATATACACATTGCACACTCCTCCCAATCAACGAGAAAGAAAGAACGAAAAAAAGGTCCACCGCCGAAAGCAAACCGGGCCTGGCTGCTGCGATTTCGAAGGATGATCTCGCCTCTCTATCTCTCTCTCTCTATCGAGATATATACACAGACAGAGCGAGCGAGAAAGAGAGAGGGGCGCTCGTAATTGGCGTCGCCTTGGACGCGCGAAGGCCGCTGTGATTTTCAAGGCGGATGCCAATTCCATGTGCAGGTTACGAAATGTGCAGCTTTATACGGCAGACGCGCGAGCGCGATGGAAAAAGGTGCACCGTCGCAACGCAGAGGCGCCGAGGATTCGTAAGAGACGCGCAACGCCGGGGTTATACGGTGACACGAGCGAGTATAAATGCAGATTTCAAATTTTGCGAGGTTGATACCAGAGGCTACAAGTGCGGATTGAATGTATAGAGGATTTGGTATAGGTTTCAGCTTCACTGAAAGAATGGTTCAGTTAGACTTGCCGTAGTCGCATTGCTAAGTTTGCAGAGGCCATAGTCTGTCATTCATACTGAGGAGTTTGGTAAATACTGCGGAACAGTTCGGCTGTTTTGCCGGATGTGTTTTAAAAGTGACGTGTGGTGTTGGGCTTTATTGTAGCCTTATTATCACGTTTGTGATAAGGTAAAACAGAAGTAAGTTTAAAGTAGAACATCGAAAATGTAACTTAGACTAACTAATCATGTGTAAAAAGATTAGAGTAAGAAAAAAATAAGAAATTCATTAAAATATTCATTACTTGTGAAAAAGTGAGGTTAGGAGACTCAACTGCTATGAGGTCGGTCGGGTTTTCAGGGCATGGACAGGTGAAGTTTGGAAGAATTTGGCATAAGAAACTAAGTCAATTTTTTAAGAATTTATTTTAGCGTTCTTAATCGAGTTTTCTAGTGTATTCAAAAATATTAAAAACATATATTATTCGATAATAAATATTCTTCAAAAGGGTTTTAAGACATGTGCAACGCAATTATCTTTGGTTTGCGTGCAAAAGTATGTAAAGATTTATTCAGAGGTGTGTATGTTAAAATTGCAGCATGAGGCCGGTTTTGAAGTTGGGGTGGCATTATAGATTATATAGGCCTGAATTTCAACTTTTGGCGTTTCATTATTCAATTTGTATATTTATAACGTGTGTGGTACCATATTTATACTGAAGATATTTAAATTTTGTAGAGGTTAGCAATTGTACCTGCTCACATCATCATTTCAAACAAATGATTTTCTGAGCCGTATCAAAATATAAAACGTTTATTCAAATTTAATAAATTTTTCTTTTTTAGTTTTTATGATTTTGATTCTATTGAAAGATTTCTTTTGATAGAAAATTTATTGATAATATTTAATTTTATAAAAGATGGAAAGATTTAAGATAATCAATTTTTGTTTAATTTCAAGTTTTCATCCAAATGATCTTAAAACTGATATTTTAAATACTGATTAAATGTCTATTTTTGTACAAATAAAAATAACTTTCCAAGATATTATTTAAAACAATCTTATCTTAAAAATTTTAAAGATCAACAATTTACTGTAATTTTTTTTATAGTAGATCTCTAGTGTAAATAAGTAGAGATTTATTATAATAGTAGTAATAGTCTTTATTATTCAGTAACTTTTTACACGAAATATTATAAGGTACAATACAACATTATACAAAACTAACAAAGTTTCGTAAAATGATCAGATTTAATTTCCTAGAAAACTGTTCTTCTTGATAAGAAAAAAAGATTTTTCATGGTTTTTACTCTCCGTGAAAAGTATAATCGTTATCTTAAACTCTAGTTTTCATTTTTCACCAAAAACTAAACTTGCTTCGATTACCCTACTAATATTTTAGTTAATATATTTAGAATGAATCTCGCCTCCTGCCTTTTTATAACATCATGTTTCTACTTCATTATTTTAGCAGCAGAATTACTATAATATTATGTTACATTATGAATTTCCATAAGTTTTGAAAGTCTTATCCTCAATAAATACACTATCGTAGATTTTGCGTTCAAATAAATAAGACAAAATAAAGATTGATATTGATAAAAATTAACTAACTAGCTGTATATAGCGAAAGGATTGTTTCTTTCTCGTATCTGGTTGGATTTTGTAAGTTTTTTGACACATTATTTTTTCGTGCAGTCCAATAATGACGTCACTGCCGTAACACTTTTTGGCGGAATGACGTCACTAGCGACGAGACTTTTAATCCACTTCGTATCTTTCTTAAAATTTAAGATTATCGAACGAGCAGCTGAAACTGATAAAAAATGTAAGCGTGAATATAGAATTGCATACTAAAATTTAAATTGTGACTTTTTCTGGCCGATAGATATATAATATATATATCCATGATTAAAAGTTAGACATGTTATTTATAAACAATATAGATAGAGTCTGTGACTTACATGTCAATGAAAGGCATTCTGGATCTGATAAACCAAAGTGCGCAGATAGACTATATGTATTAGATAGAGGTTTGCATTTCTATATTTTATTCAGGATTTTACTGACGTGGAAGATTGAAATATATATATTTATTAGAACGACGGAATTGAATTTGATTGTCAATTTGCATCAGTGCAAAATTAATAAAAGAAGTTTGATCTAAAATATTCAAAAATATCAAAATACTTTTGCGAACAATATAATATTGTTATTATTATTGTTATATATTGTTATATATTTTTTGTAATATTCGTTTTGAAAAAAACCTAAAACATCAAAACTGCTTTGAAATAATTAAAAACAGACGTACGTACATTATAGAACAATATGATTAAAATCTATGTACATTGTTGGCATGAGATATGATGATCCATTATTTCATTAGATTTAATAAGTAGAAATTTCAGATCAAATAATTCATGTTCTAATTCAATAATTTATCAAATGCATGATTAGTCTTACATAAGTAACACAATCAAATATAAACTTCACCATTAGTATCAACTAATCACGATAAATTCATTTTAACATGTGATTTCAAGGAGCAACATTTGATATAAGTTATTAGATTCTCCTTTCAAATTCATTTTGATAAGGTGTAAAATTAGACAACTTCTTAATTCCCTGTATTACTAAATAAAACATTCATTGAAATAACTCGTGCACCTCCCAAAAGAAATCTTTAATCTGACCTAATTTGTTTCAATTCCTACAAAAATTTGGTTAACATGTACGTACTGCAAGTAGGATTATACATTATTCTTTAACGTAATATTAGAAATTCAGAAATCAGAAATATTAGAATAATATAAGACTAATAGTAATAATAATAATAATTAGTAAAAACTATTTTATTATACTAATTAATAAGTAATTACTAGTATCTAAATTAAATATTAAAAAAAGAATAATAATATATATAAGAATAATAGTAATAATGAATAGTAAGTTATAATAATTAGTAATAATAATTAATTGTTTAATAATTCACTTTAAAATTATAAAGTTTGTATAATGAATAATTATTTTTGATAAAAAAGGTACATATTTAACATAATAAAATAATAAATTATACTTACAAAATACCTCCTAACCTTAAATAAACTGAATTTAATCAGTGTTTTACAGTAACAACAGCCAATCCATTACTTATCAGTACAATTTTCCAGTCGCACATTATCACGACACTCTCCAAAAATACGCGCACATCCAAACAAAAAATAAAAAATAAATTATTTACTTCCTCTTACTCCCTCCATCTCTCTTAATTCAATCCCACATCTGTCAAAAAATCCACGACAACTCTAACGACACACACACACACGTGCACACATACACAAACGTTATCTCAACCTCGCGAAATGCATAAACGCGTTATTATACCTATAGGGATCCGCGGCAGTAGCGGCAGGCCAAGCAAAGTGGAAGATGAAGAATGACACCGCGAGCGACGTGATTGCATTTCGCTCTCGCGCGCGGGAAATTCGAACGATCCAATTATACGTATTATAACGAACGGCTGCTGCTACCGCGACTAATTCGCTTATACACGCGGGCTCCGAAATAGCGCGAGCGATCGCGGAATTATTTAGAATGCTCGCGCAGGTAGAGAGAGAGAGATGGAGGCAAAGGTGAACGATCCCGTTGACTTGCGTATAATGGGGCGAGAGTTTGAGTTACTCGCGGATATTCGCGATTTTGATAGGCAGCGCGTGTGTGTGTGTGTGTGTGTGTGTGTGGATGGGAGGAAAGGAGGGGTAGGTTGTCGAACCGGAGGGTATGATGTGTGCGCGCGTGTGTGTGTGTGGATTAGAGAATACCAGTGATGGCTGTGACAAAGGTTAGTTGTATGAATGTATGAGTAAAAAAAAAAGACGTGAGAAGGGGTGTTTTGTGTTTGTAGGTATTGTATTTTATAGGAGATTGAATGGGCATTTTTTCAATTCATCGAGGTATTTGTGTGAGCTTGAATTATTTTTGAATCGAACCAACTTTCAGTTAGAAATTGAATTGCTTATGTAAAAATACGATTTTTAGATAAATTTATACTAAATTTTATAACAATTAAAGACTTTTTGTATCTTTTCAGGTGCATTATGTTTCTATCACTCAATTTAGAACTTATATGACTATCATTTTTCGTTGAAATTTTTTCATATTTTGATAAAATATATATTCAAATTTATTTAAAAATCAAGTAATATAATTTCACATTAAAATACATTACTAATTCAATCTTTAATTAAAATGGAGTTAGGTAATTTTGATAATTGATTAGGTTTGAACAAATTATATGTTTAATTCCCCTAATTCGTGTAAAGTAATTCGATTTTATTGGTTTTACATATTATAATCTTTCTAGCATGCATAAGAAAGAAACTGAACTTATTGACACTTATAATTGTCACTTGAATATTCGAGGATGGAATTTAAATTAACTAATGGATCAAAATTTGCAAAAAATTTAAATTTGTAAAGATATTGTTATAATTATTATTATATATCATTCGACAGGTTTATATATAAGTTGAAATTGAATAGAAGAACGGTATAATCGAATCTATCCCGGATTCATTAATTTTCTTACTGATCGAGGTCAATTTCAATATTCCGTCATAAGTTAATTGTGAGCGACAGTCAATACAAAACGCGTTCTAGGAAATAACGAGAAATTGAAAATACAAGAAAGCTTCACGTTATACTTGCGCCAAAGTCTTTTAACTTCCAAGTATTCTAATTTACTTAAGAAACTACATTTTCTTAATTACCAACTTTGCTTATCCAATAAACGATTAACTATTTAGTAGATTACATATGTGCATTCTATGTCGTGTAATGAACATTTGTGTTTTTATTGATTTTTAAGATTCTATTGATAATAACACAGGCACACAAAAAAATAAAAGTCTTGTCCAGCCGACTAGACAGTGCTATCCTTATGTTTTTGGGGTCGCTGAAAAAGCTTCAAAATCGTTAGAATTGCAGGTTTTCTCCGTTTTTTAAAGAAGGGCAACTTAAGCGGTTGCACACCTCGTATTCGAGGTTAGGAAAGCACAGTGGGAATAAACGGACTTCGAACTCGGACACAGTGATCCCAAAAGCGTAAGAATACTGTTTTTTGCAAAAAGTTTGTGTCGCGAGGTTAAAAATATAACCCCTGTCCCACCGAAAATCGCCATTTTAACGGTTTTATAACATTTTTTTGAGGTTAGGGAAGCACGGTGACCTTGTAGGCAAAAACGAACTTCGAATTCGGAATCAGCGACCCTAGAAACTTAAGAATACTGTTTCTTGCAAAAAGTTTGTGTCGTCAGGGTTAATAATGCAACCCCTGTCCCACCCAAAGGCGTCATTTTAACGGTTTTATATCATTTTTTTGAGGTTAGGGAAGCACGGTGATGTTGTGAGCAAAAACGGACTGCGAATTCAAAATCTTTGACCCCAGAAACGTAAGAATACTGTTTTATGCAAAAAGTTTGTGTCGTCATGGTTAAAAATGTATCACTTGTTCTGCCAAAGGTGCCATTTTGACGGTTAAATAACAGTTTCTTGAGGTTAGGTTAGCATGGTGACCTGACGCGCAAAAATGCGGGAGAGCAAGTTAAAAAGAAACATTTTGCCTCACAAACAACGCTGCCCAAGCCATTATATTTATCAGTACTATTCGTTTCTCAGCGGTTTACATAATAAAACTCCCCCTAACCCACCCAACTTCATCGCAACGATTCTCAAAACTAAACCATCACTTCCAGTCCACTCCAAACCACCCAAATCAATAAGCCTATACACACGCAATCATTTCCCAATTATACCCGCGTAATCGCGCAAATTCTCTCTTACTCTCTCTCTCTCTCTCTTTCTCTCTCTCTCTCTCTCTCTCTCTCAAAAGCACAACCGAAGATCTCGTAACCGCGCGCGCGCGCTCGTCCAGAGAGATACATCCGCAGACACATCCCTTGATCCATCGTATAACATCGCGCGAGCGGCGCACGTGAGCCCGTTTTCTTTCCGCTTCCTCGCGCAGTGTACCAGAGGAAGCTGGAAGCCGGAGGAGAAGAGAGAGAGAGAGAGAGAGAGCGTATGCGCGTGCACCCGTCGCGGATCGGCACGTGCCGCGCTCGATAAATCTGTCGCCGGCAGCTGACGCGAGCCGCGTCTCCCCCCGGATAGGAGCTAAGCAGTCGGCAAGGGATTTTCTCTCTCTCTCTCTCTCTCTCTGAGGGAGAGAGGTTGAGGTCTGCGCGAGTTTCTTGGTGTCGCGCGCTCGTGTTTCCGATTTTTTTCTGTCGGGGGTTTCTTCTTATTAGTCGTTTTGGGTGGAGAGCGAAGAGAGAAAGAAGAGAGAGAGGATGGTATGGAGAAAGGAAGGAGTGGAGAATGAGACGGGTTAAGCCTTGCGGAAAAGTTTGAGGGATATAGGGTGTGAGGGAATTTCGAGGAAAGTCGAGTGAAGCTATATAGTGTAGCGAGAAATTCGTGACGATTGTTTGGGTTCTCGGTGAAATGAAATTCAGTGGTAATCGTAATTCTGATCGGAATTTTAAGGGGTCATTCTTGCATAGAGCTCTGAAAAATCGTTATTTTTTTGGAGATTGGTTGTTTTTTGGGAATGAAAATTATTAACGGGGTGTCAAAGTCAATTTTTAAATTCCCTACCTTACTGACCCGGGAATTCTAAAACATTGGCTATAATTGAAATAATAAACTGAATTATGAAAAACTAAGAGGTCAGTGCCCTTCGTTTTGTAATTATCTACCACTGTGCAAACTTTTAAGTAAACATTTTGCGGCTTAAATCAATGACATTGGAACGAAATTTCATGATAAAACACAGATCTACAAAAGGTGATCCGAAATTTCGTTCCAATGCCATTTATATATGCAATGATATTATTACCTGTAACTTAGCAGAGTGGCACAATGTTACAAAAGGAAGGGCCATGATGTCTTAGATCTTCATAGTTCGGTTTATTTATTAATTGCAATCAATTGTTCATACCTCGGTCAAAGATTTGAGGTTAGGAATTCCGGCGGAAAATTTGAATGGTTTGACAACCCTCTTAAGATATTTTGGTCATTTTTCAAAAGACAAAATTATTTTAGTCCCGAAGATAACCAAACTCATATGTGATTAAAAGTCTTTTTGAGTGTGTTCTTTTAAATGTATATTTCTTTCGGAATTATGGACACCAGTAGTAACATCTCTTTCTCCAAGACAAACATTTCAGGGCTGTACATGTTGAAAAATTACAGCTATTAAAAATGTTTAAAAGATGCATACTCTTAAAAGATGTATATTAACTCTTTAATTTCGTATGGGTCACTGGTGTCCCATGACTTTTGAACTCTTGTTAAGAATCGCTAATAGAAAAAAATCGTTTCCAAATACTGTAGCAAGCCAGTTTAACTACAATGGAAGCAATTAGTCTTCAAAAAAAAGTATGTTTAAACTTTAGAAAATTGGATGCATATATTCCGACCCAATACAGGGATGCAGATTATACTGTGAAATAAACTTGTTAGTTATTGAATTATAATTAGTTTTGAAACTTTATGATTTAAAATGATTTATAAGCTTCAGCTCTGAAAATGATACCTCGAAAATCTATGATTGGATCTGCATACTAGAGATACAAACCTTTAATTGCGTCAGAGATGTGAAAAACGAAAAACAAAAAACAAGATTACTAAAAATAACAATTATTTAGAAATTTACGTGTACAATGATCCATTGATGATGTAAACTCTAAAGCTTACATAACAAAAACTTCTGAATTTTTAATAATTTTGAAGATTATATTTACACTTGATTTTGTCATAACTATATATATTTATCTTTCGCCATGCATAGCTAAAGTTTTAGTCATACAGAAAGAAAGCTTATTTTATCATCCACTGCTCATTCTCGAACGATGGACTTGTCTCCTCTACAATTTCCATGAGTCATCTTGATGACTTATAAGATCAAAAGAAAGGGGTTTAGCAAAAAATGCACCTTGATTTGTGACTAAACTGTATCTGACAAAATGCTGAAAAAAATCTGCAAAGCGTTAAACCACGGTTTTATGAAACGATTTGTTAAATGTTATCATTGATGATGGATAATAAATGAGCGCTTATTGCTGTGATTTCAAAGCAACATTTGCTGCGACATTTTTACTAAAAAATCAGCTACAGTGTTCGAGATTAAAACGATCGTTTCAACGTAAGAGCATTGAAATATATTTCAATAAAAATGCATGTTCTTTCAAAAGTAACATTCAGTAATGTATTTTCCATTTAAGACTTGTTTTTACACAAAAATATTAAATGAGCGATTTTCACATGTCCGCAATCACAATATTCCCTCTATACACGTATACGCATGGAGAAACAACCTATACACAATCCCATCAGGCCAATCCACCCAAGAACCATGTTCTCCTCGTCTCTCCAATATACGCGCACCGCAGCAAATTGAAAAACCCATCGCGCCTTAAAAATCTTCCACTACCTCCTCCATCCTCCACCCCTCTACCCATCTCAAAAACAAACCTCCCATCCTCATAAACTCTCCAGCATCCCATCCACGCAACAGGAAAGCCATTAAAAAATCATCGTTACGCACGTCGCCCCCTCCCCTTTATTTTCCCCGTATCATTAAAAGGAATCAGCCGTCCGACGCACACAACATCTTCCGCAGTTCCTATACCCATAACACGCATCCGTAAAATCCCCCGAGCTCTTCCCGTCCCGTCGCCTGCAGCCGGAAAAGCGCAGAAAAGCTGCACTCGAAGAAACGAAAGCAGCCGAGACGCGCGCGCGCTTGGCCCTCGTAAAAAACAATCTAAAAATAACCCCCCCGGCGGCAGCAGCAGCAGACGTGAGTCAAGTATAAGAAGTAAATCTCTCTCTCTCTCTCTCGTCCCCCCCCCCTTTTTGTATATAGTTGTACGGTCGTCGCGTGTGCATCGGTTGTGGCACGTGCCGCGTCGTATATAGTTGGCAAGTGTAGAGTGAGAGAGAGAGAGAGGGTATTATTCATTGGGGCCAGGAGGAGATGGGAGGAACGTCGGGTTGACGAAAACGCATTCCGTGGAGGAGGCCTGGGGTGGAGCACGTACGCGGCGATGAAGTTTAGGAGGTCGACGAGCGAATGCTACGGTTGATCTTGAAGACGATGCTGCGATCGAAGATCGATTATCGAAGAGAAGTTCGATCTGAATTGCAAGGGTGTAACGTCACGGACCCTAATGTGGATCAGCGCCTCTATTGTGAATCATTTGCATTGAAATCATCATTATGAAAGTCTTTTCTGGTTTTAATAGATAAGAAATTAAGAATAAGTACTTTCAAAATAAAATAAGAAATAATGCAAAATTTTCGTAATAATGAAATATTTAACTGATTCACAATAGGGTCCGTGACGGTAGTGTCGTCTGAAGAAATTAAAGTGTCCATCGTATGCATCTTTAGCATTCAATCATATAGTTCAAAGTCGCATCAATACTTTTGAATTGCTTAAAGCTGAATATTGATTCACTTTTATAATAAAACTGTGCAGGAATTAAGGTATTGCGTTCAAAATATGTATGCTTCCACGGAAGTAACATTTTAACAGAAGACAACATATATCGAAATTCAACATGAACCTAAACTTTAAAGTAAATTCAATCATTTCTGCAGTCAGTGGACTTTTAATTTAAGTTTAGGTTCATGTTGAATTTCGATATATGTTGTCTTCTATTAAAATGTTACTTCCGTGGAATCGTGGAGCTTTAAATTACAATTCATTATCTTTGTTTCTAGTATTTATTCACCAATAATAGCTTGAATTGATGATGTGCCGCAGATGTGACAAGACATGGAGTTGTTATATCGGGTGGTTTTCTTTGATTTACTTACACTAATTAGAAGACTCGTTGAACTTTTTGAAAGAAATCAAATTTTACGAATCCACTTACGATATTTTACAATTTATTGCTTTGACAGTACATAAAACACCAGGACATGAAAATGAGCCAAAAAGTGTATGACGAGTGCTATTATTAAAAATCTATAATACAAATGTGTTACATCAATTGATTAACAAACGAAATGTTACCAAGTAAAATAAAGAAATTTTTAAATATGCTTTGAAAATTATGTACTGGCATCGGAAACTGGTAGGTGTTACTACTAGAAAGAAAATGTGTAGATAGAAGATGAGGGATCGTGCAGTTTTTTGGATCGTTGAAGATGAAGCAAAAAGACGTTGGAATAAATAATACGTTTTTCCGGTGGGGTGGCTAAGTTTCGATGGGACGTTGGAGATTCTGCGAATGGGATTTTCGTGTAATCTGATTTTTATTTATCGTCTAATGCTGATGAAACGTTGCATTATGTATTTTGAAGTTTTTCTTCAAGTTTTTGCAATATGAATGTCATCAAATTTGACGTTGATTGAGTCAGCTTGGGAAGATCAAGATATGAGATGTTTCGTTAACTGAAACGGTATTATGTTGCTTTTAAGTGGATAAATGTTACATGAAAAAGACATTTGTCATTCTCTGAATTGTTGTTTGCTAACTGCTTAAACGTTTTTACACGTTCACTGCTAAAAATATTTTATATATGCATCTTAATAGGTAACAGGTGCAATTTTAAGTTTTCAATAGCAAGTTATTTGAATTCTAGATCATGAATTAAATCTGAATTGTACTAAAAGTATAATGCAGTAGATTTTACATATTGCATTATCGAAAAAAATATTTCTTATTAAAGAAACTTCATGGGGTAAACCTGGTTTGCATATTTGAAAGTATACTACAATCTTCAACTGATTAAAAGATAATTTTAATAAAAAAATTAATATAAAATCAGAATCTCAGATGCTGACATAATTAGGACATCTGTACAGTTCCCAGTATTTTTAAAAACTTGCTAATTAATCAAACTTTGCTAATCATTCAAAGTCAATATCTTGCTAATTACTCAAACTTAAATGATGTTTTGATCACAATCTTGCATATTTGACAATGATGTAGATAGTAGAATGATAACAAAAAATTTTAAACTTATTAAGTGTATAAAGTTACATTTCAAATTCATATTCGAGGCTTAAACTGAAACTCAGATTCATATTGGTCAGACTAAAACTTACACTTTAACTTATTAGATGATATGTATGACGAAATTTAATGATGCTTTGAATACAATCTTGCATAATTGACAGTGCTGCAGGTAAGAGAATGATAAAAAGGATCTTTACACTTATTAAATGCAACTTACTCGAACTAAAACCAAACTAGCTAAAAATTCCAATTATAGACGATCTGCCTAATTGATTAATCGATACTGATCAAACTACCAAACACACAAGATACCCCACCGAATTTAAGCCCAAACTTCGATACAAGCCCTAGCTACAAATTCAAATAAATCCATAACGCTGTCCTCTCACATCCTCAAATTCCCCATCGGACTCTCACTCGCTAACATCTTTCTCTCAAACACATTTCTCTCTCCGCCCACCTCCCCAACGCAATCTCAGCGTTATAAACCCCGAGCGAGTCAAGTCGCTCCGCGGCGCGAGATATTCGAAAAAGCTTCTTGCCGCGCATAAATATTCCAACGGCTCTGCAGCGATTCTCCCTCGACGGCGCGGTGCAGCTGCCAATCGTCGAAGGCTGTTATACGGTTCGCGCTATGTGCATATATATATATATATATATATATATGTATATATGTACGCGAAAGCTCGAGAAACTTTAGCTCGGGATTTACGCGTGTTTATACGTTGAAGCTCGCGCGGGCTTCTGGTGGAGAGGAATTTTCGCGCGGAGATGCCGAGGAGAAGAAGTTGGCGGTTGGCGAACGGGTTGCGTTTGGAGTTATTTGGTAGAGGATGACTTGCAGAACGCGATGGGTTGATGTTGTAGATGTATTTTTTTTTGTAGGGGTGATGTTTGTTGTTTAGCTTTGTAATGTGTATAATTACTACGCAAAGAGAATTTTCTAATAGAATTTATAGCAAAATTCTCGGTGAAATTTTATACCGTAATTGATGATGTATATAGCTGGGACACTACGACTTTTCTGCACTATTTACTGATATTTAGATATAAACTTTATCGCACTGAATGGTAAAATAAGTGTAATATAATATAAATAATATACGATTTGCCTGATTTGAAAAGAATCCCTATTAATGTAACTAAATTTTAGTGACATTCAGCTCAAATTCCCTAGATCCCAACGAAGAAAAAGTAATTGATTGTACACATACATTAGGTTAACAATTGGCGGAAAATCCAGAGTTTGAAGAAATATTTTACACAGATTTTACCACCCATTGCATTGTATAACTTTATATATTTCACTATTCTGTTGGTTTTCTTCAAGGTTCATATAGGGAATTTTAACTTTACGGCAGTTATGTAGCCAGTATGGTCAAATTTATCGCAAATGTCAGTAAAAAAATGCCGGAAAATTAGAATGTCTCACGTTTATCGTAATTCACAATAATTTTTACCGGGAATTTTGTCATTAATTTTATTAAAAATTTCTCTGTGTGTATCGAATCCGATCCGGATATGAAATAAATCAATTTTGAAATTTCGTCAAACGTTCATAATAATTTTATCAATCTTGACATATCAATGTAATTGTGTAGTATATTATTAATGGTATAATGGTTACATAAATCAAATTATTATGCGATGTGAATTTAGTTCTTATAATAATTCTACTCGGTAAATTAATTACGAGGTATTTGATCGAAAATGAAATAATGTAATTGGCTATCGTCTTCTTTTTTAAAATAGTCACAGTAGCGAATTATTGGATATAGCGTTTTCACATTGACGTCAGATTGTAAGGCGTTTTTTCGCGTTTAATCCATTCTGACGTCTAGTTTTAATGATTTTCAACTGCCCTTGCGATCTTAAACTCTTTAACTGGCAAGTAAGACATAACTTATCTGTAATAATTCAACAGAGCGTAGGTTTTCGCCGGAATCTCAATTTAAATTAAATATAAGTACTCGCTTTCTTGAATACCCACAAAATTTAGTTTCCACTTATCAACTCTTTATGTCCCAGCACGTTTCCAAAAATCATATTCTTTTCGGATTCGCTGAATCTAAATCATCAATGAGAAAGACGATCTTTGAACAATCACTATATTACCCGCTCCGAAATCGCAGAATGAAAAGAAAAAACCAGTGCAAAATCGGGACCACAAAGGGTCGAGCAAAGTCATACACAAAACCATATTTCACCAAGAATCCCTCGAAATCTGGCACTCCTGTACATTCCATGCCTCTCATCCGTTATCGCGGCTCGCACACTCCTTCCTTCACCAGCGTCCATTCGCCTCATTTAAAGCTCCCCTCTCTCTCTCTCTCTCTTCCTCCCAAAAACGAAAGCTCTAACTCAAGCAGCAGTAGCACAACGACGAGACGCGCGCGGCCGCAAAGAGCAAAAAGGCAGGAAAAATTGGCAAACGCGCGCATAGGGTCTCGGGAGTCGCGCGTGCCTTTGTGCCCCCCCCCCCCCCCCCCTGCGCTAAAATTAGCCTACAGCTCTCGGTTTCACTTTCGGCTTCGGCTTCAGTTTCGGCGCTGCGGAGCCTCGCACAGTCGAACCCAGAGACGAAGAAGAAGAAGGAGAGAGAGCCAGCCGTACCAGCAAAACCAGAGCATGTGCTCCGCGAGAGAGAGAGAGAGAGAGAGAGGTAGGTAGGAAGGTGACGTGTGTATACACGTACACGTACACGTACGCGTATGCGTACGCAGTTACAGCAGCGGCAGGGGCGACCAACTTGTCCTCCTTTCACCCTGCATGCGCGCCCTACACTGAGAGAATACATCGGTCAGACTTGCTGAACTGTTCGGTAGTTTTGACCGAAGTGAGTTCGGTAGTATGTCTACGGCAAGAATAGCGGAACAAGTTCGCCAGCTGAGTCTCCTAACCTCACTTTTTCACAAATAATGAATATTTTAATGAATTTCTTTTTTTTTTTGTTACTGTAACCTTTTTATATATGATTAGTTAGTCTAAGTTACATTTTCGATGTTCTACTTTAACCTTACTTCTGTTTTACCTTATTACAAACGTGATAATGAGGCTAGAATAAAGCGCAACACCACACATCACTTTTAATACACATCCGCCAAAGCAGCAGAACTGTTCCGCAGTTTTTACCTAACTCCTCAGTAAGAATGACAGACTATGGCGTCCGCAAACTTAGCAATGCGACTTCGGCAAGCCTAACTGAACCATTCTCTCAGTGTAAGAGAATGATATTAGGTATATAGCGAGGGGGGTCCATCAATTAGCGGATGCTGCAGCGGTTGGTTAGCGTGCATTGCGCTCTGCTAGGTTTTTTTTGTAATGACGGTAATGCGTGTGATTTGTTGAGTGATTGGTGGGTACGGTTGTTGGTGAGAACTGTCGAGGATGAAATTGGCTTTGTTGCTGTGGTTCGGTATTGTAAAGACTATCGCTGCATAGAGAATTTTTTGATGGAAACATAACTGATGTAGCAGAATGCTTTATCACAAAGTTAGTTCAGATGTCGCTTGTTGAAGATTAGCAGTTAGTTTGGAATAATCCATCAGTCAAATAAAAGGAGAAGAAAGAAACCATTTTTTCTAATTTGTTTGAATTATTTTTTATTGCAATCGGTACTTAAAATATTGAATTAGCTTTTAAATGTTATCCATTTATAAAAATTGTTAATAATCGTATTTTAGGAGATTCTCACTGTGATAAAATTTTCTTCAATATTCAATTGTGCGGTGTTATGAATGAAATTTCAGTTTATGTAAGTGGTATAATCAATAACGTCCGTTTGTATTATATTAATGCATTTCTCGTTCAGATGTAGCTAAAGATTCAGGTAAGAATACTTGCTAAACGCTTATAATGCATTGCTAAATGCATAAACTGCTCACTTATCGGTGAAGGAAAGAAGATAGCGAAACTAAATTCACGTAGATAACAGTTACACGTTGTATATAACTTTCCTTTGCGTGCGTCGCTCGTAGATATTATGCAGACTCTAGAGTATGTAAATGATAATGCTCGATGCGAAATAAGAAGGTATTACAACATTACATAAAAACATTATTTAAATATGTACTATTTATTTTTTGACATAGCATAAATCGGCGATGTAGCTCGTGTATTTAGAGTTGTGAATGAACACATGATTTTTCAGTAATTAATTGGCCATTTAGTTACTAACTGCTTGAATTACCAATTGCAGCATAAATAAATATTATTGTGACGTGCTTGGGAAAAGATTCAGTTGTACATATCTATACAACTGGAAATTCAGCAAGAAATTTGTCAGTTAATTATCATTGAAAGTTAATTCCTGCTTCTTTGAACCAAGCTTGAGATTTTTCCTACTCCCGCTGAGAATCATAAGCTAGGGTAGTGACCTACGAAAATGTGTTGACCTCCTGCAACGTGGATCATGTGAAGATACCATTAATCACGTACTCGGACTTTCTCTGGTGACTCAGGTTTCAAGATTGAAGACTGCAGCTTCGAAGTTTAAATGACCCTTTCGCGTTAAACTGCTTTGATGTTCAAAGAAATGCATGCGAGGATCTTTCTTTCAAAGAGAAATTATGTACTCTGCTAAATGGCAATGGAAAGTTACCCCGATAGAAATAAAACGGTTACTTTAGCAGTTTCTGAGTTTTTTTTATTTAAAATGTTACTTTGTTAGCCAATAAAGATATTTTGCAAATATAAGACTTATTGATAATAATTAAAACATTATTAATATATATTGCTCGAATGCATTTGTTCAAAATAACGAATTATTTATTTTAAAATTATTCATCCTCTAACACACAAGTTTCAGCATTGCTGCAACTAACGCCAGTATCCTATTATTTTATAAAAAAATGTCTAATACTGAACATTTATCATAATTCTTTTCTTGAACGCTAAGTTGTCTAAGACTAAAAAATCGTTTTCTGCAAAGTATGAGCATTTTCGATAAAAAAACTGATAAAAACTGCTAAGAACTCCAGGATATAAAGATACCTAACATCAATAGACCAAAAAAAGAAGTGTTTATTCTCAACAAGAATCTAATCAACCATACAACCAATATTCAGCCATACAATCAATCCCAATTACCCAAGCCCTCGCCCGCCAACCAACTCCATCTCCTCAATTAAAGCAGCCCCCTTCCGATACAAAAACCATCCAAACCTCATTATCTCAACGATTAAAGGTATACACACACGCGCATATCGAAGCAGAGGCCCGCTTGCGGCCGCGGAGGAAGCAAAGTGCGGGCAACTGCAGAAGAGAAGACACTTCAAAGCCCGAGCAAGCGCGGCTTATCGCGAGTGGCGCGCGTGCGTGCGTGCGCGCCTCTTCTTGCGGACGATGATGATGATGAAGAAAAAAAAAAGAGGAGAGGAAGTGCGCGAGTTTTGGAGAATGCCCAGAAGCCAGCGCGAGCTGGATTGTGGGTCAGATGGTTTTATTTTTTGTTGCTTGGGAGAGGAAGGAATATTTGTGAGGTGAGTTGTTTGGTTAATCATTGAAGTGAAGAGGGCTTATAGTGTCTTTGATTGCAATGTTTCTAAAATGGTTTATATATGGAAGTCTAGGTTAAGATGATTCTGTGTAAATTTAAACATGCATTTTTCCATGTTTATTCATAAAGTATGCATGGCCTATGTATGATTGGTGTATTTATATTATACACTTTGGATGGGAACGTTGAGTGAATATTATTCGTGGTTGTATTTATTAGGTTTATGAAGGATCATTTTTTGTTACCATAAATAATACCATTCCATGGCAATATTACTATAGAATTTATAATCGGGAGATTCAATTAACATGTAAGCGTTGTTTTAGAATGTGACTTTATTGTAGGCTATATATATATCCACTTTAAAATGATTATTAAACTTGAGTTTGCATATCAAAGACATTCTATTTTTTCGAGGCTCGTACTTTTATAAATTCCACTGCATTATAAATATTACTGCACTCGTAAAACACGTATCATTTTATAAAATGCACGAGTTATATCCGATTAACATTAAACAATCTTAGATCATGCATGTGCATAGTACAATAGAAACCGATTAAAGCTTCAACTTTAATCGAATACACTGTTCGATCCCGCTGATATTTCTGAAAGAAAAAGAGCGTTCAACGATGAATATTTAAAGTTCGAAAAATAGATACAGACACGTTGTGCGCGCGCGGCGCGGATCGACCATTATTCATAAAGGCGAACCGATATGGCAATCGATGGCCGCTGCTCGCTTCGGTGAATTATCGAGGCAGATAGCGGAGACTAGGTAAGTGATCGAATTATGAATTTGTAAAGCGATCAGTGCTCGCGACGCGCGGAATTAGCCTCTCTGGTGGAGAGGAGAATAAACCTTTGCCGTGATCATTCTTGCTGCTCTAATGGAAAATCGAATAGACTTTTATGCATTTTTTATGTATATTTTAAGTATTCAATCTGTAGATTACGAATGATAATACCGGTGAATGATGAGTATTATTTATTTTAAAAAGTATGATCTAATTCTACGTTTTCCCAACGTTGTATCGATCATCTACCGACATTTCCTTCAGTAATTTTAATATATTTTAATAATAAATGAAAATACTATTGTCTATATTTGTATAATTGCTTTAGCATTATTTTAGGTTAGAGGCAATAATCGTTAAGGCTACTTATTGATGCAATACAATATCTTAACATATGGGGTAACAATTAAGATATAACCCACATTCAACTCATTGAAAACATGTATTGAATTAAACCTTCTGCCTATTGTTTCGAGTATACCCGTCAATAATACATAGCTTTAATTTAGATTATTGCGGAAGCAATATTTGCAATTTCTGAAAATATATTAAATCGTAGCAGAGAGAAGAAAACAGAGACCCAACGCAACATTCAAATTCAAACCAATTTTTAACTACACCAAGTTAGAGCTAAGTATCTACGTCTCTCGAAAATCTATTATATAATAAACATCTCGACATGTTCGTATTACGATCTTGATCTATTTAGATAATTCAAATCTAATCCATTTGAAAGCTACTAATTTATACAATAAAATATCGAAACAAATTAATTGAGACCAATTCAAGATATAACCCGCATTTAATTTGATGAAAATATATTGTATTAACTCTGTAAAGACTGGACCATCAAAGCGTTGAAGAAAAATTCAATGATAATTTTCTAATTAAATTTTGCAATATTTTTTTATTCCATTAGTTTTCTTGGCTTCTGTTAGATATGTAATAACTTAGATCCTCCTCGCCAGATGTGGACCAGTTTTATCTGATTCAGGTGTTTATTTTGCAGAATTTTAAGTTTATCACGTGGAAATTTTAACAAATCGATGCAGCTACTACACTGAGAAAAAATTTCTTTGATTAAAAGAAATTCTGCGCACTTCTTCAAAGGCTTCTTTACGGGTGTATGGTTTCATCCACATAACATTTCTCTTATTTCCACCGTACGTCTAGAAGAACATATTTAATAATCAAACATGAAAACGCTTTTTCCCAGCAGCAGCACACTAAGTTGGTCTTCAATATGTATACACGAAGTTTTATTATAATATACATAATTATTTCGACCTGTTGAGTGTTTTGTACGCTTTTCATTAGATATAAATGAGACTCAACTGTACATAAAATTAATTAGACTGTAAGCTGAATAAAAAATCCTATGATCCAGCCTTGACGAGTATACATACCTACACTGAAAAAAAAATGTGTTAAATCTAAGTAAACGTTTCCTTGAATCTTACTAAGAAAAGATTTACTTAAATAAAGTAAATATTTCTTAAATTTAGTAAATATTTATTGAGTTGATGAATACCAGTCTAAACATAATTAAATATTTACTATTATCAAATAAAATTTACTATTGTCAAATAAATCTTTTCTTAGTACGATCCAAGGAAACGTTTACTTAAATTTAACAAATTTTTTTTTCAGTTTATGCAAGAGTGGTAAGTTGCCTATACACATCAGACTTGGTTTCCTATACTCATGATGCATCCATGTAATGTAACATACCGTTCCCATTGTAGACATATGGCATATTAGTTTCTTAAAAAATATATTGCATTTACGAGGTTTACACGCAATATATGTGAAACTTAGAGGTGTATTCTTTGCAATAAATTTCTCGTATACAAAATCCAATCTTTAAAAGTAGACATATGGCATATTAGTTTCTTACAAAATATATTGCATTTACGAGGTTTACACGCAATATATGTGAAACTTAGAGGTATATCCTTCGCAATAAATTTCTCGTATTCAAAATCCAATCTTTAAAAAAGAATTAGGGCACGAGAGAGTTAAAACCCAGTCTCCACAATTCCCAGCGTTCACTCCGGGCCATCTTCACCCACCAAACGCGCAAACGCTTTTTTCCCCGGTACATCAGCCTAGCCAGCATCTCTCTCTCTCTCTCTTTCTCTCTCAAAAAGCTGAAGCTGCCCCCGCTCAAAGGCCTGCATCAAGCGACACCGACAGCACCAGCGGCAGCCGTGTTCCGCTCGCGCATAAGGAGGACGCAGCGGCAGCATCTGCAAGGCGTATGTGCCGGCCATCCCTCGTGCACTCGATAAACCGCGCCTCGCTGGGATCCCACAGTATGTGTGCCTCTCTCTGTGTGTGTGTAGCAATAGGGACAGTGGGAAAGCGGGCAGTGTGACATGATAATGGGGAGCTGTACGCGGCTGTGCGTGTCGCGAGCGGAGCGTTGTCATCATCATCGCTGCTGGAGGTGCAGTTTGCGAGGGGTGGATGATGGCTTTTATCGACTGAGTGTATTATATGGAGTGGAGTGGTAGGTACGACTGGCTTTGGTTTTTACGGGGTGGTGGGAGGATGCGCGGCGATGAGTTTACTCTCTTAATTTGAAATAGTGAACTTGTCACTATTTTAGCTGGTGAAAATAATTCCACTTGCGAAACAGTGAAAATTTCACTATTTTCCCAGTGAAAACTGTATTTATTAGAAAAAAAAGTGACTTATCACTAATTTGGTAGTTGATACATAAGTTAAAAAGCCGGCAAGGTAGGGATCGAGTTGGTATTTCATAACTTAATTTCAGTTGACATTATTTTTATTTCATGAACATTAAATATTATTTTTATTATGTAATAACAAAATAATTAATTAGTTAATGAATAAAAAATGGTGCAACTAATGTCTTAATTAGAATTTTGATCCATATTCCCTGTGTAAAAAATTGGACAAATGCCTAAAAAATTATAATTAAATTCAACTTTAATCTTTTTTGTAACGTGCATACTAATGAATTTATTCATATTATCGGAAGTACCTTTTTGGTTGGACTGTAAACCTTATGGATCAGACTTCGATCCCCATCGCAGAAGTTTTTTCGCATTTTTAATTTATTTCTTATTTTAATATATATAAATGTTCAAATTAAAATACATAATCAATATCTAATACATCTCATATATAATTATATATGCGTTTAAATAACAGCCTTATTTTTTTAATTTACTGAATATAATTAAATTTCACTGATTGAAGTAGTAAAAATTTATTTCACTATTTCAAATAGTGAATATTCATTGTTTTACAGTGAATTTTCACTATTTTATAATAAGAGAGTAGGTTTTGCGTCAGTTTTGTGAAGGTTTGGGTGATAAGGTGATGTTAAACGCTGGTGTTACTGAAGAGAACGGAGAGTAGCTTTTTGCATTTGATTTTTCATTTTGATAAAATATCTCTCTGGAAAGTTGTTGCTTTTGATTGGGATCACAACGTTACAGAGAGATATTTACTTAAAATTGAAAATACAAATGAAAAATGTTGGTCCTCATCATTGTCGGTGGCGGAAGGTGAGCGTCACCTTAATGGAGTTATTAGGTAGTCACTCGTTAGTGTATTCAAAAGTTGATAGGACTGTATGCATACTAGTTAAAGCGAGCTTTAAGCTTTCGAAGGTAATTTAGATGTATAAGATAAAAAGAATATTTGCATGAAAGATAAATAGATAAAAATTTATTTTTGTTCTAAAAAGAATAATAACATACGTCATAAATGTCATATACACACAGTTAGTATTAATCATTAAATATCACACATTAATCGTCAGTGATATAGGTAAAATTGCACGGTATTTATATATCGCGTCATTGTTTAATAAAACCAGACACACTCAATGTAGGGAGAGTCATGAGTAATATGAGAACCAAAAAATATAAAAACGTTAGGGTAGGTCATTGGCTTAAAAAGTGAAAAAATAACGACTAAAATCATGTTTTTTGAAAAGATATTACCACCCCCTGGTAGCAATGAAACAGTAAAACTGGGCAGTTTATCCGCAGTTTTAATAGCGTTTACATGAAACGGTTTTCCTCGGCAGTGTCTGTGTAAAATAGGAAAGCTTATTAGCAGTTTAATAGCAGTTTCTTATATATTGCCATATAGCAGTTCTCATGGAAATTTTACTACCAGGGCTCGGTCTTATCACTGAACGACACGCCATTTTATATATAATTGTATACAATTACTTTGAGTAAAATATATATATTTATCTAAGGAAAATGAGCAAAAAAGCTAGGAGCATGTATACAGTAGGCTACTGAAAACCTAAATTTATGAAGGAAATTACAGGTCACTGACACTTGAGAACACTTATCAATTTTAGGTACCCTGGTAGAAATCTAAACTTGTTTATAGACAGATATTAGCTAGATTTTCTAAATCTGCTTTAATTCTGGTTAAGAAATTAGCTAGAAATTAGTTAAAAATGACATGCTTTTTAGCTAATTTCTAGCTAGATTCTGCTTAATATTCTAGTTAATATAACATTTATAATCTAAGTAATTTATGTATTAATTAATAATGGAAATAATAACAGTTTTATAATAATCAAAGTAATACGCAATTCTAATCATACTACATTAAGTATATTACTAAATTAAAGTTAAAAATGTACCTTAAATGTCTAGTAGTAATGGAGGTTAGGTTATTTGTTGACATAACGACGCGTGCATTTAAAAAGTATTATTTATACAAAAAGTACCACAGCCCCGAGTAAAATGTAAGTGTCTTTATTAAAGAAATTTATGTTATAAATAATAGAATGCATGTAGTCATATAATTATTGTTATTTTAAAAGTAACAATAAAAACAGAATAATGTAAGTTATGAAGAAATTTTGAGAATTGGTAAACAAATATTTGTAGTTTTACAATGAAGTTTTATTACAAAATTTTATTTACGACATCAATCACAAAATTTTTGTTGACTAAGTCATGATTGACTAATTTTCGGAAAGGAAATTATTAGTTACCAAACACTTTTAGTATTGCATATATATATTTCTATAATCTCTTAAGTTGTTATTTGTTGATAAAAATATTTATTTTGGCGACATACTATATTGAACATTCAATAAAGTATAATAATGTATAATTTTAAAAACTAATAACTATTGAAAACAAAATATAAATAGGTTAGATTTGTAAACAAAATACGTTCTTGCTTAAAGCATAGTCTTAAGCAGATTCTAGCCAGATATTAGCTATATATTTTGACTTATTAATAGCTTATTAATCTGGCTAATAATTAATAAGCTAACCAGCCATTCTAGCTAACTTTCTACCAGGGTAATATCAATAGTTATTACTTTAAAAACATTTAGATTGGATAATTTATCAAAAAAATTGGGTGTATTTGGCAGCAACTCAGGAAGTTGTTATTTTACTGTATTAATTTAATAATAAATACATTTCTGCTCAAGAATTTACGTAAAAATTTCAATTAAACAACGTTTCTCAACAACGAACAAAATCAATATAGCAATCCATCATAATACCCAAAGTACCTCGTCACCTCCACTCCCGCTCCCTTCCGACTAAAAAAAAAGCCCCTAAACAACGAAATATCCAAAAAAAAAAACAAGAAACCACGTCGCACACCTCGTATCCATGAATTCCTCGTCTCGAACTCCTGGATACAACGACCATCGCGTCGAACCAACCGAGAAATGGAGATGAACAGAAGCGCCCGCGCGTGGAGGGGGAAAAGAGACTTCTATACACGCACACACGCCGCGGGCAACAATCTCTGTAGGAGGCTCTGGAAAAACACATGTGTCTCGCACTCGGACCACGTGTGGGGTTGTATACGCGCTCTCGCTTTGGGCTTGCACGTTATATAGGTATATAAGAGTTGGCTCTCCCCGCGGCGCAACCCGATACCCCCGCGCGCGCGAGAAGCTGCAGGATTCGATTTTCTTTTGTCGTGCGGGACGCGCGCGAGCGCTGATTGCGATTCGCATTGTGTCGATGCCGCGCGGGGGTTGGCGCTCCATTCGCTTCCTTATTAGTCGCGAGTTTTATCGGGTGTAGAGAATTGGCGTTGCAGAGTTTGTCGGGTATAAATTAGAAGCGTTTGAAGTGTTTCGGGGAAATTTGGTTTGTTGTAAAGATCGGATTGATTAACTGGTACACTGAAAAAAGAATTTGTTAAATCTATCCCGTGTAAAAAAATTAGTCTGGCACTAGTCTGGGATTAATCTGGCTTAGCAAGTCTGGCGAAAGTCTTGCAAAAGTCTGGTAGAAGTCTGGCTTAGGCTACTATGTTAGACTTCTTTTGGAATTATGTCAAGAAAACTCACTTTTCACAAGTAAATAATTAGAGTAGTACATTAATTATTAGTATCGACTAGAATAGTACGTACTAGAAAATACGTACTTTTCGATAAAATAGGAGACAAGTTTTTTTACATATTGCAATCTTGTTTAAAATATGAATATTTGTAAAAAAGAGACAACAATTTAGGTTACTGGCAATTTGACATGACGCGATGCTTTTGTTTTGCACATTTTGTCGAAAGTCTGGCATAGTGGACAAAACCAGACTTCTGCCGGACTTCTGCAAGACTTTCGCCAGACTTATTGAGCCAGACTATTGCCAGACTAATTTTTTTATACGAGTAAGTAAACGTTTCCTTGAATCGCACTAAGAAAAGATTTATTTTATAATAGTAAATATTTAATTATGTTTAGACTGGTATTCATCAATTCAATAAATATTTACTAAATTTAAGAAATATTTACTTTATTTAAGTAAATCTTTTCTCAGTACGATTCAAGGAAACGATTACTTAGATTTAACAGATTTTTTTTTCAGTGTAGGAGGACTGGGGTCGGCGGGATAGGGTTTGACACTTACTCGGTTGCTTAAAGTGCAGCCAAACTAATGTTGATTTTTTGCGCACGAAAGTGTATAAGTAGAAACTAACAAATCTGATTGGTCATATTGGTACTTTTACGAACAAATTTGTGTATTGTAATTGACAAGCAAATTTATTATTGGGACTAAAATCTCATTTGAATAAGAATGTATCTTTGTTTTGAACCTTATAAGTTACGACTTTCTTTCTTGAGGAATATAATGTTGATGTATTGTAATTAATGTAGGTGAAGAAACTAGGATTTTTGTTCGAATTATACGAAATAATAGATATCGAATAAATTGACCACTTATTTGATAAATTGAACGTATATGCTGAGGGGCTATTATGCATATTGTATACTTTGTTACATATAATATGCACTTAGAAATTAATTTTATGAATATAATCAGAGAAAAAGTTTTCAAAAGAAGCATTGTGAAATCCATGAATTATTTTTATCGACTGATAGATTAGAATAGGAAATAAAAACTCGTCACTTTTTTATTGCTATAACTTTCTATAGTAAGTTAACATGTACAATGTCAAAGTGAGCCTTATACATGATGTCGACAGGTCAGATAATTAATGTTATTCATAAGGTTAGCTGTGACTAAATTTTAAAAAAGATTAACTCAATGTATCAAACAAATTAAATGAACAATTTCAATTGAAAAATAAACGCGATAATCTTTTGATCTTCTATAGTGATTAGGTCGCCGGTCAAGGGTATTTAAGGACGTTCACCGGCTAATCGATTCATTATATATTTGCTTTAAATTTTGACAGAATGTTATTAATAATAGTATGATGTATTCACCCGCAAAACTGAAGAACCGTGTCGGTATCAAAATGGAAATATTCAATGTCAAAGTGGCGAACTTTAACACGTAAGGTATAGGTTAAGCGTGTATTAAAGAGACATTTTAATTTATAGCTACAGAAATTAATTATATATTTCCTTGAAAAAGTAATATGTTGTAAAGATTATTAAAGATTATTACGTATATTACATAAAATAAAAAAAACTATAGTCAGTGGTCCCCTTTCAAAGATATGGCTAAACAAACTAAGTAAACATTGTTGCCTAGTAGTATATCTACATTGTGGTACAATGTGTAGAAAAGTTTATACCACACTATAGTTTTCTGCCTTATTTCAAAACTTTTGGGTTGCTTTTAATATTTTAGCATTTTAATTTATGAATTGAAGTTATTAAGTTATAAGTACCCTGGTAGAAAGTTAGCTAGAATGGCTGGTTAGCTTATTAATTATTAGCCAGATTCATAAGCTATTAATAAGTTAAAGTATAGCTAATATCTGGCTAGAATCTGCTTAAGACTATGCTTTAAACAAGAACGTATTTTGTTTGCAAATCTAACCTATTTATATTTTGTTTTCAAAAGTTATTAGTCTTTAAAAATATACATTAATGTTCAATATAGTATGTCGGCAAAATAAATATTTTTATAGCACACTAACCTCAAAATGCCAACTTTATTGTCGATTTTGAGGTTGTTGTGCTATAAAATATCGTATGAGACTGTTGTGGGAGGTGTTTTTCTACCTTGCTCGATTTTCTCACTCGCTTCGCTCGTGCGAAAACCCTCGAGCAAGGTAGAAAACCATCTCCCACAACAGTGTCATAATATACTATTATCAACAAATAACAACTTACGAGATTATAGAAATATATATATGCAATACTAAAAGTATTTGATAACTAATAATTTCCTTTCCGAAAATTAGTCAATCATAACTAAGTCAACAAAAATTTTGTGATTGATGTCGAAAATAAAATTTTGTAATAAAACTTCATTGTAAAACTACAAATATTTGTTTACCAATTCTCCAAATTTCGTCATAACTTACATTATTCTGTTTTTACTATTATTTTTAAAATAACAATAATTATATGACTACATGCATTCTATTATTTATAACATAAATGTCATTAATAAAGACACTTAAATTTTACTCGGGGCCTTGGTACTTTTTGTGTAAATAATACTTTTTAAATGCACGCGTCGTTATGTAAACAAATAACCTAACCTCCATTACTACTACACATTTAAGGTACATTTTTAACTTTTCACCACACTGCGCATAAAGTGCTGACTGTACGCCCTCTCAGCAGGCCGTACAGTACCGCATGGACTGCCTAGGGAATAAAGTGACTTGCGCATGCGCGATGCGCCTTTTTCCGCTCTCGACTGCGTCTCGAGCGGTAAAACAGCGCGTCGCGCGTACACAAGTCACTTTACTTCTAGGCAGAGCATGGGGTACTGTACGGCCTGCTGAGATGCGTACAGTCATTTCTTTACGGGGGTGTGGTGAAAAGTAGTATACGCACCTCTGGAGTACAGTAGGCAAGCATGCACTGTGTGAAATGCCGACCTCGCTTCGCTCGGTCGGCAACGTCACACAGTGCGTACATTGCCCACTTTACTCCCTTGATGCATAATGTACTATTAATTTAGTAAAATACTTAATGTAGTATGATTAGAATTGCGTATTACTTTGATTATTATAAAACTGTTATTATTTCCATTATTAATCAATCTATAAATTACTTAGTTTATAAATGTTATATTAAGGGGGTATGAGCGAAAAGTAATTTTAAACTTTAAGACCCAAATCTATTTTGTAATTGTTAATAAAGATTATTTGAATCCAGAGACAAATTTTCAGTATAGGTTGCCTTGCATTTCGAAAAGATATTTAATTCTAAAGTTCGCCCGTTTAGCCCGTTTAATATGCAGAAAACGCATTTTTCGCGTTTGAAATGAAAAATTCATGCATTTGTAGGAAACTTTTCTAGATTATTAAAGTATCAAATTAATCTTTAGCTTTCCAATTTTATGTGCATACAATACAAAAATAGGGTTGCCTGGCGTTTTAGAGAGATATTTGTAGAATAACGCAAAAAAGTACTCAAAACAGAGAAATACCTTAGAGGTTAGAGTCAAATCAAGGTCTATAATGATCTTTTCAGAAAGAAATAAGATAAATATGCGTTTGATATAAATATGAATATTCAAAGTTTTTTAAATATTCAATTTGTTAACATGATACATTGTCATAAACTTCTCGATTAAATAACGTTTTTTCATAAGTTACTGTTTTGACTAGTATGCCGCTCGGACCTCCTTAACTAGAATATTAAGCAGAATATAGCTAGAAATTAGCTAAAAAACATGTCGTTTTTAACTGATTTCTAGCTAATTTCTTAACCAGAATTAAAGCAGATTTAGAAAATCTAGCTAATATTTGGCTATAAACCAGTTTAGATTTCTACCAGGGTACTTAAAATTTATAAGTTTTCTCAAGTGTCAGTGACCTGTAATTTCCTAATTAATTTGCAATGTGCGTGATAAGGTACACTTTTAAGTCACAGAATCCACATATGAAACAGAATCCACGTTCAATAATTAGTTGAATCTCAACTTGCGCGTGTCAAGTGCCACCCAGTTTGAATTTAATCCAGAGTTAAGGAAATAATAGAACTAGGGTAAGCGACGGTTACTAACCGCATATCTAACTGTGTTTAACTTCATCTGAACTCACTATAGAGGACTCAATATTAGAGTTATCAAAGGATTTGCTTAATTTCATCTTTTTAAATCTTAACTGAAATTATCGAAGTAATCACGAGAGAAGTTAATTAGTGAATTATTACCATTCCAAATTTATTTTCTTAAGATTTGAAATACGTTACATCTATCATTTATTCATATGAAGAATGATAGGAATTTCTCATGTTCTATTATATACATTTATCTGTAATTGTAATTGATTATGATCATTAGCCATAGTTTCTAATTCACAACATTGATTAAATTCATACTTGATTCAATTATTATCGTTACCAATAAAATACTGATAATTTTATAAGAAGATTTCAAGAGGATACTATGATTGTACGAAATTTAATCAGCGTATCAAATGTATAAGCTTATAAAAAAGATAAATTATATTACTTTTATAACATTTATAACATATCTTGATTAAGATAAGGATTAGAATTGACTAATTTTTTATATATAAAGTATACACAATACGTAAATATTTTGTTTATAAGTAAGAGTATACATATTTATCATGATGCAACCTTTTGTTTGAACTAGTCATATTTCTGAAGTACATGGAAAATTAAAAGAATTCTTATCAGTCATCATGTTATTTAATACAAAAACTCTAATAATTAAAATTTCTTGAATTTTTAAAAAATTCTATTTGTGATATAAAAATAAATATAGCTTAAGCTAAATGTATAACATTCCATGCATTGTTAAGACAATATATAGTTTTTAGTTAGAAAAATATCATATCATTTAGCATTTTCATGTCAGTTTATGTCATCTGCAAAAAGTACGTATATAAATATGCACAAATACATTTATTAAATATATTCTAAAAATTGTATCATCGCTAGAATACTATAACAATCGTAAACTTTAAATTTTCCGAATAATAGAAAGTATTATTCATAAGAAGTTATAAATATAACACATAGAAATTAAATAAATGAATAAAGATTAACAAAAGTTTGTTTTTATCATTTTATTTTAAATGTTCAATAAAAACATTTCTAAATAATCAATCAATATTTATGACGTATTTTCAACAACTTTTCAATCGTGTTTCAAAATTTTATTTAAAATGTTTACTATTTCTGTTTGTATATTGAAGACATCAGAAAGAATTACTAGGTTCAGAAACTAAAAAACTCAAAGTTTCTCATAAAAAGTTTTTTTTCTGAATTTAAGTAAAGAGTCTTTCTGAAAATCAGTAATTTCTCAAATTCATGATATATGAAGATTGTAACATTTTGTGTACTTCATAAAGTAAATTGATATATGGCAAAAAGTAAGTTAAGAAATTAGTATGATAATAAATTTAGTTAGATTGAATAATGTAAACCTCTACAATACAATTATTAATCATTTACTCACCTTTATGAATGCAAGTAAACGTTCATAACCTAAAGGTTAAGAGATTCCAAGATTTTTAATGTTTCATGATCAGATTCAACAACGCCTTTACTTATTTTCAGTAAATTTGTTTCTTAAAATCATAATGTTTCTTATTTTTGTTATTATTTAAGAAACCTAACGTCTTAATTCCACGTGGAAATGTTTCTTATTATCAGTACGACCGTTTCATACTTTTATTTTAACAAATTCGTTTCTTAAATGACGAAAATATTCTTCTTACTTTAAGAAGATACGTTCTGAATGAGTAAAGCTTCCCTTATAACAAGTAAAACGCTAGTCTTGCCTCGCCGACTTGATTCCACAGATGCAACAATTTTCAGTAAAATTCTTCGTAACTATACGAATCACCCCGGCAACAAAAACTTCCTTCTCCAGAACTGCAGCCGCATGCTGCAGAGTCATCCGGACCATCATCCAATCTCTCTCTCTCTCTCTTTCTCGCGCCTCTCACGTGCTCTTAACTCGCTCAATTTTTCCACTACGTCCCTCTCTCTCTCTTTTTCTCTACAGCATGCAAACGCACGCACACACACTCCGACGCATTTCGCAATCTCGCTCGCGCGCCTCCAGCTCGCGCTTCTCTCTCCTCTCCTCCGGTCCCCCAAGACAGAGAGGCACGGAGCGTTATAACCTCGGCGTATCGCGTTTCAGCGCCGGCGGTAGCGTGTATTCACCTTCGGCGAGAGAGAAAGAGAGAGATGACGTAGCGCAAATCTCGCGGGTATGCGTACGCGCGGTGCAGGAGTGCGAGCGCATGATCGAGAAAATGGGAGGAGAGGTGGTGAAGAACTTACTTGGTGTGTCTTGAAATCGTCGATAATTGACAGTTTTTGGGGAAAAGTGAGTAGTTCGGGAGGCTTTGGTTTTTATGGGCAGGCAGTGGCCAAGTGATTAGAAACGGAGAATGTAAATTTGTGCATACGGTTGGACAAACTTAATTATAGCGTCATTAGCAATTTAGAAACATTTACCGTTACGGACCCATTTCTTGATCATTTTCTTACATAAAATATTACTTTAAACTTGTTGCTGCAAAAACTTTTTTGAAGATTGCAGATATAACTATCTACTATTTAGATGTTCCTGTTCAAAGTATAAAAAGCTTAATTGTAATTGGCATTTATGGAAATCAGAGTTGATCAGGAATTACTCTTAGCTGATCAGGAACTGGGTCCGTGACGGTATTAGACATTTAAGATGCTGTCTGAATTTTTGCAAAGTTTTTCATTCGTTTTGAAAAGAGGTATTAGAGAAGTACGAAAAATATAAATGTACACGTATGTGTACATGGGCAAGAAAAGGTTAATGATATTCATCGTAGTTTTTACCGTGCGGTAAATTTTCGCCTGATTCAGGGAAATTGAAAATGTGTATTAGGATACATATTTTAAAATGAACATGTATCAAGGTCATTTTTTATGTGAAGTTGTTAACAGAAAATTCTGTTGAACAAGGACAGTGTCCCTGGATCACCGATTTAGATAAAACTCTGATGGGAGTTTTTTTATGATACGGAAGAATGGAGCAATTAAATCGGAGGTTATTTACCCTGATACGCCCTGGTACTTGAAACATTTACCTATCTTTCTTGATTTTATACATTTATATATATATATATATATATATATATATATATATATATATATATATATATATATATATATATATATATAATATTCGATTTTAGTATATATAGATATAGATTATATGCAGAAAGATAGATGAATAATAAATAAATCAAAAGTAAGAAGCTTTACAATGAATAACTGCTTTAATTACGAAAATTCAGGAAGCATTTCATAAAGTTTAATATCATAAATTACATTATAAGTATTTTCGTGAAACATTTATAGGTACTTGAATTTTTGATTGCGCACATATACATTTTTCAGTTCTTATAAACTTAAATTTTATTTGCATTTTCTTTTATAAAAAAGTGATGACCGGAAGGAGTGAAACAATTAAAAACAGAGTATGATTCTCTGCTTAGAAACAGGCACCAAGTACAAAGTAAAAACGAAATATTACGCACAATGCACTTGAATCTGGCTAGTAGTACCTAAGTAAAATTAAAAACAAGTATAATTTTAGTATAAGTATAAAAATATAATTTTTCAGTTCCATACAACGAACCTGTTCTCCAAGCAAAATGTAATTGATAATTTAAGCAGATATCAATTGGAATTTCCATTTATTACTGAAAGTTCGCCTTTTTCTGAATTTTAACACAACATATGCTCACGTCGAAAAGTAAATTCAAGTATTTGTACTTGAATTTTTAGTTCCATGTAAATAAGTAACAATTAACTGTGCCACAGTGCGTAGAATTTCACTCTTGACAATCAAAACTAAGTCATTGAAGATTGACGGTTCTTCTAATTTTTATTTTATTTTCTTCGTCATATGTACAGCTTTGTTTTCTGCGTCCGAGGATCTGCTATACTAATGTTATTGCGCAACAATGAAAAACACAGCGCGCTGGGAAAGAATTGATCGCTCGTGCGTGTAGGTTTAGTGTCCATTGTTGTGTTGCGCTTGTTTTGAATGATCAATTCGATCGGGATGCTGCGATGATTTATTACGGATCGAATCGTACCGAGGCCGCGAATGACATTAATTACGAACTTGCTTATGAGTGGAATCGACAGAAAAATTGAATTAGAAGCTTCTTAGCGGAGTTAGAAACCTTTCTTACATCAATTAAGCCAGGATAAGTATCTTAGAGACGTTGGGACGTGTATTGCAAATGTAAATTGCAGCTTTTTGGTTATCCTTTAGTCTTGAAACTGTAATCCATGATTCAGTGTTACAAACTTAATTAACTAAGAATGATTCTTAATCAGTTGTTGTTCCCATAAAATCCGTATAATTTACTAAAAATTTTAAGTACACTTTAAAACACGCGTTTTCAGATAGCCACTAACTAATTATTAAGCCTTGTTTCAGGTAATAATGTATGTAAAAGAAATGATCACAAATTGGCTCCTGATCAGAAACCAGATCTATTACGGCAATTGAAATTAATTTCTTATCTACCTTTAAAATATTTCCTTTTGTCAGTAATTTACTAGCAGCACTGTTGCCAGTGCTTACACGTATAGTCTTAAAATCATTTCTAACCTAAAATTGCATGTACACTTCTATTACACTTCTAATAATTATATTAATTAGTCTTGTCTCAACGAGCTGTTTTCAAATAAATAATTCAGAATTACATTTTCACGCCCGGCACATCAATTACGAATCACGAAAGTTTCCACGCGAAGACTCGAGCTTCTCCTGATACACTCTTTATCTATACAGAACAGATGAAGCGAAGCCGTTCGAGACGCCCGCGATAAAGGTGAGAAACGTATCATCGTCGAGCGATGCATATTATATACACACACACACCACACGCGACACACAAGACGAATATCTTTCGCTCGGTCATTATCGGTTTCTGCGAAACGACGAGGCAGCGACGTAGTAAAGACACTCGATACGCCGCGGGCGGACACATGTGACGGGAAGGAAAAGTTAATCTTTGCTGATCATTGTCTTCTTCGCGAAGCTGGTGCGGCGACTGTAGCGATTCTTTATCGTCGCCGTAAGGGATTACCGCAGTGTATAATACGCTCGCTCCGATTTGATTTATAATCGCGTTTCAATGTTAACGATGACCGTGTCAATTCCGCTGCGAGTGTTACGGAGTTACGCAATTGGTGCAGGCACATGAGTTGAGTTGACGCGTATAAAGTTGAATACTCTATGAATATAATTAATCGAGTGCAGTTAAGGCGTTTGGGTACATTCCCATGTTTAGACTGTTGTAGTCAAATAAGAACTGTTTGTAATTGATAAAAGTTTAATTTTCTGTTACAAATTTCAGTTTGAAAAAATATAGTCAGCTTGAATATTTGTATTATAGATCACAATGTTGTTTTTTAGCAAGAAAGTTTTTAAGTGATCTCTTACTAATGTTTTTCACTTTTATACATAAAATGTATTAGAAGGATTACTCGTGAGCTTATCAATTCAGTTTCGTAAAATGCTTGTTTGTCAAAGTTTTCTATTTATCTACGTAGGTGCACGGTTAAAAACTAATTCGTAATATAATATATTTTTTGTTTGTTTGTTAATTTGAATATATAAATTAGTTTATAAAAGTAACAAACTTTAAATATGACCAATTAATTTGTTAGTTTCACACTTTTACATTTTTATGTGTAAGAAATAAACAAACAGTAATTTGGAAAAAATTTAAGCATATTTTCAGATCAAAGTAAAGTACAATTGTTTGTTAGTCATTATTATAAATAGGGTATGTTAATTTTTTTAACCATGTGCGAGTTACATTTGTATTAGAGTTATTGATTTCCTGCTAACTTTTTTCTTTTAACCATAAAATCAATCATCAGTTTGAAAGCTTGAATAGTAGGAAACAAAAAATGTTTTTAACAAATAAGTGCAAAAGTACATTGAATAATCTCTACTGGTCAACTAATCATAATTTTCAATTCGCTAATTATATTAATTTTTATTTAGATAAGATAAGAAGACTATTGTTCTCCACGAGTAATGTAAGCCTTTTCAAGGCTATAACATAAAATGTATAAAACTTAAACGTGTATGACATTTCCAAATTGTAAATTTTTTTTACAATTTATTTTAAAATTATTTTATACCATTCTAACCTCAAAATCACAACTCTAATATGACTTTTCGGCGCTCGTGGTATTAAATACGGTTCAAAACTAGTGCGGAAGTAGATTATTTGCCTCATGTGACGTTTTTCGCTCGAGCAAAGCGTGTCGAAATGTACTATTAGCTTCTGTTACTTATCAGCGATAGTTTCATCCATTTAATTGATTATTTTGTAAGGTGCGCTTTACTTGCTGCTTGTTTATTAAGATTTACAATTTTGCAAATCTCATAAATGTTTACGTTTCGTACATTCTACGCGGTTTTGTATAAACAAACCTTTATATCAAAATACTAACTATAACACCGAGTGATATACACATCATCTCCCAAATAAGGAATACATTAATTCCTAATCGACCCATCAATATCTTACAAAATCCCAAACCCAGCGAAAAACCATCTAACAAACCAACCCTTTCCAATTATCCAAACCCAAAAACTCTTCCATTCGCACCTCCTTCCCCAAAAGAATCATCCCCAATAACCCCTTCCGCGTCAGCGGCCGCCTAACTCAAAAAGACTCGAGAGAGAGAGAGAGAGAGCGCGTTCTACAGTATACATAATACGACTCCGCTGTATATCCCCCTCGCTCGCTCTCGTCCGCGCTGCTTGCGGAGCTTTGAAAGGAGAGGAAAATCAGCATGGGCATATGTGTGTCTGGTGCTAAGAGAGAGAGGGAGAGAGAGGGAGAGCTGGCAGCAGCTGTTGGGCGCGTGCGGCGTCGAGCCATTTAAGGCGCGAACGCCGGACGCCCGGCGTCGCAGCGCCCTCCCTCTTCTTCTTCTTCTTCTTCTTCTTCTTCTTCTTCTTCTTCTTCTTCTTCTTCTCCGAGGCCCCCCCTTTTTCTTGCTGTGCTTCTACTATATAGGTATATATACACCCGCGGCTGCGGGAGGGTTCTCGGTTTCTTCCTCGAGCTCCCGCGCGGTTAATGAATTCGAATTCAATTGGATGTATACAAGGGAGTGTGGATTGGGGGACTTTTTGAATGGAGGATATTGAGAGCTTTCTTCGGGGGGAAGGGATTAGTTTAAGGGGCGGGGATGTGGATTTGAAAGTTTTTGAATTATTAGCATACATTGTATAGTAAAAGAATGCCGTGTACGTATGGAGTGGAAGAAAAAGTTATCTCGTGTGCATTAAAAACTTTTTATGTTATAACTGGTAGTTAATGGGACGATTACTGAAATTTAATACACGCGTGCATAAAATTTAATGCACGTGTACACTGAAGTTTATGTAGCTAGCATTACATTTCGTGAAATGCAGTTCATGCTCGTATACGTTATTTACATTTTTGTTACGAGTACATGGCATTTTTTTGCGTCGGGAAATTTTAAAGGACATCAAATTTAGTGACATTTTTTACAGTGATGTAATATGAGCTACGCGTGTCCCGAGATTCTCGTAAATGGAGTCCTTATTCGGAAGACGCGATATTTGTGTAAACTCAATTATGTATTATTATGATGAAAAATGGCACCTCTACGTCTGACCATAACTCTGAAAGTTTGCATGCTATAAAAATGATACAAAAGAGCTTTAACTTAAGTTTTGTTCGTATAAATATTGAGATTTAAAGTATCATGGTCGACGCAAGACAGTAACGACACTTTCTTCTTCTTAAATATGCATATAAAGTGGATGAATTTTAATACTTATTATATGAAAAAATTCTATATGTTTTAAAGTTTCAGAATCAGTAAAGAAAATAATTTTATGACATTTAAATAGTTTAAAACATGATTGAAAAATATGCTAGATTTAATAAATGATAGCGTTAGTACAAATACAGTTAATAACTTTGTTACCATTTTATTACTTTACTCTTACATATAAAACCACTGTAAATACTTTTTCTAATACAATAGTTACATTGTATAATTAGTTTTATAATCCATCCGTTGTATATGCTTATTTAGGAAAGGAGAAATTGCCGTTATTTCCTTGCATCAGCCATGACACTTTAAATCCCAATGTCAATCTAACCCTAAATTAATAACAAGTGAAGATGACGTCTGTTCATGAGTATTCGAGAAAATTTAATTATTCTAAATTTATTGATTTTCCATGTAATCTACAGTTCACAAATCACATAAAGAACATACTATATTATCAGCTTTTTAACAAAGTTATATTAAATAGTATACGTAGTAATTGTGGGTACAATACGTTTGTCAAAGATTTATTAGTTATACTAACTGCACTGAATTTCCTATAATTAAAAAAAAAATTATTACCTATTATATATAATGTTGTATTTCGAAAAAATGTTTAAGTGAAATAAAAATATGTTCAGACTTTTTAAGTGCTATGGTAGATTAGCCTGAAGTCGTTTGAACGACCTTAAAAACTTCTTATATAATTTTCGGTTATACATGGAGAGTATTTTCCGACAAGAATTACCATGAAAAACGCGAATGATAATTCAAGAAATTCATAATAATTTTTCATATTATTCAAATTTGAGAAGTGCTGTTTTGTATTAGGCTTTTGCTACTCTATTCATGAATGAAAAATATGAGATACATAGCGGACGAGAATTTTTTAATTTAAACAAACTATCAGTAAGGGAATGTCGGATACCGATATTACAGTTATTCGTTTTATTCAGTATAAATATGTAAGATTTTCAAATTTCGCAACTGCATAAAACTAAAAATCGATAATGTCGGTAATGGGTACAAGGTATAAAACTTCGAGCACCCCTTAATGATTCTATATTATTACGCTGAACGCAGGAGGAGCCACATAGATAAGCAGAGCAACATTTTGTAGATCTCAAGTTGTTTTCTATAGCTGCATGTGCTTTTTTAACATATCTTTAATGATTTTCTTCAAAGTTTCTATTATAAATATAACGATCTCATCACCACAATATTATGCATCAAATACGAAAACGATTTTTACTACATCTATAATACAACTTACGTGACAAAGACGATTAAGTAGCGAGGCAACAAATGAAACTCACCTGTAACAAAAAAACAAGAAAACAACATTTAAACACCTCATAAAAACAACAATCATCTCCCTGAAATTCAACAGCAATCGGCCAAGCAAATCGGAAACTGCATTATCGTGCCCACGGCAGCGCGAGCTTTATATAATACACAAAGCAAATAAAGCGCAAGAAAAATATAGAGGGCAGGAGCGTTCATCTCTCTTCTCCGAGATGCGCCTGCCTCTACTCTAGTTCTTTTTTCTCTCCCCCGTGCGCGCTTTACTCCTCCCTTCGCTCGCTCACTCTCGTTTTCTCTCTGCGAACGCGCTCCGCTGCGCTTCCTCGCGTTACACACACAGCTACTTATTTTCTGTCTTTTTGACTTGAAAAATACTGCGTTCTTGCTGTCGCGGCAGTGGTACTCGATTTTACTTGGATTCTGCTTTGAATTAGGGAGTTTTGTGGGTTTAATGGGTTATGTTGGGCGAGTTTTGAATTTTGTAATGGCTTTTCTGACGAGGGATTGCTGTTATTTTATATCGTAGGTCGGAAGGTATGTTGCACTAAGCGAATGATGTATTAGTGAACGATTTTTAATTTAATAATATTTTTTGGTTCAAATTAAGAGGATGTGAAAGATAAGAATGCATGATACCTTGTATTCAAACATTTTAAACCGTCTTTCTCTGACAAATATTAATAAAATTGTTTGAAATTTTAACTGGAGATTATGTCAAAAACTCTCAGATAGAACCTTCGAAGTATCATAAGTAACCACTGGCTAATATTTTAAGCAATTTCATATTTACCAGAGAAAAGTGGGTTTACAATAATCTCCATCGCATCTACCGTAAATTAAATCAGGCATTTATTTACGACTTTTTCGTTACATTTTTTATGAATTCAATACAGATTGCAACAAACATAGTATATGAACATGATTTGTGCGAACAAATTATCATTATATTAGGAGATAAGGAATTTAATTTGTTGGAATCGCAACTCAAAACTAATGTTGTTTTCCTCCGATTTTAAGAGCGAATAAATGAAAAGAAGAAAGTGTTTATCGGATTAAAATACTTTGTACAAAAAATTAGATTAACACTGCTAAGCAGCCGTTAAAAAATAATCTTGATTGCGGTTTTCGTTCACGTTCATCAAATTCCGTGTCTGCTCTACGTATCTTACCATATCAGTCAACTTGAATCTATACCAGTTGGACTAATATCTACCAAACTCATTCCATTTCAACTATCCTTTATTATTAATCACCAACAATTAAAACTACTCCAGCTAAAAACATGTTTATTCAAGTACATAAAGTACAGTGTACAAAAAATTAGACCAACACCGCTCAGCAGCAGCCGCCACAAACAAAAAACAATCTTAATCGCCGTTCCTCTTTATTTTTCTTTTCATTCAATTTTATCGCTGTAAATTCGCGCGAGCCTCGTAAAAAGTCTGATTCACGGCGATCTCCCTCCTCCGTGACTCAAAGCCATCGTTCAAAAGCCCAAGCGCCAAGCTCGGAATCCAAAACACCAATTTCTCAAGACCACAAACAACGCACGACCCAAAAAAAAAAAAAAAGGAATCATCCACCGCGTACGCACACGCGAGAACTGTACACAGCTTTGAGAGCCCCTGACAACTGTCGCATCTCTGCACCCGCGCAGCGTCGCGAGTCATTTCTCTCTCTCTCTCTCTCTCTCTTCTCGCATGCGTCGAGACACGTGCAGAAGAAGAAGAAGAAGAGCCGTCGTTTCGCTTGTATCGTGTGTGTACTTCTTTTTCTTTCTCTTTCTTCCCATTGGTGGCGCGCAGGCAGGCCGCACAGTGCGCGGTGTACGTTATAAGCGAGAGTAGTGCACGTAGGAGGCAATGAAACGAAGAGCGTGTGGCGTGTATACGTGCGCTAGCGCTGGCGGTCGTTTTGATCGATTTCTTTTGTGACGGGGTGTCGCTGGGGATGGAGTTGGTATGGGCGCGAGTGGGAGGGTGGGAGGGAAACTGCGGGAGGTTGGCGTTTGAGGAGATTTTGTTTGGATGATTAAGCTTGGAGCACGAGTGAGGCTCTGTCTGACTTCCTGACGAATTACTTTTTACCGAGTTTCAAAAAAGAAAATTTTAATATATTTCTTTATACGTATTTAGTATATATATATACTAAATATGTATAAATAAATATATTAAAAATTCTCTTTTTTGAAACTCGGTAAGAAGGATTTGTATATGTATATATATACTACAATTTAATATACTATTTCTTAGTAACATCTACCCAAAGAGATTTGCTAAGTTAAATTCCATCAATAACGAAGATAAACAACACGATAATTTCTATAAGAGACCTAAAGTCAAGTATCATCTACTATTATATATATACATATATAAAATTTAGTATACTATTTCTTAGTAACATCTACCCAAAGAGATTTGCTAAGTTAAATTCCATCAATAACAGAGATAAGCAACGCGATAATTTGTATAAGAGACCCAAAGTCAAGTATCATCTACTCTTTGGGTAGATGTTAATAAGAAATAGTATACTAAATTTTGATTATATGATTAAGCAATTACCGTAATACGATAAAATGTTGAAAAAAGAAGATAAATGCTGTGTACTTTAGGGCACAGTCCCTCAATTGGAACAGTTACGTTTAAACGAGTTTTAGTCACCATAAACATGTTTTATTGTTAGCTTTTGGAAGTTTTTGAAGAAAATGGTACCTACATTTAAGAATTTTACAATTACTTTTACACGGAGCGAAAAATATTGTAATTGCTACTAAATGGGGTTAGGACTGAGTGCAATGCAAGGTGGGTAAACCGGAACCAATAAAACCTATTTGGACTGATTCCTAATATAGTATAGTAATCATTACTATCTGTTTCTCTCCGTGTAATGGATACATATATTACACATGAATAATAATATAGAAAACATACATATAGATAATTGTGATAATTTAGAGTTTAACCATATTTAGGGCATAAAAATGGTTTCTTTGCTGCGGGTTTATTAAGTTGATTTAGTGTCGCTTCATCTATAATAAACGATGTTATTTTTGAACTTTTTTTAAAGAAAATACCTCTTTTCTATTTATAGTAATCATAAATTAGTTCCCATGATTTAAAGCGTTAAAATTTCTACCAGGGAACATTTAACGAAGATAATTTAATTCAACTGTTAAATAATTTAATTCAATATAAGAATGAAATCATTTTTTATTCCATTGCTCTTTTAGAGTAAAAGTACGTGGAGCTGACAACGTTATAAATAGAAGAAATGGATTAAGAAATTAATTTCAGAGCACAGAGAGAAGATTGAAATATTAAACAAATATCGAGCAGCGCATTAAAATATGAGAAAGAGATTTTATTACCCATGATTTATTTTTTATCTTTATTTTAAAATAATTTACTTGGATTTAATTTAATAGAATTTTTTAAATACCGTATACCCAGATTAGAGTTATTTTGATCTGGGTATTTTTAAATAATCAACAATTCTTCATTATAGGTTTAATAAATAATATAGAAGAAAACATTCTAAAAGAATCCTTATTGACTCTTTATATAAAAAAATTAGACAATTATTTTAAAAATATGGCAAGACAAACCATGATTATTTAATTAGGTAAGCCAGCCAAATCCGAAGCACTTCATTAATTCCGTATATTTGCATTTTATTAGACAATATTAAATAAGTAAGTATATAAAAATGGTCAATTTTTACCATAAAATATTATTACTAAACTTCAGTTGAAAATTTTAACATGTCTCCGTTCTCGCATTCCGCAAAAGAAGAACTACGTTTACACGAAGCTTTCAACGCACGATTACACTTTTTAAATTGCAAAGAAGCCATTATCATGTCAAAAGTTTCTCGAACCTATACATATAACGCTACAGAATGTAAATTGACCGTATAGCAAAACACACACTCACACACACATTCATATACACTACGTACCGACAATAACGTAATTTTTCCATGATCTGCGGCAAAAATTTGAAAATTTGCGATTTATAACGTGTATTTTCCTTTGGCAAATACAAAAACAATTTTTATTATAACATATCTGTGACTTCCAAGCATAACATATGAACTTTTGCTACTTTTTACTTGTCTTAGCTTTCTACATATGTATCATTTTTAGGTTACAATAACTACAAAAAAACCATCTAAAACTCCTTTTCAGGCCTTTCTTCGCGGTCCGCGCTCCCAAAAATGTATATTCTCAGCAGTTCTACCTTTTTATCATCTCTGCTACAAGCGCTTCTGACACTTAATTGCTCTCCCATATTCACCGTCATAAAATATCGCACTCGCGCACGTCCAGATGCAGTCAAAACAATCGCAGCCAGGCGCGTATATAGCTGCATAATAAAGCTCGCATCGCGCGATTCGCGAGCTCGGCCCGCAACTTTTGCGGCACACAGGCACATAATTTGGGCTGCGCGGAATCGCAAACAAAGAATCAAAGGTCAAAGAGATACAGAAGCGCGATAAAAGGCCGCGCGTATGTGTAAGCTACGAGCGATAAGCGGCCGCGTGCACGAGAACTCGGCCGTATGCCTCACGTTTGTGTACGGACGTGCACGTGAACGTAAGAGGAACCCTTGGTTTTTCGAAATTTTTGTATTAAATAAGAGTCAGGGGTGTAAGTGTGTGAAGAAAAAATGCGAAAAATTGGAGTATGGGTGATTCTCTAAAAAATGTAAATTTGTTATTCATGGTCAATAAGTTTTTAGGAATCTAGACTTTAATGGTTAGGCTGGGTTTACTTGATACCCGAATAATTCTTTCGATTTTATGCAACAGTAAAAACTTAAAAATTTAATACTGCTTGTGATCCATTTCTAATTTAGTGTCAAATTGTTAACCGCTTGAGTAACCTCAAACGATTTTCAACGTCAGTTCCTTAACAACTTCATTTCGTAAGAAACATATTTGAGAATAGGTAATGTTCTTAATTAAAGTGTCTTTCTTTTTTTTAGTAAACTCCATGCTATTTCACACAAAAGCTTTGGTAACAATTGGAAATTATATTGTATCCCAAAGTAATGGATACTATTCCCTATGTAAAACAATATCATCCCGTGAAAAAGAAATCCATATTCAACATTTCAAAATTGTAACATAAACTTTCATAAAATTCACACATTTCGAGAGCATCGCCCTTTATAATATTGAAAAATGTCTGATTCGGGGAGAAAATCGCTGTTACCATGGCGACAGGACGATGGACCGTTGCTACGTACAATATCGCATTCAACACCGGCTCGATATGGGGCAAGAATTTAGGTTTTGTTTATTTCTTCGAATTGAAGATGCCGCAGCGGCGTAACATTTCGTTTGATACTGGAGCTGCCTTGCGTTAACATTCGTGCGGCGTGACTAATAGCGTGACTAATAGTGGATGGTTTGATAGTTTGTTCTGCATTTCGTGCGTAGAATTATAAGATGAAGAAATTACCTAATCTTCCAATTAAGAAAAGGAAAGTAGGGGGTATATAACCACGATAAAGAGAAATTAATGATGAAACGTGAGTTTTTCCACACGTGACGCGATCATTTTCTAATAACTTTTTCGACTTTATATTAAAGACAGCTGTCATTGGACAAAAATTATGTTAAAGAGTTTGAAGCGTAGAAGATGAATTTGTTGGGAAGTAATAGGGCAACGATGAAGTTTCGGAGATAATCAACAAAAATGTAAAACATGATCGTATAAAACATTGTACGCAAAGTAGGCGCTTCATGAAACATATTTTTTTATTTAATATTCGTTTGTCAAAAGATTAAGTTTCAAGTAATTTCCAATAAATTTCTGTAATTTTACGCATACAAAATCAAAGCCTCCCACTGCAGGCCCCGATGGATCCTTCTTAAATTCAAATTTTTGTAAATAATCCAATTAACGATGTAATCATATTTTTGCGCACATGGTTTATGATCCGGATCCCATGTGAGCAAGAGTGATGAAGACGCATAATTAAATTGAAGTTTCTCGCAAACATGAATGGACACACCTAGCTAATTTATTTCACTCTAAATCATGGATAATTAATGACTCATGAGGCGTCTTAATTAAGTGACTTGCAAACGCCATTCTCTTTTTCTTGCCATTCACACGACTCTTACTCTGCACAAATAATTTAAAACAAAAAATAGAACTAGTTAGAAATAATGTTTCAAGTAGAAATTAAAATCGAAGTATTGTAACCCAATATTCACAGTTAATACGTTTTCTAATAACGCCTGCAGCTTGAAATGCATACACAAGTTTCATATCAAAATGATAGTACTTTGACAGGGATTTCCAATAATAATACTATATGTTCTTTACCTGAGACGAGTTGTGATTTGCTAGTTACATCTAATTCTATTTTCTATAAACATTGATCCACCGTAGGTTACAATATAAATTTAGCATATATCAATAAAAGTAACAACTATCAAATATGTTTAATCCTGACAGTTAATATTGATGTATCCATGTATCAAAAGAACACGTTTAAAAGAATTTTGCCGCAAGGTTTGGTTTGATAATTTATAGGTAACTATATAAAACATCATTTGTCGGCTGTTTTGGGCAAATATGAGGTTCTTTGAGCTTCAATAATTCATGTAATTCTTGTAGAAAGCATAAATATGATAAATTTAATAATATATTTTCATATAGATGTAAAAAACAGAAATTTACAATAGCACGATAAATTCTTCTTACCAGAATCAAATCATTTCAAACTATCTGTCCAGTATAAAACAACCCTTTAAAATAATTTTCCAAAATAACGATTGGAAATTTTTTTTATTTATTTTGTTAAATATACGTGCGTCTATGATAAAGACTGCCTGATCATACTGATGAGGCCTACAGGCAGTCTTGAAGCCGAAACGCTTTTAATCTTTACATTTATAACATTAAGGGACCTATATATTTCTTGCTTTGAAGAGGTAGGCTCTTACTCTGTAAGAATGAGCCTTACATATAAATACAGTGAAAAACTAATAATACCATGTAATAGGTTTAGCAGAAACATACTTTAAAATGGATTTCCCTTTATTGCTATAAAAAAGAAAAAAAAACTTCAATTTGCTGGATAAATACAAAAAATGTTTGGGATTTTAATGTTAAAATAAATCTACATATTTTATGAATTAACAGTTTAATTCATTGCTGGGAGGGGTATTTGCCCGCAAAGTAGTTGTTTCTGTTGTTCTAATAAATATAGTAGATTTTTTGTTAAAGAGTGTATGAGACACTCTAAAAATCTCGTCTACAATTTGCTGTTAGAAGCAATCATCGAAATCCAAAAGAACATTCACTAGTGAAAATACCAATGTCCTTCAAGAAACAAATGGCGACTAAAAAAGTGAAACAAGCTTTTCAGATCGTAGACAGATCTATATACCCATAAACCCCCTACATTTCTACAGTAGCTAAAGCTCGCTAGCAGCTCCTCCACACACCACCACACCCCATTAGATCCATCCTCATCAAGGCAAAAACGCGCGCACTTTTCCATCGGTCCCCTCCCTTTGACTCTCCTACACCCCTACCACGAACTCGCAACGCTATTTTCGTAACCGCACACATACCGGAAACAAAGGGGGAAGAGAGAGAGAGAGAGAAAGCGCGCGGCTGCAGCGCCAAAAAGCAAAAGTTACGAGGCTAATGGCTTCCGACGCATCATGTGCGGGACGGAGCGAAGATACAAAACACAACGATCGGCACGAAAGAGAGCGAGAGAGAAAAAAAGACCGTCGGTATAGAATGGTTATAGTTTTATAACTCGATTCTGGAAGAGATAACGAGTATCGACACATCGACGAGAATGACGGTGAGGAGGCAACGAGGGCCCGCATGATATTTCTTCTCTCTTCTTTTATGTACAGTGATATCGCTGTATCGGTTAATTTCGATGATACCGATAGAGCAATTAGAAGAATGTTAAGTAATGGCTTTCTGAAGTTTTGGAGGAATACATATATAGATATAAAGGAGTCTCGATGTATGACGTAAATGATTGCGAATTTATGTGGACTGCGGGTGTCGGGTTTTATTACAAACTCGTTAAATTTGCAATTGGATCGAATTATGTATGCAAAAGTGACAATTATTATCGACGAAGAGAATCAGGTCTGCGAGGCGTGTGACGTATTTTGGCTTTGTACAATCGAGGTCGGCGTGTTCCATCAATTTGTAATTTCCTTATCTTATCGAAAAAAATATTCTTGGATGAAAAAATTTATTTTAAGCGCGCGAAGAGTACGAGGCTTCTTTACTTACGCTATATAGAAGAGTGTACACGCGTCTTGTGACTATAGAGTCGTTGATTTGCATGAATAGTTAAATTTGCATTTATATGCATAAATTTGCCATGTAAAGTTAAGTATTTTAAAATAGTCTTTCGTTACTTCAATTCTTTTCTGTTGAAATTTATACTATTTATAGTATACCACTGAGAAAAGGATACAGTTGTATTTAACTTATTATTGTAACTATTAACGTACATATTTTTTATTTTGATGAATTGTGTGTATTTTTAGAGAAAATATTTTAGTTTCTATCGTCAAATGTTCATACTGTAACAGTTACAATATGCATTTTAGAACTTTATGTCCTGTTGTTTTGCATTTTGTTTTAAGATTATTATATATAGCAAAAATACAATTTTATTAACTTGTATCTTATTTTGCATTCCTACAAAAATTACTCAATAAATACGGACAAGAAAGCAAAATACACCCCTTTTTTCAATTAATTTTGAATATTGAGAAAATATCCTTTTCAAACGTTGTTGCTTTTGATTAAGACAAATACTTTCCAGAGAGATATATTAACAAAATTTAACATTAAAGTTGATAAGTCTGTATGTAAATTATAATGATATCCTCTTCTCGGTGATACATGCCATTCGAACGCTCAGAGAAATGGATTTTTTAACCAAGAAAAATAATCTTGAATAAGTTGCTTATCTAAGAAGAAAAACATTGCCCTGGTAGAAACGTTCCCCATATGTTCGCCAGATTTTACTCTATTTTATAGGGAATGGCCAATTTCTGCTTAAAAGTCTGGCCAGAAACCCCGCTACCTGTCGACGTTTTCTCGTCAGAAACCTGACCAACTTATGGTTAATGAATAAATAAATAAAAAATAACGTTTAACGAATTTTTATAAGTTAATAATGATTATTATGTCATGGATTTAATAGCTTATTGTTAATAGAATGCTAAGATATATTTGGGATAGATTCGAAATAAAAACTAAAAACTTATTTCATTAAAAGTTTTTTTAAGGTTAGAGTTTTATAATTAATTAAGACATAAAAAAATCAAATAAATAATCGAATAAAAATTTGCATGCTGTTTTAACGCAGAAGTACTATAATGGGATTTACATTTTCAATAATTTTTTAGGGTTATGTAAGCTATTTAGATTTTCTATAAATTTCTGGTCAGGTGCTGGTTTATTTCTGGCGAACTATTAGGAAACGGATCTGCCCAATAGATCGTGAACCGACCATCTAATATGCTCAATTTTCTACCAGGGTGGGCACCGAAACTCTTCCCGTTAGTTCAAAAGTAAAAGTTTCGGTTCATAATGAATTTCATCTTTGCAACTTATTCCAGATCATTATTCTTGGTTCAAGAAATCATTCGTCTGAGTAAACAATCTCTTAAAAGACTCTCTTGTAGAAACTTCAATACAGCGAGCATTGCAGCATCAAAAACCCAACACGCTAAATTTTTGCGTGCGAAAATTCACACTTTTCCAGTGATTTCTTACTCTCTCAATAAGAGAAGACACAACTTGCATAAACTTTACCTATTTCAAATAAAAAATTTACTAATTTAACGAGTCGAGACACAAAGAATTAAGCCAGTGCTCGCTTTCGTACCGAGATTTCCACTCGACAATATTCAGCGTGAAAAGTATCAAATCCTCTTTAGTGCATCAAGCTAAAACCGCAGTCTTTAAAAACCCTTTTATTCCTCTCATTAGACCAGAAATAGGCTATATTTTCACAAAAACAGGTAAGAAATGTAACTCATGTAAAAAAAATTAGTCTGACAATAGTCTGGCTGAATAAGTCTGGCGAAAGTCTTGCAAAGTCCGGCAGAAGTCTGGCTTTGGCCACTATGACAGACTTTAGACAAAATGTGCAAAACAAAAGCATCGCGTCATGTCAAATTGCCAGTAACCTAAATTGTTGTCTCTTTTTTACAAATATTCATATTTTAAACAAGATTGCAATATGTAAAAAAACTTTTCTCCTACTTTATCGAAAAATACGTATTTTCACTATTCTAGTCGATACTAATAATTAATGTACCACTCTAATTATTTACTTGTGAAAAATGAGTTTTCTTGACATAGTTCCAAAAAAGGTCTGGCATAGTGGCCTAAGCCAGACTTCCACCAGTCTTTTGCAAGACTTTCGCCAGACTTGTTAAGCCAGATTAATCCCAGACTAGTGCCAGACTAATTTTTTTACACGGGAAGTTACCCTACCCTAAAAATGTTAATTCCTCATTCACAACTACACACCACATCCAATAATCCGGTACCAAAAAAGCCCACACACCACAAGAACCGCTCGTAACCAAAAGAAGGCACCAAACACTCACAAACACAGCGCACACCATCATCCTTGACTCGGTTCAAGCTCAAGCACCCCCTCATTCTCTTTCTTTCTCTTTCTCTTTCCGCCTGCCGTCGCATTCTGCTTATAATATTTTCGCTGTACGACCGCGCGCTCCTCTAATAAAAGAAGCGCCGTGTCGAAAATACACCCCGCGGCGAGTGTATAACCGTCGCACCAGGCCATCGATAATTCATCCGCGTCGCGCTGTTGCGCATGCAGGCTATACACTGCTTGTGGAAGCGGTGTGTAGAGTGCAGAGAGAGAGAGGAAGTAAGTAGGAAGTAAGTAGGAAGTGAAGAGCGCGATTCCGCGGTTGGGTGTTGTAGGTACATGCGTGTTTATGTGTACGTAGAGGTGGATCGTACGGGGGTGAGTAAGGGGGTGGAGATATAGATATTGTGAGAGAGAGAGAGAGAGGGACGTTGCTGTATACGAATCAATTTTGCTGCTTTTTCTTCGCGATTCGAGAGTTTGTGATGGGAATATCGAGGATTAGTTGGTTGAAAGGTGTATACTTTTCACAAAGGAAAGAGCCGAATTCGAGCGTAATATTTTGAAAACTGACTAGAATACAAACTTTTCTCAAAGGCTAACATTTAGGAAATAGTTATCGAGAGTGAAAAAGTGAATCGGTGTTTGATGATAATGAAAGTCAACACTACAATTGAGTGAATGAATTTAGAATGTTTTAAAATTCACTTGATGATGAGTGTGAATCTACTCGATTAGATTAAAAATGTCCACTATTATAAAAGACTGGCTCACTTTTCACTTTTTCAGATTAGGAGAAATATCAATTGTTTTTATTCTTAAAACAGGTTAAGCAAATTTTTAAGCTGTCAGGTATTGTTTTAGCCAAATTCAAATGTAAATCTAGAAATCTGAATTTATGAAAAACTGTCCATTGAAAGATTATTTCATGAGTTAAAATGCTTCAATCTATTTTTATTGATTTCCAAGCTGTATATATAGATATATCTATAATTAATCGTTTCATTTTCATTATTTCTTTGCACTGAGAAAAAGCTAAACAATTTTTTAATTGTCCTAAATTGGTTGTGAGGTTACAATATAAGGGTGAACAATTTCAATAGCACTGAAAACATTGTATTATACGTACAAAAGAAATAATTTTTTCCAGCATAGTAATTAATACACACATTTACTTAAATTCAGTAAATATTTTTTGCGTTAAAATAATTATTTAAATTAAGTATACCTGTGCACCATTTTCAACTACTACTTATATAATAGGAAAAATCTTCTCCATCTCAATTCTTTACGCACAGTAAATTGTTTCTCAATGCATCCAACGTACTTGCCAATCAGACAAATAATCTCTCAAATTTCCCGTACAACAAAAGAACTCGCATCAAAAATAAGCGTCGGATCCGCATAATATTCCAATGAACGTCCCGCGGTATCTCGATGCAATATTTTCGGCGCTCCTCTTATTTTCGAACCGCGCGCGCATCGCTAATTCGACGAGACCTGACGCAACGATAAATAAACGTCCGCTAAACTCCTGTGCCGCTCCGCTCGACGAAGGTAAACCGGTATACGTTCCTCGCTCTCCTGCCGCCTAAATTTTTACGCCAAAGTAAACGCGCCAGAAATAGCTCGCGTGTAATGGCACGCTAAAAATTGGCAAAAACAAGCGACGCTTGCAGTTTACGTGAGTTTATTAATCCGTTGTGCACTCCGGTAAAAAGTTAGAAAGCTCGAGGATGCACTGAAGTTGATTGAGAAACGGGAAAAGTGCGTGTATAGGTTTGTAGCTGTGTGTGACAAGTAGAAAAAGTCGAGTTTGGTGCGGCGTGTTTGTATACACGGATGCATCGCACCTCGAACCGTATTTCGCGAGTTTTAATTATATTTCTCTGTATTTTCCTCAACGATAAATCACTTGGTTTTTTAATCGTAAAGTTTGTCACTTCCTTAAAAAGCAGATAATGATGATGTTGCAGCCGTTTATGCATGGAGTTTCTTTCTGGAACACGCAGCAAGTGACAATAACACAATTTGAAATTTGAGAAAGTAAAAAAGCTGCACAATAATAATAATGTCGTAGTTAGCAGAACGACTTTAAGAAGCTCAACAAAAGCAATAATAAGTTTCTTTTTAGTAGCACTGCGACTTATGGGGAATTTCTAGTGCAAAAATTGATTTTTCGAAAATGAGGCTTTTGTGATCGTTGCGAGTCACGGAATTACGCAAATAGTACCTACTAACTTGACTAATCAACTTCAAAGCTGTAAGTTTAGACTACAAACTCAAGCAACTTAGGCAAGACTTTGAAAACTCCTTCATGACGAAAATTACTCTGCGCTTTAAAAAAAAACTGCTGCACTATTATTATCTCTCATCCGTGTCTTATTTATAACAAAACTATAAAATTCCACATATATATATACACACACACACACACACAATTCCCAGTTCACAGGATAGTAAGACCTCCGCGATATACAAACTCAATGCAAAGCTTTCATTCTTCCAAATGAAATTGGCCAGCCTGCATAATGAATAACCTGGCAGGGCAGCGAATGAAATTTGCATGTCCCTCCGCTAAAATATCCAAATAAAAGCCGCGTATTTTTCAGCGCGCGGAGAGACGAGAGCTAGATCCTCCTCGTCAATAATTGAGGAACCAAAGTTATCGATCAGGCCTGAATTTTTCATCAGGTGCTTCTCTCCCGCGGCAGCGCCAGCATCCAGAAATATCTCCCGTTTTACAATGAAATTGAAGTGTATAAAGTATAAAGCGGAGTCGGTCGACTGCTCGGGTAACCCGGTCAAAAACGACGTCAAATCGCGCGGAGTGTATTTAAGAGTCCCGTCCCTGCTCTCGAATCTCGGGCCGATCGGAAAGAACGATGATCCGAGTTCATTCAGCAAGTTTTGTTATAAATCTTGAACGAATATTGCTTTGTGTGGATTGAGAACTACAAGTTTGAAGGGTTATAGGTAACCGAGCTTGTTGAATTTTGAAAATGAATGCAAAGATTGATTTTAAGTTAGGTATTAGGACATTTTTTAAAGCTAAATGTTGTTTGTTAGCTTTAGTTCGCTATTCTCTGATTTAATAGAATCAGTGTTTTAACACCAAAGTGCACGTTTGCAGAGCCATTTTTTATCGAATAGATCTGAAATTTCTAAGAGTCTTAGTCTCTCTAAATATTAAGTTCAAGTACAAAATAATAACAAAATGCACGAAAATGTCATTTTACGCACAAAATTAGTATATCAATTAACAACAGTTTAAAATGTATAATATGTGCGGTGACTCGTATTCATGGCATCATCATGATTTATTAGAGTCGGTATATATTAGATGTGTTATAACTTGAAAATCGCAACGTTAACTCAGATCTATTTTTTATTTATACAGAAAAATTTGTGAATAATGGCTCCAATAGTTAGTGAGAATTATGAAACTAAGTCGTATTTCTGATTACACTAAATCAAATACAATTTGAATGTTCAAAATTCACCTAAACTATACAATCTTTTCCGTACAACCAAGTATCTATCGCCAAATTCAGTATGTTTTGAAAGTCTACTTTGCTTACACTGTAAATCTCAAGTATGTAAAATTACGTGAACGAGTAAATATGTTATTTTGACGCACTTGCTTGTCGTTAATATTCTACACTTCTACGCGTGTAATTCTTGCAATAAAAGCTATTAAGAACCTATATATTAAGAAAGTACGTTTAAATTTGGCGACTCGCACACTCAGACTTATAATACACATATCGCTTCACTGGAAAAATTACACAGTCAAAGTGAAAAATTAGCCACAAACAAGAGCGCGTTAAAATAATTATTACATTTAAACATTTAACCCACGTAATTGCAAAGTTAAAAGTGCAATCAGTTAAAAATCGTGCAGAAGCCCAATTACCCACCTCCTCCATTAAAATGAGAGAGCGCGAGAGAGAAAAAAAAAGAGCCGCGCGAATGAATGACGCACCTGTCGCTCGTATAACCGCGCGTGACGAAAAAGAAACTCCCCCGTGTGTATACATATATTCGAAAAGAGAGAGAGAGAGAGAGAGAGAGAGAGAGAGAGAGAGAATGAAGGAGGCAGTGTACAGCGGAACGTGCACTAGTCTACCGTGAAAATAATACTTCGATATCACGTGTGTAGTCACCTGCCCTCTCTCTCTCTCTCTTTCTCTTTGTGCCGGTGTGTTTGCGCGCGCGCGCGATTTGCGTTAATCGTCCTCTCTCCGAGGGGCTGACAGACAGAGAGAGAGAGAGAGTGAAAGAAAGAGAGTAGGGATGTTTGTCGTCATACGCGCGGCGCCCGCTCTGACGTGCATCCGCCTAGCGGCCGACTGCGGCGGCGGCGGAGGTAGAAATTTTTATGTAATAATAAAAGCTGCATGGCGATGAGCTCGTGTATGCGCGTGAGTGAGCGAGCGAGTGGGTGGGTATTCGGAAATTGGAAGGTGGAAGTTGGATGCGGCTGCTTTTTTCTTATTTAAGGTAGTGCGTGAAGATAGAATGTTTGAAGGTCATTTTATATACCGACCGGGTCAATCTTATATGCTATCGAACGATAAATAATTTGATACATGATATGCCAGACAAAACTGTGCAAAACCCGGACATCATTGCTATCTTTCTTTGAGGTTTATATTGCATCACTGAGCACAGTTTCGAGTGAAAATGTCAATCTGTGTACAAATGCCATTTGAGGAAGAATTTGAGGTTTGCTCTGGCACGAACCGACAATTTTGTTCATAACGCATTCGTCGACGTTTTGAGATATTAATTTGCAAATTTATGTAATTGTAGATTAATACATAACGATGGGTCATTGATATCCTTTTTCGATACAAATATCTTTACTATTATATAATATATAATAATTTTGTATTAAAAAGTTTCGATTTAATATATTTTCTTAGTATGTACTATAAAGTAATGTAACAGTTGAATCTGTAATTTTTTGTATATAAGGCATTCTTGCACGATTTTTAAATTAAAGAATTCTTTTAAAACTCGGCTAAATATTGATTTTTACATTTTTAAACTTTTTCCATAACTCCAGTATAAAATTGTATTTTTTGATCTGAAAATGTATAAATAATGTTATATTGAGACCCGAAATATTGTAGTAAAATTTTCAGGATGATTAGATTTTATTTCCAGATTTTTCATTTTTTTAAATCTAAAACACACCTGAAGGAGGTTCTCCGGGGATTTTTTCTAAAACTTCAAAACTTTTTAATGTTTTTAAAGTTGGTTCAACTCTTCCTTAACAGGTAGAAACAGTATTATAATGATATTATACATTTTAAGCTAAAAAATTTCATAGTTTATCAGAGCTATTTATTGCAATGTCACGTTAAGTTGCCTAATTTCGATCGTTTAATGGCTGCGAAAATTAAATAAAAGAAAATCTTTTTTAGGTTTCTTAGGTTAAAAATGATCTACATTTTCATACTAAAGTTTTTTTTATTTTTTTTTATAAATACAATTAAGTTTGGTAAATTTGTATTAATGTACTATAAAATAAAGCTACATTTTTCATTATTTTGCATCAATAATTGATGCTTCTTCATTATCTAAGTTTTTAATCTTCAAAATGTTGTTGGCGCATACCAACATAACCAATCATAATGAAGCTTTTAGGACACGTTCTTTGAAGTATTATCAACATTAGTTAGCTGAAATATTATGTAAATATTTATAATAAAGCTCATGGTAAATGACTCTATTAATAAATTTGTACTGTTTATAATAATGTTTAAACAAATATTTTTTTTAAAACATATCTAGTTGAATAAAAATTCGTAATTTCAGCTAACTTCTTTTTATATTACTGTCAAAAACACTATCAGATATGTTGGTTCGTAAATGCCATTGTGGTGTGCACCAACAACATTTACCGCATACAGCCTAATTTTATTTAAAATAAACCTATTATTGTCAAAAGCTCAATTAGACAGTATCAATTGATAATATCATTATTAACATGCCATGTAAATATTATTTTGATAACCTTAAAGTTACGGAAGTTTTATTTTTTACCCCCTTAAGTATTAAGGAATTTTATTTGTTTCTGGTGATCAAGAATTTATTTTCATGAAGGATCTGCAGCAGAATTTAAAAATGTTTTACATGTATTAATAGAATACGGCCATTTTGCTCAGGATATTTTTAAATAATCAACAATTCTTCGTTAAATATGTTTAATATAAATCATTTAGAAAAAAGAAATCGAAAGAAACTTTTATAGCTCTGTTTATAAAATTAAATATACAATTATTATTGGAAAGATATTGCAAGATGCCAATGATTATTTTATGAGATAAGCCAGCCGAATGTAGAACACTTCGAAATAGCCGATTTTTAGCATAATTATTACTAAATTATAGTATGGTATAGATTCCGTTTTATTTCATTTTAATTGGGATCAAAGTGTTTTTTAAGGAGGAGTTTTATTTAATTTTGTGAGTGAATTGATGAGATGACGAGTTGCCTCGGAATAAGTATATTAAAGCATGCTTGAAAAAAATTGTCAGCTGATAATCGATAGCACCGCATGAAATAATTAAAGTACTTGTTTAGGTATATTATTATGAAACTTCATTTACATATATGGATTCGTATTTAATTAATTTTAAGTACGATACTTAAATAATTACTCACTTTCATAGCTCATAGCTTAAATTATAGATTTAAAGACGCTACAATTGTAATAATAAAGAAATTTATGATGGCTTATTCAGTATTTTTTATGAGTCATTATATTTATTAGCGAAAGAGTAGAAAAAATAATCGTTTAAAAAATAAAGAAGCTATTTTATATAATATTAAATAATAATTATTACAATTTCTAATTTATAAAATCCATCAAATTATTATAATTCATAAGTAAAATGCATTATAAATATGCGCTTTTTGTAGAAAAGCTCACTACAGCATTAAAGTTGCACACTACCTACAGTTTATTAAAAGTCTTTCAACGTGGTCTATAGGTTTTAACTAAAGCTAGTTTTAACTAAAATATTCTTTTAAATAGTGCACAATTCTCACCTTCAAACTCATTTATTACGGAAATTTCCGCGTCATCAAATTTCACTAAAAAACTTCTTAAAAGAATCAAAAGAACTTTAATTAGCCAATGACACAGTCACACACACACACGTACTACAAATTGGACCGCAAACCTCAACATGTCAGTGTCTCATCCTCTCGGGAAGAAGAAAAAAAAAAAAGCAATCGCCGCCGCACGTACACACACGCACACACTCGCAGCTAATCGAAGGAACAAAAAGTAAAGGACTCTCTCTCTCTCTCGCGCGCGCGCATGACGCAGAGGACATCATTGATAAAACTATCGAGTGTGAAGGAAAAATAGAGTCAGCGAGCGGGAGAAAATTTTCTAATTAGAAGAGGCGTTTATATTGCGTATCGGCCCTTTGCACTCCCTCTCTCTCTCTCTCTCTCCTTTATTAGTGTATTTTTACACTTCACGTGTCTCCAGCCGCGGTATTTTTATACCTCCCCTCTTCGCTTCTTTCATACAAACGTTTTTTTTCCCTTTTCTTGTCGGTGGCGCTTGCGGCATGCGAGAGTTACGCAATGTTAAAAGTACATTGTGTGTGGTAGGTGTATATAGCGCTCTGTGTTTAATAATTTACGTCGATGCACGCGATTGTGCACTAAGAAAGATTTTACTTGCTTTGAGAAAGAATATGTACTAAAAAGACGATACTACGAATTCAATGGATATACCGTCGCGATAATTCAATGATGAAGGGATTAGGTAAAAATTCGAATTATTGGAGAATTTTTATTTTTAAGAATTATCTAAAGTGAAATTCATAAAATTCATGGGAATTCTAATTAAAGAGTTTCTTTTACATTGTTTAGTATATAGGAATGATCATAATCTAAGATGGAAAGAATTTCGAATTATCGAAAATGAACTTCGAATGATTGAGTTTTTTTTTAATATTGGTTAAGATAAGGAATGACAAGAGAACCAGGCAAGAAAACTTGAATTATCGAGTACTGTACTAAGTTCTGACAGTAAGAAACTCCAAAAGTTTTTAAAAATAAGATAGTTTTTCTCCCTGAATTTAATTTTCAGTTATCTTTGTTTTCTGAAATTCATGTGGTATGAAGATTGTAACATTTTTATACCTATGTATTAAATTTATTAATTAAACTGATACATGGCAGAAAAAGTAGAAAAATCAAGATGACAATTAATTTAACTACATTCAATAACATAAACCTATACACTATACAAGACACTTATTAATTGCCTACTGTTCTTTATAAATGCAAATAAACATCAGATTCATAGCCTAAAGGTTGAAAGGTCTCGAGATTTTCCTACATTTACTTTTAGAAAACATAATTTCTTAATTTCATCTAAAATTCCGTCTTGTTGTCAGTAAGATCATTTCTTACATTTTCTAAAATATTCGTTTTATAAATTAAAAAACTTTTGTTCTTACGTTAATAAGACACTCTCTTACAATCAGTACAGCTCTTCTTATAACAAGAAGAGGTTAAGATGCCAGTAGTGGGACACTTACGCAAGCAATAATTATATAAACGTAATTTTTGAAAGAAAATAGACGAAATGTTGTTAAAATTTTTGTTTTTATGTTTAGTTGGTCCGTTTTTGAGTTCATTAAAAAAAATATACGTAATTGATAATTTATACAATAATAAACAACGTTTGAATAGAAAACCTGTGGACCCCAGAAGTGGGACAGACCTCTTAAGGTTACCGTAGTAGTGGGACAGGGGGCGTTAAACAACGTAGTGGCAAGTAAGAATAACGTTAAAAAATGAAGTACTTATCCTTGTCAATTTATTTTATTATTAAACAGCAAGTTAATAAGTAACATTTAATTTTTAGTTTCATTGTATTATTTATTTCTTTTATTAATCTTTTCACTATATAAGTATATTTCGACGCCTGAGCGGAAGAACCTCCTATTTCGACTCGCGCGAAGAACCTCTAAACTCGCAGCGGCGAAGAAAATCTTATCTCGGCCCGCGCGAAGATGCTTATATCTAATATTTTATTAAAAGTAACTACAAAATAGATTTTTATTTACGAATGTATTGGAAGATATCCTCATATATCAACTGTATAATATTATTATAATATTCGTATTCTTCGACTTTCTTCACGCGCAGTCCGAGATAGGAGGTTTTTCCAATCAGGCGTCGATTTACAGTAATTTTTATAACAATAAAAGTTCTCATTACGCAATTATTTTTTCAATTATTTACAATTTTTCTTGTTTGATTTTATTTCTACTTTGCAAAACTTGCATTTCGCAATTTAATAATAATTATTCAACTTTTTCTAATTGAATACATAGAGTTTTAACTCGATCTTGAAATTGAAGCTTATTTTCTTTATCATTTTCAAAATTAATCATTTTCTTTAAGTTCTTTATTTCTGCATTTATTGTTTTGTTTTGTTGTAGTTTCTTCTTATTTTCTTGAAATTCTTTATGAATAAGGTGCTGTTTTTCCTTCATTATTTTGACTCTCTCTCTTACCTTTTTATTCTCTAAAGTTTGCTGCGCTTTCAATTTTTTGGCATCTTCTTTTTTCTGAACAACTTGAAGCAAGTCATCTACGGTTAAAACTGGCGCAACGTCAGAAAATTTAGTGTTCTTTTTCTTTTTTCCCTTGAAATTGAGCACAGGTAAAGCTTTCTTCAATTCCGATGAGATATTTAAATCTTCACATGTACCTAGTAAAAATGACTTTTATTATTATTTTTAATACTGAAATATTTATTTATAAAAATCGATAATTAGAATAATTAGCAAAACTAAAGGTTTAATTAGAACTGAAAGGGACAAATTGATGTCAGAATGAGTAATGTGATTTTAGAATTAGTGTTTTTCTCTGAAAAAAGTAATATTAATATATAGCGAATATAATATTCATAAATACGTAATTGAAACTCACCTTCAACAATATTATCTGAAGCGGGTAATGCAATGCCAGATGATAAGTTTGAATTTTTCCCAGTATCAGGAATTATTACAACGACGGATCCTGTCCAGCGCTGACCGGATTGATCATAAAATTCAATTTCTGATACTTCTGAGTTTTGTTCTACTCCTATTTTATTTGTGATTGATAAAGCACTGTTTTCGAAGAAATCATAACTATTTCTGCCATCACAATAACTTTGTTCGATAGTGTTAATACTGTTTTCATCTACTGAAATAATTTCTTGGGAATCGATGCTTTGTGTTTTATTTACAATGTCAATACTTAATATACGAGGAACAACTTTTGTAGGCACTGCGTTACAGCTCTTATTGGTATTAATACTAGAGAATGTACTCATATCACTCGTAGAAGCTTGTACATTTTGGTCTTTTTGAGAGTTATCTACTGAGAAAAATATTAAAATTAATGATTATATAATAAAAAAGCTATAATACATTTCATAAAAATAATTTATATATACCACAAAGTCTTCTCATTTTTCTCCAAGATTCAAAAAGTTCTTCTTGTTTTAACTCTCCACTCCAAGATTCTTTGAATTCATCAATTTTAAAACATTCCACAAGATCAGGAGAAAGTATATTTTTCTCAAAAAAATCTAAAAGCTTCATATTATGATTAAGAGTATTATCATTTTCAACAAATTCGTCTTTATTAGGATCTAGAACATCACTTTTCCTTTTTCTTTTATTCAGAACATAATATTGCACTGCTTCAGTGTTAAATGGAAAGAGACCGCATGCTCTGAATCTATTTGCAATGCTGCTCGTCAGATCTATACTGTCCAAAGTTAGTTTTAAAACTTGAGAAAACATATGTTTCTCAAATTTGATGACATTATTTGTGATTTTCCATTTTCTAAGAATCTTTGCGTATGCCTCTTTTAGAGGGTGGAATAATGACACATCTAGAGGTTGGATAATGTGAGTTGCGTTTGGATATAATGCCACCAATTCTATTCCATTCTCTCGACAAAATTTTACTAGTGGCAATGTGAGGTGCGAGGCGTGACCATCAACGTACAGAATAATAGGCAGCCTTACATTGTTATCTTTTAGCCATTGAAAAAATACCATAGTCACATAGCAGTAAAGCGTTTCTGCTGTCATCCGTCCTCGTTCAGAGTGTCCAACGCCCCAGTCTTTAGGCATTTGTTTCAGAACAGTTTTGCTTGGAGGCTGTTTTAAACTAAATAGAATCATAGGTGGTGGCATCTTTCCAGAAGCAGAAGCGATAAAAAGCACAGTTAAACATGCTTTATTGTTACCTGTTATCTGGTATACTGACCTTGAGCCTCTTTCAGTGATTTCTGAGTTGTCCTTTGGAACAAGCATAAAAGCTAACTCGTCCAAGTTAAAGACACGATCAGGTTCTATATTTAATAGATTCTTCTTTTGTAAATAGCCTTGTAAATAAGAAAACCATTTTTGTCGATTCTCTTCAGTCACAGAAGCTCTGGTAGTGGTCAAATTTTGAACGATTATTTTGCTCAAGTTGCTATGTCTGCGCATAAATGCCATGTACCAATGCCTACCAGGCCTGTTATTTTTAAAAGGAGTGTTTCTCTTATTGTCGACTAAGAATTTCTGTACACAATTGAGTAGGTGTGTTTTTGTTACTGGAAAACCGTGCTCAGTGCAGTATAAGATCCATTTGACCACCTCATGTTCATCTTTATTAAGAACAGTTGGAGGACCTTTTGTACAACCCACTGCTGAATAATTCTTCAGCTTTACATGCAGCGTGCTCTTAGGAACTCCGAAATTCTCAGATGCTTCTCTCAAAGATTGTCCTTCACCAATTGCGTTGAGCGCTTCTTTCATTTTGTCGACACTGTACGTTTCGTCACTACTTTTCTTTTTTATACGTTTTAATCTGACAACATTTTCTCTTCTTTTCTTAACTTTAACAATACTCTTTTTCTCACTTGTTGTGACCTTCACAGTAGAACTTCTCGTTGTTCTTTTTTCCATGTTTGATGCTTGTCTGAACTAAAAGTTAAATAATTAAAGTATTTATATAGGTAAGCATTTAATTTTCTAAGTAAAACATTAGTAATTTTTTGAAACTCCGTGTGAGAAGCTCGGTTTCTCATGCGTGGATAGCGTGAAAAAAATTGGAAATTATTGACAAAATTGGAAAGTTCTGAAAAAATTGGAAAAACTTGAAAAAACTGAAGTTTTTAAAAAATTGAAAAATTAGAAAAATTATGAAAAAATTAAAAAATGAGAAAAATTTTGAAAAAATTAAAAAATTAGAGATATTTTAAAAAAGTTAACAAAGTGAATGAAGTTATTTTAAACTCCTAATTTTTATATTTAAATTTTTTTCTTTTTAATGATTTATAGGTAATTTTTTTGCCGGTGGGTGGACTCCGCCCCAACCCTCCAACGGGCGTTTCGCCCCATGCGTCCCCACCAGGTGTCCGCTCCTGGACCCCATTCGGCGCTCCTGCCTCCCACCCAGCGCCCCACCCTGCCCCCTGCCATGCTCATACAACTTTATGTTACTCTTCTTTCGTATACCAATATTTATGAGAGACGGAGCCTGTATCAGGTACCTATTACCTATTTGATGGTACCTATGTGAGCTAATAATATACTACACTTCACGTGCCTCTCGTACACGGAGAGAAAAACTCCGCCGTATTAGCGTTGATAGTGGTATAACACTGAATCAGCGGTAGGATCACACCGCCAGCGCTGCTTCCCAATTCGAGTAGCCGAAATGACAGATATTTGAGGTTAGCTTTCCGAATATTTGGATTTCATACTTATTAACTTATATTTTGCAAAGATTAATAGTTAATATGTTTGAAAAATGTATTTCCAACATAAATTGTTGATTTGCAAAACTTAGTATATTAACAGTAACCCGTTTCTGAATCGCTATGCTATAACTGCTTTGTTCTACAGCCGACACTGCTTGTCGATCATGTCATTCTACTGCTATAGTCCAGTCAGATTAGACTTTAAAAGGCCTGTTTTGGGAACTAAATAAAAGAAGGTAAAAGATTATTGGAAGTTGTTCGGAAGGATGTCAGAATATTGGGACAATAGTTTGAGCGCGATTTCTGGCTGTGGAACATTGTTTAAATAATCAAAGAAAGTGCAAAAAACCGTTTTTTGCGCATAACTTTTGAACCGTTGATGCTATTGAAAAAAAGTTTAATACTTTTTTTCAAGTATTAAAAATACCTACAAAATAAGACAAACTAAATTAAAATCCGCCCATTTGTTTACTCAAAAAACAAAAAAACGCCAATTTTAGCGTTTTTTTAAATGTTCTATAATTAATTTAGTTTTGCTTCTAAAAAATCGTACTACAACTTTCTTTGAAGATCTTTGTACACTTTATAAGTGGTATAAATTTTAGCTTAAAATATTTATAACTTTTTGTTAATTCCTATTTGTTAGGTAAAAAAGGCTCTTGCCAGATTCTAAATAATTTTTTTTTGAGATGTCGGAGAGACTTCTCCGAGGGTCTATTTTACTCGTAAAGAGTTATACTGTAACGTACAATAAAGGAAAAGTTGATTACTGAAGGGTAAATTGTTTAAACATTAAGTTGAAAATCATAAATTTTTAATGTTAAAAGTTAAATGGTAAATTATTTTCAGATAAAATTTCCACATCAATTACTTAATTGCTATGATTTTTATGCAAATTTTAAGCTTTTAATTATTGCTCTACAATAATCTGGAGCTGAGATAATTTTTTTTTTTTCAAAAAATCATTGCGGCTTTGTTTATTAATATTAAGAGCTCAACTTTACGGGTGGTCTACAGTAACAGTTAAACTATCATATCTGATATTTGAGCAACAATGAATGTGAATATTTAAGGTGAGTTGGTGACAAAAGCGACAGCGCGTTTTTGTAGAGAGTGGGGCGTGCATGCGCCGCGCGCGCCGCTGTGCCAAGGCTGAAATTTGGCCAAGCGTCTTATATTTGAAAAAGCGAGACAATTTTGCTTTTTCTCGGGAACTAATGATCCGATTTTGACGATTCTTTTTTTAATTGGGGGTAGAATAAAAAAAGAATAACAACCACGGTGTATATAAACAATAGCCAGACAATCGTTAAAGTTCAATTAAAGTACCGTAAATTTATGAGCTGCAGTAACTGTTCAAATTATTCTTAGAAATAACTATTAACGAAAAGATTACATATTTCAAGTGAACTACATTTTCGTTCAAGTATCCGTATATGATTTGCAAATAATATTTTATACATTAATTTCCAACGTTATAAATATTTATAACAAACTGAGGGTTACACAAGAAATAATTTTTAGTACAATATAAATATTATTCACAAGATGTAAGTATCAATGTAAAGAGTAGTAAAAAAATTTGCGATTAAATAATTTTTTATCTAAAATCTAACACCGTGGTTGTTATTATTTTTTTTATTCTACCCCCAATTAAAAAAAGAATCATCAAAATCGGATCATTAGTTCCCGAGAAAAAGCAAAATTGTCTCGTTTTTTCAAATATAAGACGCTTGGCCAAATTTCAGCCGCGGCACAGCGGCGCGCGCGGCGCATGCGCGCCCCACTCTCTACAAAAACGCGCTATCGCTTTTGTCACCAACTCACCTTAAATATTCACATTCATTGTTGCTCAAATATCAGATATGATAGTTTAATTGTTACTGTAGACCACCCGTAAATTTGAGCTTTTAATATTAATAAACAAAGCCGCAATGATTTTTTGAAAAAAAAAAAAAAAAAAAAAAAAAAAAAAAATTATCTCAGCTCCAGATTATCGTAGAGCAATAATTAAAAGCTTAAAATTTGCATAAAAATCATAGCAATTAAGTAATTGATGTGGAAATTTTATCTGAAAATAATTTACCATTTAACTTTTAACATTAAAAATTTATGATTTTCAACTTAATGTTTAAACAATTTACCCTTCAGTAATCAACTTTTCCTTTATCGTACGTTACAGTATAACTCTTTACGAGTAAAATAGACCCTCATAAAAGACTCTCCGACGTCTCAAAAAAAAATTATTTAGAATCTGGCAAGAGCCTTTTTTACCTAACAAATAGGAATTAACAAAAAGTTATGAATATTTTAAGCTAAAATTTACACTTATAAAGTGTACAAAGATCTTCAAAGAAAGTTGTAGTACGATTTTTTAGAAGCAAAACTAAATTAATTATAGAAAATTTAAAAAAACGCTAAAATTGGCGTTTTTTTGTTTTTTGAGTAAACAAATGGGCGGATTTTAATTTAGTTTGTCTTATTTTGTAGGTATTTTAAATACTTAAAAAGAAGTATTAAAGTTTTTTTCAATAGCATCAACGGTTCAAAAGTTATGCGCAAAAAACGGTTTTTTGCACTTTCTTTGATTATTTAAACAATGTTCCACAGCCAGAAATCGCGCTCAAACTATTGTCCCAATATTCTGACGTCCTTCCGAACAACTTCCAATAATCTTTTACCTTCTTTTATTTAGTTCCTGGAAAAAGTCTAATCTGACTGGACTACTAGAGCCACTAAAGCTGTAAGTGCCGGGCTCTCCGGCAGATGTAGCCGAGTTTTTCTCTCCGTGTATTCGACCTTCTCACACTCGTTTCAAGAAATAGTATATGCAACGCGTGCGCTCGGGTGATTTTCAACTCGTGTGATTGTCAAACTTCCCACTCGTTCGAAAATCACCTGCTTCGCGCACTTGTTGCAGGATGTAGTAGAAGATATTAAATAATATTATAATAAGTACTTACTTATGCTCAAAATATTGAGGTTATGAAAATTTTATATTCAAACGACGCAATTCACTCAACTTGTATTTACTCAATTGTCAATTGCTTACACTTATATTTACATAATATCTCTATACTTTGATATTTAACACGTTTTTATTCAAATGTTTGATAAATAAACGACTCAACTCTTCGCACTTAGCATGTGTCCAGCTACTGCTCCACGCTGATTTCACAGGGAAGCTAAATCCGGACAGAGTCGCCACCTTTGTCCCGGTACTAGGTACTAGATTTGAAATTGAGAGGTATACTTGGACACTTTATTTTGAAATAATTATTTATTATTATTCTAAAATCTTTTGCCGATTGTGTTCTAAAATGCCTATTAATGAATATAAACATTCTTTTGGTATATCAACGCATACATTTTTACTTTTTTATTCGTAAAAGCGATTGTGATGATTTGCATAAAATACGCGTAAAATGGCCAAAATATTTCAGATTCTGGACACACGTTTTGAATGACTAATTTAATAATAAAATTATATATTACATTAAAAAATTCGTATGTTATTTTTGAACCAAGTATCTAAACATCCCAAAACAATAATTATTATTGCAACAATAATTATTATTAAAACTGTTATAGATATAACAGTTTTGAAGAAATAATTACGATATTTCATTACTCTCCAGGTATAGGTTCCAAATATTGTTTTGTCCCGGTACTGGTTCCTTTACCTAATTCGCGAGCTTTTGATTGTCTACATTAAGAAGCCCTGATTTCTCAAGTACAACAATTTACAGTAAACTTTCTTACAACGTGGTCCTGTCATTATATATTCTACAAGAGTCGAGCGACTACGAAACGTCGCCCTTAAGTGTATAGGAAAAGCCCTGAATTCGAAAGGAATTCCCGCTGCCGCCACCGCCGCCGTTGACCTTGAATTTGGATAATGTACCTTAGGCACGAACGCGTTGGCTCTCGCTATCGATTTCCAGCCGAGGGTTAGCCCGAATTTCAGGCGCTCTGTGTGTATGCGAGAATTTACCCTCGATTCCCCGACGATTGCTCCGCATTAGCCCTCGAATATTAATGGCTGTACACAACGTCCAATGTCCACCTAACGCTAACTGCTTGTTCTTCCTTTTTTTTCTTATTTATGTACGCAACGTTAATAACGCTGCGTTAATTACGTGATACGTACGCTACAATTGACGAGGCGGTTAATGTTTGAGGCATGGCTTATATCTGCGGGTTCCCGGAAAAACGACTTAAGTCCAGTTTTTATGTTTTGGGGATATTAAGGTTTAAAGTTTTTAATTTCCATTTAAACCAATGTTAAAAGAATCCATAAATAGTTGATTCGATCACTTTTATTTACATTATCTTGACTTTTTCCAGTTTTATCCAAAAATATACTATTTAAGGATACTAAAATCGCTCAAAACTCAATTTTCAAGCATGTGGATTTACGTCGATTTTCCGGTTCGCCACAGATATTATATGACTATTTTAGATCCACGAATTTATTTCGATAATTTTCGTCTATTTGAACTGTCCAGTCGCGGCTCAACAAGTTCGTATCTCCACTCTTGCATATTGCATGAGTGTTTATTGCGTAGACCGCGAGCGGCTCGATAATTCGTATTTGCGTGATATTTTATGCAATACTCGTAGTTAAGCGTCATTATATCAGCGAGACGCGTATACGCGTTTAATGCCACGGTTATGCCATTTGCAAACTGAGGTGGAAGGATCGGTAGAAACTTAACGGAAAAACCACTCGACCCTTGAACGTAAATACGTTCGAGTGTCTTCGGTGTGGCTTTTGAGTTAAGATTACTTGATTATGTGTATGTAATTTAAGTATAATGGAGGCAGCAAGAAACAAAATTTGAAATAGGGAAGAAAGAATATATTTTCATTATTGTTACAATAGAATTTTCTTTGTTCTATTATATATATTATATATTCCTGTTGAAAATTGATAATTTTTAGTAGCGTTTAACCTGCTAAGTAATATGTGATTTACTTATTAAAATCAAATAGCATGTATAATTCTTTATAGGTATAACATAAAGAAGTCCTTTTATTAATATAATTGTTATGTATATTTACATCGCAGATGCAGAAATAAAGCTGTATAACATTCTTCCTTCGGTATACAATGTGTTTTTAATTTATAACATTTATCAACCAAGTAAATGATATCTAGCTATTATGAAGTGTCTATACATAATATTTTCATTGAATTTTAGGGTCACGTTGTTTCGTCCATATTGCTTGATTAATGAATTCATCTTCATTTTTGTACAAAATCAACCCCAAAATTTGATAAAACAAAATAAAACAAACATTACGCATCTTTCCTATTTAATATATTTATCAAAATCCCCACCGCTCTTCTGAAAGTAAATTAAAACCAATATCTACAATATCATCAAATAAGTCACCTATTATACCCATTACATTTACACCTCGTTTCCGTCAAAATCCCCTAAACCGCAGTTTGGCTTGAACCGAGCCGTCAATCATCCGCAGATAGCGCCACCGTCTGCCATCCATGGTGAAACCAATACACATCCACCCCATCTAATACCACGCGTGCACGCGCAACAGGCCCAGCGGAGAAGAGAAGGGAAAACAAAGCGGAAGGAGGGTGGAGGTGCGAGCAACAGCTCCAATCTCGCGAGCTTTATTTCTGCATTTCCATTTGTCAAAACAATGACAATGAAATATAAACAAATATAATTTTGAAATTCTTCCTTTGTACTTTGGCGTTATTACAAAGATAAGATGAGTAAAGTCTCGTTTGGTGTGTTGGCGTGTTTGTGGATTGAAATTGTAACGCGATGTTGGAAGTGCAAACAGATTTAGTTGATGCTACTGAAATTTCCTGGGGAATTTGAGAGATCGGAATTTTATCATTGATTTTTGACATTGCTAAGTTATATAAGTGTTACGAGGCTTCGTTGGCATGCGATTTTTGTGATGGACGATTTTCTGGTAGTTTTGAGGACCCTGATATGAATTAAAGAATTTTTTCTGGGCAGTTTCCGAGTATTTTTGTGTAAAATGTTATCTTTTTGAAAATCTTACTCCTAATGCGTGGGTGACAGTTAAAATTAGCAGCTATTTATTTCCAAATTATTCATTCTCTAACACTCGAGTTTCAGCAGTCAATCTGTATTAAGGGACAATTACTTGAAAGCAATGAACAATTATTATGTAACTTTATTCCACACAAGGTTTTCTCGAAAGTTAACTTTTTTTACGAAGATTAACATCTATCAACACTTTTTCTTCAAAACTGAGCATTCTTAGAAAAACTGGATATAAATTACTTTTAAAGATAGTTTCTTCATTAACCAAGCAAGATGGTTCTACTTTTTTACATTAAATTTAGAGCCCGCAGCTACAAAAATCCGAGAACCCAATATAACATATACCAATCTGCCAAAAACAGTACAAAAAGCGTTCATCAAGAATGTCGTTCGTACCCTAAAATCTTGCGAGTCTAACATTAATAAAATTACGTATAAAAAGCATTTCCAATTAGCAAAGGTCCTACCTTAAAATGTGCGCAAAATTTCTACGAGAACGCGAAAAATCAGGCTACACCAACGCTACGGCTAGAAAAATCAACCACACTGCAAATAAAAAGGGAGATAGAGAGAGAACGAAAAGAAAAAGGCAGCACGTAGAAAAGCGCGCACAGCAGTAAAGAGAGAGAGAGCTACCGGGGGCGAAGCGCAGGTGAAGAGAGCTCACCCTTACCCCCCCCCCCCTTCCATCTCCCTCGCGCCAAAGGTGAAACACACGTAGCCGTATGATGCGCTCGAACGCTTCTTCCTTTTTCCCCATATCCCACACACACACAAACACACACACACACCCACACACAAACACAAACAAACACACGCACACACACGCACACAAACAAACACACACAAACAAACACACACACATACACACACACACACACACACACACACACACACACACACACACACACACACACACACACATATACATACACGTGTACATACGTTTGCATACATAGTTACATATACATACATTCGTACACATACACATACACATACCCAACGCACGCGCACATCCACGAGGCTTATGTACACTATACATAACGCGCGCGGGGCAGCGATATCGCGATGTACAAGCCGCGCGCGCACAGGTAAAAAGGAAAAACGTTGCCATGGAAACGACCATGGCCACCCTCAATCAATACGCGCGCGCGATGGGGTGCTGCTCGATGACTCCGCTCTCCCCTCCCCCCCCCCCCGCTCTCTGCCTCTTTATCCTCGGTGTACGTATATATGCTATGTACATACTGCAAGCTCCTCTCACCGACGGCGTGACGTAGGTAATGTAAAAGGCCCTGCGCTGCACGGCGCGCGGCGCGCTCGCACCACGTGGTCCTATCGCCACGTGCAAGACCTCCATTCTCGCTCTGCGCTGCTTGTAATGTCTCCTCTTCTCTCTCTCTCTCTCTCTCTCTCTGTCTCTCTGTCTACCTGTGTATACCTGCGCGCAAGTGCGCGTGATTCTTCTGTCTTTGTTGCGCGGGGCTGCGGGCTTTAGCTTTGATGCTGTGTCACATTGTGGGGGGGGATTCTTTCCGAAGCCCTTCTCTCTTATTATGAAATAGTGAAAATTCACTGGCAAACAGTGAATATTCACTATTTTGAATAGTGCTAACTCAGCAACTAAAAAACAGTGAATATTCACTATTTGAAATAGTGAAATAAATTTTCACTACTTGAATCAGTGAAATGTCACTGTCGAAATAGTGAAATTTTAACATTCAGTAAATTAAAAAAATAAAGCTGTTATTAAACGCGTATGTAATTATATATGAGATGTATTAGATATTGATTATGTATTCAATTTTCATTTGAACATTTATTTATATTAAAATAAGAAATAAATTAAAAATGTGATAAAAACTTCTGCGATGCGTCTTCACCACTTGCCTACGTAGGTTGCCTGCATAGAGTAAATTTTATACCTCTTATAATGTGCTGTGAATTTAACTCATATAAATATATTGATAAGAAGGTACTTCTGATACTTGAATAAATTCTTTAGTTGCACATTACAACAAAAATTAATGTTGAATTTAATTATAATTTTATTATGAAAAATGAATAGTTTTAGGCATTTGTCAAATTCTTACAAAGGAAATATGGATTAGAATCATAATTAAGAGATTATTTGCACCATTTTTATTCGTTCATTAATTAATTATTTTGTTACTACATAATAAAAATAATGTCAACTGAAATTAGGTTATGAAATACCAACTCAATCCCTACTTTACCGGTTTTTCTACTTATGTATTAACTACCAAACTAGTGAAAAATCACTATTTTCACTGTTTCGCCAGTGGAATTATTTTCACTAGAGTAAAATAGTGAAAAGTTCACTATTTCAAATTAGGAGAGTTGTAACGCGATGTCGTTCCCTTTTTCCTTTTTGCATCGTGCGCGACGATGACGATGAGGATGTTGCATTAGGTGGATAAATCTTTTTCTCCGTTGGTTTTACTTTTTTGCGTGGACTCGTTTCTTTTCCTTTTGGTTGTTCTGCACGGTGCGAGGTATTGCGTTTTTGCAGTGATGTAGGGGATGTTTGTACGTTCAATCGCGTTAGTGGATTAATTGGACTTTTGCGCTGATTGAAGAGGAGAGGTGCGAGTAGTGGGACACGTTGCAAGGGTTTGTTCACTGGGATAAGCGGGTTAAATCGCTTGCTAGATGTCGAAGTTGTAGGTATTGCTGTAATCTAAGTCGTTGGATGCTTTTTTCTTAGGATTTGTTTTATTAGAGGTTGATTAACATTGCACTGGGCTACTGATTTATCTGTTAATTTAATATGAATTATTTGGAATAGAAATGTTATAGACGATAAAAAGTTTTAATAACATATAGGGTGACTGAAGGAATAACGTGAAAACACACAAGTGAATAAACACTTTTAAAAATGTTAGATTTAATACTTTCTTTATAATTTCGAGATATAGCAATTTGCTCCCCCTGAGTTGAAACCTTTACATAAGTGTCATTTAAATGTTAAATGATTAATCGTTCATTGACGAGTGCACTCATCCTAATATTAACATCAGTATAGTAATAATAATGCATTATAAGAAAAATATAATCTTTAATAATGATTTAAAAAATGTTTTTAGGTATTACTATTAACTGCTCAGCAGTATTATATAACTTTTTCCATATAGAAATGCTTCTGGATAATACTCGGTTAACGTCATAATGTAGATTTGTTTGGTCATTACAGAAACATTCATGAATGTCTAATACCATATTGTTATTAGATAATAAGCCAATGTATCCCCAACATCATAAAAAATAAGTTTATTGATCTACTGTGTAATTACTAAAGAAAGTAATATTGTTATTGCGTTGTTGATATTCTAATAGTACTATTACATTAAATGCTCTGTTCAAATATAGAGTATGATAGAATTATAGAATTGTTTAAAGGCAGGTTTGCCTTATTGAAAGACAGGAAACGTAATACTTAGTTTATAAACTAATTATTCAAGCATCTGCTTGAGATATTTTGCATTGCGGAAATAATATTGTTGATAAAAAATAATCTACAGAACTATAGCAAAGGAAACAACGTACACACTGTCTTAAAAATGACTAATTTTGGAATAAGTTAATAAACGAAAAAATAATCGGAATAAAGCTTATAATGAATTACAGTAGTTTATCACCTTATTTTATATATTATGAATACTTGTACTTATACAAGAATACATTAGTCTTTTCTTTGTATAACAAAAATAATTTTTTTAGTAAATATTAAGTGTTGTATTGTTATTAACGTTGATATCAATACCCGAATGCTGTGATACAATGATCTTATAGATTTGTATCGTAAATACGAGTACAGTGATAAATTTGTTCGAGCGACGCGCCGCATTTAGCAACGCAAGTTATTTTTTGCCTCGTTGTTTGGGTTTCTTTTCTTCTTCGCGACTTTTTTTTACCCGTATCGTACGTTGGTTGGCGCGGTATCTGAAAAATGTGTATTAAGTCATCGTTAACGATATCTTAATCTCGTTTCTTATCATAATAAAAGAATGATTACTTTTCAATACATAGTAATAATATAATATTGAGACAGGCAGTTACTATGTGTATAAAGCAGATATCGTATATATGTAGAGAAAAAAGATTATAAAATTATGGCTTGCCGAAGTTTTTAGTACAATCTGTTCTAAAATGATAACTATTTTGCAGCGGGTTTGATCATTGTCGATTACGTTATGATGAGCTGAAATTTGAATTATTCGAATACTGTTGTGAATAAAATAAGTTTTGCCATTATTTTGTAAAGTCGTACAAAAATTCAAGCCTAGAAATAATAATAAATACTATAGTATATGTAGATAATATAATATATTCAGAGTAATGCTCTTTTAAGCCGAGAAGAATACTCTTAAATATTAGTTGCTAGGATGAAAGTAATTGTGAAGCATCACTTTTCTTTTTAGTTCACAACGAATCATTTTGAATCAACTAGATTCTTGCCGAATTAAATCTTAGTTAAATGCGAAAAAGAAGATAAACCTTAATAGGATAAGTTTTGGTTCTCAATTTCTCTAAATGTGTGTATTTATACAAAATCTTTATACAAAAGAATCCCAAATCAAGGTGAATTCATGCCTGAATGCCCTGGGTTTATACTCATGGTAGAAATCATTGTCATAAATATCTTTACTGTCTATTAATGAATTCGGTTTACCCCACAGGAGCCTCGAATAAAATAATAAAAAGTAATAATAATAAGTATAAATAATGTATAAAAAGTAATAATTCGCGGTGCACGTAAAATCGTAATATAAAATTCGTCTATTAAAAATGGGCAGAAAACTAGTTAATGGCTATGATGAATAGCTAGTGGCTCGGTTCTGATCATCATCACATCATCTAATCTTAAAATAAATTATCTCAACAAATTATTACACCTGGTGGTGGTGCTTAGTACTGGTCTATGGTATACCGTAAATAAATAATCCTTTAACATATATTAATGGAAAATTGACGAAGGGATACAAATTTGTAATGAAAAATTGATATTTAGAGATAAATATAAAATTAGAAGGTTGTATCACTCGAAACTATACGATTTTGATGTATGAACTCGAAAATATACGTGTCGCTCGTGCCTTTCTATATCTGTCATCACCAAACAAGCCGAAGATTAAATTGAAGCTTCTCTACTAAATTGACAATTGTATTGTAGATGTTAGTAACACATCTGCTAAAAAAGTTCATTTATTTATGCTTTTTGATTTTAGTAACGTAATTAATGCAGATATCGCACCGCCAGAAGAAGACTATGATACCTAACATATTTTTTTTAACTCGATTTTTGATCATAAAATATATCAGTACGAAAATTAAACACCTTAATGTATTACTTAAATTGATTAAAAAGGTAGACAAACTATAATACAATACGAAAAATTCAAGTAATAACATTTTATTACACGAAAAATTTAGATTTCTTGCTCGATTTTACAAAAATAGAGAATTTTGAGTTGTCTTAATCTTGTTCTGAGGGTGCGATATAATGTGAACTTAGGACATTGGCATAAATATACAAGCAGGTTTCACTGACATATCCTCCGTCAAATTTACTCTTGCAAATTCCACAGTAAATGTAACAAGCTCCAACAGACAAAAAGCACTAAGATTTTTGACCCCAACATTCACTCCTCCAAAAACGAAACCCATTCCCATCACCTCACCCATCAATCCAAAAACTACAGACACCTAAAGGAAAAACCTCCATCTACCACCCGACTCTCGTCTCCAACAAACCGCATCTTATACAACAGCGCCCCAGTTATCGTCTCGTCCGAACTCAGAAGTCGTCGTTTGGGTCACACGCGCTCTCCACGGAATCTTTTTTCCCTCTCTGCATATAATATCTGCTCGCGCATGAATGCGCGCGGCGCCTTTTGTCACGGGGCGGCGAGGTCAACGCCGGCGATACAATACACTGTCGTCGTCGTCGTCATATAGACCGTATGGGCTTATCCCGTCTTGGTGTATTGTACAAGGTCTAGGTTGCGAGAGAGATCGACTGCGGATAGTCGCGAGCGTGAGCAGGGATGTTATCTGATCGGAGAGGGAGACATAGTGTAAGTGAAAGAAAAAAGTGAATAAGAAGGCTTTGGAGGAGTAAAGATTTGGTTTGTGGGTGACGTTGATTTCGGGGTTTGACGTGTTTATGCGTAGTGAAGACTGGAGTTTGTTGTAAGTTGCTGGAGGAAAGATGTGTCGCGGGAAGATGAAAAAGCATGGAAACTTGTTTCTTTTATTTTGGTTAACTTTATAGGTAGGCTTTATCATTCTGCTTGGATGGTCGCGTGAATCTTTAAATTGTATACCTACTGCAGGTAATCAAAAGACTGATGAGAAGGTTAATAATGTCTAAAGAGGCTCCAGAATTACTGTAATTTTTAAGAGAAACTTCTGATTTATAGTGTTTTGGAAATGATTGTCTCTTTAGAAGCTCGCATTGTTCAACAAAATATCTTTTTTTCTCATTATATCCTATAAATGAATGAATGATAAAAAAATTAGACTGGATGTAGGCAATCTAAAAATGTCATTATGTACATTGATAACAATTTTCTTTTTATAAGCATTCATCAACTAGACACCTAGAGAATTGGTTTCTTGCACTAGGATGAATAAGCTTGAATAAGTCAACAAAGCTAAAATAGTTTTGAACAAAAACTCTTTCAATATTGACCTTCTCTTTCCAATATTAAGAAAAAATAGAATACTAGAAGTTTCTACTTGAATAAAAAAGATTTCTTAGCGAGCAATAGGAAGAGTATTGGTTAGCAACTATATTTCTTTTAGCGACTCTACTTAAATAAAAAAGATTTCTTAGCGAGCAATAAGAAGAGTATTGGTTAGCAACTATATTTCTCTTAGCGACTCATTCTATTAGATTATTCTTCTTGGTTTAAAAAACCATTTCTCTGAGAGCAATATAATATAATACATAAAGTATGGCTGAGTGAAATGAATATTCTCGGTACCATATCTTTTGTCTTGTTAAGCAATTTTCTTTGTATATCCGAATAGATCTACATCTAATTACATCTAACAGTCTTTCATTAGCATAATGCATCAATACTTTCTAAAATTGATTCAGTGAACATTCACTACATCGCCAGTGAAAACTCAGCAACTATCGAACAGTGAAATTTTCACTATTTCGATTAAAGAATGTCATTGATAATTCACTAACTCTCAGTAAGCACTTATCAATTATTTCGAACAAGTGAAATTTTCACTATTTCAACTGAAGAGAGTAGATTTCATAAATAAAATAATATTAAAGAAATAACACTATAAAGGTAAGCTCGAAAACCAAAATTATGAATATGAAACATGTTCCATCGGTGTCTAATACGACCGAAATTCTCTTCTCAGCACTGAACAAAGACAATGCCTACAAATTTTATAGCCCACGATAACAATTTTCTTTCCTTTCACATATAAGCACATATTAACTATTATATTAACTATAGCAATACTATGTATAATGTATAATAACACAATTCATTCTAAAATAACATATACCCTCACCTCTATCCATCATCTAAAAAATTCACACATTCATTCAAATAATCGCTGCGCGACTCAAGGACTATATACCTCGCCACCACCCAATGATCCCTCTTCCTCCTTCTTGCGCGTCAGCGTACATATTGTTAGTTTCTCTTTAAAAATTAACGCCGCCCGACGCGCATCGTCGTCGTCGTCACGACTTAGCTCTCTCGCGCTCCTGCATTATGTAAGCTAAATCAATGGAGAGAAAAGAAGTTTGCGAGCGCGCAGGACTGGACCAGGAAAGAGTTTCCTTAACAGCTATTGAGTCAACTGTTTTTTTGTGATACGGGAGCTGAATGTTTCTTTATAGTTGGAACATGCAGTGTAACCTCAATTGTTGACAGTTGAAAGCAGATTTTAACATGTGGTTTAAGTAATATCAACCATTTTTAAAATCTTTTTAAATCTTAAACCTTTTTTTTTTAATATTTATGAAAGATCTGAAATTCTGAAAAATATCTTAAACAGATTCTATTATCCCTTGTTATCAGAACGATTAAGGTGAATTTTGAGAAAAGACGTCATGATCATGCTGTTTTTGATTGCAACAACAATGTGACGATGAGATTTTTTTCAAAATTGAAAATTAATGTAAAACAATGTGTCCTTGTCTTGTTAATAACAATGGAGGTTTTGACATCACCGTAACTAGGTCTAAAAAAAAGAAACGATTTGAGACAACGGTCATTTTAAGGTCGTTTATAGATGTTTCTTTATTAGTTTCATAGCGTTTTAACGTCATAGTTTGCGCATTATGACGGTAGAACATTTCTATTTGTATACATACTTTGAGGATTGCGCTCCAACTGCTTCTGGATTCCTCGATAAGTAAATATGCTAGAGGCGTTTTGAGAAGTCGTTCGAAAGTATTTAATTTTTAAATACTCGAGAGAGAGAAGGTGTGTGTATTGAAAATCTTTTGTTTCTCGAGTGTCTGTGAGAACTATCGAAATCCAAGGTGACACTTGAAAATAATTTATGGAGAAGAGAGGGGATTTGGTTCATCGCGAAGAAAATTTTTTTTTCGCTGAGAATTTGATTCAACTATTTTCAGAAAAAAATTTACGTTAAGAATGTTCATTGATCATTGATGATAAGTTTAAAAAAAAACTCTCGTGACGTCGTGATAATAAGAGTATATTAAAAGAACGTTAAGATCAATGGTCGAAAGTGCACTGGGAATTTATCTTTCATCGACCATTTCATTATTGCGATCTCTAACTGATTAATTATCCTATACTCGATCTCTATAATTGTAGTTTTCATTCGATTAGTTAGCGTTGAATTAAATTTTGACGATAGACAATTTCCCCATTACCTCAATCATTCAAAAGCTTAAAAATTTAAGGGGTACGCAGCAAAGTATCAAAATGTCAGTTCAGCTCAAACAAACCTTTCCTGGCGAGATAATGCATATTTTATCAACAAAGTTACAAAAAATTTATAGTAAATCAAACGCGTATAGTTAATGGAATTTATATCTTCGTCTTGCAAAGTAATTGAATCGCATGAATTTCTAAATGAATTAGCTCCGCTCGTCACATACTTTCATTACTCGCAAAGTTCATCTGCAGGGCTATTTCAATATTCCATAAGCCAGGCAAGAATCTCGAAAATATAGACTTTTTATTAAAAATTTAGAAGAGTCCGATCACACTTTTATGAGGACGAGGTATATTTAGAGAATTACCCCTGCGCTCGCTTGGCGCACACTGGATTCTAACGTTGAAATGTTATTTTTTAATAAAATCCGATGGATGTAAAAACTGCAAACGCCTGGGCTCATAGGAAATGGATAATAAATGAAATAGTTAATTAATGCATTGGGCGATGCACAAAACGACTGGATATACTAAAAATATAAACGTACGGGTATAAATTTGTGACGAGCGTATTTCAGATTAACTGTAAGATTTATGCAGCCTTTATTTTATTGAAGCTTTGAGAGTTTTCAAAAATAAGTTTTAAAAAATTAAGTGATGGATATACTATTTTTTTTTATTAAAAAAAATCGACTAAAAAATAGTTTAATGAATACTTCATAGGATCGAGTTGTGTATACGCGATAAAACATAAAACAGATAATTTTTGCATACAATGAAAATCAGTTCCCAGAATTTGAAATATATTGAATTCAGAATGTAACGTATATCGAGGCTGCGATTACAAAGTTTTCAGGGTAGGTCATCGACCATGTCATTTTTAATATTTAATGCATTAAATGAAAATTGATTCTAAGTTTGAATCTTGGTTAAAATTTAATTGAGTAATCTTATTCGGATTTTATAGAAATTGTAATAGAGAACATTTTCATTTAGTTAGAGAGGTAAAGTATTCGTTAATATATAATCAAAAATTCTATCATTAATAATATGAATATTTTAACAAAAATTTCGTAAAAAATTCATTCGTCTTTTTATTTCAATTTTATTAAATTTTTTTTGTACGTATAGTTTTATGATAAAGTATATTTTATAATGCATAATGCAAAACTTACAATAATTAGAAAAATATTAGCTATATTATGAATTTCAGACATTTCAAATAATAAATAATATTTGAGTAATGTTTTTATATAATGTTGTAATGGTTATACTTCGCTTCCAGCCTTTAATAATTTAATGAAAAAATAATAATAAATGGTGCGTTTAGAATTATATAAGCCAATAATACTATTTTCAAAATTCAGTAACCATCCATTAAAATTTTGAATCTCCTTACAAATTCATCTGATTTAAACTATGCAATCGACAAATAGCATATTCCAGTGTACATTTAATTGATAAAGTTCACCAGAACTTATTCACTTATATCACTAATGTTGAAATGCTTGCAAAATTTCTAAAATCGACCTATTTGATTATGATTCCGAACGCCCCAAACGACCATTACACAAAATCTACCTAAGCTTGGCAAAACACAAGTACCTACAATTCATCCAAATATGTACAAAAATCATAATACATTTCACCAAACGCACTTATAAGAATCAGCGTCCGATTCCACAACCCAAACAAACGTAAGTCGAAGCGTCAGCCACTCTCGCGTCGCAAAAAAAAAAATCATTACGCCGACGTTGGCATCACTAATCACACCCTCCCCTTATACAAGTAGCTCTCGCTCGCTCGCGAGTATAAAGTTCGTACGCGCGTCGCAGGACCTTTGATCAACGCGCGCGCGCGCAAAAAAAGACACAAACGAGACCTTCCATCAACGTCATCGTTGCGGTCGTGGCGTTTGCGATTCGCCAACGTCAATCGGCCGCGACGCGCGGGAGCTTAAAAAATTCAGGACCACGCGCGAGCACGTTGACGCGTGTGCAGAGACTATACCTAGCGCTCGGTAGTAGGTACAGACGAATTTCGCATGGTTTGGGTGATGTTGTGCAATAGCGCGGCATTAGAGTTCTGATTTATGGAGATGCTTAAGTTATGTGCGCGTGAGAGCATTGTTTTATATAAATCGGTATGCCGTGGTGGAAACGTTCGCCATTTTTTGGCCAATTAATGGTGAAATTTAAAATTAAAAAGGTCATACTGGCATTATTTAATAATTATATACGAAAAGTGAATATAGTTCCATGTGAGCAGGCCGTAATATTGATACTTCAATGTACAAGAATAATTTTTGTTATTATTAATTAGATTTAGATGTTAATCTAAAGCAAAAAGATCTCCATTTGATTAACACGTTGACCAACGAAAATGGTCAATTTTTTACCAGGATATCATTACTTGTTGACTAATCAAAGAATACTACCGTGTATTAGTTTTGAGGTTAAATGCTGCCCCGTAATGAAAAGCTGCGATTTACTTCTTACCCCAAAAACAGCGGCTTCGAAAAACGTTGCGGTATAATTAGACTGAGATAACTTGAAGAAAGGAAATTCTTTTCGTGAGCTGATAAAAATTGTTTTTCTATAGGCAACTATTCTGAACGCATTTTCGCTATAATATTTGTAATTTTACCATTATAAAACCTAAAATCTTCCTCCTACGTCCAACTTCCCGAAGTTGGCTGCCATAGATATAATGAGACACATATTTACTTTATGTACTATAACTTCCTTAAAACTCGATCAAATTTAATTTCAACCGAAAAAAAGACTTTTATACTTTATTTATGTTCAAGTGTCATTTGTTATATTGCTCGCTATATAACAATTTCAAGATCTAAATAGTTTTAGTAGTAATTTAATCCTAATTAACGAAGAATTGATTAACAAATAGTAATTATTTATTAAATATAAATAAGGTATTCTTAAATTTAATAAATACTTTATTTAAGTAAATATTTTTTTTAGTACTTACTTCAGAAATATTTACTTAAACCCCAAAAATGTTCTTTTAATGCAAATTCTGGTGGAAATGGATTCCATTTTTAGACCTGTAAATGGCTAGTACAAAAACCAAATGCTTAAAAAATGGTCCAGTTTTCCGGGTGCAATGAAATGCTCTTGCACATTATTAAAGCATTTTTTAGATTATAAATATCTGTTTAAATTTTTCAAGCCTGTAAAAGTAGTTCAACTTGAAACAAAGGTTAAGCTATCTCCTGACTAGGAAGCAACTAGGAAAAGAGTAGCAAAAATATTCAACGATGAGTGAGAGAGACAAAAGATATAAAATAAAAGCTTTATAATATCCACGCGAACAGTAGGATATATATACCCATATATCTTATTTGTAATTTCAATTAGCTTTGTTTATTGGATTTTTCAAGTTACAATGCATGATGAATAAAGCGAAAATTTAGTTTAAAACGTTATAAGATTAAGTGACACAACTGTTCACTCCATTAAATGCTCAAAACCTGGGAGAAAAAGCGTTTCATCCTATGTATCATAGCCAATAACTACTTTCCAGACCATTTTTAACAAACGAATTTCTACCAGGGATGACAATCCAACAAAATACGACGTATATCAAATGCTCAACCGTACCGCATCATAAATACCCGACGACAAAAAAAAACACAACGACAACTGCATTCGCACTCGAAACAAAGATCTATAACCTCATCCTATAACACAGCTCAACTCGAACTCACCGAGCACACGGGTTGCGCGTGCAAGTAGTAACAGACGGCTCGACGCGCCGTACACACACACACACACACATACACCCTTTAAATACACGGCATTTATTATCGGCGCGGCGGCGGTGGTGGCGATGTTCGAACTTTATTTAGGCTCGCTCGGAGTTTAAAATTACGCGGCAGAATGGCAAAAGGGGATGTATATACTTTCATTGACGCCCGAGTGGGATATAAGCTGCGCGCGCTCACGACACAAGTTCAAGAGGAGTTTGTACCGCTTTTTCCTTTTTTTTTTCTCTCTTTCTTTTTAGGGGTTTAGAGGGATGTATTTATATGCGTCAATGGGGGTTCGCGAGTTTGTGAATGGACGAGAGTTTTGTATTTGTGCGATGGGTGTTTGGAGGGTTGTTGTTTTTTTTGCGCGAGCGCCAGGTGCTATCGCGGCGGGTGACAGCGGTGGATTGTTTTAGACGCGGGTATTTCTGGGTTACTGAATGGAATGGATGCGGTGCAGCGTAGCGAAGTTTTATATGGTACGAATATATTTATGAATATTGGTAATTATTGAGTGTTTATTTATACAGATTTATACGTATTTCAGTTCGGACTTTTAATTGTGATTAAGGAGGTTCTTGACCTGTAAGTCGGTTAACGGAAGTAAATTTGTATTATAGTGTAATAAGATCGGATAATCTTAGTGAGAATGTATGGAAATAAGCGTACTCCGTGAAATCGAAAGAAATACTTTTAATAAAATTATGAAAAGCGCAGAGATTGACCTGCACTAAAAAGAATTGCTTAAAATGGTGAATCTCTTTTATATTTCATTCATTTTTAATGTCTTAGTATTCATTTTACTTCTAAAGCAGTTAACATGCAGTTAGCATTGAAAAACATTCTCAAATTATTGATGCGGAAGAAAGAAAAGGTAATTGTTTATATATTTATATCAGTTTACGTATTATAGCTTTTTCTTCTTGTTCAAGCAATTGAGGCCGTGGAAACAAAAAGGGCGCTAAGCGCAATTTCGACTGATAAGTATTGTCCGACTTGATAATTCTGGACATCGCTCAAAATAAAATTTTAATAATGGAAATGTAGAGAGAATTTCATTGTGCAACTTTTGAGTATTTAAACCAAATTTATAGCTTTTTTAGTTTCTAGATATTTACAAAAAAAAAAAAAAATTTTAATTCTGAAAAAATATTATGCATTTTTCACTTTAACTCGCCGAAACTTTGCCAAATATGAATATTAACCTTTCAAACGTTTACACAATATTCCCCAAAAAATGTTAAAAAAACTAACAAAACATTGTAAGGCCAAATAGCGAATTTTTAAAAATATTTTGTCGAAATCGTGAATTGATTTTTTCAATCGCAAAAGTTGTGTTACAGAGTTTCGAATTATCAATTTTTACCTATACTAAAATCTTTATTATGAGTTAAAGTAGTTTTTTGGAAAGTTTAAAATCTCCAGGTTATATCGTTAATAAGTATTGGAAATTTTTATATCAGAGTGACGACGCACGCACGAAGAGATCAGGTTAAACCGGCCTATTAAAGACCGCGTGAAGCCACGATCATATACAAATTGCCAGTACTTTTTAACCATATAAGCTGGAGTTCTCAAACTTTCCGAAAAACTTCTTTAACTCATAATAAAGATTTTAGTACAGGTAAAAATTGATAATTCGAAACTTTGTAACACAGCTTTTGCGATTAAAAATTTCAATTCACAATTTCGACAAAATATTTTTAAAAATTCGCCTTTAGCCTTATAATGTTTTGTTAGTTTTGTTAGCATTTCATATCTCGATCAATACGTTGAGAGTTTATTAACAATTTTAAGTAACTTTTTTTAGTAAACAATATCTTATGTTCATGATGTCCAAATTTTGTTACAAATATGCTTTCCATTTCATATAGTACATTTCTTTTCCATATATTGCTAGTGGAAGTCAATCTCAATAAATTGTAATACAAATTTTCTTGTATACGGCTAATTTCCAGATAAAGAATCTCCTCAAAAGTTCAATTCAGTAAATGTGAATTACAAACTATAATATCAGATAGTACAATGGTACTCAATCCGAAATATAAATGTTCACTTATGATTCAACCAATAACAAGTCTCGTACATAAAAATAACATGTATATTGATAAAAAAATTGTTATTTAATTAAATATTTCTGGAGAGGGCGACACACCAGTCGCGGAAGCATTCAATATTATTATTCATTGACTCATCAAAACAATCGTTAAGCAAATCATCCACGATAACGAATTATCATATGAGATAATCAATAACGAACACAAGGTCCAACAAAAACTTCAATTTCTAAACAAAATCCCTCAGATCCACATCCTGCAGTGCCATTACAACAAAAACCATTGTCTAATTAATTAAAATTCAACACTTCCTTTTATCCCCAGAAAGCAAGCAAACCCATCACAACATCCCAATCAATCGATCGCACCTCTATACACTTTCCCAAAACAAACACCGTACTCCCCAAAATCGACGATCGCCACCTCCAAATCCCCAAAATCCCAGGGCAAAGCTCCTCGATATCCCAACCACTCGAAAAGCACCTCGCGCCAAAATAAGCTTCCCTACGTTACCGATGCGACGCGCGCTCGCGAAAGTCAACACAACGCTCGTGCAGATGGCGACTACTGCCGGCTCTGCACACCAGCCGCGTTATACACACTCGCGTACATACATATATATGTGTATACGTATGTATCCGTACCACACGTAGGCGTGTGCGCGAGTAGTGATACCAGTGGTAGCCGTGTGACTCGGGCTCGCTGTTTCCATGTAGCGCGTTTTAACCCTTTTTTTTTTCACTCTCCTCCTACGACTTTGTCGAATATCGTCGTGAGTGCTGCGTCGAACGCAGAGTTTGAAGGGAAACCCGTGTAAAAAGATTAGCCTGGCACTAGTCTGGGATTAATCTGGCTTAACAAGTCTGGCGAAAGTCTTGCAAAAGTCTGGTAGAAGTCTGGCTTAGGTCACTATGACAGACTCTTTTTGGAATTATGTCAAGATAACTTATTTTTCACAAGTAAATAATTAGAGTGGTACATTAATTATTAGTATCGACTAAAATAGTGAAAATACGTACTTTTCGCTAAAATAGGAGAAAAGTTTTTTTACATATTGCAATCTTGTTTAAAATATGAATATTTGTAAAAAAGAGAGAAAAATCGATGCTTTTGTTTTGCACATTTTGTCTAAAGTCTGGCATAGTGGCCAAAGCCATACTTTCGCCAGACTTATTGAGCCAGACTATTGCCAGACTAATTTTTTTACACGGGAAATTGAAATTCTGGATGTAGGAAAGAGAGTAAAGGAAGAGAGACAGAGAGTATATACACTCGAGAAAAAACGAAAGTACGAGAGAGAGAGAGAGAGAGAGAGAGGAGGGGGGAAGATCCTTCGAAGGTCGTGCGGCGCGCCAGAAAAACGGGTAGACTCTTCTCGGCGATTCTATACGGCAGATAAGCGGCAGCGAGCCTACCCAGTGTGTACGTGTATGCGTGTGTCTGGCTGCGTTTCGCGTTCGCGTTCCAACGGGCGCGCGTATAACGCTAAGTATGCGGCTCTTCTTCTTTTACCTTTTTTTTTCTTAGTTCGTCTTGTTCTACTATCGTTTTTATCAATTGGCGGAGAAGGGGAGGGCCGGGGAACGCGAGTTTCTGCAGTTTTTGTTCTTAATAAGTTTGAGAAATTGCGGTTGGAAGAATTTGAGATTGGGCGTTATAAGAGTTTCCAACGGTGTGATAGGGAACAATTGCATCCGCGTGAATTGTTAGGAAGAATGATAATGAATGAAGTTTTATCGAGGATTTTTTGTATATAGAGTGCAGAATGAAGAGTATAAAATAAAATAAATTTATGTAGTGTATATAGAAAATAAAGTACTTTGATATTTTTAAACACCTACAAATTTCTAATGTTAATTATTTCTACTATTCTAGTGTGTATCGAATTCTATTTTTAAAAGAATATTTTCTTTTAGATGCACGTATTGAAACCAATCATATTTTTTATTTTGGTGAAATAATTGAATAAGCCTTAATTTACGGTTTGTAGAAAAGGTAGGACAAATTATTTGCACGTGCTCAATTTTGAGGAGTTAAAATTGCACTCTTCAAAAGGGTAATCGTTCTTAATTTTGAGATTCACTTGACCACGAGAGGTTTTTTTTAAAAGGATTTGACACTCGTCAGGTCAACATGTCAGGGCAATCACATATGGAAGGAGTGACAATTAACTCTTTTAGAGTCGGTTGTATTTTCTTTCATTAGTAGAGCGAATATATATTTTAATTTAATCGTTATATTAAACTTGAGATTCACTCTTTATAGAATTACCTCTTATACTTTATTTATAGTGAATATTGCAATGTTTGGTGGTTTCTGTTAAGGATAATTTGTTCACTGTATGCTAAGAGTGCGTTTTGAAAACTATACAAAATACACTGTTCTCTTTTATCAGTGACTTTTAACTCGATTGAGAATTAAATAAAAAAGAGGCATTCAATTTCGAATGAAACTCAATTGCTCAAATATAGTGAAACTACACTTAAAAAAGGTTGGTAGCATTTTCGATTCTTGAAATACTAAATATATTGTCTCTTTTCAAGTGAATTTATACTTGGAAGAATTTAGTGCGTTAAAAACGTACAAAATAAATAACAATTATAACGAAAAATATATTTTTTTAAAGAAGAAGATATGCTTTTTGCATTTCTAAAGTCAGATTTTCGGAACTTTGGACTCACATAGGTAAACCCCGGTCTTCCTAACTCTTATTTTTCCATTCACACACAGAGAATTCTCTGATCAAAATTACCGTCAAATCATTGTAAATATGGGTTAACCTGACTTCAGGGAAAAAATTACCCCGACGATCGGTAAAAATGAACGTTCTTCATTATAATCTTTACCATTCAGCACGCTAAATTTTACCCCGAATCGCGGCAATTCTTACCGCTCAGTAATGCATCTTTATCTAAAAGTCAGAATGTCCCACATTCATAATGATTTTGACTGCAATTTGTATCAGAAAATTCTCTCTCTGTCCAGGCTTCGGCCAAGAAACCGAGCCTTTCGACGACGACGACGACGACGACGCTTAGTTAACGAGCGAAATCCCGGGAAAGGTTTATTACAGTCGTCGTTTTTTCCTTTCTTTGCATACGACGAAGGATTCGTCCGTCCGTCCGTCCGTCCGTCCGTCTATTATTGCACAAAAAAAGCGCAGTCAAAGTGTAGTTAAGAATGATGATTGAAGCCGCGAGGAGACGGAGACGGAGATATACAGAACTAACGCACACCGAGAGAGAAAGAGAGAGAGAATACAGTCAAATGTCACCTTGTAACAGATTTTCAGCGAGAAAAGAGTAGTACGTATTCCCTCTCTCTCTCGCTCTCCCATTGACGGGAGCGAGCGTATACAAGCTCCTTTTTTTTTTCCTCCGTATGTATACTTCTCGTTTTTCGAGACTTAGAGGCGAACATATGTCCGAGCGCGCGAGGAGCTTGTGTATTAATTGTTGTGTGTCGAGGTGGGAGCGCGCCCGTGTGTGTGTGTGTGTGTATACGTACGCGAGTGTCATTAATTTCCGCTGCTCTCGGGGGGTATTGTCGCGGTTAAATGAAATGCGATCGTAATAAAAAGGCGTAATCTCGCGGCTGGAATTATTGCCGAGCGTAGTGTGGCTCTGCTCGCGCGGGTGACATAATATTCCGGAGAAAAATCGCACGATTATTCAGGAGTATTATCGCGAAAAGTGCGTAACGTATCGGCGTTGCGCGGCCGTGCGATGTGACTTCACTTTAATTACTTTGTATTAAAAGAATATCGGCGCTGTTGCAGTGTAGACGCATAAATTGTCGTCCGCGTGTATGACGGAGTAGAAAATATATTTTATTTACTGCTTTTTGGATCTTGATGTTTTACCAGTCTGTGTAGACAGATAAGATTTATTTGAAATGCGTAGATTTATTCCGACGTGTGTATTGATGCAGGCGAATATAAATTGTTGGAGAATAATGTGTACTGAGAAATTATGAAAAACAATTGAGATGCAATCGTAAAAAAAGAGATTTTTTTAAAGGCGATTTTTTTATTTTCGTTCTATCGTGAGTCATTTTATTTAATTGTAAAAAATTATTATAGTATAAAGGAAAATTCTGTAAGTTCCAAAATAACGACTTGAGTTCATTGAGTGTACATCAAATTTTATAGAGAAATAGTAGAAGACGGCGACACATAATCCTATGATTGAAAATAGTAAATTTATAACGAGGTAAATCTATTTGTTTAAGATTTGTATCTGGAGGAAACAATTTCAAAGACCAATCGAAAATGTATCATAAAGTTTTCTGTTTATTTAATGAGACTTATTTTGTTAATTGGTAATACAATAATATTTATTATCAAATTATTCAATGTCATTACAATATTTATTGATTAATATTAGTAAATTATTCACAAAAATTAAATTGCATAGTATCTCAGATAAATGATACTTTCCGTACGAAACCTGCTTCCAAAGAGCTATAGTGACAGCATTTCAGAACAAGTTTAAAATACAATTAGACTCATTTTTTTATGATTTTCTTTGTAATTAGTATTATTTCAGTTCATTATAACACCAAATTATACTAATACGTCAACTCGAATCATAGCGAGTACATACGTTTTCCTGGAATAATGATTTAAGTCCACATTGGTCCATGCTTTTATTTGTTTTTTCGAACTCAATATTGCATTATGCTCCTTGAATGATTTTCGTACAATAAGATAAGAAAAACCATGATCGGGCAAATCCTGATAATCGGACTTGAAGAAAAATATAAACAAATTTTTATATTTTCAATAAAACTAGTTACAAAATAAAGTGTAAATGTAAAAGTAAAAGTAAAGTGGCAAAATAAGTGCACCGTATGTAACATTTAAACCAAACTTTCCTACGAAATTAATTGATTTAATAGCGATTTGAATCACGCTCGATAATATGTGCACAGAACATTGATCATTGGGACCATGTTTCTTTCTATGTCCGAACTTCGTACGTTTGCACAGTACTATATTTAGTTAATTCCATCTCGATGATCTGCACTAAACATCTGACAATGATTTGTAAATATAATATTTATAGTAAATTTAATGTTTTTGTTTAGATAGTTACAAAACTTTTTATGTGTAAGAAGTTTAATAGGATTGTTACTAATGATTTTAAGTTAAAGATGAATTTCTCAGGACCCAAACATTTGTTTCGATTCTCATACATTTTCATGTGAAAAACTTGAATGATCTGTAAAATAAATATGTCCATCAGGTATAAGTAAACCATTTCCGATCTAATATAATGAGGGAAAGTAATTTTTGATGGCAGAAAACCAGAGAAAACTTAAAAAATTAAGAAAAATTATAATATAGTTGTACAAATTCTTAAATTGCGATTAATGCGATTTTAACACTTATATTGCTTGTAAACCTTGCCCATGACATTTAAAATTCTGAAAAAATTCAGTTATATAAGGTAAGGGGCTCCATTACCGTGCCCCACCCAATTAACGTACAGTACTTTAATTTGTCGATTTTCTGAAAAACCACGTTAACTAAATTGAATCATTATATTTTATTAATAAATTTTAAATTATTTTGTCGCGAGTTAGTAGAAAAACAGTAATAAAAAATGGTTTAAGTTATCGAAATCAATAAAGGATATTGTTGTTCTCCAGGTTAGCATGATTTACTCGTTTTTCTAACGCAAAACGTTAAGAAATATCAACTACTTATATGCTTACAAAATAATATTTTCATTAGTTAAAGTTATAAGAATTTATTGGTACTATTAGGAATTTGATTTTTAGTTCAAATTAAAAAAAGAAACACGAGCAAATCTGTAAATTTTGCGGATTTAAAGCAAATCCGGTGAATTCATTCATTTTGCGATAGATTCCGCAATTACCGGACAAGCATCGGAACACGGAATCAGCAATCCAGAGGCTGTTTACATATGCATTTAATATTTATTTACCGTGACAAATAGTTATTGACAACAAAGTTTGAATGAAAAAATGTATATTTTTCTTATATTTATATTTTCCAAATATCCTGTAACTAGGATACGGTATTGAATTTAGTGTTCGGTAATTGGGGCACGGTAATTGGTTTTCGCACTTTTATCGTGTCCGGTAATAGGAGCAAAAAGTTTGTTTTGTTTTTTTATTTATATTTATTTATTTTATAAGTATTTCATCTCAGAAAAATTCACGAGTGTAGATAAATAGATAGACTCGAGTTCCATTGGTCAGATTACAGAATTAATTGAAAGAAACTTTTAAAAACGTTTGATAACTGCGATTTCGCCACTAAGTATCCGGTAATTGGGTCCCCTACCCTACTTTATATAACTCGCTTCACCAAGGGGGGTAACTCAGAGATCTCAAGAATAAACTTTTATAATTTTAACAAATTTTGAGGTTTTTTCAATAAAACAGCTCTTGAAGGTCACTGACGTTGTTCAAATTTAAAAATTTCAAAATCATGGATCTAAAATGGCGGATTTAAAATACGTTTATGGACATACGGTCGTATGAGATGAATGCTCGGCCGTACATCCATAAGTGTGCAATAAACCCACCATACTGGACATACTATTTTAAATTTTAAAAACTTGGACAATTGAGTTAGCAACGGTACCCTTAAAATCGTTGTATACAAAATTTTTATTCAAAAATCTGAAAAATTGTAAAATTTATAAAGGTTTATGCTTGAGATCCCTGAGTTATCCTTATTGGTAAACTACGTTGCAAAAATACTATATAAGAAAATAATTATATTTACAGCTTACAATATAGTAAGAAAAGCGAGTAAAATTATTGTTCCCTGAATAATATAAATACATGTCTATGACCATCATTTGTATTTGGTATTGCATGGAATTCCTCCAAAGGACAAACGTGTGCCTTTCAAACTAGTTGAGCACAATAAATTTTAATATTAATACAAAAATAAAAAATATTTTATTTTAATGTCGGGACAGTAACTTTACATCTGTAAAACGTGCCACGCATCCAACTTGGTTCATATTTTTTGTAGTTACTGTTAGATATCGGTATAGAATAAAGCTCTTATAAAGGACAAGTGTATGCCTTGACATTGCCTTACCAAGTAATCAAGTATACGATAAGTTTCAAACACATTATCAGAATGTTGTACATTAGAGCATGCATACGCAAATCCCAAATCCCAACAATCACTCCTAAATTGGTTCAGAATTCTTCGACAACGTTTTCTACACTCAACACTTAGAGGGTTACCCGCGATTTAACCCGAGTCAGACCCGAGGTAAAATGTCTGATTTTGGCTTGCGCTTTTCCGCGACTAACCGCTCAAATTCAAGCTAAGATAGCATATCTTCGATAACAGAGGTTGTAAAACATTACATCTCAACTGGTTGCTGAATTACACTCGACTTGAATCAAGTATACAAAAACTGATTAAACCGTAGGAGGATTAAGAAGGAAAAGAGTAAAAATGGATGTTGAGACAGATCGATCGCGCGATTATCGACTCACACTGCGGATAATAAAATACACCGTGCAGCTGACACGAGAAAGACACACGTCGTCCGTATCTCTCTCTTTCTCTCTCTCTCTCGTCTCGAGATTAGCATATGGAGAAAACGCTACCGCGTGTCGGGCGGCACTTTGCGTCCTTGTCGCACGCTGAGAAATTCGATAAAATTGTCTTAGAAACCGCGAGCGGGCGCAACTGTTTAAATTCGTCGTCGGTATAGTGTGTACTTGCTCTTTCTCGTACATTGTCGTGGATTTTCGGGGAAATGAATGAACTTGGTGTGTTATAATTGTCCATTGGCACGTGTTGAATTTTGATCGAGTGGTTTCGTCGGGTTTTTCAATTAGAAATAGGCCGATAGGAGAGGTTATACGGTTGGGAAAAAAAATGTATTGATTTTCGCTCGGTGCGTCATGCTCGTTACTCGATACTTTTGCTTTTTTATACGTATTTTTTCTTTTCTTTATGTTGCGAAGTCGTTAGAGAGAAATATAAAGAGCTGCGCGCTGATCTCATTTCGTGAACCTTAAACGTAAGATTACGACTTGTCGGCAGAAAAGTGTCGTGTAAAAATAGACTAAAGGTGTCTAGGAAGTTAAAAATAATTATCGTTTGGATTATTAATACTCATTCAAATATCATTTTTGTATCTCGATAGGAAACACCTAGTCGGTATCGCAGATTAACGCAATTTTTCTTCTAGTTCATAATCCTACATATAAAACTATAATATAGAAATATACATTTCAAAAGAATAAATACTCAAGTTCACGTAAACTTTTGAAAGTGATGAGCTACAAAAAATTGTAGATAATTTGCGGAAACATAAAAACTCTGATTTATTTCTAAACCATTGTAAAAGCGAAAACTCGATTTTTCCATTTCTCGTCTCGGATCAGAATTTAAATCTCAATTTGCAAGCCATGCAAGTCGTCAACATATCCGTCACATTGAATTTATTTAATCAAGTGTTTTAAACAAGGTTTTCAATAATGTTTTAAATATATGCGCAATTTGAAACGTATTTTATTTGGACTTTCACGCATTATTTAGTCTACATTTTAATTTAAAAGTATAGAACAGGTATCTGTACGCTACCAATGTTAGCTATGTACGTGTATATATACATATCCAACAGTAAATCTCCAAATAAGAAGTAAGATCGTTAGACTGTGCCAATAATCTCTAAAAATTGTATCCACTCGCGACAACCACTCATCTACAGGTCCAGCAATCTCGCAAACACGCGTACCCAAACAAAAGAGAACCACCGTCAGCCACCTTCTTTTCCAAAACCCGCTCTCTCGAACTCAAAATAAAGGTCTCCAAAAAAGGAACCTTACAGAACCCTCATCCGTATACCCAATTATTCGGCATCGCGCATTACATAGACGCGACACCGCCGCTACGTATACCCTCGCATTATACCCGTAGCGCGGAAAAGCCGTCAAGTAGTAACAGTGTGTACACAGTGGGACGTGTTTTGCCGCTTGCGCGCGCGCGCCCCCTTTCTCTCTCTAAGGGCGCCGCGCAAAAAAAGAAGTCAATATTTGAGTGAATTCCGTCCCTTTTTTTTCTCTTCACTTCGGCCCGGCTCCAGCGCAAGCCGAGCACGTCGCGACGTACACACGTTACGATGTTTTGAAACGTGAGAATAATGACAGATCGGCAGTTATGGTCGAGGCGAGCGCAAAAGTTTTCCTTTTTCCTTTTCGCCGTGTCTCGGCTGTAACGCACGTATGATACAACGCGCGCACTGACGTAACGCGCGCGCCGGAGGCGCAATGAAAACATTTCAGACGTCTCTCCCCCGTCCGCGCGCGGGTGTAATAATCGCGAGCCTATCTCCTCGGGAGATCTAATCGGAGACGAGGAGCGCTCTGGAAAAAAAAAATGAAAAAAAAAAAAGAACGCTCGTGTGCACGTACTTACGCGGCCGCGCGCGATGGATCACATTATGTTTCATCCTTTTATCGAGCGAGCGAAGACTGGGTGTAGGATTGCGAAAGCGCGGCGTAATAGTGGGGGATGCTTCGGGGAATGATTATTATTGTTGAGGGAAAAGGAGATTTGCTTAATTCTATTATGTGCGAGAGATAAGGGAATGTGTATTTGGTGAGTTGTGGAGTTGGTGGGATGTGTGTTGAATTTGTTGTTCGTAGGAGGAGTGGAGTTTTTTCGTTTTCGTAACGAGCCAGACGGCAGACTAGTTATATAGCAATTGTTTTTGTTTTCTATCGCGGGGTATGATAAAACTTGTGCATTAATTGAAAACAGCATATATGCGTTGAAAAGTAAACACAGCTTGTGACTGGAGAGAGCCAGAGAACATTGATCAGAAGCAAGAAGATTGTTTTTGTTTTCTATATTTTGGTTGCTTTTATATTCGTTTTGCTAGTCTATTAGAAGGATGCAATTAAACACGAGTACTTATTTGTGAAATATAAAGTCAAACTGTATATAAAATTCTAGAATGTAAATAATTAACTCATTATGATTTTGTAGTAGGTAGGTGGCTGATTTTAAAAACAAATTTGGAGCAGAAAGTTTTGGCTGAGCTTTCATGCAATATTGAACAGAATGTTAATACTAATTCTGACCTTGTATTTAATAGTTTTAGAAACAACGGTGGTAAAAACCTTACATCATGTAATTCAAAGTACATAAACAAAAGTGAAAGCTTTGAGCGAACAAGGATCTTTCGCAGTGACCATCTGCAAAAACTAATTTAAACACAGAAAACCTTTGTTGTTTTTTCATTGCATATCCATTAGTCACTGTAAAATACATTCATGCAACAGTACCACATAACATCACTATCAGTAACATCAAAATTTTACAGCGAGCAAATGCAAAATCATTCTGCATATCATTGTGTTCATCGAAACCTTGGACCTCTAAAAAATCACTCTGCGAATAAGCTCCAAAATTTAGACATCGCATACCAACAGTCTAACAAATCTGTGCATCAAATACTAAAATTCTTGAGTACAGTATAATAATAGTGACCCAGTGAAGACACAAATGTAAAAACATTCTGCACCATATTTATCACATTCTTGGCAACCCCTAACAATCATCCAGCGAATAAATTCCAAAATCTCCACAACGAATACTAAAGTTCCTGAGCATAGAGTAAGTACTTAATAAGTTGACCCAATGCTGCAAAATAAAATTCAATCCCATTTTACAATGATAAAATATAAAAACATTCAACACATAATGTTCATCGAATTCTTCACACACACCAAACCATCATCCATCGAACAAACTTCAAAATCTGTTCATCGAACACAAAAAATCCTGAGTAACATTAAACATTCACATCAAGAAAACGTAAAAACCTCCTACATCTGATTCTTCTACACCTCTAAGGTCCCCATGGAACCCCAAAATTCCTGAGCGCAAGCACCACCTAAACTGGGTGACCCAGTGCAGGGAAAGAGAAAAAATTCGATCCCCAGCCCAGCCGGGGATCAATAAAATCCTCTCCATCCTACCATAACCTTCTCCACCGCTGCCTCCTCTCAGAAAAAAAATCTCACTCTCCCACATCCAGTCCACCTACAATCATGTCATAACACACGCATCGTCATCTATTCATCTCTCTCCTTCTCCTCCTCTCCTCCTCCCTAAGTGACATTTAGCCCCCCCGAATCTCCGTCGCATCCGTCTGCTCTCTTATACATATATATGTACACAGAAGTCATATCATGCACGTCGCGGCTCGCGCGCCTAAACGCGCATGACACACACACACACATACAAACACACACATGCATGCATTCACTCTCTCATCGCGGTGCGGCCGCGCGCAGCACTGAGCACACCGAAGGCCATCTCGCACTCTCCGATGCTCTCCGACACTGTGTAAGTATATATAAGCTGCCGAGCGAGGAGATTGACGAAAAAAAAAAAAAAAAAAGAAAGAAAGAAAAATAAAGAGAAAAAGCAGCAGCAGCGGCAGCAGCAAAAAAGAAGGGAAGAAGAAGACGACGAAGAAGAAGAAGACGGTGCATGCAAGGAGGAGGAAAAATATGGCGAATATCTGCCGCCTCTCTCGCATACCGATAATACGCGTATATGTATATGTATATATGTGTGCGTGCGTGTGTACTTATACTTACAAGGTATATAGCTCTGCTCTGCTGCTCCAGACCGGCTGCCGGGCGAGAGAGGAACACACAAGCCTTTTTTTCCACACTCTTCCTAGTTGCGCTGCAACAACATCGTCCTCCTCTCAGCTATTTAACACTTCTCTTCTGTCTTATGTTGTTGTTGTTGCTGTTGTATATTTTCACGAATCCAGATGTATATATATATATATTATATATATATATATATATATATATGCGCACGAAATAAAAAATATATACGCGCCCGCGCGCTACGACGACGAAGCTCTCCTCATCCCCGTCGTCATCACAATCATCGGCATCATCATCATCATCAGCCCCGACGACGACGAACCCCGCGAGTCGCACATATTATATTTTTCCTCGCTCAACACACGCACACAGAGAGAGACACGGACAGACAGACAGACAGACGAGAGCCTATATATCTCATCCACCGACCGACTAACCAACAAAACACTATATGTATATATATATATATATATGCCCAGTGTGCGTGCGTATTTTTTTCTCTCCCTCTATCTCTCTCTCTCTCTCTCTCTCCTTCTGTCTCGGCGCGATATTCAACGACACTCTCACACGCGCTCGCGGTACGTATACTATTTACTCACGGAGAAAAAGGGGGCACCGCGCGCCACTGGCTTTTTGAGATTCTTCTTCTTGTTTTTTGTTTTTCCTGGCCTGCAGAATCTACTGCTAGCAGCCAGCAGCAGCGGCAGCAGCAGCAGCGCGGATCAAAACCCCCGCACAGCAGCAGCGCACACGGACACACACGCGAGACGTGTATATTTTTGCGTGACGTCACGCGGGCGCGCGGGCATGCGCACGGGCTTTTCGGTGATTTTCCATCTAAGAACGTCTCGCTCGCTCTCCCTCTCCCCCTCTATCTCTCTCTCTTGCTCTCCGAGACTGTGTATATATACGTGCGTGCGTGTGTATATGCGCGCGTATTCCCCCGGCGCTCGCTCGCTCGCTCGCTCGCTGCTCTCTGCCCTACGCGGCTCGACTGCTACTACTGCAGAGCGAGAGCCCCGAGCTCCCCGAGCTCCCCGTCGTCGATTCTTTATTTTTAATTAATAATCATGGATTTTGCGAATCTTCTCCAAATCCTCCGATGTACACGCGTGCAGCGATTCGTAGGACACCGTGCGCACTGGGACTACTTTTGCTTTGCGAACAACTTTTTCAATGCGCGCGCACACAGACACACACACACGCACACGCGCGCGCGCACGCGCACGCACTGCACCACTCGTGTGTTATATACTTTTTTCTCTCTCCCTCGCGCGACACCTTGCAGAGAGTTCCTCTCTCGAAAGAGAGTTAGCTTTGTTTTTTTTTTGTTTTCTTTCTTTTCGCACACGCGCGCACACGCAGCACTGGATGGCGGGGAGTTTTCGGTACGAGTAGCCCGAGTGTTTTGGAGGAGAGGAGAGAAGCAGTGTATAGCAGCCGTGAAAGACACTTATATGGGATGTGTGTATAATTCCGCCCGCCACCGAGAGCTCCGCTCGCGAGAGTTAAGCCTGCACACAGCTCTCTCGCAACTCTCTGTGTGCGCGCGCGCGCGCGCGGTTGTCTCGATCTCTCTCTCTCTCTCTCTCGTTCCGCGCCGTTCGTATCCACTCCCACTTGTTAATGTGACGCGCGCTGACGTCATTGATAGTTTACCTTGAGGCATGACATTGAATCGCAGTGCCGCCAATCGAGCCGCGAAGAAAGGCCCCGAGACACACTTCGGCTGCGAGCTGCGCGGAGTGTTGGCGAAGCTTTTTCTACGTAAGGGGAGACCGGGGTATAACGGGCCACTGATATGCAACGACCCATACAAATTATAAAAAGCATAATTAAAAAAATAAAATAGAGTTTAGTTACTATTTAATTGAAGAATGTTATCCTATATTGAGATCAGGGATTAATGTTTATTTACAAGATTAAAATGTACTTATAGATTATATCGAAAATAGCGAATTAAGAAATAGTTGGGGTATAACGCCCCCCCCCCCCCCCATTGGGGTATAACGGGCCAGCATAATTTTACACTCTTGCTGTTAAATTATAGGTACCAAAATACCGTAAGAGAGAAGTACAATGTTTGTTGCTGCTTAATCAATCGCGAGAAACTTGGACCTCTCAACAATATGTCTACTCTTCTACAATCAAGTAAAACTTTTTTATGTAATAAAAAAGGATAACCCATTATACCCTAACAAATTTCGTACTATAACTTTTTGTAATCTTAATGAAACAAAAAGTTACAAAAAGTAAAATGAAGCTTGAAACATATCCTAAATAAGGAGCATTATCTGATTTTTGAAATCAATGAAAAACATACACGGTTGGCGATTTGAAAAGTTTTTGTCGTTTTTCATATAACTTGATTTTCTTATTTAAAACTTCACTGCGCTGTAAAAATTTGTTTACTTAGAGGATAATATCCACACAAAGAAAATTAACTCACCTATGATCACAAGTAGATTAAGTCACAGAAAAAATAATTTCGCCCTTCTTCTACAGCAAATATGGCTAGTGGCCCGATATACCCCATGTCCCGTTATGCCCCAGTCTCCCCTATATAGGGTGTGGGGGCTCCTGGGAGGTAGGTATAAGGTGCTTTCGTACAGTGGGGGCGGTAAAGAATATTTTTTCGGAGAACTGCAGGATTTGTAAAAGGATGTTTTTTGAAGTGATTGTGAATTTGGTGGAATTTTTTCGACGGAGATCGCAGAATTTTGCAGTGAGTTCGGAGAGAGTGACAGATTGTAGGAATTTAACTGAGTTTGAAGATTGATATGGGATAGCACTAAAATTCAAATAATTTGACAGAATTTGATGAACTTTGTCGGAATTGACTACAATTTTACTTGACTACTTAACATTTTATAAAATATTACGATATTTCTTTTAACCTTGACAATATTTCTCTGAATTTGAAAGAAACTAGACAGAATTTAAATAATTTTACAGAATTTCCCAGAATTTGCCATTATTTTACAAACTTCATGTTAGCTTTTTCAGAAAATCTCTTCGAATTTCTCTTAATTTTATAAGATTTCTCCCAGAATTTCTCTTAAATTAACAGAGATTTCACCGGAATTTCTATAAATTTGACATGAAACCTTTCAAAACTTAACAGAATTGCGTCAGATTTAGTATTAATTAATTGTTCAATTAATCGGTTCATGGTCGATACTGATTTTTTAGAGATCTATGAAATTTATCAGAAATCTGGATGCTAACTTTTGTTTCAAATGATAACTAATTATATCACTGATTTTGAAATTTGTAGAATTTCGAAGAAATTTAACAAATTTTGAAGAATTTTATGGATATCTCTAAAGTTTGTCACAATTTCTTGTAAATTAACAAGATTTCTTTGTCAAATTTCTGTCGAAATTAGTTATAAATAGTTATGAAATTGAAACAAAAGTCATGATTCATTCGTCTAGCAAATCATTTTCACCGGGATTATTGTAGTTTGTTTGAAAGGGAAATTATGATTTCAATGCTCTGAATTTGAATAAGAATTAGTAGTCTTTTTTATATATTTATAACTTGCGACCAAATATCATTAGTCATTATATAAGAAGCGACTTTTCTTCTTTCGAACCCACGCCCCTTGAGATGAAATTTTATCAGAACGTAAAGTAAATGCTACTAATACTGATCTATAAGTCCATAGTATAGAAGTATAGACATAGTAGTCGTAGACAAAAATTCTGAAAAAATCAGGGGTGATTGTTGGGCCTTGGGATTTGATATGTGCAATATAAAATGTTTTCAATTCTATTAGTATCCTCGGCTGCTATGCTGTAAAAATGATTTGTCCCCAATCACCAGATTGAAAATAGTCCACTTTAACCTAATGGATATATCTATTTCGCATAATTTCAAGTTTAAAAAAAACGAAAAAATGTAAAGTTTACGAAACACTCTATGGGTCTTGGAAGAGTCTCCGGCCTTTAGAGGGAAAGTCGACATGGGATCTCATCTTGTATAATATAAGAGAAAAATTAGCCTGGAAATAGTGCGACTCTGCAGGTAGAAGTCTAGCCACTGCGGTAACTTAAATGTTGTCCTTTTATCAGAAATATTTTAATTTAAAGCACGATTGCAGTATTTGATCGACGATATTAACAATAAACATGCCATAATTTTAACGAAATCTGGCATGGTAGCGAGTGCCAGACTTCACAGGTGTATTATTCACTCTGAAATAGAAGTAAAAATGATTACAGATCTTAAATGATTTCTGGTGATTTCAATAATGATTTCGAAATCACTCAAAGTTAAGTATACCTAATTCAAATTAGTATTTGGCATAAAACAGCAATTTTCAATTAAAAATATATGTAAAAAATAAAATCAGGATCAACCATTTTATATTCATAATAAATAGTTATAAAAAAAATTAAAAGAACAAATCTTATATCAAAGTACTCATACCCCAGAGATTAAAATTCTCAATGAACTCAACTTTTTTAAAGGTTCTACCCAGATAAAACACAAAAGCTTTTACTATCTCGAAATATATATTTTCAAGATGGTAAAAACTGTCAGGGGTCATATTTCCATATTATGCAACATATTATGCTCCATGTATATAATGGTATAAATAATAATAAGCATGATTGAATCAGTTTAAAAGAACCAAACTTATAAAACAAAAATAATTAACAATGAAGAAAATTTCAAATTTTTTGTTTTTGAACGCGTAGTTTTTGCTACGTGTAGTATAAGTTGTTTTCTTCTGTATAAGAACTATTTATTTTGCTTCGTGAAGGCAATTCCCTGCGATACGAATCGATCGCTTTTTTGCGCTCTTGAAGCGTCCGCATGGAATCTGATAAAGGATCAAGGATGAATTTCTCAGGTAAAAGTTTCTGGGAAGCCATAGAGAATAGAGCTTCTTGGCCATAAAAGCCAAAGTCAAAGTGGCAGCAGGAGCTTTCTATACGCGAAGTAAACTTATACGTACAGAGGAAATACAATGGTGTAGACCAAAAAAGTTAAAAGGTGTATCATGAAGTTCCACGAAGGATGTCGCACTATATGTAGAAGTATGCTCTTCAGTTCTTTTATACTTCGTTTTTTTATTCATGAAATGTATGGGCCTTTTATGATTTAAATACAATCCGCGGGTAGCGAAGTAAAAGGTTCTGCGAAGTAAAAGACTAACCAAGGAAAGCTATACATATAATTATGTCAAAATTAACAGATAACTGTAAGTCAATAAAAAAGAATGAATAAGTATAATTATTTTAACAGGTTGAGGGCGGCTAATGTATAAGCCGATTTTTTTAATTATCTACAAAGTTAATTAAAATTTTAAACATTCGATAAATACTCGAAGTTTCTATATACTTCTAAGAGCTTAAGGAATATAATAACCAGCTGCATAAAATGTTTCAATAATATTTACGTTTACAGTAAGACAAAATGCAAAGAAATTCCCGTCAATTATCCAATGTTAATTGGTTTCGAATAAAGAATAATTAATAGACTATTTTTATTCATACTAAAGCATATTATAATGTACATATACACCCTCCGCAAAATTCTACTGGCGGATCGAGTTTTAAATTTTTAGAATGTCCTCCAATGTTAGTGCTCGAAAAAGAAATACAAAAAAGAAAATATAACCGATTAATCACGCCGTGTCATTTGAAATATTTTAAATTCGCGTCCCGCGAGTCGAATTGTGCGAAGGGTGTACATATATTTTAAAGCAAAGATCTCTGAGTGTTTAAGTGGAAACAGACTCGGTCCACCAGACATAGATATAGATATAGACAAAGCGCACCCCTGTGCGGCCATATTTACGCAAGTAGATACGTTCCGGTTCTGGTAAGACTGCACCTTGCATACAATGCACATGTCCCTGTACTGTCTATTATGATCACACGGTGAATACAAAAATTAACACAGGGGTAACTGGGACATTTTTCTACACTTTACTTTTTCAATCTTTTATTTTTCAGCGTTCTGTGAGAAATCGTATCTCTTGCCGTTAGTGGATAATCGTCAAACGTATGGTCACGGATAACTATTTACAAATATTCAGCCCTTTATTTAGAGGAGAGAATTTTTGATTATACCTAGGTGAGAATGAAAATTTCAAAATGGAATGTGTTGTATGAATGGATCTTTTTAACATAGCAAATTAGTTTTGATCAGATTTAATAATCTGAGTTAAAGATTATCAATTAAAAAGGAAAAATGAAGATTTTCAGTTTTTAAAAAAGTGTCTCCCAGTTAGGACACCCATAGTTTACGAAGGAGTATTCTTTGTCTAAGTACGTACAAAATTATGTTTCACAGATGTATAAAAGTTATAAAATAGTATGTTTATTAAATCAATTTTACTTTTATTCGTATAATATATAAAATAATTAGTATTTAATTAGCTCATCTAATGTACATGTATTTATCCTTCGGGAAATAGCTTTCGACACGGAGAATAACGTCATTTTCGTTATTACCTCGAAAACTTTTGGAGGGTTGATTACAAAACAAGAACATTTGATCATATTTAATAGAATTATAACATGCATCTATCCAAGATTTAAAATGCTCTCGTAGCGGTAGAACCCTAATAGCCATAGGTACCCATACTGGAAGATGGGTCATACTGGGTGACTCTTGCCTATTTATTTATTTACTTATTTATGTATTTAAGATATTTATTAAGTAGTATTTTTAACTCTGATTAGTTGGCACACTTCTCTAGAATTACGTAGTTAGCACATAGTGTCAAATTAACCCCTTCTTGAATCTCTAAGACTATGCATAAATTCTTTTTCAAGTTAGAATGAAATGTTGAGAAAATTTTATTTCAATAATTTTTTAGGGTGCCGTTGGATTTGACGTTTAAAACTTTGTACTACTCAATGAAGAGAAAGCGAGTTTGAATTTTTAATAATTATAATTAATAATTCACTTCTCGGTATGTAAAAAACAAGGCGGGAAATTCGAATTCTTACTCGACTTTCGAACCCTCTTAAGGTTGTCCTATAGTAAAATTTGATGAAAAACTCGATTTTTTTATTTCTTTTTCTGATACTCTGTACATTTTTAGAATAGAAAATGATTGTGTATTGACAATATTGTCCATATAAATCATTTTAATGAATTTAACAGTTATTTATACGTATTATTCCTCCGACCTTTACGACCTTTATTGCACACAATCCAACGTGATCCTACATTAACCGAAACCTAACCTTTGGCCAAATCTACTCTTTAGGTACTATGCAGGCAAACTTCAGAAAACAGAAATTATTAAAAAAAATTTTAATCGATTTTCTGCGATAGAAAAATTGTATTAAAATAATCAGAAAATTATTTCTTACTTTTACAAAAGTGCGGTGTTCTCCATTTATGGTTTTCCAATGTTCAGCAAGTCTTATACACATAGGATTACAATTATTCAATCTGAAGCTTATCTTATTCAACTTATTTGCATTACAACCGTGAACTCCAATTTTTCAAAAAAAATTTACTAAGAAAGAAAAAGAAATTATTATTATTAAGCCCATAGAGTTTAAAATGTGTTTTTTTAGGCAATCTTTACAATGAAAATTCAATATAATTCTATTTTTCTTTATAATTGTATGTGTTTTTAAAAATGTTGAGTTCACAGTTCTGTGGTGTTAGTTAGATATTACATCATTTTTTTCAAATGTTATACTTGCATTCCCATGCGCAAGGACAATTTTGAAAAAACATCAATTTTAATTGAAAATTGATAGTTTTTCCTACATAACTATGGGTATACTGCTAAAAATTTATGAAAATTTATAAAAAAAATTCTTTTTAGTTAACAAATATAACCACCAATTTAAAACATTTTTATCGTGTAACTACTTAGCAAATTTGTCAAAATTTGCTATAGAACCACCTTAAAACAATGCAAAATAAAAACATAAGTAGTTATGAAAATAGGAAGTAATAAACGAATTCTTGCAATTTTTCTTATATGAAAATATACCATGCACAATATCAAACTTACTGAAAAATACTCAATTTTCAAAAAAGTGGAATTAATACGACTGTTATAGCCTATATATTTTATTGTTTACTTTTCTTTGAGAAGTCAAAATCAAACCTATCTATCTATCTATATATCTAAGTTGTTATGTTTTGAAGCCTCAAATTTAAATTTAACAGTGTATGGTTATCAAAAATAATAAATAGATTACTTATAGCCTTTTTGCTCATCCTCAGCATCACGAATTAACTCGTGTATATGAACCTATACGTTCACCTAAAAAATTATTTTAATTCATTCTACAACTAACTAGACACAGAATAAAGTATAAACACTAATTTTAATTAATGACTCAACAGAATTTCAATTTTATCAAGAATTTGCTTTTGCATTCTTTAGTATAGCAGGGGTGCCAATCTCCTCGATCACTTTGTTTTCAAACGAATAAAACACGTAATGAAAATCCATTCACCCGCTGTCTCATATAAATTATCTATCAATCTCGGTAGTCCTACAGTGTACCCCAAAAGCTAAGAATATCCGAAGCAAGAATTCTTTCCAAAAACAGCTTACAAGCTCGAATCTTTCATATTCAAAGCTGCCAACGTGACTCAACTCCAACCGCGCCCAGTCCCATCCCATATCCATTGCCTCTCCCGACAAACACAACAAATGTCATTCTCCTCCCTGCCGTTCGCAAAATACCAAGCATCTCCATTCCATCAACGTACACTTCGCGCTTCTCCAAACGCAATGAACTACCGGCCAAGTCGAGTCCCCGACGGAGTCAAATTTTCGACTCGTCCGATTGGCACCCCCTGAAATCCCGTCTGCTACGCCGGAGCTATACACAGAGCATACGTGTCCCCTGCACACGGGATAACATCCGCGAATGCGCAAACACAACAAAAGACGGCGAAAAACAGACAGCTCGATTTTGTCGAGTCGAGTCGAGATAGCGCCAGTCGCGCTGGGCCCGTGCTCTCTTTTTTTATACTTATTTACTTTTTTTTGTATCCACCGCAGGCTAAAAACCATGCTGATGTCGTCCTCGTCCTCAGCGAATTAGCCGAATCGCACCAAATTACCCGTAATCACCACCAGCGCGTGAGTATGCAAACACGTACGCACATATGCACACTCCGCACTTCAACCCCATCAACGCGAATGTTTACATACTCCTGTCACAAGGATAGAAAGAAAAAAAAAAAAGAAAAAAATTATTACCGCTCTCTCTCTCTCTCTGTTGTTGATAACGCGACTTAGCGCTATCAGAGACACACTCGAGGACTTCCGGCGGAGCGATGGCCTGCCTGGACAAGACCCCGTCCAAGTTCGACGAGTGCCTGGACATCAAGGAGAACGCCGGGGGCGCTGCTCCCGAGCAGCCCGAGTTCGAGCTCGTGTGCTCGGCCACCGTCGACGCCCTCATCAACAAGGAGGACTCCCAGAGGAAGATCCTGGCCGTCAGGTACATGCTGGACAAGGACCCGAAGGCCGCCGACCTGAAGTGGTCGCTGTTCGTCGCTGCGTGTCACACCTACCGGTACGACACCTGTCTCAGGCCCTTTCCCCCCATGTACATCAAGAACGAGGCCAAGGACATCGATTCCCTGGTGAGTACCAAGCCCGGCGGGGCTGGGATTCAGCTCGATGAGTTCATTTGACCAGAGGCCTTTCGCAGAGGAAGGCGGTGGAAGTTGTGCCGCCGTTGCCCATAGTCCTCCTGGAACTGAAGGAGCCCAACGTCTACAAGAGGAAGGGTGCCACCATCGAGCTGCTGTTTTGGGTCCTGATTAGGTTGAAGGATCTACATATCAAAAGTATTAGTAAAGACTGCGTAAGTTGATGTCGTGGTTCGTTGTTCGAGGAGCCAGATGGAGACGGATGTTTGAGTTGCCTTTGTGTTTCCAGCATGAATCGGTATTGAAGAGGGTGAATTCGCAAATGGCTGTCGCAGCCCCCAACTTAATATTTCAAGTAGCCAGTGCCAAATCGTCGGCGGCCGAGGATAGGTGGAGGGAACTTGCCAAGGGACATACAACGTTCTACGCTTACCACGGAAGTCGATTAGAGAATTTTCATTCCATTATACATTATGGATTACAGCAGCACATGTGCAAAGTATAGTTTCTTTGTTTGTATTCAATGGAAATGAAAGTTTAATAATTTGTTTGATGTATTTGTACTTTTCGTTGTTTTAGAAATCGTTGTTCGGAAAAGGAATATACCTGTCTAGTGAATTGAGCGTCAGTTTACCTTACAGTCCTGTGGGTTACGGATGGGGTGGTAGTATATTGGGGAGTGATTTAAGTTGCGTAGCATTATGCGAAATCATCAACCACCCTGATGTAAAAATAGGTGATACAGGTAACTTTTGATAATATAAAAATTAAAATCTCATTGAAAGAGAAGCAACATTAAAAAATTATATCTGAATGATTAAATTTATATTTTTACATTTCAGATGATAATGCAAGAAACATAGCACCAGAATCTATTGGTGGTAAAGTACCAAATAAGTACTGCTTAGTACTCAATAATGATTTAGTGAGAATTCGATATCTCTTAGTATATAGTCAAGAATTTGGTCGTCTGAGGTAATTTAAAAATACATGGATATAATGTATTTTTTTTTTCATTTGTCTGTAAGCACTATAACATTTTTGCTGTCTGATATTTCAGATCTTCATACAATAATGGATTTTTAGGATGGTTAAAACAGCACAAATTGTTAACTTTTATGCTTGGCTACGTCGTGTTGCTTGCTTCTGTTGGTTTGTCCCACAACAGAAACGTTGAGAGATACTTCAGATTACTCATACAAAAGTTTGGACTGGACTGATAAAAAAAAAATAGCTGAATTTTTTCGTATCGCGTAAAAAATTAAGTGATTTGTTTGTTATACAAATTCACATGTCTTCTTTTTATATACTGCGTACTTGTACTCAGTTTTATGACTTTGTTAGGAAATAAAAGTTAAATTTTCTAAGTCATGAAATTAGTTTATCAAAATATGACGTATGTACAATAAAATATGAGATATGTATAATAAAAACTGTACAGATAACAACATAATATTTAAAAATATTTAGTGCCTTGCAAGAATAATAGGAAAGTTTTCAGTCACGAGGTAGTCATCTTCAAACACAACAATGAGATTGACTTCGAATTCTAAAAAATATTTTATATTTGAAGTATTAAATATAATTCAAATGTTATTAGAAAAGAAATAGTTTAAATTTCTTACCGACTTTGAAGTTACTAGTACTTAACGTTGGACACGTAAAAAGTCGCGGGAAAATCATATAAATTGGAATGCCAAGTCCTGAGCAAACATTTCCTTCTCCAATTTGTATATTTTGAATTTCCGTTGCTGCAAAATCCAAAAAATAATATTATTTCTCATCTTGACTAATAAGATACTTAATTTATAATATATGGTGTTAAAATTACCATCTCTTGAATATCCTTCAGCACATCCACATGTTTCTACTCGCACCAATTGCAGCTCAATGGATTTGATTACAGCCTCACAATGTTCAATAACAACTTCACCTGTCAATGGCTCAGAAAGTTTGCAGTAAAGTGAATCTAATTTACCAGAAATACAAAATCTGGGTACATTGGTCCTATCTCTAGTGTTCTGTAGTGATTCTGGCATTATTTTAAAGAATACAGTCTTATTAGGCTCCTTATCTGATTTTTTAATAGGTTTGTCTTCCACTATGAACTCGAGTGATTTACTGACATCTTTTGCCAGAAAACTTCTTTTGATATCACAGCGTATCATGTACTGTATATTAACGAATACTCCATGATAAGTTTCATATAGTGTCTTGGTACCACGAGGTTTTAGAGGTAGTTCAAAAGGTATTTCTGTTTTACCACTTGGAATTTTTCCCACTGGAGCAACTTCTACAGTATATTGCACCAATTGTATTGGCTAAAATAAAATATGAATAAATTTATGGTAACATTACAAAATTATATACTTTATACATACAATGATAATTTACTGACCTTCACTGAATTATAAAATGCTTCAAATATACCGACTGTTTTCGAACTCAACTGCAAGTTCACTGCACCTTCCATTGTTAAGAATATTCCATCGTGTTTTATATCAGAGTTTGTTTGCAGCAAAATTAAGCCACTAATACTTTCCTATTAACAAAAATAAATACATATCATTATTGACAAGGTAAAAGATTTGTTACATAAAAACATAAAAGAAGTTAAATTCCATACAAAAATATATAATAGAAAATAATTCAATATGAAGTTTGAAGCATTTTCTATACTAGTGAACTTTAGGAAACATATTTACATCCCCATATGGCTTACTTAACAAATACATATTAAATAATAAAAATAAATTATAACCTTAAAATATGTGAAATACCATAAAACTAAAGAAGTAAATAAACTTACACCCTCGCGATGAATTTTGCTGGCCCGTTTGAGCCTAATGTCGATGTTAATTGACATTTTACATCGAATTTGACTCACTTACTCCAAAACATTCAACTTCTTGGCAAGTGTCAAAACAATTTACTGTTCATTTTTGCTGTCATCTATTGTCAGATAAATATCAGATGCATTTTCTCGAAGATGGCGAAGATTATCAGAATTGTACGACGCATGGACGTTGTACAATCTGTACCAGATGATAAATCATCTATCATCTCAACTGCAGAGTGTCACGTGACTTGATTTTAATGGCGCTAAAATTTTAAAAGATATATTACGTAATTGTATTATGTTGTTTATGAATAAAATAAAATCATTATTGGTAATTTACTTTTTGAAACTATGAAAATGATAATAAAAATAACATTCTACGGATGTTTTTATTGTGCAATAGAAATATTCTTTATTTTAGAAACATGTAACACTAAACACTTAGATATATATTCATCATATTTATATGTTGAATAAATTAATTACATTGATAATTGCATTTAGATCCTAAGATTCCACCTAAAACTATCGACTTATACCTGCAAAATATATAGATATGTTTTCGAACAATGATATTTTCTAATACCAATCTTAGTCTCCTATAATAGATATAATGTCATAAAATTTATTTGTATAAAATAAGCAAATATTTAACATGTAAATTTATTGTAAAATAAATTGAAACCACATCATAGTTCTATGTATTATTCAAATCCACAGTTACGTAAAAATTGATAGTTATACAAATTGTAGGAGAAATTCTATCAAATTTTGCATAATTATTTCAGCTTATTCCCAAGTAATAATTAATCTCATACTTTAACATTTAATATAAGTATAATTATTTATTATAGTGTTGTTCTTTCTATTTGTAAAATTTAATAAATAAATAAATACATAAATACCATAGCAAAAATATATTTACTGAAATATTATGAATGAGAAAGGCATTATTTTGGATTCTTCGGAGAATCATAGTTTTTCGTGAATATTCGTAATTATTCAGAAAATACTAATATTTTATTATTTAAATCTATATGGATAAATATTATAGTAGTATGTAAAAACATTAAAAATTAAAGTATATTATTGAACATTTTCTGAAATACAATAAAAAATAATGAAAAAGTATAATAATCTATTTCACAGTTTTTTTACAATTCTTCATTGTCTCTTCCACTCTTTCATTAAGGAGACGTCGGATACCGACAGTAGATTCCTACTATCCTACACACGTATTTCGTTATTTATTTACAAAGTTAATTGTTTAATGACAAAATAATAGCTGTCCCCAATTTGTTTTACAGTAACCTACTTATATGTCCAAGCTGGTTTCATATGATTATTTTGTTTTCGAGAAAACTTTGACAAACTTAGTATGTAAAGGTTAATCTCCATGTAGTTGGCCCTTTTAGTGTGTCAAAGTTTTCTCGAAAACAAAACAATCATATGAACCCAGCTTGGACATATATGTAGATTACTATAAAACGAAGCGGGGACAACTATTATTTAAAGAAAAATATGATTTCTCTTAAAATTATGAATGAAAACTCAATTAGACAAGGACAGAGATATCCGGCGTCCCCTTAAGGAGACGTCGGATACCGACAGTAGATTCCTACTATCCTACACACGTATTTCGTTATTTATTTACAAAGTTAATTGTTTAATGACAAAATAATAGCTGTCCCCAATTTGTTTTACAGTAACCTACTTATATGTCCAAGCTGGTTTCATATGATTATTTTGTTTTCGAGAAAACTTTGACAAACTTAGTATGTAAAGGTTAATCTCCATGTAGTTGGCCCTTTTAGTGTGTCAAAGTTTTCTCGAAAACAAAACAATCATATGAACCCAGCTTGGACATATATGTAGATTACTATAAAACGAAGCGGGGACAACTATTATTTAAAGAAAAATATGATTTCTCTTAAAATTATGAATGAAAACTCAATTAGACAAGGACAGAGATATCCGGCGTCCCCTTAAATACACTTCTGTCAGTGCAAGCAAAATAAATACAAATCCACAAAATTGGCACCAATGCAATGACACCAGCGAAAACTTGTCATCCCTGTATCCTACCCGCACCTATATAATATGCATTCCCATAACAAAATCCATCTGGCATCGAGTCCCCAATCGACACGTATACTTATAGCATCAAAATCAATAGGCCATTCCGACTCCGACTCAGACGTGTACCTCGTAATATATATCCCCCCCCCCTTCCCCATTTAAAAGGTCATCAGCTCCATCATAAGATACATCTCTCAAAAAATTCAAAAACGGCAGTTGAGCCCTGCACTGGTATAAATTCGCCTTGTTAAGTCACCAGTGGCGCCATCCCAAAATCGACTGACTCCATTGGTGGCATAGCCGTATACCAAATACACGGTAGAATGATAATTATTTTCTCTAAGTAAAAAATTTAAAAGGTTCAGGAAAATTTCCCGATTTATTACGACAATGTCAGTTGAGACACCGTTCAAAAAAAAAAAATACAACCACACTAAAAAATCCTCTTGTAGATTTACTACACTGTAAAAAGGCCAATGTTACTTTACACGCACAAGTAAAATAGTCTCCGGTACATTACAGCATTAACTGTAGTTATATTACTACGTTCTGTGTAGTAAATTTACTGTGCTGATGTTAATTAACCTCGTTGTATATCGTAATATTACCGTCTCAAGTAAAATCACTGCATTGAATGCTGGAAATAATAGTACCACCTACCAATGTTGTAAACTTACAGGCAACAATCAATATATACACTTACAGGTAATAATACAATACTAAATGGTGCAAATTAACAGCGTATTAACAGCATTAAATACTGTAAAATTACGACATTAGATGGTGGTACTATTATTTCCAGCATTCAATGTAGTAATTTAACATTTTATTTTTTACACTCTGAGAGTTGGAAATAAAAAGTAGTGTTTTTACTAGAAAACTACTAATTTACGAGCGACGCTGTAAATTTACGTGCGACGGTGTAAGCCGTGATGTTTGCAATGCTGGAAATAATAGTACCACCATCTAATGTCGTAATTTTACAGTATTTAATGCTGTTATATAAACCATCATAGGCTAATTTTTTCACACTTTATACTCGAATGAAATGCTTTATTGGCTATACCTTTTTCTTTCAAGTGACTGTATAAATATTTTCGGGATTATCCCTTATTGTATTAGCCAAAAAGTATCCAAATTTTTAGTAAAACTGAATTTTTGCATTCGTCTTACATTTTTACCTAATACTACTCTGAATGTTGTATTTACTCTGAATTTAGAACTTTTACTAGATTTTTGTAAACTTACAAGTTTCTGTAACTTTACAATGACTGTAAAATTACTACACTCAGAGTAGGATTATTTTTGTTCAACTCTCAGACTAGTAAATTTACAATTTTGTTTGTGAATTTACAACGACGGTGTAAACCTACTACATTCAACGTAGGGTTTGTTACAGTGGCGTTGTTTTTTACTACTCTCAGACTAGTAATAAATTTACAATTGCCGTTGTAAATCTACGACCGACTTTTTACAGTGTAATATTAAACCGATATTTATAACATTTAACCTATCTCGTTCAATGTACACTCGCCTGTAAGCTATTCGCGTCAAACCTTATTTAAAATACTCCAATGAGATTTTCCGACTTACAGGAATGAACCAATAAAGGTGCAATTTCATAGTGCGTCAAATTTGCCGCGTCAACTCGACCACACGGCATTTTACTGGGGAATCCCAATGTTTACATTAATTAATATTATTCTTGTAATACATTATTTCATTGTTGTACACATATGCTCTTCCTAAAAAATAATATTTGACATATGTTTCCTTGAAATATAAATACATTCTCAACACTTTTTAAAACTTTGTATTTAGTTAACCTTTTGAATGATATGCACGACAGTTCAATTGTTTATTGAAGTTACATTATCACGTGGTCAAGTTGACGCAAAAATTTGACACCCCATGAAAATGCACCTTAAGCTCGCTCTATTTCAAATATCTCACCGCTGAGTGTACTGTATAACTCACCACCAAAAGATCAGTTCACCATTCTCCCGCGTCATCTATCTTCCCCGGAATCGCCGATCCTCGGGCAACTTCGGCCCTCTCCGCCCGACCAATCCCCATCGTCTCCACACAGCAGACATCTCCCGTCGCTTACAGCAACGCGGCCTCAGCCTCGAGTGTATATACATATACGTGTCTCGAGTCGACGGGGGGCGAACTTCCGGCGGCTTGCGAGTAGTTGGCGCTGTCTGTCCGTGTCCACGCATTTTGAAAAACGCGTCCCCGCGTCCAGCCAGCGCAGAGCCCGAATAACCGCCACAGCGGAGACGACGCGAGTCCTTCTCTCTCTCTCTCTCTCTCTCTCTCTCTCTACGGCCGCCTTAAGTACACGCACGTATATATTTACACGCTGCTGCTGCGCGGTGCTCGAGAGAGAAGAGACATATACGCGCATTCGCGACGACGTGCGCCGGCCGTGTGTGTCTTTCCATCCTCCGGGGAGAGCCAGGATTCAACGACGACGACGACAAAGGTTGAAGGTAGATAGATAGACGGACGGCGGTGGACGACTAGGACTGTGCGCTCGTGTGTACCCCTCGCAGTGTAACCTGGGACCTACGGTCGGAGGCGCCAAATTCGTACGAAATTTGCTGCTCGTCGTGGACCGCTGGCAGGATGGCGCTGAGAAGCCGAGCTCTTAATCTGGTGAGTGGCCATCCCTCCGGGGTATGCATTCGCCGAGTATATCTGTCCTTGTCATTTTTCTGAAAGAATAATACCTGTACCCGCTTCGTTTTATAGTAATCTAAATGTACGTCCAAGCTGCTTTCGTATGATTGTTTTGCTTTCGAGAAAACTGACAAAACTTGGTATGTAAGGGTTAATCTCCATAACGTGTCAAAGTTTTCTCGAAAACAAAACAATCGTATGAACCCAGCTTGGACGTATATTTAGATTGCTATAAAACGAAGCGGGGATGACTGTTATTTTTTCAAAAAAATGATTTCTCTTAAAATTATGTCCTTGTCTAATCGCGTTTCTGCCATTTATTCAAATTGTAGTTTGTTAATTGAAAAACTAAAAGTTGGCCCCGATTGGTATTAAAGTGAGGAATATTTTCAGACCTTAAAGAATGTCCAACATTATTTCCTTTTCGAGAAAACTTCGAAATGTAAAAGCTAACCTCAATTTTCGCCTCCCGAAGTTCTCTCTAAAAGGAAATAATGCTAGGTCTTATTCTGCATTTGAATACCAATTGTTGCCACTTTTAGTTTCTCAATTACCAAACTACAATTCGAACAAATAGCAAAAGCGTGATTAGACAAGGACAGTTACAGTCGCTCGGTGCGTTCGTGGGTGCATACGCGTAACGGCCGTTGGCTGCATGCTCGCAAGCGCGCGCGAGAGAGAGAGAGAGAGAGAAAGGAAGGGGTGGTACGCGGCGACCGTTGGGATTCTCGAGCGTTTAAATGCCCCCCTCGCGGGAAGATTAAAAGCCTTGTGCACGCGCGCGTCAACCTGTGTGTGTATGCTTTGTTTATCGGAGTTTCGCGCCTCGGCCGTGGACTTGTACTTGTACTTGATTTCGAAGGATTAAAAGTGCCCTTTTTCCGGGCGTTTTCTGCTTGTGTATGCGCGTCGCTTGTCCGATTGTGCACCAGGGGCTTTCCCGCGGGAAGACGCTCTCGAGTCATTGTATGTATATATAGGTTTCTATACAGGCAGTTGAGAATACGTAATCTACTTTTATTTACTTACTCCGTGTGTGTGTGAAATGTAGCATTTCGCGGTTACGTATTACGATACATATAGGTGGACACTCCCGAGTTAAAGGGGGACGCCGTTTAAAGTTCAAACGGTCGGTAGCCTGTGTACGGTATTTTCTCTTCTTGCCTTTCTCGGGCCTGGAAGTATATGTTCGTTCGACGGAGACAGAGGACGATTTCCCTTCGATCGCGTTTGCTCGCGGTAAACCTGGACTATTCTGTTTCTTTTTTTCTTCGACGAACGACAACGGTCTATCTTTGTATTTTGGAACGCTAATAGCCGTTGCGCGGATCGTGGACGCACACTTTTTGGGCAAAAACGCGCGGGGGGGGGGGGATGTATAACTTCTACTCGCGCGCTCGAGGGATGTTTACATTACGCGACGCGCCCATGAATAAGCGTTGAGTATGTAGGTATATGTTATGTGTTATGTCCGCCGAAGGTTTTGCTGCTGGCTGCTGCCGAGTCAGATTGATTTTGGACTTTGTTCGTGCAGACCGAGTGTGTATATATATATATATATATATATATATATGCCGGTTGGGTCTACACTTGCGATCAGCGGCAGGAGAATTATAATTGTCAATTTGTCTTTTCTTTTCTTGTAGAACTGTGGTAGAGAATAGGGAAGAATGATGAAAATTTAGTTCTTGGATCGGTATTCGGGTATAGGTGTTGTGAAGAACGTGAGTCGTTGTGGGTTTTCTTTTGTATTTTGAAAAGTAGATTGAATTTATAGATAGGTTTATTGTAAGTAGCTTGGGGTGGGGGTAAAATTTTGAAAAATAAAAATTGGAAAAGGTAAAATTACGAAAGTTAAAGTTTTGAAAATTTAAATTAGGAAATAAAATAATACCTAAAATGAAAATTTGGAATTTAAGATTTAACGAAAGGGAAAACATAGAAAAAGTAAAAGTATGAAAATAAAGTATTTTGAAAAATAATCAATTGAAAACAATGTAATTTTGAAAAAATAAAATATAAATTCTTTATTTTTATCGCATTCTTGACAATTTCTATTAAAATAATAATTATCCTTATACTTAAAAAATTGTCATTTAAAAATTTATTTTTTCAAAATATATAGTTTATAAAATTGTTTTCGTAATTTTATACTTTCATAGATTAAAATTTCAAAAATTTTTAATTAAATATTTTATCTTTCCAATAATTTTGTTTTCATAAATTAACCTTTCCATAAATTTAAATTCAAAATTTTTTTATTCAAAATAATATTTTTCAAAAATTTTACCCCCACCCAGTAGCTTGTTGGTGGTCCTTTCATCGACGACACATCGGCCGATGTGACGTCATGTCGTTTTTAAGTTGTGCTTGTATCTTCTGATAATTTGAAGACACCGTGAAAATTCTGAATTCACAAAGCAACGCCATTAGAGCGAGAAACTGTAATTTAGTGAGATTTTAACAATTGTAAAGAACTCAATTTAGCTTCGATTTATCATTTTTAAAGCTATTGTATCAGTTGGATTGCAATTGTCCAAAATTCTAATAAACAAAACAAGGGAAAGACATTTTTGCATAAATTATTCATTTTTCTATTTATTTTTTATTATACAAACATCGCTGCTATTTTACCTAATTTGCATAAATTATAAATTGTTATATTCTATAACTGAAAAAAGATTTTTTGATATTCATTATATAAACAGTACAATTTTAAGCAATAATTTATATGTTTCTAAAAAAAGGAAAATTATTTTCTTTAGGCATTTCTGTATAATAATTATCAATTTATGTTATTATTTATCATCGCTTAACTATAAATTACTGCAGTTTTCAAATGTAACTGAGTAAGGTCAATGTAAGTCAATAGTGGACACTGTATTAACAGAACAATGATATAATGGTTTGATTCAGTCTGGTTCGTGAGAACTCGTTTTTTTTGGGGTTGTCCATCTATTGTTACTTTTACCTTTTGATTAAAAAATCAATGTTTTGAAGGGTGCATGTTTTCAGTTTTTAAAGTTGATTTTTATGCAAACATGTTTTTAGTTCCTTTCAGCTTACAGTATTGATCAATATTCATAAAATGTTTTTAAATTATAATATACATTTTTTTATTTTTAACATTTTGATGTAATTTGGAGCAAATATACGAAATTAAATCTTTATTACAGTATTTTTAAAAATAAGGTAGTCAAATAATTATTTCTTTGTTCTATCATCATGATTTAATTCTGTGACTTCGAGGCATAACAGCTTAAGTCCACTTTTTAAAAAGAATGAGTTTTTAGTGATTTTTGTATCTATTCTTTTTATACTTTCATATATAAAAGTCAAAATTTGCAAAAGTTCATTCATTATTTCCTATTTTCATAATTTATGCTTTTATTTTGCCTAGGTTTAAATATCAATTTCAAAATTAAAACCTTAATATCTCAATATTTAAAAAAAATGGACTTAAATTGTTTTGCCTTGTCATTATTGAATTACTCTTTAAAAATATCATGTAAAAATTTTCACAAACAAAAAAGAAGTATAATGAAAAAATCAAATAAGAATTTTTAAATCAATCTGACAAATTAATCCTACAAATAAATTTTTCTAATTACTAGTGAATTTCATACAGATCAATTCTGTATTGTTAAATAGGTTGTATGCATATATATATGTCATAAAACATTTTTTTGCTACAATTTAATCTCATTAAATGATATGAGAGTCAATATATTATGAAATAAGAGGTTTTGGTCAAACTAAAAAAATTATTTAATCGAAATGCCTTTATTGTAGAATTAGAAAAAAGTAAATTAGAGAAAAAGTTGACAACACTGTGTAGACTTTTATTTTTCATTCGATTTATATTCCGAAGATCTCATTTTGTTCCTTAAACCATTACAGGGGGACTTACCGATATAAAAATTGGAAAATTATCAAAACCTGCAAAGTAACGTCCAATTGTTTATAAGTTCACACATGTATTTTATAAACAATCAGATGCTTTTCCAATGTTTATATCGGCAAGTCCCCCTGAAATTATTCAAGGAACAAAATGAGACCTTCAAAACTCAAATAGAATAACAAACAAATAGAAAGTCTCCACTGCTTTGTGGAATCTTTCTTTAGTCGTCGATAACTACTTTTGCAGTATGGAAATTTTGTTGGAAAAAAGTATTTTCATCAATCGAAGTGTCCTCCTTCCATATTACATTGTTTCTTACATTATAATACGATAAGAAATAATTCCATAATTTGTTTGAATTGAAAAAAATTTGAATTCACAATGAAAAGTAAGAGTCCCAAATGTCTCGTCCGCAGAACGTCGTGAACCAGGAGAACGTGAAGAATGTGAAATCCATGGCCCTGGCCGGTGGGCCGCCTCGTCGCGCGGCCCTCGGCGAGATCGGCAACAAGGTCATCATCCAGAGGAACAACGACCTTCAGGGCAAATCCGGCCAGCCGGGAACCAAGGACAAGGCAGCCCTGCTGAAGAAGCCCCTCGCCAGCAAGCAGCCGCAGCCCAAGCCCGAGAAGATCGAGAAGCTCGAGAAGCTCGTCCCTAAGGCGCAAGTGCAAATAGTGGTGAAGCCAGTGGTTGCCAAGAGCGAGATCCACGTGGACAATCGGCCCCTGACGGGGGCGAACAAACACGAGGCCGACAGTGGCATTGCGAGCAAGAAGGACACCTCCTCGTCCGACTCGAGCACGGCCAACAAGAAGGAGACGGACTCCTTCTCCTCGGATCTCATCACGATCGAGGACATTGACGAAGAGGATAGAAAGAATCCCATCCTCGTTTCTGTATATAGTAACGACATTTACGCGCACCTGAGAAATTTGGAGATGCAGTTCCCGATACTGAAGGGCTACCTGCACGGACAGGAGGTCACACCCAAGATGAGGTGCGTACTGGTCGACTGGCTGATCGAGGTGCACGAGCAGTTTCATCTTATGCAGGAGACGCTGTATCTTACCATTGCTATCATTGATCGATTCTTGCAGGTATGCATTTCACCTTGAGGAGAGCGACACTTGCTAGAATGGCCGTTTTGGACATGTGTATTCTTTCTTTAGAAGCTTGACTCGTGGGTCGAGTTTTTTCATATCATGTAACAGACTCGAAGAAAAAGTTCCATAATTGTGGGAGAAGATAGGTTTTTAAGATGTCATCTATTTTTAAATAAATCACAACTTAAAAATCTATCTTTTCCTACAATATTTTAAATTTTCTTTCAAGAATTTTTCTGCGAGTCTGAAATGATTTCAAAAAACTTTGTGCATGGGTCGAGCAATGTATTATGTAGGTCCAATGTATTAGATGGAAAAGAATAAAAATATGTAAAACAGCAATTCTAGACGGTCCCTCCTCTTACGAGAGAAATTGATTTTTGACATTTATTATTAACAAACGATTTTTCAACAGGACTTCAGGCTAATCACCCGCAAGAGGCTGCAATTAGTTGGAGTGACGGCTATGTTCATAGCCAGCAAGTACGAGGAAATGTACTCACCGGACATTAGTGATTTTGTGTATATTACGGATAACGCTTACACAAAGGCAGAAATCTTGCAGATGGAAATGCTCATCATAAAAACACTCGAATTTTCATTTGGACGGCCACTGCCGCTACATTTCCTTAGGAGATACAGCAAAGCTGGGAAGGTGCGTAGTATAAAAAAAATAAGAAAATAAAATGCATAATTTACGTTGTGTATAATAGTGATAAAATTATTAACATTTTTTTTTATTCTCAGGCTCTGCCAGTTCACCACACACTGGCAAAATACTTCTTGGAACAAAGTCTAGTTCATTACGAAGTCTGCCATCATTCACCTAGTTTGATAGCAGCTGCTGCAATTTACCTCTCCTTCCTGTAAGTTACCTTTCTTAACGATACGTTTTTTGAAACAATTCCGATGTTGCATAAAAACAAAGTTCTTTGTTAATTGTATCAAGTGATATAACAAATGATTAGGTTGTACGCTTTTTTTCTATTCATTGTTTCATAAATTTATAGTTATAAATAGGTATTAAAAGTTTTAGAATTTTTTATTTATATATTTATAGATATTCAATTATCGTAGAGTCACGCGAAATTCAAATTTATGTGTTCATTTCAATTTTTGTGTAACACTGTTGCTGCGATATAAGTCACCAGTAAGTCGTGCGATTTTTAGACATATATTTTTGAGACCAGGCATCACAGTTCATCCTCTATTCCCTTTCTTTCCCCTTTTTTCAATTTTGTTCCCTATAGTACACTATTTTCTAGTTTTGTCCCTTTTTTCCACTCGCGGACAAAGTAAAATTTTAATTTACTAACTCTTTGAATTATTTCATATTCCCAAGTTGTAATTAACTACTGAATTTACCTGTACAATGTAGAAAGATGAATGTTTTAATATATCGAACACTTAACTGAAAAAGTAAATTTAAATATTCTGTTTTGAGACAATTTTAAAGCTAACTATTGCAAACAGAAACCAAGTCGATATCTCATGGGCTTTAAGGGAAGGCATGGGTATAATTTCAAATAGAAAAATGACTGGGGGTCGGATACATTTTTTTTTAATATAGTTTTACCACAATAAATAATATGGAGTATCTAAAAAAATAAAAATAATTAATTTTGAAATATTTTTTTGCATTTTGAATTTTATTTTATGATCTAAAAAACATTGGGTCAAATCCGTACGATTGAATTTTAGAAATGATGTCAGGAATAATGGCTTCTTTCAATTATCTTTGTATTCTGACAATCAATTGACTGAATAAGACTGCTCACATCTGCAGCTTGTTCTGCTAAAAAAATTGCTTCAAAAGCGATACTCGAGTTTTTTCAATAGCTTTTTTTTTAAGCAAAATCAGCTGCAAATGCGAACGGTCATATTAAATTATACGACAAATGTTAACTGCTTGTAAGAATACGAAAATAATTGAAGATGCATCATGCAGATCGTAAAACAAAGCTAAGCGCTTGATCAAGTCCGACCGCGCACTAAAACTCAAACCATTCGTCCAGATTCGAATATTTTGGGCTCAAAAATTTGTTTGCAGGTTCCCGACATTCCGAACAATCAATCGTCTGAATTTGACTCGATGCTTTTTAGATCGGGAAATAAAATTCAAAATGCAAAATAAATGTTATCCGATCCCCGGTCATTTATCTATTAGTAAACTGGAATGTTAACAGGGCCTCCCCTTAAACATATGTATTAAGGAATCCGTGAAAATACTTTGAACTCATTATAATTCAATTAGGGTTAATTGTGGTATAATCGTATAATCTTTTTAATATATTGAATCAATTTAACTCTTCACTACGAAGGTGAAATTTATTAACTTAACCCGCGACGAGGTGTCCGTGAGAGTCCGTGGCGAAATTTCTCTAATATCAATTTATATACATGATATTTACATGATAAAAAAATTGTATTAGTAAGAGATACCAATAATTAAAAGGTGACAACAAAATTATTTGTTTAAAGAGGTTATGGGCCTTTATTTTTAAGCGCATCATAAAGATAGTCACATAAAAAGTAAAAGGAATCGAAAATGCTTTTACCAAATCTAATAGAAACTTGTCTAATATTCATTCAATGTGTAAATCTTTCAAAACAAACAGTTATTGGTAAAAAGAAAAATATAATTCTTTAAGTCTTCCATTTTCATTTATTCTATTCTTTATGCCTAAATTGTTTATAACTTTTTAAACTAATTAATTTTATATAGCTCCTAAATTTTACATAATAACTATAATTATATTTAATGAATTTACAAAAAGGTTTTAGATCTGGAAAGATAATATTGATAAAGTTATAAATAACTGAATTTTGAGTGGAGTCTCACATAGGCCACATCGGTGGTAAAGGGTTAATCTTAAATTATTTTATTAATTCGGGTACATTTCTTGTACTTGAGGATATAAACCGCTCGAGAATCTAACTTTAGTAGTTTAATTTCTAGTTTGGCCAAATTTTGCAGTGTTATGTAATATGTACAAATAGAATTTAATACAATATTTAAAACTCCAAATGATGATTTAATTTCATTGTAAAGGATAAAAATAGGTAAACAATATGTCAAACCAGCCTTCTTTGGGGCACGTTTCGCGATGACGTTTTTTAAGTTTTCACTTCAACAATATTTTTTTTTACAAATATACACCAAAATAAGAAAAATTGTACTACAAATTTTTTTAATGCGCTAAAGTTTGTTTTACAAATTTGTAAACAACTTGTTACATGATGGTTATTTATTCATATAAACTCTTTCTTTTTTATAAAATGCTTATTTTCACCAAATATCTCTTCTATAATACGTAATAATTTTTTTGTTGATAATATCATGTTTGTTTATTAATTTATTATCCTTGCATACAAGCATTATTGTCCTCTATAAGTCCCCAATTTTTGAAAAAATGGTCCCCCTTTCAGTTATTTCAGTGCCAATAGGTACTGTGATGTGATGACTGTTGAGACTTAATTAGTTTACAAAAGAGAGAATTATTGCATAAGTATAAAAGTAAAATGTTTTGGTGCCTATGCTAAAATCATAGATGTTCTAATGAGTAATATAAAAATTTAGTGATTGAGTAATATTGATTTGTAATTGTAATTGCAGTTTGCTGGGCAACGACGCCCTCCAGGAAGGTGAGCTCATCTGGACGAAGACCCTGGTGCACTACAGCACGTACAAGCTGTGCGAAGTGTTGCCCGTGGTGAAGGAGGTCTCCGCGATCATGCTCACCGCGGAGAAGAGCAAGTACCAGGCGGCGCGGAGGAAGTACACGAACCCCAAGCATATGAAGATCAGTCTCCGTCCCGAGCTCAAGTCGCCGACTTTGGCCGCCTTGGCGAATCACAGGAACGAATAGATTTTCATTTTTATTACCTTTTTTGTAAGATAGTACAATGAAGTGTATGAACATATGTAGCTGCGATGCATGAGGATGTATATCCGACCCTCCCTCCCCTATCGAATGACATTGTTGCTGCCGTTTCGAGAGCATTATACAAAAACGAAAAGCAACAAAATTCTTCAATAGAACGCCCCCCAGCGAGATACTCTTCTTTGTGCCAAAATTCCAAGGAACGCTCTTTCTCATTCTGAGCTTTCTTTTTATTATTCAAAATACGATTTTTTTTTAATAATTCATTAATGTAGATTTCTGAATTACTTTACGACAGCCATACGTGTATTTATTCTAACAATATTTTTAATATTTTTTTAATAAACCTTTCTATACTTTATTTTACTACTGTTAAACTTTATTACAATTTAATGTTTTTGATAAATTATATACATAAAAAAAAAACATTTTGTTAGAAAAATAGTTCGATTCAAATTATCGTGTTTAAATGATCCTAACATGTATGGCTGTCTTGTTATCACTTTATTCCATAATGCATCTTACCAATTGCTGTTTTTAATCACTGCCCTTACGAGAAAATGACTGTTGAACGTCAATTTTCTAATTGTCAAAATGCTTGATGATTTTTACGTGATAATTTAATATTTTTATCTATTTTCAACATAAATTTAGTAATATCTTTATTTAGTATAGTCAGATATTTTAATCAAAATATAATGGTAATTACGAAGGTTTTTGTATTTAGGCACTATTATCAATTACTTTTATTTCGATACACATTTATTCTTCACGCAGTATATGATTTAGGAAAAATATTTTGATAAAAATATTTGTTATGCGATCAAACTGATTTTTTTAATGTATTATTTTTTAAAGTGCATGCTCATTAAACAATACAAAAAAGTAGGCAAGAAAAATTAATATTTTGTAGTTAGAAGACCGAATTAGTGTAAAAAAAACTTTTTGCGAAAGCAAAATATACTTATATTCGCAATACAATAAATTGTGATTCGAAAAATTTACAATGACAAAATTCATTCTCATTTACAGCTTAGTTTTTAAAATGCTAATTTTTGTATAGTTTTAACTCTTAATATATTAAAATGAGTGAACGAACACGTTAAAGTGTGTGAGAAATCGTCTGATCGTCTTGTGTAAAATATCTTATGTTTGTAAATAAAAAGCGTAAGCGTTAAAGAAATTTTTTTATCTAATTTTTATTATTTTGAAATAACAATAATTTCTCATAATATCTCTATGTAAGTAGGTAATCACCGAATAATATAAATCACATATATTAACTGGTCAATTAACTAGTCATTATACATTTTTGTGCAAATATAATCATGATTAACTTTTAGCCACATATCTTACTTTGAAGAATTGTTAAATATATCTAATTTCCAGTTACTTGGTTTCTCTTCTGTTGAATGGAATAATTGTGGCTCTGAAATCAATACCTTTTCTACTTAGTCGAGTGTAATTATAGAATAAGTACACAGACCAAATCTTTACCTATCGAATTTGGTGGTATAGTTCTCGAAGACGGTAGGATTGTACTAGTACAGCTGGGCTCATCGCTATCGGAACTTTGAACTTCTGGAGCTGGAGGCCAGATTTCACACCTGCCTTTGTAAATGTTCTTCAAAGATTCACTCATCAATTTGTACAATTCTTCCGCTATAGTTTATCACTATGTATAAAATCATCTCTGCTATGGATCGGACTTCATCTAAAAATAAACAATAGTAATTACGTTACTCATTAAAACAAATCGAACATAAGTATAAATTCTTTATCTAAGAAACTCATGTTTTTTGGATTCTACAATTTTCTTACAATTCACTTTTTCTGTGCATACGTATCTATAAGTTACTAAGCACTATGTACATGTCCTGTAATGTTTTTCGAGTTCTCCAATATCCAATGAATGTTTTGGGATACTCTGTGGCTCTACTGGTTAAGGCTCGTTGTGGCGTTTGTGGCTCTACTGACTTACCTGATTGATACACATTCGGCCTCAAGGGCGTAGGTTTGATACCCCGTTGGGTCAATTTTTATCGGCAACGAATTCACAACTCGTTGTTCCGGTCGACTATAATCGCTGATGGAGATTGAACTTAACAAATGAGAACGTTAAAGGAGTAAAATAAAATTAATTAGTTATGTTCAGTGTAAATCACGTGTATTTTAAATATAACGCTTAAATTTCGTCGTTTTTAAACTTTAATTAAACATTCCTTTTTATGTTTTGAAATACTTTAGCAATGAACATTGTTTACCGAGTTGTACCTACATAAAAACAAGTACGTAGCACGAATAATAATGAAATTTATGAATTTCAAGAATATGGTATATATAACATTATTAATTTATTTCTCGTACTGTAAGCGTTTTAATCTTTGCAGATAAATTCTCAAAAAAAAATTTATCGCTCAAAATTTTGTCTAAAAAGTTTGACTACATTTATCATTTATGTTTGTCTGAAGATATATATGAACTGAAAATATTCGCATTGTACAAGTTAGCCTTTTCGACTATAATATAATTAACAATTACTGTTAAAATTATTTCAGTACTAACATTTTTGTAAATTAATTATGAATGATTGCGAAAAAAGACAGTTGATAAATTAAATAAAAAATTAGCAAATATAAATCACTTGATGTTTTGATGTGATATATCAAAAAACGCTGCCAACTACTTTGACACTATGCTTTCTCAAAAGGAATTTAATTAAAATTATTATATAAATAAGGAAGAATTGCGCAGTACCGCCCATCATGGTTATTTTCCTGTCTAACTAGAACTATAAAAACCAAATATTGCCAATATCTTAATTGCATACTTAATTTTTATAATATAATCGTTTCGTTATATAAATGTTACTATAAATGCATCAAATACTGGGTTTGATTTTTTGTGTTAAACCGTATTGTTCCGCATAATGTTTTTAGTCGTCAAAATATTGACCGGATAAGATCAGATAAAATCCAAATATCATCAATACAACAAAAACATTAATTGTACATTTAATTTTTGTATTGAACCGTATTGTTCGGGATAATGTTTTGAATCATCAAAATATTGTCCGAATACGATCGAATAAGATCAGTTAAAAACCAGATATCGTCAATATTAAACCGTATAATTCCGTGTAATGTTTTTAATCGTAGAAAAATTTACTGTATTGAACCGGATTATACTGTATGTATCCGTATGAAACCGGATTATGAACTCATACGGTTTTATCCGGTCTCATAAGTTTTTTTTAATCAGGGTATTGCATTTGAAAGAGCACAAAATTACCTATCTTTTTCGACCCGAAAGTTTGAACAAGCTTTTTTCCTTGTTGTTATACACGAAACGTCATTTTTTGCAAACGGTGATATCTATGAAATATAAGATCGAAAATTTTTGAGAAAAACTGATGTGATTAGGAATATATATTTTTTGAGTAATACGACATTTTTTAAGGCATTTATCGACAGGTAAAGTAGGTCTGGCGCATCCCCTTATAGAGAAAGCTTTGTGACAATGATACTTGGAACTTAAGGGGTTAAAGAGAGGTCGGAGTGAACCATTGCGATTTCCACCATTCCGGATAAAAATGGATGTCATGGCAGGTTCATGAATTATCATGAATACCCATGAATGTTCGTGTATGGGCATGTGAGATTACGCTAAAATCTGTTCGGATTTTGACATGTTTGTACATGATGATCATGGATTGTTTATGAAAGTTCAAGAATATAATTAAGCACACTCGTGCATACTTGTTCATAATTTTGTACAAGCATAAATGTTTCTGTTTTCTGAATCGGTTATTTTGAAAATTTATAAGAATGCATGTACATAAATAATAATGCTCTCTCACTAATGTACACTCGACGTCAAAAAATTCTGGTCGAATTTATTTGAATTTTTTGAAATCCTCCAATGAGATTAAAAAATTCTAATAAATTCGACCAGAATTTTTTAACGTCGACTGTACACTTGTCGGTAAGATATTCGCGTCGAACGTTTTTGAAATGCTCCAATGAGATCTTCCGATAAAACGTTCGACGCGAATATCTTACCGACGAGTTTACGTTCTAGCGTATACATTCACTTACATACACGTGCAGGTACTTTTATACATGTGCATGCTAATTTAAAATATAGCGTAATGCAGACATCATATGTATTCAATTTTAGTTTTTACTGTACCATTAGTATTTGCGTGGACTTAGGAATTTATCGAGTTTGAATCGAACATAGGCTACTACATAGGTATAAAATAAAAATAATTATTAATTACCTATATACAACGATCTTGATTGCTCACCGAAAAAATTATTTTTTTGCTTATTTTGGAAATAATATTATTATAATTGTTACTTAACATATGACTGTAGCATATTTTTTACAATAATTTACATTTTTATTATATTTTGAAATAATTATTTAAAATTACATGCGACATATTTGAATATCACTTTGGCAATGCCTGATAATGCCTGAACTGTCTTTATTCGGGAGTGGAGGTAGTGCACTTCTAATTGAATTGCAGACTGCAGGTGCTAAAGGTTTTCTCGGAAAGGGTAAGTGTTGATGAGTAGAGGAATTTTGTATAATACGATTTGTAGATACTTTTGGCTGTAGGATTAAATATTGAATTTTCAAGAGAGTATAGGTATAATTGATAATTTTTGTAAAATATTCCCTGATTTCAGTTTTGTAATATATGTTTAATTAATTTTATCATGAAAAAGAATTATAAATATTTTGATATTTAGTTCATTAAAAAGAATTTCACTATTTTTAAGACTGTAAAAAATTCGTGTATTATTAATGAAATTATTAATTAAACGAAATATATATCTAGTATGATATTCAATAAAAAATTAACAGTTATACCCGTTTTTAGGCACTCGTCCTACGCACGTACACATGCTCTATATGCAATATAGAATATAGAGCCTCTGTATGCCATATACTCCCTATATACTTAATAATGCCAATAGTGGGCGAATGCCTTATGGGTTTGACCAAAAATTTGTTTTCCGTATAATTTGATATGTTACTATACATTACTCAAAATTCAATTTTCCGTCTGTATCACCATTAAATTGACATACGGAAAAATTCGAAAACGACAAAACTGTCTGTTTCTCTCAGCATATCACATCGTCAAATTGATTCAAACGGTCTGAAAAAATATCTATAAGTTCGGTTTTATATTCATTTGAACAAATTAAAATATAAAGACTGGCATTAAATAAAATATGAGACAATTCGATAACGACAATAATTGCTATTTCTTCAAGCATATCTGACCGTAAAAGTGATCCAAACAATCTGAAAAAATGTCTGCAAGTTCATTTTTATGTTCCCCCAGTGGGGTATAAAAGGTTGGGGATAGGATCTCACACATAGGTGGTGTTATTATTTATGCTAAATAAGTTTTAAAATCAGGCCTAGTGATAAAAAATAGTACTTCTTCAATCTTTTGTTCCCTCATAGCATTTACTCTAATTCACCCAAATTACTTAAAAATTCATGTTTTTTTCTCAAAAATGAACTTTACAATTATTAGTCAAATTTTATTTTTAATTAAGTGACAGTTGTTTTATAAATTAACACGTCTTAATATAATTCTTATTTCTTAATTGAAAGTAACATGCACCAATTTTAATTACTCAAAAATCTGTATGATACATATGAACTTTTGAATTGAATACATGAAAATTACTACTCCTTGATTTTTTAGTAATTTTCAATCAAAAATGATATTTCTAATATTTTAAATAATAATTTTGCTGCAAATGTATGTGATATAAAGAAAATAGCTCCTGAGCATTCAAATAGAGCGCCCAAAAGGTGGAGCGCTGAGACTGCTGGACGGCGCATGTGCACCGCACCGAGCGCGCTACCTACCGCTAGCGACCGCTAGGTGGCGGAGCGCATTCTACAACTAAAAGAGCGTTTTAAAAGTGTTAAAAGGAACGGAAAAAGACGTTTCAGTATCGCTTCTCGGCCTATTGGCTAAGATCAAAGTGTAGTATCTGTTCTTATCAGCTTGATATCTGATACGCTCCTCATTGAGGAGCCAGAATATCGAACTGATTTTTGGAACATGGTGGAGTGTCTGGGGCTTGCTCCGACTCCGCCGCGGGTCGACCTTGCATTGCAGTGCCGCAAGGAACGGCCCACATAAAATAATTCAAACAGAATTTCTCTCTCCCTCATCTCTTAATGGGAGGTTGAAGCCGAATACAGATTTCTGGATTGAATTTTACATTATTCCAATCTGCTATGGAACACCGAACAACTGAGATAATTAAAATTGAAAAAAATTAAAAATTCAATTAGAATACTGAAAAATACGAAATTGTCGATAATTACGTAACTGCATGTGAGCTCCGACCTCCCCTTAATAGTCTCTATAGAGAAATAGAAAATTATGGAAATGTTATGCGCGGAGACAGGTGGAATTGTTATGTGCGAGCAAAGGCGAAAATATTATGTGCGAGGTAACCTGACACACATAAGTTGTAAATATAAAGTATCTTTAGTCAATTAGCCAAAAGTCTGTTGAGGAAGACTACCTCGGAGAGGTTGAGAAAACCGGCCAGCAACATCGATATGGCCCGGTACCTCTCTGGGGACTTAGATCTGCCCCGGTCATCGGCCCGCACATCATTCTGGGCCAAGGTACGCATCGCAGCTACGAGACTAAACACCAAAATCGGGCTGCGGTGGCGCTGGCACTCGGACACCGAGGGGTTTGTATTGGAGCTCGGGGGTAGAAGTTGTATCTCGCCCGACCAAAGATCCAGGGTCACTGGCGCGCTGCGCCGCGAGTTGGTGCAGCACTACGTGGGCTCACTCCTTGCCAAACCAGATCAAGGCAAGGTTCTCGAGGTCGTGCGGAGGAATCCGGTCTCTAACCACTTCCTTCGCACTGGTAGAAATACCCGCTTCTGCGACTGGCGATTTATACATCGAGCCAGGCTCAACGTCCTGCCCCTTAATGCCGCCACTCGGTGGCTAGTGGGCAGCGACAAGCGCTGTCGCAGATGCGGGTATGACCTCGAGACGGTCCCGCATGTGTTGTGCCACTGCGGAGTGCATGCTGCGGCGAGGCAACTTCGCCACAATAATGTGCAGGATAGGCTAGTGAAAGCCGCGTCTCGTTGTCCCGGGACCATCACGGTCAACCGAGCAGTCCAGGGCACCCATGGTACAGCGGCGGCATTAAGACCTGACATTGTCGTTCGCGACGATGTCAGCCGCCGCACCACCATCGTCGACGTGTGTGTCCCATTTGAGAATCGGAGGGAAGCCTTCGATAGGGCCCGCCAAGAGAAACTACGAAAATATCAGCCATTGGTTGATCAACTGGCGGGCCAGGGACACCATGTCACGGTGGAGGCCTTTATCGTGGGGACCCTGGGCGGCTGGGATGACTGTAATGAGCGCGTCATGAATCTCCTCAACATTAGCCCTAGGTACGCGGCAATGATGAGGAGATTCATGGTCAGCGACACGATCCGGTGGTCCAGGGATATATATGTGGAGCATGTGTCCGGGACTCGGCAGTACGCGACGCCCCCACGGACCGACCAGCCCTGAAATGGGCTATATGTGTTGTAGTGTCTGTGGCGTATCCGTTTTCTTTTGTCCCTAATTTATTTAATTTATTTTATTTATTTTATTTATTTATTTATCTATTTATTTATTTATTTATTTATTTATTCAGAGGTCGACATATATAAAAATATGCATTGCTGTTAGCAGGCAAAGCGCCATGTTGATACCCCGTTTTAGGGGCAGTATTATAATAAAGAATTAATTCCTCTGTTCTTATCAGCTTGATATCTGATACGCTCCTCATTGAGGAGCCAGAATATCGAACTGATTTTTGGAACATGGTGGAGTGTCTGGGGCTTGCTCCGACTCCGCCGCGGGTCGACCTTGCATTGCAGTGCCGCAAGGAACGGCCCACATAAAATAATTCAAACAGAATTTCTCTCTCCCTCATCTCTTAATGGGAGGTTGAAGCCGAATACAGATTTCTGGATTGAATTTTACATTATTCCAATCTGCTATGGAACACCGAACAACTGAGATAATTAAAATTGAAAAAAATTAAAAATTCAATTAGAATACTGAAAAATACGAAATTGTCGATAATTACGTAACTGCATGTGAGCTCCGACCTCCCCTTAATAGTCTCTATAGAGAAATAGAAAATTATGGAAATGTTATGCGCGGAGACAGGTGGAATTGTTATGTGCGAGCAAAGGCGAAAATATTATGTGCGAGGTAACCTGACACACATAAGTTGTAAATATAAAGTATCTTTATACATTTTACAAACTTATAAATAATTAAAAAATTATATACTTTGTTCAAGCTTATTATGAATGATTAAAAAATACGTAGTTTATCCATATTATTATCCATTAAACCTTTTAAATGTAAATAAATAAATTGTCAGTGCCAGTAATGAAATATTACATACACATTGGGTGAATATTGGTGAATATTTAGAAAGCTTGAATAAGAAGAGCATCAAGATTTATCTAAATATTTGATCCGAAAATTTCATCGATACTTAAAGCTTTTTCTTTAAGGTTTTTATAAAGATTTGTTTCCTGTTTATTATTACAACTTCTTTTGAACCTCTATTCACTCTGGTACAAACTTACTCGCTCGCTCGTAACTTCGTACCGCCACGAATAGAGGTACAAAAATAGAAGTTGTAATAATTAAAAAAGAAACAAATTTTGGGTGTAGCAAAATCACATTAAATGAAATTCTTATTTAAACGCATATTCATTATATATATCCTAATACTTATTACACATATCTATGGGTTCCCGGATAAACGACTTAAGTCCACTTTTTAGATTTTAGAGATTGGGTTTAAAGTTTTTATTTTCCATTTAAACTATAATGTTAAAAAGAAATCATAAATAGTACATAAGTAGGGCTAACGTACCGTTTCTAGCCACATTAAGCTATTATTGTCTTTCGAGAATGTATTTACTACATTAAAATATCATAATTTCATTGTTTGTTGTATGAAAAACCATGAGGAAATTTCATAAATGGAAAAACTAAAATAAAACTCATTTTTTCACTAGTTTTGACCATAGGGGTGTACCAATTTTGGCCACTATCGAAATTGATGTTTACCCTGAAAATACTTTCGTATAATTGTTGCAATGATCATTTTTCCTTTTTAGAACAGTTTTTCCTTTCTTCACAATTCTACAAAATGAGTTTCTACATTAAAATTGATTCAATTCGGAGACATTGTCGTTCGCGACGATGTCAGCCGCCGCACCACCATCGTCGACGTGTGTGTCCCATTTGAGAATCGGAGGGAAGCCTTCGATAGGGCCCGCCAAGAGAAACTACGAAAATATCAGCCATTGGTTGATCAACTGGCGGGCCAGGGACACCATGTCACGGTGGAGGCCTTTATCGTGGGGACCCTGGGCGGCTGGGATGACTGTAATGAGCGCGTCATGAATCTCCTCAACATTAGCCCTAGGTACGCGGCAATGATGAGGAGATTCATGGTCAGCGACACTATACGGTGGTCCAGGGACATCTATGTGGAACATATGTCCGGGACTCGGCAGTACGCGACGCCCCCACGGACCGACCAGCCCTGAAATGGGCTATATGTGTTGTAGTGTCTGTGGCGTATCCGTTTTGTCCCTAATTTATTTAATTTATTTTATTTATATATTTATTTATTTATTTATTATTTTATCCCAATATCAGAGGTCGACAGATATCAAAATAAGCATTGCTGTTAGCAGGCAAAGCGCCATGTTGATACCCCGTTTTAGGGGCAGTATCTATAAATTAATTAATTCCTCTGTTCTTATCAGCTTGATATCTGATACGCTCCTCATTGAGGAGCCAGAATATCGAACTGATTTTTGGAACATGGTGGAGTGTCTGGGGCTTGCTCCGACTCCGCCGCGGGTCGACCTTGCTTTGCAGTACCGCAAGGAACGGCCCACATAAAACAATTCAGACAAAATTTCTCTCTCCCTTCACTCTTAAGGAGAGGTTGTAGCCGAATACAGATTCCTGCATTGAATTTTACATTATTTCAATCTACTAAAGGAACACGGACAATTGACATAATTGAAAAAAATTAAAAATTAAATGAGTACTGAAAAATATGAAATTGTCGGTAACTACGTAACGGCATGTAAGCTTCGACATCCCCTTAATAGTCTCTATAGAGAAATAGAAAATTATGGAAATGTTATGCGCGGAGACAGGTGGAATTGTTATGTGCGAGATAACCTGACACACATAAGTTGTAAATATAAAGTATCTTTATACATTTTACAAGCTTATAAATAATTAAAAAATACACAGTTTATTCATATTACAATCCATCAAACCTTTCAGACGTATATAAATAACTTGTACCATTTTATATTACATATAAAGATGCGTTGCCTTAAGAGGTAACAAAATAGAAGTTTCTAATAAAAATAAATAATTTACCTATTTATTCAGGTAGTTTTATGTCTGTACATAATACTCAAAATAATAACAGTGATAAGTTTCATGAATTTAAACCTTCAATCGTGTTAAATATTTTATACGCCGACTCCGCCGCGGGTCGACCTTGCATTGCAGTACCGCAAGGAACGGCCCACATAAAACAATTCAAACAAAATTTCTCTCTCCCTTCACTCTTAAGGAGAGGTTGTAGCCGAATACAGATTCCTGCATTGAATTTTACATTATATTATAGAGGATCTAAAAAAGTGTTAGTATTAATCAGAAAGTCTAGAAAATGCTAGTTTTTATAAAAAGCCTTTGAAAAGAACTAGGTGTTTTTGAGAAATCTGAAATGTGCTAGTCTTCGCAATGGACGTCGATATAATATACATAAGTTGATAATTTAAAGTATCTTAAGTATCTTATATACTTTGTTCAAGCTTATTATGAATGATTAAAAAATACGTAGTTTATCCATATTATTATCCATTAAACCTTTTAAATGTAAATAAATAAATTGTCAGTGCCAGTAATGAAATATTACATACACATTGGGTGAATATTTAGAAAGCTTGAATAAGAAGAGCATCAAGATTTATCTAAATATTTGATCCGAAAATTTCATCGATACTTAAAGCTTTTTCTTTAAGGAGGTTGTATGCGTAGATATAGTATGTCATAAAAAACAAATATGGATCGTGCAGATCCATACATAGAGAAACAAATCCTTCATTAATAATTTCGAGAAAAATGAGTTTAAAGTTCTTTGTTCACAATTAATTCCCTTACAAATACTGGTACTTGGACTGTGGTTTAATTGATAATTGAAAAGTTTATAAATTATTATGAAGTAATTGCATTACCATCAGATTGGTACTATTGCTTAAGTGGAAGTTCATTATAGTGAAAAAATAGTATATTACGCATCTAGGGAGGTAAAGAATTGGCGAGTCCATAGCACGTGTAAAATGCCACCCGAGCCAAAGGCGAGTGGTGCGTATACTATTTTTCGCATTGTGCGTATACTATTTTTCATCACACCAGCACCGAAAATACACATTCCTCTCCAGGCGCCCGGGAGGAAAAGTAATACTTTCGGTGCAGGTGTAGGGAAAATGGATTTGTTTCATTATGGTTCTGAAACTTTGGTGCTATTTTTAAGAACCATAATGAAACAAGTCCATTATAATTTTTAAATGAAGTAATTAAACCTGAAGTGTTGCAGTTTCCGTTACTTGACGCTATTTGTCAATATAGCAGGGAAAATATTCTGGATTTTAAGATTATATTGCTATTTTTATAATATATTATAATATAAAATAAGATGTAGAAATTAAAGTATTATTTTTTAAAATAAATTTTAACAATTTTTAGTTAACTAAATAATAGTCCAAAACTTTTCATCGAATGGTTTTTTAAAGAAAAATCTTGCTCTAAATAGTATTATTAGATTTGAACCTTAAAAACGGTTATTGGTCTCGTGCTCTTAAATTAAAGAAATTTTAATAACTAGGATAGCAAAAAATTAATTTGAGGGTTCTTTGATACAAGTACCTATTGAAAAAAGTTCAAAAATATAATGTTTTTTAGAAGTTTGTTGAACAAATCCACATCGCCATGCGCTAATTGCTTTTCTTCATATGCATTGCTTTGATAATATGTCATGACCATTTAGAATTTCACGGAAGCCAATTATATTCTTATTTCAATCTAATAACGATACCACACATATTTCAGAAACATTCTTTGTAATATTTTTATTAATATTTTGGTTAATATTTCAGCTTACAGTATTTTCAATGCTTATGAACATTTCAAGCAAATTTGCTTCATAATATATTACCTATTTTGTCAAATTCATCAACAGATATTGATCTATGTATAATAATATCTACATTATATTAACGGAATACCACTGGTGTACACAAAATTCTGCTATTACTATTTTTTTATGTTATAATATTTCAAATTTATTAAATACATGCCGTGATCTCGCAAAATACAAAAGCTCTTTTGCGAGACAGACACCCTATAGAGGCAAACAAAGTTGCCTGTACATAGGATTAATTAACCTAAAACTTATCCTAATACTTAAAACCGAAAAAAATGATATATTTTTGATTATATACATTTAATATTTAAATTTTAAGTAATTTGTACATAGATTGTCATTTAACAACAATTAAGTCAATGTATATCTATATTTATTTTTTATTTTTTATTTTTTATCCAGTCCTTTATTTTGTTTTTGTTGTTGTCTTTTGTACTATTTAAAGTTTTTAGTTCGTTAGGTAGACTATTGTATAAATTTATTTCATTTATATTCATTTCTACTTCATAGCTATTGTTTATGCGGACTGTTTTCTTTCTTTGAGGTATTTGTATACTTTTATTTCTTGTTATACTATATTAAACTTAGTGTATATTTCTTTTAGTGCATTGTAGTGGTAGTTCAATGATTCATAATCATACAATTGTTTTAGATTCATTGGTTTGTCTCTTACACATTTATTTTGGTTGATTATTTTTAATAATCTATTTAGTAATCTTTGCAACGGATATAAATTATTTCTATAAGCTCCTCCCCATGCTATTATCCCATAGCTTATCATACTATGGACAAATACATAATATATCACGAGCATTGTATCTGCTTGCATAAATTTAGAGATTTTATATAATATAAATACTAAATATTTCATTTTTTTGATAATATAATCGATATGACTGTGCAATTTTAAGTTATAGTAAAAAATTATACCCTGATATTTACCTTCTTGTACTCTATTTAACTTACACTCTTTTACTTTTATATTTTTATTTCTAGGCACACTATCGAAATAATTTCCATAGGTGATAAATACTGTTTTTTGGATATTTAGCGATAGTTTATTTAAAGCTAACCAATCAGCTACCTCATCCAAATATTTATTCATTTTTATTTCTACTTCATTTTAAGTTTTATCTGTAGACACAATCGCAGTATCATCAGCATATGATATAATCGAGTTTTCCGGCATATCAGTTAGTAGGTCATTCACATTTAATATAAATAATAATGGCCCTAATATTGTCCCTTGCGGTACTCCATTTGTTAATTCAACATAGTCACTTTCATTTTGATCCATCCTAACTTTTTGTAACCTATTTTCCAGGTAACTTTTTATAAGATCGTATGCATGGAAATGCAGGAATCTTATGCCATAGTTAAAGAGTTTTTCTAACAGAATTTTATGATTAACTGTATCAAAAGCTTTTGCTAGATCTAAGAAAGTTATTGCAATTGGTTTACTTAAAGCATCCTTTGTTCCTTTATTTTTTATAAAACCATATTCATTTACTGCTAGAATTTTGCTTTTGGTAATAAAATCATAAATTCTGTTGTATACTAATTTTTCAAAGATTTTGGCTATATTGGATATTAATAATATTGGCCTATAATTTTCAACCTTTTCTTTATTTCCTGATTTGTATATAGGAACAATTTCTGTTATCAGAGTAGGTACTATTTGGATTGTATTTGTGTTAATTTTATCAACTTCACCATTCTTTAGTTTCATATTTTCAATGATTTTTTGTAATTAAAAATTATCTGTAGGTCTCAAAAATATTGTGTTAGTGTTCATTGGTGGTAGGTTGATAACTTGATTAATAGCTTTATTAATTTTGTTACTTAGATTTTCGCCTATATTACTATAAAATTTCTTCGTATTCCTAGCTATCTCAATAAGTTAATATATTTTTTCACCATTTTCATTACGTATATGACTAATGATATTTCTATTCTCATTTTCTTTGCCAATTTTAGAATTTATCACTCTCCATAACTGTCTATCATTATTACTATTAGCTTTAATCATATATCTTTCATGCTTCATTTTAGAATCTATAATTACTTTATTCAAAGTTTTAACATAATTTTTATATTCATTTTTTAATTGTGTGCTATCTGAATTGCTTTTCATTTGATTATGTAGTAATTCCTATTTTCACATATTTCATTATGGCATTTGTAATACAATCTTTTCTTGGTGTATGTTTACCATTAGATTTTACCTTATATTTTGCCTTTTCTAAACAGTTTCGGATATCACTTATTATTGAGTTTATAGCTTCATTTGGAGCTTGCATTGATTTGTATGTATTCCAATTTTTTAATCTTGCTATGTTAACGATTTGTATAATTATAATAAGTTAAATATGTCTATGAACAGAGGATAATGATCTGGCATAGGCATTAATAGTTTATAAATTTTGTATTCTGATATTATAAATATATTGTCAATGCATGATACATTCCCACTATTGTTATTCTTATTTGGTCTTGTTACATTTAAATCACCAGGGTAATATCCTTTCTCTAATAGATTATTTAAGAATTCCTCACTTATTGTATTGTATTTTAAAATATTAATATTAAAATCACCTATTATTAAGCGATTTTTACTATTTCGCTTTTGTTGTAAATATTTTTTTAGATTCAGATTAAATTTTGTACCGGGCAGATCATGACATCTATATATAGCTGACATTTCAAGCTTACTATTATTGTTTAAATAAATAATTGTATTAAGAATTTTTAATCTATCAATTTCTATTACCACTTTCATTATAGTATATATGATACCCTAGTAAATTATAATAAGCATAATGCTGAAGGTTCCAAGATTCAGCACAAACTATAACATAGGGCTTGATTTTCAGACTCTTAATAAGAATTTGTAATGTTTCAAAATTTGCATTTAAGGTTCTAATATTAACGTATAAGATAGTATTTGATTTAATGCCCCTTTCAGTATTAAGTGTATGTAGATCCTTATAGAAAACTTCTTGTCGAATAACTTCATTTTGGACCCCTTCAAGTAGATTAATTTATTCTTCCATTATGATGTTGTGGTGTCACCTGAGACACTAAATTTTGACTATTATCTATCTTATGCTGTTGTTTCCTCATTAAAATACCCCATGTTTGTAAAGTTGGTTTCACAGGATAATCAGTTGAGTCTATATTTTTTGTTAGTTTAATTTTTCAGAATTTCACATGAGTCTCTATCAGATGCCATATTATGTATGTTGTATTTAGTCTTGTATTTATTATTACTAAAAACACAAATTAGACGTTTAATGATATTATTTGTACATTCATCAATTTTGTGCTGTTCTGAGCAATTAAGACAAGCTGCTTCATTTCTACACTTTCGTTCATTATGCCCAAGTCTGCCGCATTTATGACATGGTTTAATATTTATTAAATCGTATACTCTGCAATTTTGGTGACCTATAAAGGTTTTGTTTATATTTTCTTTAAAGATTTCTGTAAATATTTTTAATTTCTGTAAATATTTTTCTTAATACCTTCCGACATCATTCTATACATTTACCTTTCATCTTCTCTCTCATAAAATTTTTATCTGATCTATCTACTATCTGCACATAATATTAGCGGGTTCTCTAGCGTACATCCGTCCGTATGTACGATCACTAGGCTTTCGTGGTCTCGAACAACTTCGGAGGCGTGACTCAGGTATTTGGATGCTGCAAATGATTTTTACAATGATCGATATTCTTTATAGTCTTTTCATCAGCCGAGAGTGCGTAAGGAAACTCAATAACTAATATTGAATCTTGTTAATTACAGAATTACCTGGTTTTAAATACCAATAAGCACGCTATCCCCTTCTTAAAAATCCTTAGTTTGTGGACGTTAAAGTAGCTAAGTATTATAATTTTAAATGTTCCTAATAACTTTTCAAATTTACTAGCGTTTACTACGAATAATATATGAGCAAATGAACAGAAAACTTCTTTTCTTGTTCAACCAAAATATTATAAAATTAAAAACCGCTGTCAATTAATTGGCACTTAGCTTCCTCAAACCTTATAAATTGTTCCAATATACATTTATTTATTCTCTTTAATTTTGAATGAAAGATAAAACTGGTTTTCTAAAAATTAAAAATTTTTCTAAACTATTTGCCAATTCACTTTACAGTTTTCTAAGATAAAAATTTATTAATAATGTTTTTGAATCAAAAGATTCAAATAAAATCTTACCTTAAGTGGTATCTATTCGACTAACATTCGATAACTAGTGTATTTTATTACACATATTTCTAAATATGCTTGTAATTTAAATTTGAGGAAGCAGAAATTATAAACTTATGTTAATAAATTAAATGGTTGAATACAGAATATCGTAAAATAGATAAATCATTATAAAATAAAATTTTTTCTATAAAAACACATACCACAAATATCTCAGAAAATAAAAGCTCGCATGATGTGGACAAACGTTAAGCTCATGAGATAGTAGAAAGCTACCTCTCTTGCAAGTTTCCGGTTAAATGCTATCGATATACTCCAGTTATTGTAGGAGAAAACAATCGAATTTTTTATAAAAGTATTTTTTTCTCTACAAAAAAAACTGCTGCTAATTGCTTTAGCAGAATGCTTTCTCAGAGACTGCCTAATAAATCGAGTTTGGGAATTTAATAAATAAAATTCGCATTAAATAAAGTAAAGCTAAAGTTAAGTCATTAAAGTTATTTCTAGATATATTAATTGAAAGGAAATTTGTATACTTTATGTCTTTAAGAAAACATATATATTTTCAACTTATTGAACGTATCAAAGCAAGCAAAGTTTTTTGATTCTTTAAATTTTTCTTTAATTACTATTTTTATAAAAAATTACGAGTTATTAATAAATCGGTTCCAAAATCTTATCAGTTTTAAGTTCAGCAATACCTCGTATGTATGCAGGATTTCAGCTCATATCACGCTCATAAGAGTGCAAACCACGGAAGTATTGAAAGATAGCTTTTCGGCTTATTGGTTAAGATGAGAGTGTAAACCACGGCAGTGTTGATAAGATGGCATCACTGCCTTTTGACTAAGATGAGCGTGTACACCACGGCGGCGTTAATAAGATGGCATCCCTGGTTTTTGGGTAAGATGAGAGTGTAAACAACGACAGTGTTGATAAGATGGCATCTCGGCCATGTAGCTAAGATGAGAGTGTAAACCACGGCAGCTTTGATAAGTTCGCATCCCTGCCTTTTTTCTAAGATGAGAGCGTAAACCACGGCAGTGTTGATAAGATTGCAATTCGACCATTTGGCTAATATGAGAGTGTAAACCACGGCGGTGTTGATAAGATGGCATCCCTGCCTTGTGGCTAAGATGAGAGTGTACACCACGGCAGTGTTGATAAGATGGCATCCCTGCCTTTTGACTAAGATGAGCGTGTACACCACGGCGGCGTTGATAAGATGGCATCCCTGGTTTTTGGGTAAGATGAGAGTGTAAACAACGACAGTGTTGATAAGATGGCATCTCGGCCATGTAGCTAAGATGAGAGTGTAAACCACGGCGGTGTTGATAAGATGGCATCCCTGCCTTGTGGCTAAGATGAGAGTGTACACCACGGCAGTGTTGATAAGATGGCATCCATGTCTGTTGGCTAAGAGGAGAGTGTAAACCACGGCAGTGTTGATAAAATGGCATGTCGGCCTTTTAGCTAAGACAAGACTGTAATGTTGATAAAATGGCATCCGTACCTTTAGGCTAAGATGAGAGTGTATACCACGGCAGCGTTGATAAGATCGCATCCCTGCCTCTTCGCTAAGATGAGACTGTAAATCAAGACAGTGTTGAAAAGATGGCATCCCTCCCTTTTGGCTAAGATGAGAGTGTATATAACACGGCTGTATTGATAAGATGTAATCCCTGCCTTTTAACTAAGATGGGAGTGTAAACCAAGGCAGTGTTGATAAGATGGCATCCCTGCCTTTTGGCTAAGATGGGAGTGTAAACCACGGCAGCGTTGAAAAGATGGCATCCCTCCCTTTTAGCTAAGATGAGAGTGTATATAACACGGCAGTATTGATAAGATGTCATCCCTGCTTTTTAGCTAAGATGGGAGTGTAAACCAAGGCAGTGTTGATAAGATGGAATCCCGGTCTTTTGGCTAAGATGAGAGTGTAAACCACGGCAGTGTTGGTGAGATGGCATCCCGGCTGTTTGGCTAAGATGCGAGTGTAAACCACGGCAGTGATAATAAGATGTCATCACTGCCTTTTAGCTAAGATGGGTGTGTAAACCAAGGCAGTGTTGATAAGATGGAACCCCGGTCTTTTGGCTAAGATAAGAGTGTAAACCACGGCAGTGTTGATAAGATCGCATCCTTGCCTTCTGGGTAAGATGAGAGTGTATTTTATCAAAAATGCTGTGTAAACCACAGCAGTTTTGATAAAATGGGATGTCGACGTTTTGGCTAAGATGAGAGTGTAAACCACAGCATTTTTGATAAAATGGAATCCCTGCCTCTTGGCTAAGATGAGACTATAAACCACAGCAGTGTTGATAAGAATGCAATTCGACATTTTGGCTACTATGAGAGTGTAAACCACGGCGGTGTTGATAAGATGGCATCCCTGCCTTGTGGCTAAGATGAGAGTGTAAACCACGGCAGCGTTGATAAGATGGAATCTCGGCTTTTTGGCTAAGATGAGAGTGTAAACCACGGCAGTGTTGATAAGATGTCATCCCTGCCTTTTAGCTAAGATGGGAGTGTAAACCAAGGCAGTGTTGATAAGATGGAATCCCGGTCTTTTGGCTAAGATAAGAGTGTAAACCACGGCAGTGTTGATAAGATCGCATCCCTCCCTTTTGGGCAAGATGAGAGTGTAAACCACGACAGGGTTGATAAGATGGCATTTCGGCCTTTTGGCTAATATGGGAGTGTAAACCACGGCGGTGTTGATAAGATGGCATCCCTACCTTTTGGCTAAGATGAGAGTGTAAACCACGGCAGTGTTGATAAAACGGCATGTCGGTCTTTTGGCTAAGATGAGAGTGTAAATCACAGCAGTATTGATAAAATGGCATCCCTGCCTCTTGGCTAAGATGAGACTGTAAATCAAGGCAGTGTTGAAAAGATGGCATCCCTCCCTTTTGGCTAAGATGAGAGTGTATATAACACGGCAGTATTGATAAGATGTCATCCCTGCTTTTTAGCTAAGATGGGAGTGTAAACCAAGGCAGTGTTGATAAGATGGAATCCCGGTCTTTTGGCTAAGATGAGAGTGTAAACCACGGCAGTGTTGGTGAGATGGCATCCCGGCTGTTTGGCTAAGATGCGAGTGTAAACCACGGCAGTGATAATAAGATGTCATCACTGCCTTTTAGCTAAGATGGGTGTGTAAACCAAGGCAGTGTTGATAAGATGGAATCCCGGTCTTTTGGCTAAGATAAGAGTGTAAACCACGGCAGTGTTGATAAGATCGCATCCTTGCCTTCTGGGTAAGATGGGAGTGTATTTTATCAAAAATGCTGTGTAAACCACAGCAGTTTTGATAAAATGGGATGTCGACGTTTTGGCTAAGATGAGAGTGTAAACCACAGCATTTTTGATAAATTGGAATCCCTGCCTATTGGCTAAGATGAGACTGTAAATCAAGGCAGTTTTGGGAAGATGGCATCCCTACCTTTTGACTAAGATGAGCGTGTACACCACGGCGGCGTTGATAAGATGGCATCTCGGCCATGTAGCTAAGATGAGAGTGTAAACCACGGCAGCTTTGATAAGTTCGCATCCCTGCCTTTTTTCTAAGATGAGAGTGTAAACCACAGCAGTGTTGATAAGAATGCAATTCGACATTTTGGCTAATATGAGAGTGTAAACCACGGCGGTGTTGATAAGATGGCATCCCTGCCTTGTGGCTAAGATGAGAGTGTAAACCACGGCAGCGTTGATAAGATGGAATCTCAGCTTTTTGGCTAAGATGAGAGTGTAAACCACGGCAGTGTTGATAAGATGTCATCCCTGCCTTTTAGCTAAGATGGGAGTGTAAACCAAGGCAGTGTTGATAAGATGGTATCCCGGTCTTTTGGCTAAGATAAGAGTGTAAACCACGGCAGTGTTGATAAGATCGCATCCCTCCCTTTTGGGCAAGATGAGAGTGTAAACCACGACAGGGTTGATAAGATGGCATTTCGGCCTTTTGGCTAATATGGGAGTGTAAACCACGGCGGTGTTGATAAGATGGCATCCCTACCTTTTGGCTAAGATGAGAGTGTAAACCACGGCAGTGTTGATAAAACGGCATGTCGGTCTTTTGGCTAAGATGAGAGTGTAAATCACAGCAGTATTGATAAAATGGCATCCCTGCCTCTTGGCTAAGATGAGACTGTAAATCAAGGCAGTGTTGAAAAGATGGCATCCCTCCCTTTTGGCTAAGATGAGAGTGTATATAACACGGCAGTATTGATAAGATGTCATCCCTGCTTTTTAGCTAAGATGGGAGTGTAAACCAAGGCAGTGTTGATAAGATGGAATCCCGGTCTTTTGGCTAAGATGAGAGTGTAAACCACGGCAGTGTTGGTGAGATGGCATCCCGGCTGTTTGGCTAAGATGCGAGTGTAAACCACGGCAGTGATAATAAGATGTCATCACTGCCTTTTAGCTAAGATGGGTGTGTAAACCAAGGCAGTGTTGATAAGATGGAACCCCGGTCTTTTGGCTAAGATAAGAGTGTAAACCACGGCAGTGTTGATAAGATCGCATCCTTGCCTTCTGGGTAAGATGGGAGTGTATTTTATCAAAAATGCTGTGTAAACCACAGCAGTTTTGATAAAATGGGATGTCGACGTTTTGGCTAAGATGAGAGTGTAAACCACAGCATTTTTGATAAATTGGAATCCCTGCCTCTTGGCTAAGATGAGACTGTAAACCACAGCAGTGTTGATAAGAATGCAATTCGACATTTTGGCTACTATGAGAGTGTAAACCACGGCGGTGTTGATAAGATGGCATCCCTGCCTTGTGGCTAAGATGAGAGTGTAAACCACGGCAGCGTTGATAAGATGGAATCTCGGCTTTTTGGCTAAGATGAGAGTGTAAACCACGGCAGTGTTGATAAGATGTCATCCCTGCCTTTTAGCTAAGATGGGAGTGTAAACCAAGGCAGTGTTGATAAGATGGAATCCCGGTCTTTTGGCTAAGATAAGAGTGTAAACCACGGCAGTGTTGATAAGATCGCATCCCTCCCTTTTGGGCAAGATGAGAGTGTAAACCACGACAGGGTTGATAAGATGGCATTTCGGCCTTTTGGCTAATATGGGAGTGTAAACCACGGCGGTGTTGATAAGATGGCATCCCTACCTTTTGGCTAAGATGAGAGTGTAAACCACGGCAGTGTTGATAAAACGGCATGTCGGTCTTTTGGCTAAGATGAGAGTGTATATAACACGGCAGTATTGATAAGATGTCATCCCTGCTTTTTAGCTAAGATGGGAGTGTAAACCAAGGCAGTGTTGATAAGATGGAATCCCGGTCTTTTGGCTAAGATGAGAGTGTAAACCACGGCAGTGTTGGTGAGATGGCATCCCGGCTGTTTGGCTAAGATGCGAGTGTAAACCACGGCAGTGATAATAAGATGTCATCACTGCCTTTTAGCTAAGATGGGTGTGTAAACCAAGGCAGTGTTGATAAGATGGAACCCCGGTCTTTTGGCTAAGATAAGAGTGTAAACCGCGGCAGTGTTGATAAGATCGCATCCTTGCCTTCTGGGTAAGATGGGAGTGTATTTTATCAAAAATGCTGTGTAAACCACAGCAGTTTTGATAAAATGGGATGTCGACGTTTTGGCTAAGATGAGAGTGTAAACCACAGCATTTTTGATAAATTGGAATCCCTGCCTCTTGGCTAAGATGAGACTGTAAACCACAGCAGTGTTGATAAGAATGCAATTCGACATTTTGGGTACTATGAGAGTGTAAACCACGGCGGTGTTGATAAGATGGCATCCCTGCCTTGTGGCTAAGATGAGAGTGTAAACCACGGCAGCGTTGATAAGATGGAATCTCGGCTTTTTGGCTAAGATGAGAGTGTAAACCACGGCAGTGTTGATAAGATGTCATCCCTGCCTTTTAGCTAAGATGGGAGTGTAAACCAAGGCAGTGTTGATAAGATGGAATCCCGGTCTTTTGGCTAAGATAAGAGTGTAAACCACGGCAGTGTTGATAAGATCGCATCCCTCCCTTTTGGGCAAGATGAGAGTGTAAACCACGACAGGGTTGATAAGATGGCATTTCGGCCTTTTGGCTAATATGGGAGTGTAAACCACGGCGGTGTTGATAAGATGGCATCCCTACCTTTTGGCTAAGATGAGAGTGTAAACCACGGCAGTGTTGATAAAACGGCATGTCGGTCTTTTGGCTAAGATGAGAGTGTAAATCACAGCAGTATTGATAAAATGGCATCCCTGCCTCTTGGCTAAGATGAGACTGTAAATCAAGGCAGTGTTGAAAAGATGGCATCCCTCCCTTTTGGCTAAGATGAGAGTGTATATAACACGGCAGTATTGATAAGATGTCATCCCTGCTTTTTAGCTAAGATGGGAGTGTAAACCAAGGCAGTGTTGATAAGATGGAATCCCGGTCTTTTGGCTAAGATGAGAGTGTAAACCACGGCAGTGTTGGTGAGATGGCATCCCGGCTGTTTGGCTAAGATGCGAGTGTAAACCACGGCAGTGATAATAAGATGTCATCACTGCCTTTTAGCTAAGATGGGTGTGTAAACCAAGGCAGTGTTGATAAGATGGAACCCCGGTCTTTTGGCTAAGATAAGAGTGTAAACCACGGCAGGGTTGACAAAATGGCATCCCTGCCTTGTGGCTAAGATGAGAGTGTACACCACGGCAGTGTTGATAAGATGGCATCCATGTCTGTTGGCTAAGAGGAGAGTGTAAACCACGGCAGTGTTGATAAGATGGCATGTCGGCCATTTAGCTCAGACAAGAGTGTAATGTTGATAAAATGGCATCCCTACCTTAAGGCTAAGATGAGAGTGTATACAACGGCAGCGTTGATAAGATCGCATCCCTGCCTTCTGGATAAGATGAGAGTGTAAACCACGGCAGGGTTGATAAGATGGCATCCCTGCCTCTTGGCTAAGATGAGACTGTAAATCAAGGCAGTGTTGATAAGATGGCATCCCTCCCTTTTGGCTAAGATGAGAGTGTATATAACACGGCAGTATTAATAAGATGTCATCCCTGTCTTTTAGCTAAGATGGGAGTGTAAACCAAGACAGTGTTGATAAGATGGAATCCCGGTCTTTTGGCTAAGATAAGAGTGTAAACCACGGCAGTGTTGATAAGATCGCATCCCTCCCTTTTGGGCAAGATGAGAGTGTAAACCACGACAGGATTGATAAGATGGCATTTCGACTTTTTGGCTAATATGGGAGTGTAAACCACGGCAGTGTCGATAAGATGGCATCCCTACCTTTTGGCTAAGATGAGAGTGTAAAACACGGTAGAGTTGATAAGATGGCATCCCTGCCTTTTGGCTAAGATGAGAGTGTATACCACGGCAGTGTTGATAAGATGGCATTCATCCATTTTGGCTATGATGAGAGAGTAAACTAAGGCAGTGTTGAAAAGATGGCATCCCTGCCCTTTGGCTATGACGAGAGTGTAAACCGCGGCAGTGTTGATAAGACAGCATCCATGCCATTTGGGTAAGATGAGAGTTTAAACCACGGCAGTGTTGATAAGATGGCATCCCTACCTTCTAACTAAGATAAGAGTGTAAACCACGGCAGTGTTGATAAGATTGCAATTCGACCTTTTGGCTAATATGAGAGTGTAAACCACGGCAGTGTTGATAAGATGGCATCCATGCCTTTTGGCTATGATGAGAGAATAAACCAAGGCAGTGTTGACAAGATGGCATCCCTGCCCTTTGGCTATGACGAGAGTGTAAACCGCGGCAGCGTCGATAAGATGGCATCCATGCCTTTTGGCTATGATGAGAGAATAAACCAAGGCAGTGTTGACAAGATGGCATCCCTGCCCTTTGGCTATGACGAGAGTGTAAACCGCGGCAGCGTCGATAAGACAGCATCACTGCCATTTGGGTAAGATGAGAGTGTAAATCACGGCAGTGTTGATAAGATGGCATCCCTACCTTCTAACTAAGATGAGAGTGTAAACCATGGCAGCGTTGATAAGATGGAATCTCGGCCTTTTGGCTAAGATGAGAGTGTTAACCACGGCAATATTGATAAGATGGCATCCCTGCCATCTGGGTACGATGAGAGTGTATACCACGGTAGTTTTGATAAGATGGCATCACTGTCTTTTGGATAAGATGAGAGTGTAAACCACGGCAGTGTTGTTAAGATGGCATCCCTGCCATTTGGCTAAGATGAGAGTGTATACCACGGCAGTGTTGATAAGTTGGCATCTCTACATTTTGGCTAAGATGAGAGTATAAACAGTGGCAGTGTCGATAAGATGGCTTCTCGGCCTTTTCGCTAAGATGAGAGTGTAAACAACAGCAGAGTTGATAAATGGCATCTCAGCCTTTTGGCTAAGATGAGAGTGTAAACCACGGCAGTGTTGATGAGATGGCATCTTGGCCTTTTCGCTAAGATGAGAGTGTAAACAACAGCAGAGTTGATAAATGGCATCTCAGCCTTTTGGCTAAGATGAGAGTATAAACCAGGGCAGTGTTAATAAGCTAGAATCCCTCCCTTTTGGCTAAGATGAGAGTATAAACAGTGGCAGTGTTGATAAGATGGCATCTCGGCCTTTTCGTTAAGCTGAGAGTATAAACCACGGCAGTGTTGTTAAGATGGCATCCCTGCCATTTGGCTAAGATAAGAGTATAAACCATGGCATTGTTGATAAGATGGAATCCCTTCCTTTTTGCTAAGATGAGAGTGTAAACCACGGCAGTGCTAATATGATGGCATCCCTGCCTTCTGACTAAGATGAGAGCGTAAACCACGGCAGGGTTGATAAGATGGCATCTCGGCCATTTAGCTAAAATGAGATGTGTATGTTGATAAGATGGCATCCCTGCCTTTTGGCTAAACTGAGAGTGTATACGACGGCAGTGTTGATAAGATGGCATCCTTGCTTTTTGGCTAAGATGAGAGTGTAAACCAGGGCAATATTGATAAGATGGCATCCCTGCCATCTGGGTACGATGAGAGTGTATACCACGGCAGTGTTGATAAGATGGCATCCCTGCCTTTTGGATAAGATGAGAGTGTAAACCACGAAAGTGTTGATATTATGGCATCCCTGCCTATTGACTAAGATGAGAGTGTAAACCACGGAAGTGCTGATAAAATGGGATGTCGGCCTTTTGGCTAAGATGAGAGTGTAAACCACAGCAGTATTGATAAGATGGCATCTCGTCCATTTAGCTAAGATGAGAGTGTAAACCACGGCAGTGTTGATAAGATCGCATCGATGCCGTCTGGGTAAGATGAGAGTGTAAACCGCGGAAGTGTTGATAAGATGGCATTTCGGCCTTTTGGCTAAGATGAAAGTATAAACCACGAAAGTGTTGATAAGCTGACATTGCGGACTTTTGACTAATATGAGAGTGTAAACCACGGCGGTGTTCATAATATCGCGTCCGAGCCATTTGGCTAAGATGAGAGTGTAAACCACGGCAGGGTTGATAAGATGGCATCCCTGCCTTTTGGCTTAGATGAGAGTTTAGACCACGGCAGTGTTGATAAGATGGCAATCCGGCCTTTTGGCTGATACGAGAATGTAAACCACGGCGGTGTTGATAAGATGACATCCCTGCCTTGTGGCTAAGATGAGAGTGTATACCACGGCAGTGTTGATAAGATGGCATCTTGGACTGTTTGGCTAAGATGAGAGTATAAACCGCGGCAGTGTTAATAAGCTAGAATCCCTCGCTTTTGGCTAAGATGAGAGTGGAAACCACGTTATTCTTGATAAGATGGAATCCCTGCCTTTTGGCTAAGATAGGAGTGTAAACCAGGGCAGAGTTGAGAAGATGGCATCTCGGCCTTTTGGCTAAGATGAGAGTGTAAAACACGGTAGAGTTGATAAGATGGCAATCCGGCCTTTTGGGTCATATGAGAATGTAAACCACGGCGGTGTTGATAAGATGGCATCCCTGCCTTGTGGCTAAGATGAGAGTGTATACCACGGCAGGGTTGATAAGATGGCATCTTGGACTGTTTGGCTAAGATGAGAGTATAAACCGCGGCAGTGTTAATAAGCTAGAATCCCTCGCTTTTGGCTAAGATGAGAGTGGAAACCACGTTATTCTTGATAAGATGGAATCCCTGCCTTTTGGGCAAGATGAGAGTGTACACCACGGCAGTGTTGGTAATATTGCATCCCTGCCTTTTGGCTACGAAGAGAGTGTAAACCACGGCTGTGTTGTTAAGTTGGCATCCCTGCCATTTGGCAAAGATGAGAGTATATACCACGGCATTTTTGATAAGATGGAATCCCTCCCTTTTGGCTAATATGAGAGTGTAAACCACGGTAGTATTGATAAGATGGCATTCATGCCTTTTGGCTATGATGAGAGTGTAAACCACAGCATTGTTGATATTATGGGATCCCTGACTTTTGGCTAAGATGAGAGTGTAAACCACGACAGGGTTGATAAGATGGCATCTCTGCCTTTTGGCTAAGATGAGAGTGTAAGACACGGCAGTGTTGATAAGATGGCTTTTCGGCCTGTTGGCTAAGACGAGTGTGTGCACCACTTTTATTTATATAATTAATAATATCACTGGACAACTTGATGAAAATAATATTTTTTAGCAGTTCGTGTGACTTGTGTGGAGCAATTTTTAACAATAGTTGTTTGGCTGGATTATGCTCCTTTTTATGATTGAGTCATGAAAAGTTACAAATTTCCTGCAAATCACCCATCCGGTCCTGTGTAGATATATGGAGAAATTTTACTGGGATCCAGTACACTAGATTGCACCATTATAAGTAGGTAATGTGGCCCCCCTGGGGCGCCAAATCCTTATACAGTATATGTAATGTGACAGTAGATGTTCATAGGCGCCGTGACCCCGCTACTAGTGTCCTCTAATTATAAGAAAGCCCTAGTGTGAGAAATCTATTAAATCCTATTAATTCCTTTTTTCCAAATATGAAATGATCCTATTTGTAAATAGAATGTATATGCAATTTTTATTTTGGACTATATAATATAATATAATAGGATTTAGTAGATTTCTGACACTAGGGAGGGTCATATTTACGTGCGAAAGCATCAAAGTTGTGATATCAGCATTGCATGCATGTAAAGAAACCACCTTTGTCAGCGTGATATGATCAAAGAAAATCATACGCTACATAAAATTGTAGCTTCTCACCAAACTTCGGCCGAAAGTACCACATTTCCTCCCGGCTCTGAGACTGAAATGTGTCATTTTCGGCCCTGGTATGGTGAAAAATAGTATCCCTGGTTACAAAAACTTATAAGATCGGATTGTTAAATAAACCTATATGATCTTATCCGATTTTATCCGGATTTTGAAACCTATTTCAGTACCTAGTACACAGAGTATTGTACAGGCTTATTATCGTTTTTATAGTAATATTTTAAAAATTAACAAAAGTTTCATACAAATTTTAATTTTTACATACTCAGCGTGAATTTACATATTTTTTGAAGATAAATTTCAGAAAGTGAGTCTTATTCTTATAAGCAAATTTATTTATTAAAAATTAGAATTTTTGAGTATAATTAAATATAATTTATGAAAATATTTAAAAAAACATTGCCAAAGTTCTGAAATAAATACACTTTATGCACTTTTCTACGATTTTTCGTTTTGAACCAGGTTAAAAAAATCTGCCTCTCATTACCTTAAATCTAATTTAATAGCGGTAACAATGGCGTCCTGCCAGCTGTTGGCCTGCTCGAAGGCGTTCAACGCCTCCGCGTAATTCTCCCCCTTGGTGTACATGATCCCAGCATTTCGATTCTTCGCCTTCCCCATCAGGAACTTCCCGTAACGCACGGCGATCTTCTTGTATTCAACGGTCTTGCAATTGAACAGCTTCAATCCCTTGCTGTACAGCTCGTGGCACTGTATGAAGAACACGCACTCGTCGAACCTATCCGGAAGCTTAGCTATGTGCTCCAGAGCGGAGCCGTAGCGCTTGAGGTAGCCGTCGATCGTGAACTTCCAGGTACTCCTTGGGGTCGTTCTGGGACTTTTGCGCGACGAACATGACCAGCTCGAAGTCGTGCATGCCCAGAGCTATGTCGTAGAGGACGTTGACGCCGACCATGTAGGGGAAACTGGATTAAAGTGAACACACGGGTAAAGTGAATCATGTTTATTATTTCTTCAACAAATAATTATTTGCGCCTAATTTTAATTTTAGTGAAGGATAATTTCAATAAATGTAAGAATGATAATTAGAAAGTTTCACTGCATTATCATTAATATTTTATGAAATAAAAATAATTGTATTTTTCGACCTTAAAAGAAAGTTGGTTTGTCGAATTTGTTATAACGATTAAATATGTTTATAATCGATTTGTATGCTTAGATTTTTTCTAATTGCTTCAAATACGTTTTACTTACTATTACTAAGAATACAAAGCTTTAAAAGAGGTTTTTGTTATTTAAACAAACATTTTAAAGAATCGACGTCTCGGGGTAAAATGGTCCGGAAAATAATGTGATAGCACTAACTTAATAAAATTAATAAAATATTGATCAAGGTGAGTATTAGTGTAATATACAATGCTTTTGTTGCAACGTATATCGTATTTATACGAAAATGGACCAACATAACCTCCATATTTAACTGTTTCGTATTTTATAGTATTTTAAAGGTTTTAAGATGTCTTTTTGGTTTTATTATTATCTAAATTAAAGTTTTAATCTATTCTTGTGCAAAAAGTTAATGTTTCAAAAAACACGGTGAAAATTCGGAAAACTAAGTAGATAATCCCGAGTGCGGATAGACGGCATGTATTGCTTTAAATGAGACAAATCCATAGATACTGTTTTCTTCAGCTTTCCCCGCATTTAAGGAGGTCGAACTTTTTTCTATAAACTCATACTTAATTGAGCTTTAGACGATGGTTTCAGCTTATAAGTTCTCTTAAGGAGACCACCATGGGCATAATCCTTTTCATATCTTTATAGTACTGTTTGTATTACGTCTATACATAGTTTACTAAACATTGTCAAAGTTAGCATAATTTGCTTGATTTTTATTAGTATTTAGAAATGAAGCCTAGCACCCGTAGTTTGTTTGAAAATGTCTCATATGACGAGATATAGCCAAAAACATTAAAATAGCCCATATTCTTAATGCTGAAAAATCGTGTATATATATATATATATATATACCCTGGTGGAAAATTAATCTAGAACTATGTAAATCTATCTAGTTTACCATGGGAATAATCGAGGGCCTCGATAAAACTAGATAATTTTCTACCAGGGTATATATATATATATATATATATATATATATATATATATATATATATATATATATATATATATATATATATATATATATATATATATATTATAATGCTAATATTAACTTTTAACTATATTGCGTAATATAAAGCCAAAAACATTAAAATAGCCCATATTCTTAATGCTGAAAAATCGTGTATATATATATATATATATATATATTTATATATATATTTATAATGCTAATATTAACTTTTAGCTATATTGCGTAATATAAAAAAAATTTATCGCTCAAAATTTTGTCTAAAAAGTTTGACTACATTTATCATTTATGTCTGTCTGAAGATATATATGAACTGAAAATATTCGCATTGTACAAGTTAGCCTTTTCGACTATAATATAATTAACAATTACTGTTAAAATTATTTCAGTACTAACATTTTTGTAAATTAATTATGAATGATTGCGAAAAAAGACAGTTGATAAATTAAATAAAAAATTAGCAAATATAAATCACTTGATGTTTTGATGTGATATATCAAAAAACGCTGCCAACTACTTTGACACTATGCTTTCTCAAAAGGAATTTAATTAAAATTATTATATAAATAAGGAAGAATTGCGCAGTACCGCCCATCATGGTTATTTTCCTGTCTAACTAGAACTATAAAAACCAGATATTGCCAATATCTTAATTGCATACTTAATTTTTATAATATAATCGTTTCGTTATATAAATGTTACTATAAATGCATCAAATACTGGGTTTGATTTTTTGTGTTAAACCGTATTGTTCCGCATAATGTTTTTAGTCGTCAAAATATTGACCGAATACGATCGGATAAGATCAGTTAAAAACCAGATGTCGTCAGCATTAAACCGTATAATTCCGTATAATGTTTTTAATCGTCGAAAAATTCGCTTTTAATCGCTTCTCGGCCTATTGACTAAGATCAAAGTGTAGTAGTCGATCGCTCGACACACTTGCTCTCCATCTAGACAGGCTTGCCTGTGGGGGAGAGCAAGTCTTTGATCTGTAACATCATTATTATCTTGGGCAAGTTGCTCTTCAGACGAGCATAGCTCGTGGGGGAGAGCAATTTTCGGTCGCTAATCACCATGATCGAACCCACGGAGAAGGCGATCGCTGAAGGAGAGCTCACCATCATCCTCCTTCCACTGAGAGAAGACGAGAGACTGTTCTGTCCTCACTGTGAAGGCGGACGGTACAGAGGTAAGACCAAGGTGGAGAACCTCTGTCGCCACATAAAAGAACACCATCCCAACACCAGTGTAAACTACAGGTGTTGGAGGTGCGGCTTTACTGCTCCCGAGGGTAAACGATACCCAAGGAAAGTAGTATCGACGCACTGTGGCGACTGTGTTGCCTCTGTGCCCGCCGCCCCCACAGGGAGGGTAGACGCTCGTAGGAGAATGAACATCAGCAAATAGGCGCCCCCCGCGGTGATACTGCCGAGGCCCCGACACGGCAAAACATCGGCCGGGATGCCCCTCCTCAACACTTTGAAGCCAACGTAATTGTTTTACAGCAACCAGAGGAGGAGGTATCCCCACTGCCCCCGGAGGAGGAAACCCCTCATACCCCGGAGGCAGTCGTAGAGTCTCCGCGTACGCCGCGGGAGGCGCCTATTGCTGTCACCCCCTTGTCTTCTTCCGAATTCCGGACACCCCCATCCCAAGTTCCACCCATCCCCCCCGAGACACTGCCGTCACCGCACAACAACAATAGTGCGGTCCCGAGTCTCCAACCGCATGAGACCAGCGGAGCGAGTACAGAAAGATCCCAGCCTGTTAACACTGCGCGTCCTCGTCGAGGCCCCGCCTCCGAACAACGTAGATTGATCGAGGAGCTTGACGCAGTCACCTGTCCAGAGCAGCTCAACGAGCTAGCTCCACGCATAGCCACTTACTTGGGCAGGTTGACTGTTAGGGCAAGCGGCTTCAACGACTCTATAGGAACAACCGAAAGAGAACAGTCCAGCAGGTCCTCGCGGGACCTAGCAAGTCCTGCGACATAGACATAGCTACCGTCTAGGATTATTATCAACAGCTGGCTGCCCATAGAGTCGGGGAAGAAGTCTGGCCGCCAGTCTTCGACTAAAACGACCCTACCCCTGATAGCGATGAGGCCTTGTGTCGTTCGTTTACGACGGCAGAGGTCCTCAGGTGCTTGGGTAAACGTTCCAATACGTCACCCGGGCCCGACGGCATTACATACAAGGATTTGAAAAAAGCCGATCAGGGGGCACGGGTCCTCACCGCATTGTTCAATGCGGTGTGGCGCACGTAGGCGGCGCCCTCTTGCTGGACTGAGTCGAACACCATTCTCCTCTACAAGAAGGGCGAACCGTCGGACATCGCGAATTGGAGACCGATCTCCCTCGGAGATACGGTCCCCAAACTGTTCGCCGTCATCTTGGCCGACAGGGTCAAGAGGTGGTCTGTGTACAACGAGAGATACAGCGCGTCACAGAAAGGCTTCCTGCAATACGATGGTCGTTTTGAGCACAACTTCGTATTGCAGGAAATCATTCGTGACGCCAAAGCCCGGAAGAAAGAGCTGGTTGTCGGCTGGTTAGACCTGACCACTGCCTTCAACTCAGTTCCCCATTCATCGATGTTCCGGGCTCTCGAAGGACATGGACTGCCTCAGAAAGCCAGAAATGTCATCGGCTCACTACACTCACAAATGGAGACTCGGATAAAGACGGCCAATGGCGTAACTTCTTCTATCCACATCCGCTCGGGAGTCAGACAGGGTTGCCCACTAAGCCCCGACATATTCAACCTGAGTCTGGAGGTCGTCCTTCGTTGTATGACAAGGACAGACGAGGGTTATATGTTCGAGGGTAGGCTATACACCTTGGTCGCCTATGCCGATGATGTGGCAATCGTGGCTGACTCCCCGAGAGTGATGCGGAGGCTGATACAAGCAGCCGAACGAGAGGCTCGAGCGGTAGGACTTACATTTAATCAGACAAGTGCTGTCGCAGATGCGGGTATGACCTCGAGACGGTCCCGCATGTGTTGTGCCACTGCGGAGTGCATGCGGCGGCGAGGCAACTTCGCCACAATAATGTGCAGGATAGGCTAGTGAAAACCGCGTCTCGTTGCCCCGGGACCATCACGGTCAACCGAGCAGTCCAGGGCACCCATGGTACAGCGGCGGCATTAAGACCTGATATTGTCGTTCGCGACGATGTCAGCCGCCGCACCACCATCGTCGATGTGTGTGTCCCATTTGAGAATCGGAGGGAAGCCTTCGATAGGGCCCGCCAAGAGAAACTACGAAAATATCAGCCATTGGTTGATCAATTGGCGGGCCAGGGACACCGTGTCTCGGTGGAGGCTTTTATCGTGGGGACCCTGGGCGGCTGGGATGACTGTAATGAGCGCGTCATGAATCTCCTCAACATTAGCCCTAGATACGCGGCAATGATGAGGAGATTCATGGTCAGCGACACTATACGGTGGTCCAGGGACATCTATGTGGAACATATGTCCGGGACTCGGCAATACGCGACGCCCTCACGGACCGACCAGCCCTGAAATGGGCTTCTTGTGTTGTATTGTCTGTGGCGTATCCGTTTTTTCTGTCCCCTATTTATTTATTTATTTATTTATTTATTTATTTATTTATGTATTATTTATTTATTTATCTTTAATAATTAATTAAATAATTTATTTACATTAAATAAATTATTTACATAAAGTTACATAAACAATAAAACTAAAATTTACGTAGAAAAATATAAAATGTACAAAAACGTTACATTTTATTCCAAAAAAGTCGATTTTAAAAATTAATCAATTTATTTATTAATTTATTTATTTATTTGTTTATTTATTTATTGCTATTAATATCAACATTTGATTGTTAATATACAATCTCATACATTGATTTACGAAAATCTGACAATAAAGATTAAAAATAATCAAATACGTTGATAAAAATGAGATAATAGAGGGGTGAAAACCCGTCCAAAAAGCAAAATTGTTTTTTAAAACAAAGTTACTTAATTTAACTAAAACTCAGTTCCCGCACACTAAAATGGTTAATCAAAACTTACTCAAGAAGTGCCAACTTGAATTTTCGAAAAAACTTAATTTCCGTAATTTTTATTACTAGTCAAAGATGCTTAAAAATTGCAAAAATGAAACTTCAAAAAATCATAACTTTTTAAATAAATATTGTGGGAAAAAAGTGGAAGAACATTTTTTGCTTAAAATAACGCATATTTTCATAAAAAATACTTCCAAGACAATAAAAATTTTTTTTTGTATTTGTTTAAACAATTGCATTTTAAATAATTTTGGACCACTTTTTGCAAAAAAAGACCTCCTGATTCGTTTTCTACGGATCAAAATACATAAGAAAACATACTTTTTACCCTCCGACTTATCAGTGCAAACGGGAAGGTACCCAGCTCCTACACTAATTGAGGAGCCAGAATATCCAACTGATTTTTGGAACATAATGAAATGTCTGGGGCTTGCTCCGACTCCGCCGCGGGTCGACCTTGCATTGCAGTACCGCAAGGAACGGCCCACATAAAACAATTCAAACAAAATTTCTCTCTTCCTTCTCTCTTAAGGGGAAGTTGGAGCCGAATACAGATTTCTGCATTGAATTTGACATTATTCCAATCTACTTAAGGAACACCGGACAACTGAGATAATTGAAATTGAAAAAAATTAAAAATTGAACGAGAATACTGAAAAATACGAAATTGTCGGTAACTACGTAACTGCATGTAAGCTTCGACATCCCCTTAATAGTCTCTATAGAGAAATAAAAAAGTTATGGAATGTTATGTGCGAGAATAATAGGAAAAGTTACGTACGAAGAAAAATTGAAAGATTTTGTGACACGTAAAGTGGAAATGTTATGTGCTAAGAGCTGTGAAAATATTATGTGCAAGGCAATAACAACGTGACTTATGAAGATTAACACAATCGGATTTCTTGAAAAAAAAACTAGTTCGTGTGAGTAATGTTATAAATTCGCTATTTTCAAAATTTTACACATTAACCATAATTTTTATTGAAAATGGGTGTTAAATAAATGATAATACACAATGTATATTTCAAATAAAATAACTTTCGAGTATTCAAACTCGCACAAGGAAGGAGTAACGTCAGTAATGTACGACATCTCTAACTATATGCTCTAGTATGACTAAAAACACTTGACAAAAGGGCATAAGAGAATATCGGGGCTGACGCATATAGTTCCCCACTCTTTTCTATATCTCGCATTTCAGTTTATGTCTTTGGGACATTTCTTAGTAAGTCAATTCATTTTTTACGGGCATGTAGTGTATAACTACAGTTACACACATACGTATGCTAAAGCATAGCGATATTCCAACACGCCCCTCAAAAATTAATCGACTAACAATTAAACTGAATAACTAATAAATTGCCTTTATATCTGTTTTGTATACACATATAATTTATGTACAGATTTTATATAACAATTATATTTGATCAACATCAACTTATATATTATAGACTAGACAATCATCCTTCCTTGTATTTTCTCTGGGGAATTACATATGGTCCAACATTTGTTGTATAGATTAGGGAAAACCCAGAAAAACCTAATCAGACCATAATTTTTCATTACTGGCTGTGCGTTTTTACACACACTATTTTTACATTGTACTCTACGTCAGTATCAGACAACAGTCTGTTAAAGTAGTTAACAGCGTTTCTTTTCTGTGTGTAAATATGGAAATATTACTTGTGAGGAGTGCTAGAAATGTTATATGCCCAGAAAGGTGGAAATGTTACGTGACACGAATGGTGGAAATGTGAAGAAAATTATGTGTCAGGAAAAGTGGGAATTTTATGTGACAGGGAAGGTGAAAAATTCCCGAAAATATTATGTGACTGAATAAGTGGAAATTAATGTCAAGAAAATATTATGTACATGACAACATGACACACATAAGTTGAAAATGTAAAGTATCTTATATACTTTTTACACGCTTATGAATAATTAAAGAATACTTTGTTAATCCATATTATTATCCATTAAACCTTTAAACTGTAAATAAATAAATTGTTTAGAATTTTATTCAATATAAATATGCGTTTCCTTTTTATAATTATGATTTCTTTTATCTATTCGTGGCGGTACGAAGTCACGAGCGAGCGAAGCGAGGGAAACACATATTTATATTGAATAAAGTGGTAGACAATTTATTTATTTACATTTGAAAGGTTGAATGGACAATAATATGGATAAAATACATATTTTTTAATCATTCATAAGCTTGAAGAAAGTATATAAAATACTTAAGATACTTTAAATTGTCAACTTATGTGTATTATATCGACGTCCATTACGAAGACTAGCACATTTCAGATTTCTCAAAAACACCTAGTTCTTTTCAGAGGCTTTTTATAAAAACTAGCTTTTTCTAGACTTTCTGATTAATACTAACTCTTTTTTAGATCCTCTAAGAAAATTACGGTTACTGCGTAAAATTTTGAAAATTGCGAATTTATCTATAACATTACTCACATGAACTAGTTTTTTTTTCAAGAAATCCTAAATATGCTAATCTTCGTAAGTCACGTCGATTGCCTTGCACATAATATTTTCACAGTTCTTAGCACATAACATTTCCACTTTTCGAGTCACAAAACCTTTCAACTTTTCTTTGTACATAACGTTGCCAATTATCCTCGCACATAACATTCCATGATTTCTTTATTTCTCTAGAGTAGTAAGAGACAAACTTTGTTTGAATTCTTATATATGGGCCGCTCCTTGCTGTACTGAAATGCAGGGTCGACCCGCGACGGAGTCGGAGTAAGTTCCAGATCTCCACCATGTCCCAACAATCTGTTCGATAGTCTGACTCTTCAATGAGAAGCGAATATGAGACACTACTTATACTGATACGAAAATAAATAAACAAATAAATCTGTATAAGCGACACAGCGCCCATTTTTTTTATTTTAAACGGATTTCTGAATATTTTCGGACTATTTTGATCAATTTGAATTATAAACAAATAGATAGAATAGATAGATTTATGTGTGCGAGTTTTTTCTATTCTAAACGAATATCTTGTAATTATATTTGATCTCCACTAATCTTTTCTTGTAATATAAGGACCCTTTAAAGGATAAATCTTTTTTGGAAAATCAATTTTCGTTGTTGTAATGAAATATTAGAATGAAAAATCTTATATTACTTAGTAATATCGTTTGCGGTCAAAAATAACTGCATATAGGTACACTTAAGTAATTAATTAGGTTAAGATATTAAGAATAAATTTAAAAATTATATAATAGTAGCTCCTCATAAAAATACATCAGATTTACTTTCTACGTGGTTATTTTAAGTTTTGAAAGTCTAAGAAATAGATAATATGATTTCAACTACGTTTTTACTACAGTAAAGTGGTGATTTAAGTAAAATACTGGAGGCATCAAAAGCATGTTATAGGTTATAATAGTTATATTTCATTCATCAAAATTTCTCCGAATTGAATCAATTTTAATGTAGAAACTCATTTTGTAGAATTGTGAAGAAAGGAAAAACTGTTCTAAAAAGGAAAAATGATCATTGCAACAATTATACGAAAGTATTTTCAGGGTAAACATCAATTTCGATAGTGGCCAAAATTGGTACACCCCTATGGTCAAAACTAGTGAAAAAATGAGTTTTATTTTAGTTTTTCCATTTATGAAATTTCCTCATGGTTTTTCATACAACAAACAATGAAATTATGATATTTTAATGTAGTAAATACATTCTCGAAAGACAATAATAGCTTAATGTGGCTAGAAACGGTACGTTAGCCCTACTTATGTACTATTTATGATTTCTTTTTAACATTATAGTTTAAATGGAAAATAAAAACTTTAAACCCAATCTCTAAAATCTAAAAAGTGGACTTAAGTCGTTTATCCGGGAACCCATAGATATGTGTAATAAGTATTAGGATATATATAATGAATATGCGTTTAAATAAGAATTTCATTTAATGTGATTTTGCTACACCCAAAATTTGTTTCTTTTTTAATTATTACAACTTCTATTTTTGTACCTCTATTCGTGGCGGTACGAAGTTACGAGCGAGCGAGTAAGTTTGTACCAGAGTGAATAGAGGTTCAAAAGAAGTTGTAATAATAAACAGGAAACAAATCTTTATAAAAACCTTAAAGAAAAAGCTTTAAGTATCGATGAAATTTTCGGATCAAATATTTAGATAAATCTTGATGCTCTTCTTATTCAAGCTTTCTAAATATTCACCAATATTCACCCAATGTGTATGTAATATTTCATTACTGGCACTGACAATTTATTTATTTACATTTAAAAGGTTTAATGGATAATAATATGGATAAACTACGTATTTTTTAATCATTCATAATAAGCTTGAACAAAGTATATAATTTTTTAATTATTTATAAGTTTGTAAAATGTATAAAGATACTTTATATTTACAACTTATGTGTGTCAGGTTACCTCGCACATAATATTTTCGCCTTTGCTCGCACATAACAATTCCACCTGTCTCCGCGCATAACATTTCCATAATTTTCTATTTCTCTATAGAGACTATTAAGGGGAGGTCGGAGCTCACATGCAGTTACGTAATTATCGACAATTTCGTATTTTTCAGTATTCTAATTGAATTTTTAATTTTTTTCAATTTTAATTATCTCAGTTGTTCGGTGTTCCATAGCAGATTGGAATAATGTAAAATTCAATCCAGAAATCTGTATTCGGCTTCAACCTCCCATTAAGAGATGAGGGAGAGAGAAATTCTGTTTGAATTATTTTATGTGGGCCGTTCCTTGCGGCACTGCAATGCAAGGTCGACCCGCGGCGGAGTCGGAGCAAGCCCCAGACACTCCACCATGTTCCAAAAATCAGTTCGATATTCTGGCTCCTCAATGAGGAGCGTATCAGATATCAAGCTGATAAGAACAGATATAATACTGCCCCTAAAACGGGGTATCAACATGGCGCTTTGCCTGCTAACAGCAATGCATATTTTTATATATGTCGACCTCTGAATAAATAAATAAATAAATAAATAAATAGATAAATAAATAAATAAAATAAATAAAATAAATTAAATAAATTAGGGACAAAAGAAAACGGATACGCCACAGACACTACAACACATATAGCCCATTTCAGGGCTGGTCGGTCCGTGGGGGCGTCGCGTACTGCCGAGTCCCGGACACATGCTCCACATATATATCCCTGGACCACCGGATCGTGTCGCTGACCATGAATCTCCTCATCATTGCCGCGTACCTAGGGCTAATGTTGAGGAGATTCATGACGCGCTCATTACAGTCATCCCAGCCGCCCAGGGTCCCCACGATAAAGGCCTCCACCGTGACATGGTGTCCCTGGCCCGCCAGTTGATCAACCAATGGCTGATATTTTCGTAGTTTCTCTTGGCGGGCCCTATCGAAGGCTTCCCTCCGATTCTCAAATGGGACACACACGTCGACGATGGTGGTGCGGCGGCTGACATCGTCGCGAACGACAATGTCAGGTCTTAATGCCGCCGCTGTACCATGGGTGCCCTGGACTGCTCGGTTGACCGTGATGGTCCCGGGACAACGAGACGCGGCTTTCACTAGCCTATCCTGCACATTATTGTGGCGAAGTTGCCTCGCCGCAGCATGCACTCCGCAGTGGCACAACACATGCGGGACCGTCTCGAGGTCATACCCGCATCTGCGACAGCGCTTGTCGCTGCCCACTAGCCACCGAGTGGCGGCATTAAGGGGCAGGACGTTGAGCCTGGCTCGATGTATAAATCGCCAGTCGCAGAAGCGGGTATTTCTACCAGTGCGAAGGAAGTGGTTAGAGACCGGATTCCTCCGCACGACCTCGAGAACCTTGCCTTGATCTGGTTTGGCAAGGAGTGAGCCCACGTAGTGCTGCACCAACTCGCGGCGCAGCGCGCCAGTGACCCTGGATCTTTGGTCGGGCGAGATACAACTTCTACCCCCGAGCTCCAATACAAACCCCTCGGTGTCCGAGTGCCAGCGCCACCGCAGCCCGATTTTGGTGTTTAGTCTCGTAGCTGCGATGCGTACCTTGGCCCAGAATGATGTGCGGGCCGATGACCGGGGCAGATCTAAGTCCCCAGAGAGGTACCGGGCCATATCGATGTTGCTGGCCGGTTTTCTCAACCTCTCCGAGGTAGTCTTCCTCAACAGACTTTTGGCTAATTGACTCACGGTGGTATCGCCTGCGTACAAGATTTTGTAGGCATGCGCCACCGTGAGCAGATCATATAGATCAGCCAGTGGGAGTAGTCCCCCGCCACCCTGATTGGGTGGAAGGTATACCAACTCCGCACTGGCTCGTTGAGGAAGACTTAGCCAGCTTTTGGCCAGCCGTCGGATGTTCCTATCTGCCTCGGTCAGGTACTCTTTCTCTACCGTGGCTCCCTGCATAATAAAGTCGAGACGCGGCAAGAGAAAAGTTCCCACCGCGTCTAACTTTTGCCAGGGTGCCAGGAGAGAGTTATTGATGCGCTCGGCATCGGACAGTAGCTCTTTTAGGGTGTTAATGGGGGTTTGTTTTATTTGGTAGCCCGTGGGTATGCCAAGATGGATATAGGCCTCTTCGGACCTGAGTGCAGGGATAGGCTCCCCTTGAACGAGGAACTCGGTCGGTAGGACCTCCTGCTTGTTGGAAATGTGCATAGTAGCACACTTTGCAGGATTAAATGTAAGTCCTACCGCCCGAGCCCCTCGTTCGGCTGCTTGCATCAGCCTCCGCATCGCTCTCGGGGAGTCAGCCACGATTGCCACATCATCGGCATAGGCGAAGATGGTGTATAGCCTACCCTCGAACATATAACCCTCGTCTGTCCTGGTCATACAACGAAGTACGACCTCCAGACTCAGGTTGAATATGTCGGGGCTTAGTGGGCAACCCTGTCTGACTCCCGAGCGGATGTGGATAGGGGACGTTACGCCATTTGCCGTTTTTACCCGAGTCTCCATTTGCGAGTAGAGTGAGCCGATTACATTTCTGGCTTTCTGAGGCAGTCCATGTCCTTCGAGGGCCCGGAAGATCGATGAATGAGGAACTGAGTTGAAGGCAGAGGTCAAGTCTAACCAGCCGACAACCAGTTCTTTCTTCCGGGCTTTGGCGTCACGAATGATTTCCTGCAATACGAAGTTGTGCTCAAAACAACCATCGTATTGCAGGAAGCCCTTCTGTGACGCGCTGTATCTCTCGTTGGACACAGACCACCTCTTGACCCTGTCGGCCAGGATTGCGGCGAACAGTTTGGGGACCGTATCTCCGAGGGAGATCGGCCTCCAATTCGCGATGTCCGACGGTTCGCCCTTCTTGTAGAGGAGAATGGTGTTCGACTCACTCCAGCAAGAGGGCGCCGTCTCCGTGCGCCACACCGCATTGAACAATGCGGTGAGGACCCGTGCCCCCTGATCGGCTTTTTTAAGATCTTTGTAGGTAATGCCGTCGGGCCCGGGTGACGTATTCGAACGTTTACCCAGGCACCTGAGGACCTCTGCCGTCGTAAATAAACGACACAAGGCCTCGTCGCTATCAGGGGTAGGGTCGTCTTGGTCGAAGACTGGAGGCCAGACTTCTTCCCCGACTCTATGGGCAGCCAGCTGTTGGTAGTGATCCTCGACGGTACCTATGTCTATGTCGCAAGACTTGCTAGGACCCGCGAGGACCTGCTGGACTGCCCTCTTTCGGTTGTTTCTATAGAGTCGTTGAAGCCGCTTGGCCTCTTGCTCACGGGGGACATCGCGATCTGCTCGCCTAGGCCGACTTGCAGCCTGTTGCGCGGTTGCCCTAACAGTCAACCTGCCCAAATAAGTGGCTATGCGTGGAGCTAGCTCGTTGAGCTGCTCTGGACAGGTGACTGCGTCGAGCTCCTCGACCAATTTACATTGTTCGGAGGCAGGGCCTCGACGAGGACGCGCGGTGTTGTCAGGCTGGGGTCTCACTCCGCTGGTCTCATGCGGTTGGAGACTCGGGACCGTAATGTTGTTATGCGGTGACGGCAGTGTCTCGGGGGGGATGGGTGGAACTTGGGATGGGGGTGTCCGGAATTCGGGAGAAGACAAGGGGGTGACAGCAATAGGCGCCTCCCGCGGCGTACGCGGAGACTCTACGACTGCCTCCGGGGTATGAGGGGTTTCCTCCTCCGGGGGCAGTGGGGATACCTCTGTCTGTTGAGGAAGACTACCTCGGAGAGGTTGAGAAAACCGGCCAGCAACATCGATATGGCCCGGTACCTCTCTGGGGACTTAGATCTGCCCCGGTCATCGGCCCGCACATCATTCTGGGCCAAGGTACGCATCGCAGCTACGAGACTAAACACCAAAATCGGGCTGCGGTGGCGCTGGCACTCGGACACCGAGGGGTTTGTATTGGAGCTCGGGGGTAGAAGTTGTATCTCGCCCGACCAAAGATCCAGGGTCACTGGCGCGCTGCGCCGCGAGTTGGTGCAGCACTACGTGGGCTCACTCCTTGCCAAACCAGATCAAGGCAAGGTTCTCGAGGTCGTGCGGAGGAATCCGGTCTCTAACCACTTCCTTCGCACTGGTAGAAATACCCGCTTCTGCGACTGGCGATTTATACATCGAGCCAGGCTCAACGTCCTGCCCCTTAATGCCGCCACTCGGTGGCTAGTGGGCAGCGACAAGCGCTGTCGCAGATGCGGGTATGACCTCGAGACGGTCCCGCATGTGTTGTGCCACTGCGGAGTGCATGCTGCGGCGAGGCAACTTCGCCACAATAATGTGCAGGATAGGCTAGTGAAAGCCGCGTCTCGTTGTCCCGGGACCATCACGGTCAACCGAGCAGTCCAGGGCACCCATGGTACAGCGGCGGCATTAAGACCTGACATTGTCGTTCGCGACGATGTCAGCCGCCGCACCACCATCGTCGACGTGTGTGTCCCATTTGAGAATCGGAGGGAAGCCTTCGATAGGGCCCGCCAAGAGAAACTACGAAAATATCAGCCATTGGTTGATCAACTGGCGGGCCAGGGACACCATGTCACGGTGGAGGCCTTTATCGTGGGGACCCTGGGCGGCTGGGATGACTGTAATGAGCGCGTCATGAATCTCCTCAACATTAGCCCTAGGTACGCGGCAATGATGAGGAGATTCATGGTCAGCGACACGATCCGGTGGTCCAGGGATATATATGTGGAGCATGTGTCCGGGACTCGGCAGTACGCGACGCCCCCACGGACCGACCAGCCCTGAAATGGGCTATATGTGTTGTAGTGTCTGTGGCGTATCCGTTTTCTTTTGTCCCTAATTTATTTAATTTTATTTATTTTATTTATTTATTTATCTATTTATTTATTTATTTTTCTATTTATTTATTTATTTTTTATGGAAATTTTTATGGAGAGATAGCCGGAGATGGTGTTCCAGATTCATTTTGGCAAACAGTAGATACACTAATTACAATTCCTCACTTGATTGATGTATTATATATGGGAAATTTCTCTTCAGATACTGATATAGCAGCAATACGAAATGGTATCAAAAATAGATTGCCTCAATTTCTGTTAACTGAACAATCTAAGACTGAAACTTCTCAATTAGATGTATCTGAACTAAATTCATCTGTAAAGGCTTTATCAAATGAGATTGTACAATTCAAGAGTACTATATTATCATCAAAACTTGTAAATGTCAGTGAATATGTTCAGAGAACAACAACAACTGATAAGAACAGAGGAATTAATTCGAAGATGGTGTATAGCCTACCCTCGAACATATAACCCTCGTCTGTCCTGGTCATACAACGAAGTACGACCTCCAGACTCAGGTTGAATATGTCGGGGCTTAGTGGGCAAATAAGTGGGTGAATGTTGTAAGAAAGAAAATAGGATGTGAAGGAGATAAAATATCGGCAGTTATTGATAGTGATACTCTTGCATGTTGGACCAAGGAAGCATTAACATCATCAGAGATAATTAGAAATTTTTATGGAGAGATAGCCGGAGATGGTGTTCCAGATTCATTTTGGCAAACAGTAGATACACTAATTACAATTCCTCACTTGATTGATGTATTATATATGGGAAATTTCTCTTCAGATACTGATATAGCAGCAATACGAAATGGTATCAAAAATAGATTGCCTCAATTTCTGTTAACTGAACAATCTAAGACTGAAACTTCTCAATTAGATGTATCTGAACTAAATTCATCTGTAAAGGCTTTATCAAATGAGATTGTACAATTCAAGAGTACTATATTATCATCAAAACTTGTAAATGTCAGTGAATATGTTCAGAGAACAACAACAACTGATAAGAACAGATACTACACTTTGATCTTAGCCAATAGGCCGAGAAGCGATACTGAAACGTCTTTTTCCGTTCCTTTTAACACTTTTAAAACGCTCTTTTAGTTGTAGAATGCGCTCCGCCACCTAGCGGTCGCTAGCGGTAGGTAGCGCGCTCGGTGCGGTGCACATGCGCCGTCCAGCAGTCTCAGCGCTCCACCTTTTGGGCGCTCTATTTGAATGCTCAGGAGCTATTTTCTTTATATCACATACATTTGCAGCAAAATTATTATTTAAAATATTAGAAATATCATTTTTGATTGAAAATTACTAAAAAATCAAGGAGTAGTAATTTTCATGTATTCAATTCAAAAGTTCATATGTATCATACAGATTTTTGAGTAATTAAAATTGGTGCATGTTACTTTCAATTAAGAAATAAGAATTATATTAAGACGTGTTAATTTATAAAACAACTGTCACTTAATTAAAAATAAAATTTGACTAATAATTGTAAAGTTCATTTTTGAGAAAAAAACATGAATTTTTAAGTAATTTGGGTGAATTAGAGTAAATGCTATGAGGGAACAAAAGATTGAAGAAGTACTATTTTTTATCACTAGGCCTGATTTTAAAACTTATTTAGCATAAATAATAACACCACCTATGTGTGAGATCCTATCCCCAACCTTTTATACCCCACTGGGGGAACATAAAAATGAACTTGCAGACATTTTTTCAGATTGTTTGGATCACTTTTACGGTCAGATATGCTTGAAGAAATAGCAATTATTGTCGTTATCGAATTGTCTCATATTTTATTTAATGCCAGTCTTTATATTTTAATTTGTTCAAATGAATATAAAACCGAACTTATAGATATTTTTTCAGACCGTTTGAATCAATTTGACGATGTGATATGCTGAGAGAAACAGACAGTTTTGTCGTTTTCGAATTTTTCCGTATGTCAATTTAATGGTGATACAGACGGAAAATTGAATTTTGAGTAATGTATAGTAACATATCAAATTATACGGAAAACAAATTTTTGGTCAAACCCATAAGGCATTCGCCCACTATTGGCATTATTAAGTATATAGGGAGTATATGGCATACAGAGGCTCTATATTCTATATTGCATATAGAGCATGTGTACGTGCGTAGGACGAGTGCCTAAAAACGGGTATAACTGTTAATTTTTTATTGAATATCATACTAGATATATATTTCGTTTAATTAATAATTTCATTAATAATACACGAATTTTTTACAGTCTTAAAAATAGTGAAATTCTTTTTAATGAACTAAATATCAAAATATTTATAATTCTTTTTCATGATAAAATTAATTAAACATATATTACAAAACTGAAATCAGGGAATATTTTACAAAAATTATCAATTATACCTATACTCTCTTGAAAATTCAATATTTAATCCTACAGCCAAAAGTATCTACAAATCGTATTATACAAAATTCCTCTACTCATCAACACTTACCCTTTCCGAGAAAACCTTTAGCACCTGCAGTCTGCAATTCAATTAAAAGTGTACTACCTCCACTCCCGAATAAAAATGGTTCAGGCATTATCAGGCATGAATAATATTATTTCCAAAATAAGCAAAATACAAATTTTTTCGATGAGCTATCAAGATAATTAATAATTATTTTTAGTTTATACTTATGTAGTAGCGTATGTTCGATTCAAACTCGAAAAATTCCTAAGTCCATGCAAATACTAAATGGTGCAGTAAAAACTCGAATTGAATACATATGATGTCTGCGCTATATTTTAAATTAGCATGCACATGTATAAAAGTACCTGCACGTGTATGTAAGTGAATGTATACGCTTAAACTCGTCGGTAAGATATTCGCGTCGAACGTTTTTGAAATAGAGCGACCTTGTTGGTTCATTCCTGTAAATCGGAAAATCTCATTGAAGCATTTCAAAAACATTTGACGCGAATATCTTACCGACAAATGTACAGTCGACGTTAAAAAATTCTGGTCGAATTTATTAGAATTTTTTTAAATACTGCAACTTCATTGGATTGAAAGCTCGTTTTCTCTAACCTCATTGGCGGATTTTAAAAAATTCAAATAAATTCGACCAGAATTTTTTAACGTCGAGTGTACATTTCCATGCGTGTTGATGTGAAAAGTCTAATTAAAAGAGATATCAATTTTTTTTTATGAATTCTTGAACTCGTATATATACGTATAATATATATGTGTGTTAATGTGTATAAAAGTGCATAAATACGCGTAGACACGCATGAGAGAGCATTATTATTTATGTACATGCATTCTTATAAATTTTCAAAATAACCGATTCAGAAAACAGAAACATTTATGCTTGTACAATCTAGCGTACGATTTTAGCGTAATCTCGCATGACCATACACGAACATTCATGTGTATTCATGATAATTCATGAACCTGCCATGACATCCATTTTTATCCGGAATGAATATATCTACATATATTCATTGGTGGAAATCACAATGGTTCAATCCGACCTATCTTTAACCCCTTAAGTTCCAAGTACTCGTATCATTGTCACAAAGCTTTCTCTATAAAGGGATGCGTCAGACCTATTTTACCTGTCTATAAATGCATTAAAAAATGTCGTATTACTCAAAAAATATATATTCTTAATCACATCAATTTTTTAAAAAAATTTTCGATCTTATATTTCATAGATATCACCGTTTGCAAAAAATGACGTTTTCGTGTATAATAATAAGGAAAAAAGCTTATTCAAACTTTCGGGTCGGAAAAGATAGGTAATTTTGTGCTCTTTCAAATGCAATACCCTGATACATACAGTATAATCCGGTTCAATACAGTAAATTTTTCGGAGATTAAAAACATTATACGAAATTATACGGTTTAATACTGACGATATCTGGTTTTTAACTGATCTTATCCGATCGTATTCGGACAATATTTTGATGATTCAAAACATTATCTGGAACATTACGGTTCAATATAAAAAATTAAATGTATTTTTTGTTGCATTGATGATATTTGGATTTTATCTGATCTTATCCGGTCAATATTTTGACGACTAAAAACATTATGCGGAACAATACGGTTTAACACAAAAAATCAAACCCAGTATTTGATGCATTTATAGTAACATCTATATAACGAAACGATTATATTATAAAAATTGAGTATCCAATTAAGATATTGGCAATATCTGGTTTTTATAGGTCTAGTTAGACAGGAAAATAACCATGATGGGCGGTACTGCGCAGTTCTTCCTTATTTATATAATAATTTTAATTAAATTCCTTTTGAGAAAGCATAGTGCTAAAGTAATTGGCAGCGTTTTTTGATATATCACATCAAAACATAAGGTGATTTATATTTGCTAATTTTTTATTTAATTTATCAACTGTCTTTTTTCGCAATCATTCATAATTAATTTAATAAAATGATAGTACTGAAATAATTTTAACAGTAATTGTTAATTATATTATAGTCGAAAAGGCTAACTTGTACAATGCGAATATTTTCAGTTCATATATATATTCAGACAGACATAAATGATAAATGTAGTCAAACTTTTTAGACAAAATTTTGAGCGATAAATTTTTTTTTGAGAATTTATCTGCAAAGATTTGAACGCTTGCAGTACGAGAAATAAATTAATAATGTTATACCGTATTCTTGAAATTCATAAATTTCATTATCATTCGTGCTACGTACTTGTTTTTATGTAGGTACAACTTGGTAAACAATGTTCATTGCTAAAGTATTTCAAAACATAAAATGGAATGTTTAATAAAAGTTTAAAAACGATGAAATTGAAGCGTTATATTTACAATACACGTGATTTACACTGAACATAACTAATTAATTTTATTTTACTCCTTTAACGTTCTCGTTTGTTAAGTTCAATCTCCATCAGCGATTATAGTCCACCGGAACAACGAGTTGTGAATTCGTTGCCGATAAAAATTGACCCAACGGGGTATCAAACTCGCGCCCTTGAGGCCGAATGTGTATCAATCAGGTAAGTCATGCACCTTAACTAGTAGAGCCACGGAGGATCCCAAAACATTCATTGGATATTGGGGAATTCGAAAAATATTACAGGACATGTACATAGTGCTTAATAACTTATAGATACGTATGCACAGAAAACGTGAATTGTAAGAAAATTGTTGAATCCAAAAAACATGAGTTTCTTAGATAAAGAATTTATACTTATGTTCGATTTGTTTTAATGAGTAACGTAATTACTATTGTTTATTTTTAGATGAAGTCCGATCCATAGCAGAGATGATGTTATACATAGTGATAAACTATAGCGGAAGAATTGTACAAATTGATGAGTGAATCTTTGAAAGACATTTACAAAGGCAAGTGTGAAATCTGGCCTCCAACTCCCAGAAGTTCAAAGTTCCGATAACGATGAGCCCAGCTGTACTAGTACAATCCTGCCGTCTTCGAGAACTATACCACCAAATTCGATAGGTAAACATTTGGAGTCTGGTACAAAGGTATTGATTTCAGAGCCACAATTATTCCATTCAACAGAAGAGAAATCAAATAAATGGAAATTAGATATATTTAACAATTCTTCAAAGTAAGATATGTGGCTAAAAGTTAATCATTATTATAGGTTTTGTACTTGATCTTCATAGACATTATTAAAAGAATGTAATTTTTAAAATATATTTGCACAAAAATGTATAATGACTAGTTAATTAACCAGTTAATATATGTGATTTATATTATTAGGTGATTACCTACTTACATAGTGATATTATGAGAAATTATTGTTATTCCAACATAATAAAAATTAGATAAAAAAATTTCTTTAACGCTTACGCTTTTTATTTACAACCATAAGATATTTTTTACACAAGACGATCAGACGATTTCTCACACACTTTAACGTGTTCGTTCACTCATTTTAATATATTAAGAGTTAAAACTATACAAAAATTAGCATTTTAAAAACTAAGCAGTAAATGAGAATGAATTTTGTCATTGTAAATTTTTCGAATCACAATTTATTGTATCGCGAATATAAGTATATTTTGCTTTTGCAAAAAGTTTTTTTACACTAATTCGGTCTTCTAACTACAAAATATTAATTTTTCTTGCCTACTTTTTTGTATTGTTTAATGAGCATGCACTTAAAAAAATAATACATTAAAAAAATAAGTTTGATCGCATAACAAGTATTTTTTTCGATAACAAATGTGTATCGAAATAAAAGTAATTGATAATAGTGCCTAAATACAAAAACCTTCGTAATTACCATTATATTTTGATTAGAATATCTGACTATACTAAGTAAAGATATTACTAAATTTATGTTGAAAATAGATAAAAATATTAAATTATCACGTAAAAATCATCAAGCATTTTGACAATTAGAAAATTGACTTTCAACAGTCATATTTTCGTAAAGGCAGTGATTAAAAACAGCAATTGGTAAGATGCACTATGGAATAAAGTGATAACAAGACAGCCATACATGTTAGGATCATTTAAACCCGGTAATTTGAATCGAACTATTTTTCTAACAAATTGTTTTTTTTATGTATATAATTTATCAAAAACATTAAATTGTAATAAAGTTTAAGAGTAGTAAAAAAAAGTATAGAAAGGTTTATTAAAAAAATATTAAAAATATTGTTAGAATAAATACACGTATGGCTGTCGTAAAGTAATTCAGAAATCTACAATAATGAATTATTAAAAAAAATCGTATTTTGAATAATAAAAAGAAAGCTCAGAATGAGAAAGAGCGTTCCTTGGAATTTTGGCACAAAGAAGAGTATCTCTATTGAAGAATTTTGTTGCTTTTCGTTTTTGTATAATGCTCTCGAAACGGCAGCAACAATGTCATTCGATAGGGGAGGGAGATCTAAAATGAAAATCTATTCGTTCCTGTGATTCGCCAAGGCGGCCAAAGTCGGCGACTTGAGCTCGGGACGGAGACTGATCTTCATATGCTTGGGGTTCGTGTACTTCCTCCGCGCCGCCTGGTACTTGCTCTTCTCCGCGGTGAGCATGATCGCGGAGACCTCCTTCACCACGGGCAACACTTCGCACAGCTTGTACGTGCTGTAGTGCACCAGGGTCTTCGTCCAGATGAGCTCACCTTCCTGGAGGGCGTCGTTGCCCAGCAAACTGCAATTACAATTACAAATCAATATTACTCAATCACTAAATTTTTATATTACTCATTAGAACATCTATGATTTTAGCATAGGCACCAAAACATTTTACTTTTATACTTATGCAATAATTCTCTCTTTTGTAAACTAATTAAGTCTCAGCAGTCATCACATCACAGTACCTATTGGCACTGAAATACCTGAAAGGGGGACCATTTTTTCGAAAATAGGGGACTTATAGAAGACAATAATGCTTGTATGTAAGGATAATAAATTAATAAACAAACATGATATTATCAAAAAAATTATTACGTATTATAGAAGAGATATTTGGTGAAAATAAGCATTTTATAAAAAAGAAAGAGTTTACATGAATAAATAATCATCATGTAACAAATTGTTTACAAATTTGTAAAACAAACTTTAGCGCATTAAAAAAATCTGTAGTACAATTTTTCTTATTTTGGTGTATATTTGTAAAAAAAATATTGTTGAAGTGAAAACTTAAAAAACGTCATCGCGAAACGTGCCCCAAAGAAGGCTGGTTTTGACATATTGTTTACCTATTTTTATCCTTTACAATGAAATTAAATCATCATTTGGAGTTTTAAATATTGTATTAAATTCTATTTGCACATATTACATAACACTGCAAACTTTGGCCAAACTAGAAATTAAACTACTAAAGTTAGATTCTCGAGCGGTTTATATCATCCAGTACAAAAAATGTACCCGAATTAATAAAATAATTTAAGATTAACCCTTTACCACCGAAGTGGCGTATGTGAGACCCCACTCAAAATTCAGTTATTTATACCTTTTATATTATATATTATATATTTTATACCTTTTTGTAAATTCATTAAATATAATTATAGTTATTATGCAAAATTTAGGAGCTATATAAAATTAATTAGTTTAAAAAGTTATAAACAATTGAGGCATAAAGAATGGAATAAATGAGAATGGCAGACTTAAAGAATTATATTTCTTTTACGAATAACTATTTGTTTTGAAAGATTTACACATTGAATGAATATTAAACAAGTTTCTATTAGATTTGGTAAAAGCATTTTCGTTTCTTTTTACTTTTCATGTGACTATCTTTAACATGCGCTTAAAAATAATGGCCCATAACCTCTTTAAACAAATAATTTTGTTTTAACTTTTTAATTATTGGTATCTCTTACTAATACAATTTTTTTATCATGTGAATATTATGTATATAAATTGATATTAGTGAAATTTCGCCACGGACTCTCACAGACGCCTCGTCGCGGCTTAAGTTACTAAATTTTACCTTCGTAGTGAAGGGTTAAATTGATTCAATATATTAAAAAGATTATACGATTATACCACAATTAACCCTAATTGAATTATAATGAGTGCAACGTATTTTCACGGATTCCTTAATACATATGTTTAAGGGGAGGCCCTGTTAAAATTTCAGTTTACTAATAGATAAATGACCGGGGATCGGATAACATTTATTTTGCATTTTGAATTTTATTTCCCGATCTAAAAAGCATCGAGTCAAATTCAGACGATTGATTGTTCGGAATGTCGGGAACCTGCAAACAAATTTTTGAGCCCAAAATATTCGAATCTGTACGAATGATTCAAGTTTTAGTGCGCGGTCGGACTTGCTCAAACGCTTGGCTTTAATTTACGATCTGCATGATGTATCTTTCAATTATATTTGTATTCTTACAAGCAGTTAACATCTGTCGTATAATTTAATATGACCGCTCGCATTTGCAGCTGATTTTGCTTTAAAAATGGCTTGAAAGTCAATACTGCTGCTATCATTGAATAAACTCGAGTATCGCTTTTGAAGCAAATTTTTTAGCATAACAAGCTGCAAATGTGAGCAGTCTTATTCAGTTAATTGATTGTCAGAATACAAAGATAATTGAAAGAAGCAATTGTTCCTGACATCATTCCGAAAATTCAATCGTACGGATTTGCCCCAATGTTTTTTAGATCATAAAATAAAATTCAAAATGCAAAAAAGAATTTCAAAATGGCGGTAATTAATTATTTTAATTTTTTTTAAAATGCCATCTTATTTATTGTAGGAAAACTATATTAAAAAAATGTATCCGACCCACAGTCATTTTTCTATTTGAAATTACACCCATGCCTCCCTTAAAACCCATGAGATATCGACTTGGTTTCTGTTTGCAATAGTCAGCTTTAAAATTGTCTCAAAACAGAATATTTAAATTAACTTTTTCAGTTAGGTGTACGATATATTAAAACATTCATCCTTCTACATTGTACAGGTAAATTCAATAATGAATTACAACTGGGAATATGAAATAATTCAAAGAGTTAGAAAATTAAAATTTGAATTTGTCCATGAGTGGAAAAAGGGGACAAAACTCGAAAATAGTGCACTACAGGGGACAAAATTGAAAAAAGGAGAAAGAAAGGGAATAGGGGACGAATTGTGATGCCTGGTCTCAAAAACATATGTATAAAAATCGCACAACTAACTGGTGACTTATATCGCAGCGACACGGTTACACAAAAATTGAAAAGAACACATAAATTTGAATTTTGCGTGACTCTACGATAATTGACTAACTATAAATATATAAATAAAAAAGTCTCGATTTTTTATGAAACATTTAAGAATCGTTAACTACTACCTAGAAATGAAGCCTAGCACTCGTTAGTTTGAATAGGCTTTATATATATATATATACGAATTTTCAGAATTAAGAATATGGGCTATTATAATATTTTTGGCTATATCTCGTCATATGAGACATATTCAAACAAACTACGGGTGCTAGGCTTCATTTCTAAATACTAATAAAAATCAAGCAAATTATGCTAACTTTGACAATGTTTAGTAAACTATGTATAGCCGTAATATAAACAGTACTATAAAGATATGAAAAGGATTATGCCCATGGCGGTCTCCTTAAGGGAACTTATGAGCTGAAACCATCGTTTAAAGCTCAATTAAGTATGAGTTTATAGAAAAAAGGTCGACCTCCTTAAGTGCGGGGAAAGCTGAAGAAAACAGTATCTATGGATTTGTCTCATTTAAAGCAATACATGCCGTCTAACCGCACTCGGGATTATCTACTTAGTTTTCGAATTTTCACCGTGTTTTTTTAAACCTTAGACGTATAGGGGTAAAAAATTTAAAAAAAATCCTGATGGTATTGGTTTTATACGTTTCCCTTCAACGGATAAAATACTATTAAACCTTTGGGCATCCTTTTTTTGTCAGAGACGTATGAAGTTATGCGAAAATTCTAGGAGTCACGCAAAATTACAAAACGTTTAACATTTTGTAAAAGAATGGAAAATTTTGCAGTGTATATTGACGTCCAATACGAAGAGTAACACGTTTCAAAGATTTAAGACGAAGAGTAACGCGTTTCAAAGATTTAAGACGAAGAGTATCACGATTCAGCGTTCGCGGCGAAGATTCTTTGTGCCAAAATTCCAAGGAACGCTCTTTCTCATTCTGAGCTTTCTTTTTATTATTCAAAATACGATTTTTTTTAATAATTCATTAATGTAGATTTCTGAATTACTTTACGACAGCCATACGTGTATTTATTCTAACAATATTTTTAATATTTTTTTAATAAACCTTTCTATACTTTTTTTTACTACTCTTAAACTTTATTACAATTTAATGTTTTTGATAAATTATATACAAAAAAAAACAATTTGTTAGAAAAATAGTTCGATTCAAATTACCGGGTTTAAATGATCCTAACATGTATGGCTGTCTTGTTATCACTTTATTCCATAGTGCATCTTACCAATTGCTGTTTTTAATCACTGCCTTTACGAAAATATGACTGTTGAAAGTCAATTTTCTAATTGTCAAAATGCTTGATGATTTTTACGTGATAATTTAATATTTTTATCTATTTTCAACATAAATTTAGTAATATCTTTACTTAGTATAGTCAGATATTTTAATCAAAATATAATGGTAATTACCAAGGTTTTTGTATTTAGGCACTATTATCAATTACTTTTATTTCGATACACATTTGTTATCGAAAAAAATACTTGTTATGCGATCAAATTTATTTTTTTAATGTATTATTTTTTTAAGTGCATGCTCATTAAACAATACAAAAAAGTAGGCAAGAAAAATTAATATTTTGTAGTTAGAAGACCGAATTAGTGTAAAAAAACTTTTTGCAAAAGCAAAATATACTTATATTTGCGATACAATAAATTGTGATTCGAAAAATTTACAATGACAAAATTCATTCTCATTTACAGCTTAGTTTTTAAAATGCTAATTTTTTTATAGTTTTAACTCTTAATATATTAAAATGAGTGAACGAACACGTTAAAGTGTGTGAGAAATCGTCTGATCGTCTTGTGTAAAAAATATTTTATGTTTGTAAATAAAAAGCGTAAGCGTTAAAGAAATTTTTTTATCTAATTTTTATTATGTTGGAATAACAATAATTTCTCATAATATCACTATGTAAGTAGGTAATCACCTAATAATATAAATCACATATATTAACTGGTTAATTAACTAGTCATTATACATTTTTGTGCAAATATATTTTAAAAATTACTTTCTTTTAATAATATCTTTGAAGATCAAGTACAAAACCTATAACAATGATTAACTTTTAGCCACATATCTTACTTTGAAGAATTGTTAAATATATCTAATTTCCATTTATTTGATTTCTCTTCTGTTGAATGGAATAATTGTGGCTCTGAAATCAATACCTTTGTACCAGACCCCAAATGTTTACCTATCGAATTTGGTGGTATAGTTCTCGAAGACGGCAGGATTGTACTAGTACAGCTGGGCTCATCGTTATCGGAACTTTGAACTTCTGGGAGCTGGAGACCAGATTTCACACTTGCCTTTGTAAATGTCTTTTAAAGATTCACTCATCAATTTGTACAATTCTTCCGCTATAGTTTATCACTATGTATAAAATCATCTCTGCTATGGATCGGACTTCATCTAAAAATTATAATGAAATTTATGAATTTCAAGAATATGGTATAACATTATTAATTTATTTCTCGTACTGCAAGCGTTCAAATCTTTGCAGATAAATTCTCAAAAAAAATGTATCGCTCAAAATTTTGTCAAAAAAGTTTGACTACATTTATCATTTATGTCTGTCTGAAGATATATATGAACTGAAAATATTCGCATTGTACAAGTTAGCCTTTTCGACTATAATATAATTAACAATTACTGTTAAAATTATTTCTGTACTATCATTTTTTTAAATTAATTATGAATGATTGCGAAAAAAGACAGTTGATAAATTAAATAAAAAATTAGCAAATATAAATCATCTTATGTTTTGATGTGATATATCAAAAAACGCTGCCAATTACTTTAGCACTATGCTTTCTCAAAAGGAATTTAATTAAAATTATTATATAAATAAGGAAGAACTGCGCAGTACCGCCCATCATGGTTATTTTCCTGTCTAACTAGAACTATAAAAAACAGATATTGCCAGTATCTTAATTGGATACTCAATTTTTATAATATAATCGTTTCGTTATATAGATGTTACTATAAATGCATCAAATACTGGGTTTGATTTTTTGTGTTAAACCGTATTGTTCCGCATAATGTTTTTAGTCGTCAAAATATTGACCGGATAAGATCAGATAAAATCCAAATATCATCAATGCAACAAAAAATATATTTAATTTTTTATATTGAACCGTATTGTTCCAGATAATGTTTTGAATCATCAAAATATTGTCCGAATACGATCGGATAAGATCAGATAATTAAAATTATTTCAGGACTAACTTTTTTTAAATTAATTATGAATGATTGCGAAAAAAGACAGTTGTTTGAAATGCTCCAATGAGATTTTCCGATTTACAGGAATGAACCAACAAGGTCGCTCTATTTCAAAAACGTTCGACGCGAATATCTTACCGGCGAGTTTACCTTCTAGCCTATACATTCAGTGATATACACGTGCAGGCACTTTTATACATGTTCATGCTAATTTAAAATATAGCGCAATGCAGACATCATATGTATTCAATTTGAGTTTTTACTGCACCATTTAGTATTTGCGTGGACTTAGGATGAATTGAACATTCGCAACTACATAGGTATAAGCTAAAAATAATTATCAATTACCTACATACAGCGATCTGATAGCTCACCAAAAAAATTATTTCTTTGCTTATTTTGGAAATAATATTATTATAATTGTAACAATTTAAGCTATTTTTTATGCTATTTTGAAATAATTATTTAAAATTACATGCATATTATGCTCCATGCATGGCAATGCCTGATAATGCCTGAACCGTCTTTATTCGGGAGTGGAGGTAGTGCACTTTTAATTGAATTGCAGAATGCAGGTGCTAAAAGTTTTCTCTGAAACGGTAAGTGTTGATGATTAGAGGAATTTTGTATAATACGATTTGTAGATACTTTTACCTAATTTTAGTTTTGTAATATATGTTTAATTATTTTTATCATGAAAAAGAATTATAAATATTTTGATATTTAGTTCATTAAAAAGAATTTCACTATTTTTAATACTGTACAAAATTCGTGTATTATTAATGAAACTATTAATTAAACGAAATATTTATCTAGTATGATATTCAATAAAAAATTAACCGTTATACTCGTTTTTAGGCACTCGACCTACACACGTCAGAGGCTCTGTATGAAATATAGAATATAAAGCCTCTGTATGCCATATACTCCCTATATACCTAATAATTTCGGTATAATTTTATATGTTACTATAGATTACTCAAACTGGGTTAGAAACTCCAGGATCCTTCTATTCAATATTCCCTCTGTATCATTATTGAATTTACATACGGGAAAATTCGAAAACGACAAGAATGGCTGTTTCTCCCAGCATATCACACCGTAAAATTGATTCAAACGGTCTGGAAAAATATCTATAAGTTCGGTTTTATATTCACTTGAACAAATTAAAATATAACTAATTCTAATAAACAAATAAGTCAAAGTTTTATTTAAATTCCATTTTTTAATTAAAAGTTAGTCAAGTCCTACCTTAATTTATTTCATCGTTATACCTCCAATTTCTTCAAGAACCACTAATCAAACTTCAAATCTCACCCCCAAACTCCTTCAAAACACAGAGCCAGCACTTCCGTCGCCAAAAGCGGCACCCTACTCTATAGTATCTAGGGTGCCACTTTTGGCTACACAGGCCAGCACCAGCCACATGCACCAGCAGCAGTCCTCTCCTGCTTCTCTCGATCATCATCAGCAGCAGCATCATCGACTCAGCAGTAATGGGGGAAAGATTGGTAGTTTTTCGGTATTGAGAGAAAAATGTTGATTTGATTTCGGGAAAAATGTCATTTTTGTATTAGTGAGATGTTTTATATTTCCACATATTTTAAGACTTCACGATGAAATAATTACATAAGCGGGTACCGTAATTTCATAAAAAAATATAAAAATTTTCAAAAATGTTATTATTTATGGTAAATATATACAATTCACCCAAATTACTTAAAAATTCATGTTTTTTTTCAAAAATTAACTTTACAATTTTTAGTTAAATTTTATTTTTAATTAATTGGCAGTGGTTTTATAAATTAACACGTCTTAATATAATTGTTATTTCTTAATTGAAAGTAATATGCACCAATTTTAATTACTCAAAAATCTATATGATATACATATGAACTTTTGAATTAAATACATGAAAATTACTACTCATTGATTTTTTAGTAATTTACAATCAAAAATGATATTTGGAATATTTTAAATAATAAATTAGAAATATTTTGCTGTAAATGTATGTGATATAAAGAAAATAGCTCCTGAGCATTCACATAAACCGCCCAAAAGGGCGAGCGCTGAGACCGTTCGGCGACGCATGTGCACCGCTAGCGACCACTAGGTGGCGGAGCGCATTCTATAAGTAAAAGAGCGTTTTAAAAGTGTTAAAAGGAACGGAAAAAGACGTTTCATTATTGCTTCTTGGCCTATTGGCTTAGATCAAAGTGTAGTATCTGATGACTCTATCGAAGATCGTTAATAATCGCAACGAACATATCACTCGAAGCTTGGCATGCCTTAACGCGAGAAAAAATGCTCTTAAGACGATGCCATGAAAACTGTTTTTTCGCTAAAAGAGCACAATCAGGAGACAAACTTTTCAAATATTTCGAAAGAGGATCGTTTTTATCTTTATCTTTATCTTTAAAAAAGACGATGCCATCGATATTGGGCCAAAACTGACACCCTGCTTCTATAAATTCTAATAATGCAATTTGGTTAGCAAAAACAAAAATTTCCAATAGTATAATCGAAGGTAAACGCTTAATGTTAGAAAAGCCATTAATCCTAGCATGAGTCATGATACAAGTAAGATTACTCGCATCATCACGTAAAGCGCCAGTCATATTATCATGATAAACTTCGTTGGATCCATCAAATCTAAGTTTAAGGATTTCGGTAGCAGCCCGTTCTTCAAATCCCATCTTATAGAGTATGAGTACACTCAAATCCATTTGCTGCGCATTTTCAGTGGCTATGCGTGGCGGCATTAAGGGGCAGGACGTTGAGCCTGGCTCGATGTATGAATCGCCAGTCGCAGAAGCGAGTATTTCTACCAGTGCGAAGGAAGTGGTTAGAAACCGGATCCCTCCGCACGACCTCGAGAACCTTGCCTTGGTCTGGTTTGGCAAGGAGTGAGTCCGTATAGTGTCGTACCAACTCCCGGCGTAGCGCGCCAGTGACCTTACCTCTTTGGTCCGGCGAGATACAACTTGTACCCCCGAACTCTAGTCCAAACCCCTCAGTGTTCGAATGCCAGGGCCAGCGCAATCCGATTTTGGTGTTAAGTCTCGTGGCTCTCTAGCGTTCGCGGGGGGAGGGAAGCTGGCACTGACGCTGGCATAGTCTCTCTGTCTCGCACTTTTACACGGTATGGTATGACGTGCGCTCTCTCTCTAGCGCATGTAGGGGGTGAAAGCCGGCACAGTCGCTGGCGTAGTTTCTCTCTCTTTCTCTCTCTCTCTCTCTCGCACTCATACGGCACTAAGCACGTGCTCTCTCTCAAATGCATGTCACTCGTGCTGGTAGGGATTATAGCGTGAACGCTTTCTCTCTCTCTCTCTATCTTTCTCTCTCTTGTGCTCTCTCTCACTCTTTCTCTTGCACTCTCTCTCTCTCTCACACTGACACAAAAATCGTGCATAGCACCTAACATTCTCACTATCACATCATCACTTTTTTGCATTTAAAAGGTGAGGTTATCTGAATAAAAACAATATATTTTTAACTAAAAATTATATTGTTCACACTTTTTAACATTAAAGAAATCACTAGTTTCTTTCACTTTAAAATTTAAACAAACATCAACCTAATACAACATATTTAGACACTTTGAGCACTTGCACACTAACTCCAACTGTAGTTCCTATCGTAATTTAAGCGCCCGCTGCCTTATTGCGTTGTATTCCAAGCGCTCTACTCTGGTTGCTTCCCTCTGAAACATAAATTAATAGAAATATATAAGTATATGTAAATATTGCATAAAATAATATGTTAAATTATTTTTAAAAAGTTGATCTACTTACAGAAACAGGATTTTTGTCCAGCATCTTTGATAGATGTCTCCGATGCATAGCTTTTCTATTCTGCGATTTTTTCTGCAATCAAAAAGGAAATATATGTTAAGTAAAATAAAAATTAAAAGTATAATTTTTAAATATAATATGATATAGGTTCCTTATCCTCGTTTTCTTCGAATTTCTTATTTATTTCGCTGGGCATAAGTACCATAAATCGCCTACTTCTGTTCCGCGTAGTTTGTTGCTATAATAAAAGAAAAAAGACGTTAATTAGAGCAAAAGAAATAGAATTATTAAATAACATTTATTTGTATACATACCCTATTGAATTGTATCATCTCCTGTAGTTCGCGAAGCGAATCCTCCATTCTGCTTACGCCTCCGACTAGGCATAGACTCACACTACGGGATTCTTATGGCTGCAAATTAAAAAAATATATATTAAATTATGTTTATTATCCTAAGAATATCATATGATGTACGTTAATTAAAAGTATTTCGTTTTGATGCCATTGGAAGCGGTGACGACGAGCATGACAAATTGCTCACCACCTCATCACCAGCCGTAACTGCATCTTCATTATAATTATAAAATTATCATCTTCACTCGTAACTGCATCTTCATTATAATTATAAAAAACAATCTGTACCTGGTATAGTCTTGTGCATTCATGATCCATTTTGCTATTTTCTAGTAGAAGAAAGAAGTTAGTGGTGAAGAGATGTGCTTCGAGTTGTAGAGATCTTTACAGTTTGAAGAACGAACAACTAATGAGAAAATGTTGCGCGAAATACCAATAATAAAAACGCAGCTCTAGTGGTTAGTTGGTGGGATGGTACATAATCCACATCTGGAGATAATACTCACCTCTAATACTGGTATACGGTGAAGCTGTTGGAGAAAGAGAGAGAGAGAGAGAGAGAGAGAGAGAGAGAGAGAGAGAGAGAGAGAGAGAGAGAGAGAGAGAGAGAGAGAGAGAGAGAGATAAATAGATAGATATTCTTTTTATTTATCACTAAGGACAAAAACTTACAGCTGTATGTACATTTGGTTAAAATTTGTTATCACATTATCAGTCATTACAGTTAAAAAAGTTTGGTTCGCTATCACAGTACTATCACATACTGAACTGAGAGCTCTTTCATACACCCCCTACTTGAAGTCCTTATCTGATTTTTTTCGAAGAGAGCAGTAAGATACGTTGGCTGCCGCATAACAACCGCTTTATAAAGCAGCAACTCCATAAAATACTCTCTCCTCGCCTTAATATCTAACCAGCCCAGGCCCTTCCTGTAAGGAGTGATATGCTCATCCCACCTAACACCACATATATATCTCACACATGAATTTTGTAAGCGTTGCAGTCGTGTCTGAAGCTCGCATGACACATCAAGATAAACTACTGAGCAGTAATCTAGGTGAGGTAATACCAATGCACATGCCAACTGCTTACGATGTGCCTCAGTAGTGCATGAACGAAAGAATTTCAGGCTATAAAGAGTCCTGTTTACCTTCTTGCTAACCACATCTATTTGTGGCTTCCACGTAAGTCTTCCGTCCATTACCACACCGAGGTTAGTGACTGTGTAAACAAAGGGTACAAATTCGTCGTCCTGCACCTCAATGCCCTGCAAGTCAAGGCTCTGGATTTGCTTGATGTTGTGATCAGAACCAAAAATGATCGCCTGTGTCTTCGGTGAGTTTCAGTAGTGCTGTCTGAGTGCTATGATGTTGTCGAAAACCTGTTTGCATCGGGTCAAGAATATTTTTTGTCCTTAAAAAGTCAGAAATTTGGTCATGGACAATTTTTTCTAGGACCTTGGAAAGGAAGCTTAATAGCGCAATGGGTCGAAAATCAGAAACCGAAGATGGAACTGGTTTCTTCTTCAAAGGAACAAGGTGAGCTCCCTTCCAAGTCCCCGGGAAAATGCCATTTGAGAGGGAGGAATTAAAGGTTTTCGCAACATGCTGACCTACTAACGGAAGAGCCTTGGCCACCACACTTTGTGGGATGTCATCCTCACTTCTAGCTTGTGACGAGAAATGGGCAACAGCCAAGACTACGTCAGAGAAAGTGATTTCTCTGAAAACAAAGCCGGCATCACTGGCTGTGGCCAGTATGCTGTCAAGATCTTCGTCACTTTCACTATGGGAGACCGATACCCCAGCAAAGTGGGCATTAAGCTCATCCGATTAACAACCATGAAGCTCCTCTCTTGTCTTTGGCAGGAGTCCTAAGCTCTTGAGTTCCTTCCATATGTCTTTCTTTGTATCAAGAGCTTCAAAAATACGGTTTTGTATAAAAATCTCCCGCGCGCTTTTTGTGCGTTGTTCAGCATTAGACGCGAGAGATTGACACTCCTGCCACAGTTTGTTGCCTTTGGTCCGTGCGTAACGTCTTCGTACTGCGTCTCGTTTCTTGTATAGATACGCGATGTCAGCGTCAACCCATAGGGGATTTGCTTTCCTTTTCAGTTTAGTGAAAATTCCTTTAGAGGTGCTATTTTATCAATCGCAGCCATGAGGTTGACGAGAGATAGATAGATAGATAGATATAATATTTATTTGTAAATATTTACAAAAAGTTTACATATAATTTACATTTTTTACATTTTTTAATGTCACACGTTGTCAGTTTCTTAAAATTACATATCACGTCGTTACTTAACTAAAATTAATTGCACATATGTGAAGTCAGGTATATAAAGTATTGCGCTTTGTTGTCAGTTATAAAATTTGTTTTTTCTAAATCGTACTTATTATACCTATCAGTCGCTTGAATAAAATTATATACATACATTAACAATCGTTTCCATTCATACTAATAAATACATGCATACTTTTTTAAAATTGTTTTGTCAAATTAATAATTAAATACATTCACACTTAATTAACACTGAAAATATTTAATAAATAAATAAATAAAATAATAAATAAATGCGTCGAATACATAAATAAACAAGATAAATAATTAAATTAAATAAATAAATAAATAAATTTAAATAAATAAATAAATAAATTTAAATAAATAAATAAGTTAAATAAATAAATAAATAAATTTTAATAAATAAATAAATTAAATAAATAAGTTTTAATAAATAAATAAATTAAATAAATAAATAATTTAAATAAATAAAAAGCCTAAATATATAATCGACTCATTCTTATCTCTAAACCTACTCCTCACCATGTAATTGTTTAAGGTGCCTGCTAAACGCCGTTTTAAATTTACAAAAAGATGGCAGGCACCTCACACTGCTCGGGAGCGAATTCCAGAGGTGCGCACCTTGAACTCTGAATGAAAAAAGGCCCTTATCGGTGCGCGACCCCGGAACCGAGAGCTCTTTCATACCACCCCTACTTGAAGTCCTGGCCTGGTTTTTTTCAAAGAGGGCAGTAAGATACGGTGGCTGCCGCATGACAACCGCTTTGTAAAGCAGCAGCCCCATAAAATACTCCCTCCTCACCTTCAATTCTAACCAGTCCAGTTTTTTCCTGTAGGCGGTGATATGCTCATCCCGCCTAACACCACATATGTATCTCGAGAGAGAGAGAGAGAGAGAGAGAGAGAGAGAGAGAGAGAGAGAGAGAGAGAGAGTAATGTTGCCTCTACGATATGAATATCGAATTTTCCGGCGGTCGATGTATCTATGAGACAAAAAGTGTCTTTCGATCGCACAAGTCTAAGTCGTACATTTAAAAGGTGTCGATCTTGATGAAAGATATCCCCGTGTATTCCTCCTTGGAGATCTACTATTTTGGCTGCGTATATATGCTTAGTGCATTGAACGAGCCCTTTGTTACACACTGCCTCCTCAGCCTCGGGATGTGCATTCATTTTACCTGCGACATCATTATACCATTATCCGGTTGTTAAAATTGACTGATTTGCCCCGCCACCGTAATTTAGGAGCGCCTCGATATACGCTCTATATGGATAAGCATTATTCGGGGCTGAAACGAGTATTTGATTTAAAAACACGTCGATTTGATTAAACATGGAGTGCAGCATATTATTGATTGATCCCACCTTTTCATTATTTTCAGGGTCATTTGGTAATATTTGTACACTTAAACTTAACATTATATGTGCGAGATCCAGGTAATATTCGCCATTGCTCGATACGACGAATTCTAATGGTGAGCTGTCATTGAGGGATGATACTGGTTTATACTGAACAAACTCGCTAGCTTCGATGGAGGTTTGAGTTTGCGGGAGTGAAAATAACGAAAGCTCCGACTTCATGCACTCATTACTGTGGCTATGTAAGAACGACATGATGCAAGAGAGAGCTCATGCTATAGCATACTTCCGTATGAGTGCGAGAGAGAGAGAGACTACGCCAGCGACTGTGCCGGCTTCCACCCTCACGTGCGTTAGAGAGAACACACGCCATAGGAACCCCCATGTGAGTGCAAGATATCGCTTGAGTGAGGGTGGGGATCGTCATGGACCGCGACCCCATGCGTATGACTGAGACAGACAATCTGATGGGGCCGCGAGTGGGCGCTATAACCCATTACCACATGTGTGCGAGAGCGACAGCCATACGTGACGTCACCGTCTCGCCATAATAGGGTATTTTCTATTTTTATATTTTATTAAAACTTATGACTGAGTAAGGCTGCATTTTTCTTCTGGACCATAAAAGAGAAAACACTGCTTTTAATAATAATTAGCTAGCTAACGACAAGTTATGGATTTTTGATATGAAATAAATTTTTACTTTTAATATTAATATTTTCTAGTATTTACTGACATGGCTTACTATTAAATTATCTTATATTCAATATACAAGGAATTAATTATGAACATGTAATATTATCAGACCTCTATAGACACAGGGCAATGTGACCATTTGTAGAATAATAATAATAAATTTTAAAACTCGGAAAATTAGTTGTAAATAGATATAAAAGATGAAAAATATAAATTCTTAGGATCCAAGGTCTAAAACTACAATGCGTCTCATAACTATAGAAACACCACAAATTTTCACGTGTAAATGTGTAAGTTATAATGTGTATTATACCTTTTTTTAAAGAACCTGTAACTTTGGAAGCAAAAATCCGAGGATAATTTTGCAAAAAGCCAATGAATGGAAAATATATTCTCTTTGAAACATTACTAGAATATTTCTTTCGCATCAACATTAAAGAAGTTATCGTTGTTTCATAACTATAGAAACACTTTAAATTTTTAGACCCATTTAAATCAATGTAAATTTTTTATCTAGTATTCAAGTTTTGTTTAAACCGTCCGTGAATTTTTCATAAGTTAATGTAGACACAATATTTTGGTAACGTCTTAAAGAGAATAAAATTGCCTTTTATTTGCTATTTTTAAAATTATCCTTGGTTTTTTGCTTCGAAAGTTACAGGTTTTTTAAGAAAAGGTATAATACACAGATTTTTGGTGTTTCTATAGTTATGAGACGCACTGTATATCAATGTAGAATGTGTCTTAAGAAAAATTTTGTCCGGACACCGCTGAGATTCTCAGCTTCTTGATTATATGAAATACGCTGTCAGAAATTGGTAATGGTAGTTTTGGTTTTGGATACATGTTCTTCAGGGGATTCTCCAGTGATTTTTCCAATATTTTAATATAGCTGCTAATTTTATTATTCGATTAAAAATTTACATTTTTTGCAGATTTTGATTACTTGTGAGGTATACAAAGGTTTCTATGTACTAAAAAAACCTAAACTGCTCTTTGATGGATAATTTCTTCGAAGACCTCATTTTGTCTTAATATGAAGTATACGCATAGCACAATTATAAATGTTATTGAAACTGGGTTTAAAATACTTCTATTAGCATAAGACATATGTCGGATTTTATTGCAACGAAATTTAATTATTTAGACATTAATTTTATTGTTTACTTTAAAAAAGTTAATGCAAAATTAAAAATTTGATTGCTAGTTCAAAATTAACGACTTAGTAATAAAATTTCGTTTAAACGAAATCCAACTTGTATTTCTTATGCTAAAAGAAATCTTTTAAACCCAATTTCAATAAGATTCACAATTGTGCTATGCGTATACCTCTTCTTAAGCAAATATTTTTTAGCATATACAATACTTTATATACCATACAAGTAATCCAAATCTACAAAAATAATTAAATTTGAAACTAAATCCTAAGAATTGAAAAAATCACTGGAAGACCCTCCAAAGTAAAACAAGATTTACAATAGGCCAGTGACACAATTTTTAGAAAAAAAATCGAAGAAAATAACTTATTTCACTAAATTTAGATTTATATGTTAAACCCCACAAGCTTAGATTCCTTTTGCTGTCTCGGCAGAATTTCAAATCAATCAAAATCGTTTGATTCATTTACACAAAAATTTAGTATTAAATTCTCTGTGATTTTCTTTTCAAATACGCTCTCAGCTTATAGTTACTAAAATAAAAAGTTACTATTTTTTAAAGAAAAATTTAAAAAATTGATATTTTAGTTCTACATGGTTATTTTTATATCTTTTATTATTTCTTTTTACCAACCCGTATAGGCACCTAGTGCCCTTCTACGGGATACTCCCACCACCTCTCTGTAGGAGTATTTGATCCTAACACGGCCCTCCCCGTCCCCGAGAAGCTTCGGACTACTGCGTTAATAGCAGTCGTAAGTTGCTTCGACGGTATATATATCCCCAGCAATTCCTGGAAAACACCCCACTGGTCCGGCATTCGCCCAGGCCCCCGTGCCTATGGCGTAGGGAAAACTCCCCCGAAAAAACCTACGCCAGGGTCAGTGGGTAGTCAGAGTTCTTTTTTCGACAGGAAACAGAGAGAAAAACCCTCAATCTGCTCCCATTTGGAATCGAACCCAGGCCGCTTGAGCGAGCGTGTCCCTATTAGTGAAGGCGTGCGCCTTAACTAACTGAGCCACGCAGGCCCCATTGCTATTTTTATATTTATTATTAACCTTTTACTGCAAGAAGAGAATTCAATTTTAAAATAATTTTTAATATTTAATAAAGCGATCATATTATTTCTGAAATACCAAAATAATGTACCTCATCGATTTCAGAATGTCATAAAATATAGAAATCGTTGTGAAAGAAAAACCGCTACTAATTCATTGGCACTTAGCTTCCTCAAACTAAATAAATTGTTCCAAAATGAATTTCTTTACTTTAATACATTTTTTTTTAAATTGCTGTATTTATTTCTTATTAATATCTCAAAAAGGCTTTTTTTTATTATTCATGACAAATCGTTATAAAACCAAAACGAATCGATGAATCTAAAAAAAAATATTTTATGCCCATCTGAACGAAAATGACCACTTTTTTCCCTGAAAAGCGAGACCAAAATTACACTTTTCGCGCTCAGAAATGATTAGCGGGAAAAAAGTGACTTCACTAGTATCTAGTCCAAATTACTTTATTTCATCAAGTTCTACCAATAACGCTGATTTTTTATTGTCTTTTAACAATATTGTCTTCTAACAGTCCATTAATCCCGCTTTCCAAGTCAAAAAGTGGCCACAGTTGAGACGGGCATAAAGTACTATATGTTACTCGAGAAAAAAGACGATTTTTCCCTCGGGAGATACTGCCAGTAAACTCATCCGCGGAAAAATATTCGACTTTTTGCCCTTGTTACATAATGTACTATTACTTAACAAGGGTAAGAAATAGGCCCTTTTCCATGCATGTAAAGCGGATGGAAAATTGCTCATTTCGAGCGTGGTTGCCAAACCTGTGTATAAATAGCTTAATTTTCTTCCTAGTAAAAAATGTTAAAATTGTTTAAAATTTCGAACTTTCAAAGAATTTCTAAATTTTCAAAGAATTTCAGGCTTTCAAAAAAAATTAAAATTTTGGATACTTTCAATATTTATATTTAATATCTATTTTTAATTGTATTTTTATATGAGTTGCGCACGACTCAAAATGCACAACTTCCCATCAGCCTTACACACATAAAAAGGGTCTATATATGCACTTATTAAAAAAATACCGCGGGGGGGGGGGGGGAGGTCAATTTCTAGCTCGAGTGATGATTTTAGCACGCGTCTTTGTCTCGGGCGCCTCTACTCCAACACGTGCAGAATCATTCCATCCCCGCTAGAAATAGCTCACCATCCCTCCTTGTTGCACAATATATTATTATTTCATAAAAAAAATGTGCGATTCGTAAAAAATTACCGTGTAATACTCAAGAAACAGGCAATAAAATATTAATAAAAAATATATAACCTCTATCTTGAAAATTAAAAGATTTCATATTCTGATCAAAGAGCTCAGCCAAGACTGCAAGATATAGTAGAAACCATTTCCATCTTAATTTATTTATAATGATTTTCCATCATATGTTTCCAAAATATCCCCGTTTAAGAAAACTTACATTTTTGTGTGTAACAAAAAAAGGAAAATGGCATATAAAAAATTTCGTGTCGTGATAGATAGATAATTTTATTCTCTTTAAAATACATTTACACTGAAGCGATCATATTATTTCTAAATACCAAATTAATTTTTCTCACTGATTTCAGAATAACGTAAAATAGAAAAATTGCTGTAAAACATAGACGAGTCGATGAATCTTAAAATTTATTTTTAATTACGAATCCTCATTAAGAAATGAAAAAATTGAGCCATGTTTGGCAAACAACGACCGCGCCGTTCTCGAGATATATACGATAAAATAATATTAAAATAAAATAAACTCAAATATCTTGAAAAATAAAAGTCCTCATGATCCGGGCAAAGAACTTAGCTAAGAGACAGTTAAAAGCTATCTTTCTAGAAATTTCAAAAAGAATATTGCCGATTTACTCAAGTTATCGTTCGACATAGAAAATCTATTTTTTTTCAAAATTATTTCTTTCTCGGCAAAAGAAAAACCGCTGCCAATGCATTGGCTCTTAGATTCCTCAGACTTTATAAATTGTTCCAATATGAAATTATTTATTCTATTTAATACTGTGGTGAAAAAAAAACAAGTCTATTGCTTTTTAATATGTCGAGATATATGTATATATTTAAATTTCGTAATTTGTGAATTCAATAACAAACTCTATTAAATATTATTCCTTACAAGTTGAATTGGAAAAGAAAACATAAAAAATATATCAATTAACTATAAAATACTCTACAGTCTTGTCTTATTTTGAAACTACTAAATAATTTTTTTTTACAAGTTATTGGAGTAAACGCATAATTTTCGGATAAAAACAGAAGTTTTAAAAAAATGTTCTGCACGCACATCTATTGTACAAAATCTATTTTAAATAATTCATAATATTTTTCGATACTAGTGCGATAAAAATGATTCTTGCGTGTGAGAATCATTGTTATCACGTGTATCAAATATAATTTTTTGACACTCCGTGCGATAAGTGCCACTTTTGTGTATGCTTGCGTTAGAAAAAGCATTACGCTTGAATAGTGGCAATTCAGTGTCCCCGGAGGGAACCACAGTGTGTTTCGGACAGACATAATATGTATTTTAATAAATGAATAACCTCGTTCAATAACAATTGTAAATATATTTATGTTCCAAGATTTCACGAATCTTGAAGTTTCAAATATCAATTAGAATATTTTTCGAGTTTCGACTTATGTTAATATATCGTCAATGTATACAAATGAATAGCGTTACGAAGCTGCTTTGTCTACTATTCAATAAAATGCGATTCAGTATTGTTTTAGACATAGATACGTAAGCATGTTATGGTTCTCGCGATTCGACAAAATAAAGTGAAATTAATGTAAAAGGTGTTTGAGTTTCTAATATCTCCTGCCGTGTAAATTTGCCTGTGGCAGATACACATTGATTTTCCGAAAGAATTTATTTTTTAAACGTGTCTTTCTGAAGAAAAAGATAGTTGAAGTTCATATTCAATGGGCAAAATTATTTATCTACTAAAATACAAAAGTGATGCTTTTAAACTTCCGAAAATAACTTTTGACTCGCTGAAAATCGGAAAATCAGTTATTTGTGCGATAATTTTGGTAGCCTTAAATTTAAAATATCGGATGCAGATTATATTATAATAAAACTACAATGTACATCAACTTTACTGGTGAGGCATCGCCACCATTTAGTGGTAGTAGCCCAGAACTAAAACAAAGTTCAGACTGAAAGATTGTTTGTACTGTACGACTCTCCCATATAGGTCTAAATAAAATGAACTTCTTTTAAAAGAAGTGTCTTATAGTGATCTTTGCATATATTTTACAAGATGTTCGTTTAGTTAAGAAAAACTTGCACACATAAATCTATTTGTTTATAATTCAAATTCATCAAAATTGTCCGAAATTAGTCTGAAATTCATTTAAAATAAAAACAAAATGAGTGCTGTGTCGCTTATATAGATCTATTTGATTCTTTATTTTCTTATTAGGTTAATGTCTCATATTCGCTTCTCATTGAAGAGCCAGCTTATCGAACTGATTTTTGGGACATGGTGGAGGTCTGGAACTTACTCCGACTCCGTCGCGGGTCGACCATGCATTTATAAGTACCTTGTAGTAATTATTAATACACTACTTTGTACATGTACTGAAAGACGTTGTGTGTACCACAGCAATACATGTAGTGTAAAAAGTTAATAGGAAATTTAATATCTCATTCATTTGTTGAATTCGCAGAGAATTCAAATTTTAGCAAAAACTTATTAAGTTTTAATAAATGTAGAAACGAACTATTTATTTTTTTATTCCTGTTAGCTACGAACTTAGATCCGAACTTAGATCGCTTCTCGCCCTATTGGCTAAGATCAAAGTGTAGTGTTTGTTTAACGTTAGCAATTCTGTTATATAAATTTGTTTACTGTCAATTGCCCAGCTTGGCTTATTTGGGTTTTAAGTTTATAAGTGCTTACGATTTTATTATTAACAGTACATTTCGACACAGGTGCGGAAGTAGATTGTTTGCCTGATCTGATGTTTTTCGCTCACGCCAAGCGAGACCTTTTTTTTAGTTCTGGTATCTTGCCCCCCCCCCCCCTCCACCCCCCCCCCCCCTACGGCCAGCGCCCTACGATATGGCGTAGTAGGCATAGGCCATAATTAGGCACTGCATACAGACAGATATTTTTCAAAAACATGTTTTTCTGACTCAGGAGTCTTGAAAACATAAAAATTCATCAACATATCTGATAAAAAAATTTTCATCGTTATAAAGCTTTCTCTTTGAGAAAGCAAAAGGTAATTATAGATTAGAGACACTATCGGCAAAGGTTCATATACTGAAAAAAATATTGCTAAATCAAACAAATTTTAATTGATTCAAAAAAATTATGTTTTTTAATAGTAGTAAAGAAAAATTAATTTAGTTCAAAGCACAATTATTGTTTGAAATAAAATAGTATTTGTTCAACGAAAGTAATTATTTACTTAAACTGAACAAAATTGATATTGAGTATCAAATAATTAATAATTTAATTGAAATAAGTATTTATTTGAATGAAGGTAATATGATCTCAAAGCGAATAAAATTTCTTTTGAATTTAATATATATTTCTTTAATTGAAATAATTATTTATTTCATTTAAACATACATAATTTAGTATTAAATAATTAATAATTTGAATGAAATAACTATTCATTTGAATTAATGTAATATGATCATAAAGTAAAAAAAAATTTCTGTTTTATTTAATACATATTCATTTGACGGAAGTAATTACTTACAGGTGGCTCTCCGGAGATTTTCTCGAAAGAAATCTCATTTTTTTTAATCTTTTAAAAGTTGGTTTAACTTTTCCTTAACAGGTAGTAACAACAACATAATCATATTTTACATTTTAAGCTAAAAAGTTTCATAGTTTAGTCAACGCCATTTATTGCAATTTCACGTTATTTTGCCTAATTTCAATCGTTTAACGGCGGTGAAAATTAAATAAAAGAAAGTCTATTTTATATATACAGTAAAGTTTGGTAAATTTGTATTAACATATTATAAAATAATGCTAAATCTTTCATTATTTTTCATCAATTGCTGTTTTCTCATTTTTTAAGTTCTCAATCTGCAAAATGTTGTTGGCACTTGTCAAAATAACCAATCTTGATGAAACTTTTAGGATACGTTCTTTGAAGTATTCTCAACATTAATTAGCTGAAATATTTTGTAAGTATCCATGACAAAGCTCAAGTTAAATGATTCTATTAACAAATTTACACTGTTTTTAACAATTTTTAAGCAAAAATATTTATTATTTGTAAAAAACATATAGTTGAGAAAAATTGGTAGTTTAAGTTAACTTACTTTTATTTTACTGTCAAAAACACTATCAAACTTTTTGGGTAATAAATGTTTTGTGGTATGCGCCAGCAACTTTTACCGTACAGCCTAATTATACTTAGAATAAACCTATTATTCTGAATAACTTCAATACTATTTGATAATTTTTTTTTAAATTTGTGTATCAATTGATAACATTATTATAAACATGCCATGTAAATATTATTTTGTTAGCCTTAAAGCTACGGAAATAAATATTTTCTAAAGAGATAGTCAATTGCCATTCTCGAAATATAAGCGATCAAAAAAATTATCAAAAAATACATAACATCAAATATCTAGGAATATAAAGCTCGTTATGTTCTGGACAGAGAACTCAACCAAAACTTAGTAAAACGCTAGCCTTTTGACTAAGATGAGAGTGTTAATTACGGTCATACTGATAAGATGTCGTCTTGGCTCTTTGGCTAAGATGATCGTGTAAACCGCGACGGTATTGATAAGATTGCATTTCATCCTATTGGCTAAGATGAGAATGTAAACCACGGCCGCATTGATAAGATGGATTTACGACCTATTGGCTAAGATGTGAGTGTAAACCACAACCGTATTAATAAAATGGCTTTTCATCCTATTTGTTCCTGTAAGTTCATTGGATAGAACACTCGTTTACGCTAACGTCATTGGAAGATTTCAAAAAAATTAAAACTGTTCTTATATGAACAACTTTACGTCGAGTGTATCTCTTCTTTGGTGTTAAGTGGGTTGTATGCGTAGATACACTGAAATAAGAGAATCGCTTAGTCGGCTAGATTCTCGCTGAGCAGCCAATATAAAGTTTGGATGTCCTAGTAACGACATAGTATTGCTACGACAGCTAAACTATTATAATTAAGAGAATAATATGTAGGCTGGAAAATGAGAGACGATTACAATATATTTTTATTTTAATTACAATATTTAATACATCTATATGATTATAATCGGTCTTATATTCAAAGAATCTTTTAATGTATGAAAATACAAAACGAAAATATAAAAAAAAAATATAATAGTTTTGACACTATTATTCTTAAATAATGTTTTAATATGTTACCTTAAAAAGGTCATAAATGTAGAATAATGAAGTACATTTTAGATTAAAATGTACACTTAGTAAGTAAAATTCTTAATTGTTCATAGGTTATGCTTCGTTGCATAGAATAACATTGTAGCTAATATAGGTAGCAATTTGCCGAAAGGATTTTTCTTTGAATATAAATTAATGCGCGTTACAATTTTGCAGTTAATTTAAGGACAGCAAAATCGTGTGGCTACAATTATATTACAAAGTGGTTAAATTCTGATAAACATCGCGTTGCCAACGGGTATTTTGTTATGGTTATGGTTTTATCAAGTAACCAAAACAATTATTAAAAAATAACAACTTTTGCATTGTGTTTGTTGAACTACGCTCGGAAAAAATTTTTAAATAAATTTTATACATTTAAACAACACATTGTTAATGATAATTGCAGAAATTAATCGTATATTTACTTCTAAATACTTGAAAAACATTTCAACGTCAAAGCTGTATTCGTAAAGCTGTCACTGCAATCGTTATTCCTCTAGAAGCTATACCGATTGTCACAGTAACGAACGAGAATATATTCAGGGATATAATGGTATAGTAGGAGAGCGATTCTCTTTTTTCAGTGTACATGTCATAAAAATCAAACATTTTTTTCTAGAATTTAATCTCACATAATTACATGAAAGTCAATATATTATAAAATACGAGGTTTTTTGTCAAACTAAATAAAAAATTTTCTCGAAATTCCGTTATTGTAACATTAGATATCGCCAACTAGAGCAAAATTTGATAAAACAGTGGAGACTATCATATTTTTTATTCGATGTATACCTATTCTGAAGATCTCATTTTGTCCCTTGAACAATTTCAGGAAGGTTTACGGATATAAAACTTGGAAAATTATCAAAACCACCAAAGTTAATATCAATTATTTACAAGTTTGTACATGTGTTTTATAAACAATCGGGCGAAACTTTGCAGGTTTTTATAATTTTCCAATTTTTATATCGACAAGACCCCTTGACATTATTCAAGGAACAAAATGAGATCTTCAAAATTAAAATCGGATAACAAATAAAGAAGACTCGACAAAACAGTGGAATCTTTCTTTACTACTTTTGCAATATGAAAATTATTTTGAAAAAAAAATTTCCATTTCTTGAAGGGTCCTACTTTTATATTATATTGTTTCTCATATTATAATATGAGAACAAATCATTACATCAAATTTACAACCTCCTTAAGCCAGTTTTTAAAATTTATAACTTATTTACCTTAAAGAATAACGTTTTTAACAATTTAGATATTTTGATAACTTTTTATGAAATTACGGCACCCGCTTTCCTGTATGTAATTATTCTATCATGAAGCCTTAAAAATTTTTGAAATTTAAAACAGCCCACTAAGCTCGCTAGTAGTCATATACACACCGATAAAAGTATTAAATGTAGAGAAAAAGTTTGAGCGACTCGCCAAACGTCGTGTTAGTCTCGCGTCCGACGAGATTCACACTCCTCGTGACCTTCGTATTACATATCCAGGAACGTATTATAGACTTTATAAGGACCCTCGGGGCGACCAGCTGTTTTATTTGCTCCTATCTATCCAGAATAATAAAATAAAATTTCGGATTTTATTTACTTAATTTTGAAATGCTTAACATTTTATTTTCAGACATAGGGTAGACTGGGGTATAATGAGACAGTAAAATCGAATAGACTCAAGTATTTTTATAAGAGCATTATTTTTAAAAAATCAACATTGCATTACTTTTTAGCTATCCAAAGAATTTTTTACCATGTATCATTTTGGGGTTAAACGTTGTATTACAATAAAAACCTGAAATTTACTTTTTACCCCGAAAATAGCTGGTTCTAAAAACGTAGGGGTATAACGAGACACATACTTATTGGTTGTACTTCCTGATAACACATAACATTTTTCGAACGTTTTAAAAACGTTAGAGTTCTAACCTTAAAAAGTTGAAAAGCAAAGTTTTAAATACGTCTGAAAAACGTACGTAAAACGTCTCAATGTCAGAAGATTCGTTCCACATAAGACGTTGTAAAACCATTTTCAAAACGTTTGAAAAACTCTCCAAGGTCTGTTGAATGGTAAAAATTAAAACGGTTTAAAAACGTTTAGATTAAAACATTTGAAAGAGGCTTGAAAATGGTTTGAAAATAGTTTGAAAAACTCTAGCATAGAATATATCGAAAAAAATTGTTTAAATAGAATTTGATGCTACAAATATTACTAAATTTGGAAGTATCATCCAGATGGTACTTCCAAAATTGGTAATATTTGTAGCATCAAATTCTATTTTAACGATTTTTTTCGATATAACTATGCTAGTATTTTTTCAAACCATTTTCAAACCTGTTTCAAACGTTTCAAAAACTGTTTTACAACGTCTTATGTGGAACGAAGGTTATTGAACTCTAACGTTTTTAAAACGTTCGAAAAACGTTATGTTATCAGGGACTATAACTTCGTTTAAACTCGATAAAATTAAATTTTGCAAGAAGGAACATAAAAGTTAAGCAATAAGCTAAAAAGACAGTCTATTTAGATTTAGAAAATAAATAGAACATACATAATTTGTAACAGATTTGAAAATAACTGATTTCTTGAATTTCATATTTTTAAAATAGCCTACAAATTCGCTTCATTAACTTCGATATTCATTTTTGACGTGAGTTTTAAGCTATAAGTTAAACATAAGGCGTAAATTGTTTTGTAGTACATATAAGAATAAATTAGCAATAAAATAGCAACCAGCAAGATGGTGCCACTTCAGACACTAATTATTGCAACTGTCTCAATTTATACCCCGTGTCTCATTTTACCCCAATCTACCTTAAAGAATTTTTTTTCACGATTATAGTAAATTCAGCGATTACATCGTGTTTGTAAGACATATTGTGACTATTGGTTATTGAGGGACATTTAAAATTGAATAATAAAATTATATTATTGATGACAAATCGCTATGTAAATATGAAATTATCTATTAAGTATAAGTATATAAGTATAAATATAAGTACTTCATTCATTAAGGAGTACTTGACTAAAACTGCAGTATAATTCTATGTATCTATAAGTATAACCTATAATAACTGCCGAGTGTCCAGGAGTTGGGCCTGTTCCGAACCGAATCGAATGGATCCATTCGAACTGAGCTCAGGCGGTTTATGCGATACGAAAGGTTTGAAAGGTTGGTACTAGGTTTGCAACTGCCGGAGCTATTGTCGAAAAATCGTTCCATCATATCAGCTGATAATTAAAGAAAATATAAAAATATTTACTGTTTCTTTTTCTTTGTCTTTCGGTAGTTTTTTGATGCACATAGCGGACAACGGAACAATCCTGAACCTAACATAATATTATGTTGTTAAAACTAAAAGAAAACTTTGTAAGTAGTTACTTTCAACCGTTTGTTCATTGATTATACGCATACTAATATAAGACTATTTTTCTTATAAAATGATAAAAATAGAAGTCTTAAAATATAATACGCCCAAAGTAACTAATTCTTCTATGATCGATTCTAGGTGACACAATAAACAAACTTTTTTTTCAATGGTTATTCGACACTTTTTGACATTATTAAAACTTCAGCAAATTAATTTTATGGTTAAAATTTTATTTATTAATATATTTTAGAAAAAAACTAATTTTTAAAAAATTATTAATTAAATTTTTTTATAAGTCAATTATAAAAATAATAACAAGTTGATTTGAAAAATTTATGAAAACATTATAAAATAAAAACATTATGCTTTTGAAATTTTCTTTTTCTTTTAATTGTCCGAAAACAGATCGATTTCACAATATCTCTTTAATACCTACGCGTAATGTCTGAGGTATAAGAATGATAATCTACACAAATTTTAATGTTCGTTAAAAAAATGTATATATTTAATAAACAAGTTACACAAAATTGATAAAAGTATACGCTAATAAATAGTTATATGTTAATTAGATTCTTCTTGCAAAACTAAAGTTTGAATAATTTCGACTAATAAATCTCTCTGTAGATCTGCTATAGCATTAAATTCAGGCTTCTTCACCATTTCCTTGGCGTGCACGGCCATAAAGTTCTTAACTTTCTTTCTTAATTTTTCAACATTGTAGAGGGCGGCGATTCGGAGATACTCAAGAGCATTTTCGAACGATAAACTTTTGCAGAGACACTCTTCGCACATAGTTTTTAGACTTTCAAGGTCATACTTGTCGGCTGCTGCTAACAGGTCTTTAGCGATCGTTTCGATATTCCGCACTTTTCCGCTGTAAATGAACCGGAACATTTCCTTCAAAACTCTGTAATCGATGTCTTTAATTTCCACTTTATTATCAGAGTTCTCTTTCATATCGTGCTCAAACATTGCAGCGAATACCGAACTTCTGTTTGAGAGCAGGTTTTTGTGTGCGTGCAAACTTCTGTCACCCACTACGAACGTTACGTCACTGTGCTTTGCATTGTTCAGGAGTTTTTCAAAATTATCTGACACCTCGAGTTTGTATGAATCGTCAAGCTGCTTTGGCCATAACTCGATGTTTTGCATATTGGAATTCGCAAAAGTAGTGTTCACTTCACAAAAGATCGTTAGGTTATTTTCGGTCAGCATGTCTTTTGTTTTGTCCATCAAAAGGCTCCTTTTAATAAATTGATAAGATCCCCAGCTTTGAAGTGGGTCAAACATTTTTTTATACGGACCAAAATCATAAGTTATTTTATTTCTGCCATTAAAAATAACAAATCTGTACTCTGCTATAACATTGAATATCTGCAATGAAGTCAAAAAGAGTGATAAATATTCCTCGTTCTCTACTGTATTACCCATAGGATGGAAATATAACTGCCATTGATAATATGAACAATTCGCATCACCGGTAGTAAAGTCTTTTGATCTTACTACTTCTCCCGATTTCATTGTACATAAATCACTAAAATTAGGTATCTCCCACTTGAACACAGATTTGGAAACAGATTGCATTACGGTAATCTTTCCAGTGCAGCTGCAGGGAATAGACAACACAGGTGAACTCATGTTGAAACTTAAGATTTTCAAGTTACGCTCGAAATTCTCAAGTTGCGCTCGTATAATATTATCGACTGATCGTCGATCGTCACTGTCACAGTGGAGACTGGAGTGTGTTGTTATTGTTGCGCACATCTGGATACCAATAGGGCACGCGTCCGTTTGAGCATAAACAAAAGAAAGTCACGGGGTAGGGGAGAGCGGGGCACGCTTGGCAGGTCAACTTTGATCCAGGCTATGTTAAAAACTAATTGACTTTAAGAAGCTTAAAAATCGTAGCCTACTTATTAACTATCACCGAAATTAATGCCGTACTCTGTAAAAGCATACATGTATAATATTTTTTGTATATTTATCGAAATGAAACCTGCCAAACGTGCCCCGCCTTTCTGACTAGCGGGGTAACATTGGCATGCAGGTGGGGCGAAATTGGCGCGGTATTGCAGAAGAAAGTTCAAAGCTTCAAATTAGAAAATGTGATCAGGATTTGGTTATAGGTAAAAAACAAAGGTTTTGATATTAGAATTAATTTACTTTTATTAATGTACATCAGTTAGAGTCAGTCTGTTACATTATTCTTATTATTACTATAACATATTTTTATTAAATTTATCACATTTTGTTTCATTCTTATTATTATGATAACATTTTTACTAAATTTATCACATTTTGTTTCTTTCTTATAAATTAACGTAACTTAAAAATCTTTGTAATATTTACAGTCTTTTAGTATTTTATAAATGATTTGAAAAATGTTAACAATTTTTTTTTAACTTACAGTAATAAAATACTGAGATCAAAGTAACAAAGTAAAATAAAATATATTTTGCACTGATAACTGCTTTTCTTAAAATAAAAAGTCAGTCGTCACTTAGTTGCTAATTAGTTCAGTATTGTAAGACAATGGAATATACTGAATTTGACTATCCGAAAAAATAATTAAAACGATACTCACTCCTGATTTCTTCGAGCTCCGAAACATTTACATGTAAAATGAGGTTATGTACGCGAGGTTCCATTCAATGTCACAGCGCTTCAAGTGCCAAGCGTGCCCCGTCTCACCTGCCAAGCGTGCCCCGCTCGGAATATCTTTTTCAATTAAAAAAATCTTTCTTTGCATTTAGTTTAGGTTAATAAAAAAAAAAGGAATTAAAAGTTCGAAAATTAAACTTTCAAATTAGACCATATGTAAGTCAGTGTATACATTCTTTCTTAGTTTACCTTGTGATGGAAATATCGATGCGAGCGTGGTATTTTAAGTAAAATATTCAATCTAAGTTATTATATTTATTTTTAATTTAATTTTAACATATCGGGTATTGAAAAAAAGTTTATCGATTGAGGAATTAAGTAGGGAAAAGATCATTTTAAAATATGAATTTTTAATATGAAAATTTTAGCTGCCAAAGTGACCCGGCATGCCAAGCTTGCCCCGCTCTCCCCTATACATAGAAAGCGCGCCAACAACAGTGGAACCGGCAGATTTGAATATTATTTCAAAGAGAATAAATGAACAGGGAATGCTAAAAGTGAGTGAATATTAGTATATTGTGCAACAAGGGGGGTAAGAGGGCCATTTCTAGCGAGGGTGAGATGAATTTAACACGAGTCGTAGTCGAGTGCTAAAATCATCACCCCAGCTAGAAATTGCCCTCCCCCTTGTTACACACGGTACTTTTTTGACAAGTGCATGTAAGGCCCTTTTTTAAGCATATAGGGCGAATGGGGAGTTGCACATTTTAAGTCGTGCGCCATTTACTTACAGAACTAAATTACAATTTCATCTTCAAAATAACAATTTTCCAAAATTTTCAAAATTTGAAAAATATTATTTAGAACCGGGGGTAATGGTCATTACCACCCGCTGCAGTGAAAACGCTCGAAATGCTCAACTTGCCATTCACATTGGATGCATGGAAAAGAGCCTATTACATGCACGTTTTAAAAAAAAATTATTTAATCATGATTTACGATACACCGCTTGCATTCTCCAAAAGAAAGTATTGTTTCGTTCAAAATCTTTTTTGTGAATCTTTAAGGTAAAAACTTATTATCTAATTCGAAGAGTCCGTCCAACCACTTCGAAGAAATGTCCGTTCGTATGTGCAGTGTGTGTGCGTATATGTGTGTGTTTTAATTGTTTATTTTTTAGAATATGAGGGGCGAACTGATTTTCGCAACGAAAAGGTGATCTAAAGTGGGTCCAAAAGTCAATAATTCAAATTTTCCGGCTTCATTTTTACCGACCGAGAACTGAATAATTATTTATATAAGTAATGTCGGGCGGTCGATGACTCAAGTGGTAACGGAAAGAGGCTTCCCTCTTAGACAGAGTCTGCTCAATGATAGTGGATTCAAATCCCTGTCAGTCCGAATTTTTCGGGGACATTTTAAGAAATTGTCTTTCCGGATATTTCGTTGGCGGAGATCGGGCTTGCAACCGGCTACCTGGATAAAGGCAGAAATGCCCATATATTTACTTTATAAAAATATATTAAATTACTTATATTTAGACAAAACACAAATACGCTTGCCCTTCATTGAGTAGTAACACACATTACTATGAAGTTTCAGAGGTCAAAATGAACCGCACTATAAAAAATTATTGGAATGAAATTTTGTCAACGTTTCATTCTATTCATTTTTTAGGGTGCGGTGATTTTGACGCCTGAAACTTCGTAATACAGGTGAATTACTCGATGAAGGGCAATTAGCGAGTTTGGGTTTTATTTAAATGTAAGTATTTTAATAATTATAAATAATGTAAATTCAGTTGTCCGCAGCTGTTTGAGTGATCGGTGTATGTACAATGTACACTCGACGGAACAAACATCTGATCTAATTTGTTTGAATTTTTCTGTTTAAATTCTCCAATTCGGTTAGTAAAAACGAGTATAAGATCCAATGAAGTTATAATATAATCTGCATCCGGTATTTTAAATTTACTGCTACCAAAGTTATCGCGCAAATAACTGATATGCCCATTTTCAGCGAGTCAAAAGTTATTTTCGGAAGTTTAAAATCGTCACTTTTGTATTTTAGTAGATAAATAATTTTGCCGATTGAATTTGAACTCCACCAATTTTTTCCTTCAGAAAGGACAATTTAAAGAAGAAATCCTTTTTTGGAAACTCAATTTACGCGGTTCTAATGAATAGTTATAGTTAAAAGTAAATAAGGGTTTTCATACTGGATGCATATTTTTAAAAACTTTAAATCGTTACTTTTGCATTTTCATAGATAAATAATTTTGTCTATTACGTTTGGCCTCAACCAATTTTGTCTTTAAAAATAACCCTTCAAAGAATACATTCTTGTATGAAAAATCATTTTTTATTGTTCTAAGGAAAGTTACAGCTAAAAATAGCTGTAGGTGTAATATTGTCCCTACATTTAAAAAAAAGAACATACGTGTTGAATATGTAACTCAATGCTCCCTAGAAAATCGTTTACTTGAAACTAATTAACATTTATTAATTTTAAACCTCGATGTATTTCATTAAAAAAATGCTATTTGTTTCAAACAAATAATTTTTCATAAGGTAAATATAAGTATTGAAAAGAACACTTATTTTAATTCACAACATTATTTTTTCAATGTATCCATTGTTTCGATCGATTTTCAAGCATTTCATCTTAAAAATTAATTAATTTGCTCATATAGAGTTTATTTTCTTCAATGCTGTATTATCATAACGAACACTGCCGTGTATATTTACTGAAAATTATGGGGAAGTTTAAAAGGCCGAGTGCTGAGTTTTGAATGCACCGCGTCAGCAACGGCGAGTAAGGTAATAATAGTCCAGTCATATTAATTTTTTTGAATCGCTTAAAGATGACATATTGCAGTGGAATCTGGTAAAAGAAAGTGTCATAAACATAGGAAAAATAAATGAGCTTCGGGGAAGTGGTGCAACATTGTTTAAATAATGAAAACGTTCACGAAAAACAGTTTTTTGGCTCTAGAGAAAAATGTATTGCTACTATCGAAAAATAAAAAATAGCTACTTATAAGCATTATAAATACTTATAACTACGATAATAAGCATTGTTTAAAATCATTTTTAATTACTTTAAATAATGATCATAGAACTTTGAAAGTCTGTGATAATAAAGCTATGATAGTACTTATAATGTGTAAAAAATATCATCAAAAAATATTCATTAATTGTTGCAAAATCCATTGTGCAATTAAAAAAACCATTGTCGAAAAACTTAATTTCTACAGCTTTGGGGCGGTACTTACAACCGTTTGAGGTCTCATTCTCTTCTTTAAGACTTGTAGTATAATAAACAACTTGAATCTAAACGATTTCATAAGTTTAAGCTATTTAAAAATGGCGTCAAAGAAAGGGTCGCTTTTTCGTCATAAACAAAAGAGCACAGTATCACAAATAATATTTTAATTTAAATTGTGCATAGATATTCGAAAAGCTACTATTTTTGTGTAAATTTTAAGCCCCGAAAAGTTAGTCTACGACATCTGCAAGCCGAGAATTTTTTTCTTTTTAATTATTTTGAGCTATATATGCAATATTAAGATTCGAAAAAAATAGCATCATTTAGATGGATATTTTAAGTATGTGCGCAAAAAAGTGTGAATAAAATAAAGCTAAAATTGTCGTATAAAAAATCTATAAGCATAGCTATATCCGAGTCAGCGGCGGCGGCGCGCAAGCGCATACTACGGCACTCGTGATGGCGCGCGCGCGCGTTTTAAACTCACATGTACTCGTTATATTGATTATCTCAGATTAATATGAAGGTAAATTCGATATTTTTCTTTCATATTAATATAAATCTATAATAATTATATTTGTTCCATGTAATAATTCTTGTAGTAAATAGTTTATAGAATATACATGATAATATACCTGCGTTTTACTTATAGTTCTTTCACCACTGTATTTTAAAAAATAGCTTTTTTATTTATTATATAATTTTTTGTTAGTAGCAATACATTTTTCACTAGAGCCAAAAAACTATTTTTCGTGAACGTTTTCATTATTTAAACAATGTTGCACCACTTCCCTCGAAGCTCATTTATTTTTTCTATGTTTATGACACTTTCTTCTACCAGATTTCACTGCAACATATCCTCTTTTAGTGATTCCCAAAAAAGATTAATATGACTGGACTATAAGGCAATAGTCCGCTGTAGCGTCCACCACCTCCACTTTCATTTACTCTCTCTCTCTCTCTCTCTCTCTCTCTCTCTCTCTCTCTCTCTTCTACTCCTCTCCGCTCACACAGTTGGCAACATGTTGCACCGCGCTGTGACACTCACATCAGTTGCGGCGGCAGTTGATATTCGTGCTTCGAGCTGCGTTCATCGTCGGACGATGCAAATGTGATCTCGAAGCTAAGCTGTTTTGCACGATCGAGTGGTGTTGTTACTCGATATCCTGGCTGTTCGTTTTGCGAATAAGTGATTTTGTGCCAGTGTGTGTAGTTTCTCTGTCTAGCTCGTCGAAGTTAAAGTGATTGTGAGAAGATAAAGAGGTACCGGTGTTGCCGGGCAGCGTGTGCAGTGTGAGTCATCTGTATAGGTTTATTCTTGTTTCATTGCGGAGTAAGTGTAAGTGGCAGATGATGGCTTTTTAAAGGGGAGCTTTCACTGTTATGTGGCGGGCAAAAAATTTATACAGTGTTCGATTTGAATTTTTTTTGTACGAAGAAAAATGAAAAATTATTAAATTATAAATTATTACATTCATTTTTTTCAAATTAATTATTTTTAATTTTATGTCGAAATAAGAGAGTTACCTATACTTGAAATTGTCACACTTCATTATTTTCAAAAGCGTTAAAAAACGTTTTTTTACTGTAGAAAATTGTTTTTGTTAATAACTTAAAACACTATCCATTGCCAGTAATATTGTTTATTAAATAAAAGGTGATTTTTTGGAACTTCTTGAAATTTTTACATTTTTTAAAATAAATACACTTACAGCTCTTGGTGATTGATATTATTTTACTTTTATTTAATTTAGTTTAATATCTTTATAAGAAGTAATCAAGTTTCTCCACCTTACACAAATTTATTTATATAATTTTTAAGTAGCAGTTTTAATGTAACAAACATTATATTTTTCTTGTTTTTGTTTAATAAAAAATAATAATTAACAATAATTCAAATTAACTGCATTGGAGTACTCCAATCGTAGTATAATATCTTTAAAAACTTTTAATTTAAGAATCTTTTAATGAATTTTTAATTTTTTGCTTGATAGTCTCTTAGTTAACGGGACGCCGGGTATCTCTGTACTTGTCTAATTGAGTTTTAATTTTTAATTTTAAGAGAAATTATTTTTTTGAAAAAATAAAAGTTGTCTCCACTTCGTTTTATAGTAGTCTAAATATATGTCCAAGCTAGTTTCATATGATTGTTTGGTTTTCGAGAAAACTTTGACACACTATGAGGGCCAAAGAAGTGGAGATGAACCTTTACATGCTGCGTTGTTCAAAGTTTTCTCGAAAACAAAACAATCATATGAAACTAGTTTGGACATATATTTAGATTACTACAAAACGAAGCGGGGACAACTATTATTTTTTCAGAAAAATGATTTCTCTTAAAATTATGAATGAAAACTCAATTAGATAAGGGCAGAAATATCCGGCGTCCCCTTAAAGTGGAAGTGGGTAAAAAATTGTATAAATTCACTCTTCAAAATCAATGTCTTTTGAAAACTTTCATTGGGCTTAATACTATTATACCATTCAAAAATATACCACGGAATATACTTTAAAAATTTAAGATACCTAGGAATTTTAGGCTGAAAATATTACTAATTTTGTATGAATGTATTTTTTGTTGAAATGTTGAATTCTCGTAGTTTATGTAAAAACTAATTTTCAATCTACTTATTTTAGAAGGTAATCGCGGACGGAAGCGATGCTGAACGCCGCCGATAGAAGCGTGAGAAGTGGGGGCTCGCGAGATACCGGCGCGAACTTGTCAGTAAGCTTTCGAGCATCCAAAAAATCAGCACCTTTCTCGAGAGTTCGACAATCACGAAGAGAAACCGATCCTCCGTCTCGTGTATGGACGCATCGTCGTCGTCTTAATCGTTTTATATTGTCCGTTTCGCGGTGCGAGCCCTTGCGAAACGAAACGCGGTTTATCTTTTCATTGGGTGTGGATCTTGCCACTTACGACGCGAATCCGTCTGGCCCTTGCCACTGCGATACGTAGGAGGTGCGCACTTCTACACATACATACATACAGATTCACACTTATCTTCTCTGCAACTGTCAATATTACGAGAAGGATTTTATGCCGCAAGGCTTTCCCTTCTAAAAACTGAATAAATTCTTTTCCTTGAGACTCAAAAGTTACATCTTTATTTTTATACCCAAATTTCTTTCCCTTTCCTTTAAATTGATAACTATCGGGAATTTACCGCGCTGGCAAATTCTCGGCCACAATTCAGACTTTAAAACGTTTCATTATTAACCTTTATGGCCGAGACCCTAAAAAAATTGAAAAAAAAACTTTAGGAAATCATTTAGAAATGTATTTTGTCACTTAACTAGAGGATTTCAACAATAATATTTATTTCATATTTTTTAAAGTTTTCTCGAGTTTAGGCAGTAAAAAATGATTTAGGCCCTCATTACGAGTTCGGAAATAGTCCACTTTGATCTGAATCATATATTTAGTTGTCTTAATTTTAAGCTTTTCTGGGTGGGTCCTCCAGAACCCTTACATCCATAATGGGTTAAGGTAGTTTTCCGGCTTTAAATCGACCGTATATATTAACATTTATATAATTGTTACAAATCTTTCATAGTTAAAATGACATTGTAATATGAAAAAAGAGTATTTCGTGTAATGGAAGAAAAGTCTTTTAAACAAAAATTTGAATGTTGCAGGCGTAAATATTGCACATTAAAGAAAAGTCACATAAACTTCTTAAAACTTTTTTATTCTAGGCTTCATTTTAGGTACCAGAAAGCACCTCCCAAAGCCTCATTAAATCTGAGTTCCACAGGGTTGGTGTTCTCCTTGTTAGACAACAATAAGAATTTACGTATATCGAACATGAATAGTTACGATCATTAGGTTAAATCATAGACACCATGAATTACCTTTTTTTTCTCTTATATATGTACATGATTTCAGAACCATCTCGCTGCACTTCAGTTAATTTCAATTGTTTTCAGTAGCTACAAATATTATTGAATATCTATATAGAAAAAAGACCGATACTAATACTCTCTGAAGATGAAACAGCGAAAATTATGTCAATTCCACTAATTCATCAGTGAATAGTAACTTTTTCAATTCAAATTAATAAATATTCACTGCTGAATCGGTGAACTTTTCACAACAATTCAATGGCAGCGACATACTTTACACTGTTTTGTTTTTAAAAATGAACTTTTATTAGTATTCACATAGAAATAATTAGCTCTAGCAACTAAAAATGTAGCTGGAAACAGTGGAAGAATGTGCTACATTATTACAGCTACGTCATTTGATGATTACAGCAAATATTTTTGCTAATGAAGCTAATATTTCCTAGCTAAAGTATTGGTTGTACCAGATAAAACGTTCCAGCTAAAATGATTTATAATAGTATATAAATGAAAATAAGATAAAATGCTCGTATAATTTTGATATTTTGATCAAAAGTAATCGCAAAGTTAATTCAGCCATTATCATAATTAAACTTGTGGTAAACAGTTGAGAAAAAGTGTAGGAACGTTGGAGATAAGCATTAAAAATAGATTGTCAGAGGAATGTCAGGATGCGTGCATTCTTTTATACTCCTGGTACAATGTTAAGGGGACGCCGGATATCTCTGTCCTTGTCTAATTGAGTTTTCATTCATAATTTTAAGAGAAATAATTTTTCTGAAAAAATAATAGTTGTCCCCGCTTCCTTTCATAGTAATCTAAATATATATCCAAGCTGGGTTCATATGGTTGTTTTGTTTTCGAAAAAACTTTGACACACTATGAGGGCCAACTACATGGAGATTAACCTTTATATACTAAGTTTGTCAAAGTTTTCTCGAAAGCAAAACAATCATATGATACCAGCTTAGATATATATTTAGATTACTATAAAACGAAGCGGGGACAACTATTATTTTTTCAGAAAAATTATTTCTCTTAAAATTATGAATGAAAACTCAATTAGATAAGGACAGAGATATCCTTCTTATGCAATCACTTACAATATTCTATTTCAGAATAAAAGATGAAGCCAGTTCCTGAACTGAGTTCACGTCGAAATAATGACGACTTACTTGATGATCAGATCAAGCAAGTACAAAGACAAATGATCGAAATTGTAAAGGAGGTGTTGGATGTCCAGCAACGAGTGAATAACATCTTACAATTGCGTTCGCATGATAATTTGAATGAAACGACAGGCGAGTAGTTTCTCGTTTTCTTAAAGACAGTTTTGTAATGATGGAAATTTTTGTATGCGAGATTTTGATGAGTTTCTATATTTGCGACTTTCGAGAATGCGTGTGTTTATGCATGTGTGTGCATTTGTCCCTATGTATGTGTGTGTATGCATGCGTGTGGGTAATAAGTACTGTGGGTATGTGTATCTGTGTCAACAAGTCTATTTCGCAGAGTAGAGGGCAGGAATATACAAGCAAATAATTCCATTCACTGCATTACAAACCTACCTAAAACATAAATGTTACTGTTTTGTTTAGATGATCAAGAAATTGTTGCAACACAACCTGAGCTGCTGCAGCAGCTACAGCAACAGCAGCAACAGCAACAGCAGCAATAACAGCAACAACAACAACAGCAACAACAGCAGCAACAGCAACAGCAGCAGCAACAGCAACCACAGCAACAGCAACAACCACAACAGCAACAACAGCAACAACAGCAACAACAGCAACAACAGCAACAGCAGACTCCCCTCGATGACGATAGTCAATTCGCATAAGAAGTATCTGAAGAGGCGCTGGATAAAGTTCAAGACATTAATAGTCAAGATTTGGTAAGCCATAATCTAGTTTAAGTTATCTAGTCTAATGTATTAGCTTGATCTTTATTATACAACATTTGTAACACAAAGCACGATATTGTTTAAGAGGTAACGTTATGTTTGTTTACTGCTTCACTATGCAAATTACGCAACGAAAGTGTACTTTTGACTTTTACCCATACATAGACAAACAAACATATATTGAATATTTTAACTCGAGTTCCATATTTAGATCATAGCAAACAAAAAAACATTTAAAAAGTAGTATCATATCATGAATAGATTTTATTTTATTCCAGTGTAAAAGGGTCAATTATTCAAGATAATCTTAATATACTACAATTTTTATTCGCAGAATAAAGAGCAAAAATAGTTTTGCGGAGTTCAACCATTAAAATCGCCGTATTACCCGCAACTGGGAGACGAAATCATGTACTTCCGACAGGGTCGTCAAGCGTACCTGGACACTGTGAGGAAGCAGAAGCTGTACAATGTCGATGAATCGGACGAGCTGTGGCTCAATATGGATGTACGCATTTTATTGAAAATATTGTCCCTAAAACTGAATAAGTGAAACTCACTTGGAATAAGTGAATATTTACTTATTCTTAGTTCAGATTCGCTCACACCCTGCTCACATCACTGCTAACAATAATTTATGTGGATAAATGTGCATAAGTGTGAGAAAATATGACAAAAATTGTGAATCTACGTGAGAAAATGTGTATAATAAGTGACTAATTAATTCGTATATTTTTACACATTTTTATATTTAAACAGATTTTTTCACTATTTTTACATATAAAAAGTAGAAAATATATAAAAATTCACATAAAAAGATTTTGTGCGAAAATATGAATAAATGTGAGAAAATGTGGGAGAATGTAAGAAAACATAAGAAAATGTGAATAAATGTGATAAAGTGTGGATAAATGTGAGAAAAAGTGAATAAATATGCACAACAACCCTATTATATGCAGTTTATTTATTATCTATATCTATGAGAAAACCTGATAAAACATGAAAAATATGAGAAAGTGTACGTACATAAACGTGCAAAAATGTGACAAGGCGTACCACTACCCTTCAAAATCAGACACTTATGCACATATTCTTATACATCATCTCGCATTCTTTCACATTATCACATATTTCTTCACGTTTTCACATGTTTTTACATATTTATCCACAAACATTATTTCCAACAGGGAATTATTCTAAGTTCAGTTTCACTTACCTATTCTAAGTTCAGATTCGCTCACTTATTCTAAGTTTAGATTCGCTTACTCGTTCCAAGTTCATATTTTCATATTAAACAAGAGAGTGACTTGCAACTCAGATTAAGTGTACATTCGCTTAGCCAAAGTGATTTTCACTTACTCAGGTTTCTTATACCGTATCCGTCATTTGATTTTCGAAAAGTATTTACCACAACCATTCAAAGATAAGATACACATTCATTTCAGGCACACGAGTTGGCGAAGGTGGCGCAAGTGTCCCACGCGATGCTGCCAGTCCGTCTCTGTTGCCTGAAGCTGGAGCGACTCGACTTGGACGGCGACTCGACGGGCCAGTGCTTCGACGTCAGGTATCGCGACGTGCAGGGCGTCGTTGATTTCCTGATTCTGCGTCAAGACTACGTCGCGGCGCTCGAGAGGAACTGGCAGCCGGGCAGCAGATTTCGCTGCGCGATCGGCGACGACTGGCACTTCTGCCGAGTGGAGGCGGTGCAGGCCTACGATGCTCGGGGATTCCCCGAGTCGCAGTTCAAGCGCCTGCGCGTCAAGTGGGACGACGGGGAAATCACCGAGGTCAGCTCGTGGGAAATCGAACCGGTGGACAAACTGAGTAAGTGATATTTTATTTCACTGGTGGATTTTTGTATTTATAAGATGTTTGTAATTATGATCGTTATTAATCAAGTAATTATAGTTATTTGTAATTAAGGTATATATTACAGCAAGCTGCTATTACATGCATAAAATAAGCGTTACATGATTTTAAACAAGACATAGAATTTTGAGTTTTTATAGTTATGTTCTGGAGTGCGATCATCAGATCATGAATGTAGCCGTATATCATTTAATTTAATACCTAAATACTTTGCTTTTTAAATTTTTTTACGAACTTTGCAATGATGATGAGTTTTTTAATAACATTTTTTCTAATTTGACCTCATAATTTTAAAATTTGGTTTTTGAAAAAAAACAAAGTCTTATATTTTATGTAAAATAAGTTCAATCTTTCGTTTAAAAATATTTGAAATAATTTATAACGCAACCTTCTTTCAATAAAAGGAATTTCATTTTTTATTTAAAAATTACAAGGACAAACTTTGAAAGCTTTTAAAAATATTCATTACAAAGTTCATAAAAAAATGTATAGAAAGTCTTCTTCAGATACTTTGTGAGTTATTCAAAATTAATCACAAAAGTCGACTAAATTTAATTTAATTTTAAAACTGTATACTGAAGTTTGATTGATCTATTCATATAATTTTTTTTTATATTTCTCCTTGCATGATGAAATTTTGAATTTGTATTGTATTGTCAAACGTGCTTGTGTGTTATAAACTTTTAGGACTTCCTAAAGAAACTGGCGACACAGTACCAGTACTTTCAAAAGAAATTGATAAATCGTTATATCAGCCCGAACCCGAGGAATGGCCACATGACGGTAGAGAATCTGCCTGTAGCAGATTTTTGCATGGTCTCAATCAACTCCTGAAACTTCAGATCTCCAAACCGTTCCTTGGCCTCAACAAAGATCCCTCGTATATCTATATTGTTAACTATCCCGTCGACTTATCGACAATCAAAGCACATCTTGAAAATCTCTTCTATCGTCGCGTCAGCGCACTGAAGTTTGACGTTGAATTATTGGCCAAAAATATCGAAGCGATCAAAGCTAATCCCATCGAAATACCTAGTTTGTCGAAAAAAATGAAGCTGGATATTTCTACGGCGTGTAAAATTGTCACTGATATTTTATCAAAAATCATCGAGTGAGTTACCGCGGATGCAGTAGATAAATATTTATCACGATTAATTAGCTCTCGAGTAATTATAATAAGTTGTGTATACGTTGCAGAGATCCAGATGAACACGATGTACACGAAACGTACGAGAACTTATTGGAATCGCAGGGGGATGTAGATTTAAACGAGAAGGCCGAAAGTATTTATGAGCCCTCGGAAAGCCCACAAAGTCAATTGCAATATACACAACCGATTAAAAATAATGTAAATCAACACATAGGAAAACTACCCTGGCAAGTAGCTTGCCGCAGAATTTTAGAAATTCTGTGTAATGACAACGATTCAAAACCATTCAGGTATTTTTCTAAATACGTCTACTTGTATTTATAGTTTTCTCTTATTTTTACGAAGACCTTTATTTTCTTATATGTAGAGTGCCTGTAGATCAACTAGTGTATCCAGACTACGGTAACATTACAGAAGTCTTACAGAAGTCCCTTACAGTTTGACAAATATATGAAATTAATTTTTTCGAATAGTAAAAAGTACACTACTGATAAAACTCAAAAGGTAAACGATTGTGAATTTGTTTTAATTATATAACATTTGTATAGTACGTAATCGTGAATGTTGATTGTAATAGAAAAAAAATTAATTTTTGAACGATCAAGTTATTTTATTCACAATAATATTCTTAATATATAGCCAAATTTACTAAACTAATATATTCAATAATCTAAAATTGACAAAAGTATTTTTTTAGATTTATCAACAGACTGTAAGATTAGAACAGCTATATGATAGTCATATAACAAATGTTATTGCAACTTGGAGATCCAATAAGAAGTCTAAATATTCTAATGGTCGCTCCTCACCAAATAAAAAAAGTAAAACTCAGCTTCAAAATGTGTAAAAAAAATTACTATATTTTAAAAATAATACTCACGCTTTATTTCCTGCATTAGGTCCTTCAAAACGTAGTATAGAAAGGATGTCTGATAAACCACAAAACAAGAAGAGAAGAAGCATCAACGATACTGAAGCAGGTTAAATAATGGTCTTAATTATCTTTTAAAAATAGTACATTGTGCAACTAGGGGGGAAAATGGGCTTTTTCTAAGCGAGGATGATGATTCAGCACGAGTTGCGACGTTCACGATTGCTCAAATCATCGTCCGATTGTGGAAAAGCCCTTTTCACCCGTGTTACACACCGTATTTTTTTTAAGTAGTGTGCGAATAGGGCCTTTTTCATGCATGCAAAGGGAATGGGGAAATGGGTATTTCGAGTCGTCCACCAGACCTACAAAATGAAAAGAATCAATTTTTTCAAAATTTTGAAATTTTTCCAAAAGTTCAAATTTCTTTCAAAATTTTGAGTTGTTTTATTCAAAATTTTGAGTTATTTTATTCAAAATTTTGAATTTTTTTCAAAATTTTGTATGATTTTTAAAAATATTATTTTCAGAGATTTTCAGGAGCCGGAGGGAATGACTATCCTTCCCGCTCCGGCAAAGACTCTCGGAATGCCCAGTTTTCCATTCGATTTGCCAGCATGGAAAAGGGTCTTTTTCACGCACGTGTTTAGAAAAAGTATTTGTACTTAAAAGCTACCGAATTCATCATAAAGTAAAATATAAACTGTGTTGGAAAACCATTTTGCTCAACGTCTATAGATGAATCTTAAGAAGTTAACAGTAAAAACCTAGACCTTTAATTTTAAAATAGTTTTTTATGTAACAATAAGTAGAAATATTAATTATTCTAACCAAATTACAACGTATTCTAATAGATTTTGCATTTAGGACCTTCCATTGAAAACGCAGAAAGGAGTCATAGTGAGAGTGACATGGACGAGGATGTTCCAGATATTAGAACTAGATCTCCAGTTTCACCTGAAGAAGATAACGTCGATGAAAGTTCAAATAAATTGAAATCGAAGAAAAAACAGTTCGGTGGTCGTGGAAAGCGTCATCGAGACTCTTCTGGCACGGCTGGTCAAACTCCTAAGTAAGATTTAAAATAGACGCAAATAATTAGATAAATAATAACGACTGATGTAACTATCAGATTTAAATTTGTGTAATTTAATCAACAAATCATAAACTAGATATTTGTGTATTTTTTAGTCTTTACAAAACTAAGTTACAGAGAATTGATACAATTTTTCAGCATTACTTTCACGTCTTCGAATAGGCTAAGGATTGGTATTCATCCTGGAACACGATTTGTGTGAGTATAAATACATTACAATGTAAGATTAGATCACGTAAAAAGACATATTGAAAATTATATAATTTAAAAACAATTGTTTTCAGAAATATTACTGGAAAAGTTGTTGAAGTAGATAAAGTACGCGAAGTTTACTCAAAGAAAACCAGAACTGAGTTAGAAATTTTGACATTTATTGTTGAGAATAATGATAGAGTACGCGTACAAGTGATTGCTTGGGAAATGGAAGCTGCAAAATATGAACCAAAAATAAAAAAGAATCGAATAAGTCAGGAAACTTATTTTATATAAAATTATACAATTAAGAAATGAATAGTAACAAACGTTGCTAGCAATTATATTACAATTATATTATAATTGTATGATAATTAAAGAAAACTTGGTTTAAGAATTGGATTTTTAACCTATACAAACTCAATAATATAATGTAAATGGGTGATTGTTAAAAAATTGAACATTTGTCTCGCCTGTTTTATAGAGCATCAGGCCATTTGATAATCTAAAAAAAATGAGTATATTGATACTAACGTTAGCAACGTTACCCCAAATTTTCAGGATTTGAAATATTTTCTATTTAGAGTAAAAGATCAAAAACTACTCCAAAATGTCTTCTCGGTCCCGTGTCCCAGTCTCAGCTTACCATGAATATGCTAAAAAAATTCGTGATACGCCGAATTTCAATTAAACAAAAGTGCACAGATGATTAATATATATGGCTTAAATAATTCAAAAATGATGCTCAACCTTTTCAGTTATGCGTTCTGTTTTGTATGATGGTTTTGAGTACAACTATATACAGTTGTATTGAGACATTCAAAAATCAAAGTTTTACTAATTCCTATTTATGTCTCGTATATTTATTTTATAATATAAGATGGCATATACTTGTTTATGAATATAGTTTTCCAAATAAACTAATCTATGTCGTACTTCTACCACTGTACCTTTATTATATGTCTTCCCGGTACCGCGTAAATTTCTTTAACCAACATTAGGTTTAAAAAATTAAAATCAACATCGAATTTGTCATTTCAAAATATACAAAAATAAATTTCGTACTATTTAATTTTGTAATTTGTTTGTTTTTTTTATCTCATTCATTTATGTGTTCTTTATTCATATTATATTCAATATTTTTTACTTTTAGTTTAGAAGACTTAATTTTTTTTAATTATACTCTTGAATAGAGACGACTTTTTGACAATCGCACAAATAATTTTTTATCGTTTAAGGAGGGTATTTCGCTATATATAGGCCATAAAGCAAAAAATATATATAAGCTATAAAGCAATAAAGAAAGTTTATAAAGGTCCTATGATATAAATAGTGAAATTTACTAAAAAAGAATTCATATCTACGTGAAAAAAAAATTGTGCCAAAAAAATCGTGATGTCATAAGCGTAAATATTGTTACTTATAAAAAATTCAGTAAAACTCCAAAAAAATTTCTTATTTCTTGATCAACTTTAATGTTTTGGGGCTTATTCTTTTCTTTGGGACATATATCTACTAAGTTAACGGAATTTATACAATAATTCATCTGTAAGAAGAGAAAGCTAATTATTTATAAGTATACATGTTAAATTTCATAAACAATTATCTTTCTCTTCTTACAGATAAATTATTTTATAATTTTCTTCCGTTAGTTTTGTACATAAATATTTAAAGATTCATTCAATTTTAAAAGTGAATCGAAATAATTTTGCCGCCATAGCCTATTTTAATAAGATGTTGAGAGACGTTTTCTGGTATCCTTAAAATAAACTCAAGTATTAGCATTTTTGTTTCATGGACCCTTGTTCTCACGGTAATGCAAACTATGTTATATTTTATCTATGGAAGTAATGCCCGTATACGTAATTAAAGAAAAGAAATTTCGTTATTTTAGTGGAACTTTCGATCATAACTTTATATATTGTACAAATAAGTTTGATTTATACGTAAGTATATAATTATTCCTCGTCTGCAATGTACCTGCAACATAAAAAAATTATTCAGATAAGATGTCAGAAAACAGCAAAAAATTCTCTTAAAGCACAAAAATCCGCGATCCAAAGAGTATAAACGGTTATCCTATGTATGTATATACATATATATAAGACTAATTTTACCAAAGTCAAGTGTCACTACACGAAAAGCCTAAAATTTCATGAGAATATATAATTCTAATAACGTTTAATGACTTACAGACATAGTTTCTTTCTTTATATCCGTAACTAATTCTAAAATAAGTATCTGTGGGTTCGCGGAAAAACGACTTAAGTCCACTTTTTATGTTTTTGAGATATTAAGGCTTAAAGTTTTTATTTTCCATTTAAACTAATGTTAAGAAAATTCATAAATAATAGATATGGTCTCTTTTTTGTACACTCTTTTTATTCTTTCCAGTTTTATCTGAAAATATACTACGTAAGGGTACTAAAATTGCTCGAAACTCAATTTTTAAAAAAAGTGGACTTAAGTCGTTTTTCCGGGAACCCACATAATATAATGTTTGTTTTTATTAAAATATACGAAAGGGGGCCGATGCACATCTTTAAATTTGAATATATTTTTAAATTAAGGTTTTCTATAATAGCAATAATGGAAACCTGTATATTTTTTCATGTACGTAAGGATTTTAAAGTTCAAATGGTTGAGTTGGAGTTTTAAAGGTTTTATTGTTAAATTTGACATTTTTTAACAAATTGGAAAACGTTTTTCATACATTGAAGGAGTTGATTTTATGCACGGAAAAAAATTCTTTGTTAATTTAACAAAGTCACTTGGTAAAATACGCACTAACTATTATTTTTATTACATTTACCAATTAATTTGTTAATTTAACAAATGAGTTAGTAAAATTAACAAATCACTTTATAGAAACAACAAATTACTAAGTGTAATAAAATATTAGTGGGTATTTTACCAAGTGACTTTGTTAAATAAACAAAGCATTTTTTTCCGTGATTTCTTAAGCAACGTGGAAACACCAAAAGTCTGTTTATTCCGATCTCTGCCTAGAAGAACAGTATTTGGCACTATTAGGACCAGTGGCGGATCCAGGAGTCTTGCTTGGGTGTTGGGGGGGGGGGGGGAGAATATGCATACTATTATTAATTTATTTACGTTATATGAAAATGGTTTATAATTTATTTATTGTTTTTTTTTTATCTTGTAGGAGTAATATAATAGAGTAACTAAGATTGCAGTCCGACTTTTAAAATAATTTATTTATAAAATAACAAGTTTAAAATATATTAATTTTTTTAAAATTAATTTACAAATTTATTAAATTATAAATTCTGGCCTATGCTTACGCGTCTTAGCATACCGATCTATAATCACATTTGGATCTAATTTGATGTTATAATGTACATTCAATAAAGCCAATCCAACAAGCCCATCTTCAGCTATTGTCAACCTAAGCCACGTTTTTATTCTTCTTAATGTAGAAAAAGTTCTTTCCGCACTCGCTCCGCTCAATGGTAGTGTTACCAATATCTTACAAAGAACGTATAATGTAGGGTATATATCGCAGTCACAGTATTCCAGCAATTGAATAGCACTAATGGAAGTATCAAATTTTTCCGCTTCCCATTTCACTGTCCATAAATTTAGTTCAGACACGATCATCTTTTTAAGCATATTTACAGAGTCGTTAAAAAAAAAGAATATCTCTCAGCGAGATTCTGAGCTGCCTGATTTAGTAATACATCATCCTTCAAAATAGCTGAATTTGGAAATAAAATTGACAAATTGTACAACTTAACCGTTTCTTCGGAAAAACGACGTTTTAAATCCTCCGTAACATTTTCGACTATTGGTATATAAATACATTGCTTGTAATAGTCTACAGGATTAGTAGTAGGGTAATTCTGTCGATGAGTTTGTATACTCGTTAAACGAGGAACTGTAATTTCCACTCCTAACTCAATCGCCATACCGCAAATTTCATAGTAAATAGTATCAAACTTCTCCCCGCACTTATCTAGCTTTATGTTGTAACCTAAACCTTACAAGACCAGAGTCATTTTTTTATCATTTGGTTTTGGTTCATCTAAATGCATTCAAAATTCAATCAATTTCATATTGATCGAATGTATAATATCAACTTTAAACCGATAAATATATCTGTGCTTGCGTATTCTTAATGTGCTATTTTAAGCATCGCTTTACTGGATTTACAATTTTTATAAATATAATGCTATTCCTACTAATAATATATAAATTACTGCATTATTTTTAATGTTTCGTATTTAGTGAAAAATATGTAGAGCCTGCGTTAAAGTAAGGAAAAAAGTAAGTTGATTTCCATGAAATAATTCGATAGCTTACATACCTCAAATAATACCGATTTTGCGACCTACGGGCACTTCGCAATGTCTAATTAGTGTTCAGCACTGCCGCCACTGCCTCTTTATTGAATTATCATAGCACAAATTAGAGCTCTAAAATATTTTTTTTATTAAATTAAACATAAGTTTCTAAATTTCGTCCACGTAATGGGCGCCCACTTCATGCATAAATGAAAGAAAACTTAACAATAGATAATTTATCGTGTTCAAAATATGAAAAAAAAAACGCTGACAACTGATTTGGTCCTCTGCTTTCTCAAAGAGATCTGTTTAATTTCAGAAAAAATTTCATTGGATTTCATAATTTAATTTATGGGCGAGTTATATGTGCTAAAAAAATTAATAAATATAATATATAACAAATAAAAAACGATATATTGAAATCTATTTCAGTGAAAAAGTAAAGGAATTCTATAAGTACTTTATTGTGAAAATAATTCGCTTTATAAAAAAAACTTCTTTATAACAAAAATTTCAGAAAACCTCAATTTTTAAATTTTTAAAAATGGCTATAAAAACAAAATAAGTTGACCATTTATGTTGAAATTTTAAAGCAACTTTTAGAAATGTATAACAAACATACATGCAAAGTCTAGTAGGTTTAACCGGAGAATATTCGACAGCAGATGAGCGACATGTATAAACCATAATTTTTCAAAAAATGCCACTTCGTTCCTCAAGTAATAAAATCTAACTTAACGTGAAAAAAATGTCGAAAAATTTGTCAAAACAACGTTAGCACACACGCACACACACACACATACATACAGCGGTCATTTTTTGAGAGAAGTTTATTTGCACTTCACAATTCATATAGTATATTTTTACGTTAAAAAATGCCAAAAAAATTTTTTGTCTTAACTATGCTTTTTCCTCAGGAAAGCAAAAATTATGTTTCGTACCCTTTTGGGGGGGGGGGGGGCACCCCCCCCCCCCCCCGCTGGATCCGTCACTGATTAGGACTTTTGATCAGGAGAATATTGGCATACACTATAACTTAATTCAATCAATTTTTTCTAAATTCTCACATTGGCTTATAACTACATTTTGAACACAATAAATCCTTCACAATTCTAATTCGATCATTTTTACTCTCAAACTCGCGCAGTAGATCAATAAATATAATACAGATTTCCACGATTCATTCAAGGGGAATTTAATTTATAAAAAGTTTATTTTCCTATTATATTTTGATAAGAGATATTCAAAATCTCTAATAGACAGGTAATACATGATGAATGATTTATTTTATTCTTACCCTAAAATGTATCAACGACTAGTTTTTAATTCAAATATGTCCGTGAAATTCTTATAACAATTAAAAATCAAATATTTATTTCCAGATAGTTGAAATAAAAAAAGCATCTTCAGGGGCATCAACAGAGTTCAATCGCGGAAATGTGAACTACGAATTATGCTTAAGGAATTACACAGACGTAAAGGTACACCTTAGACAGTGATCGTAGAGTAACTTAGTGTTACACTACTGTAAAGAATCAATGATACGAAAAAATATAAATCTTGTGTAAGAAATATATTACAGATCTGATATATTTTTTTTATAAAATTGATAAATTATAACGTAAGTTTAAGTAATTGTAAGTTTATAAGCATACAAAACCATTCGTATGATAATAATGCAACAAATAAAGTTTATAAAATTATAAAAATATATTATTTTCAAACTTTGTAATCCCATGACCTATATTGATATTAATACTTCTTTATTATTATGTATTTCAATATAAAAATAATAGTATATTGATATAGTATATGCCTTCGGCTCGTGTTCGCTCGGTCGAAAAAGATTTTCTTATAAGTATAGAGCGGTACTCAAGTGTGGTTTTTTTCGACACGGCGCAAACGTGGGCCTGTTAGATTAGAAAATTAAAATAGTATACTGTGTACCAAGGGTGAGAGTGGGCCTTTTTTGACCGAGTATGAGTTGGCAGTACGAGTCGTATGGGAGCTTGACTGCATACAGCTAGTCGGAGATGAGTACTGCAAACACACGAGGTGAAAAATGCCCTCTCTCGCCCATGCTGCACACCATATTTATTTGGTGAACCGGAAAAACGACAAGTCTATTTTTCGTGGTTTCGAGATATTAACGTTTTAATGTTTGCACTGATATGCCAGATCGAAACATAAGAGATATGCAGCCAAATTATATTTGTTAAATAAAGTGTCAAATATTACTCTAATCTAGATACTTTCTAGATTTTTTGCAGTTTTATCTGAAAATATACTATGTAAGAATACTAAAATCGCTAAAAACTCAATTTTCAAAACAAGTGGACTTAAGTCGTTTTTTCGGTTCGCCACAGATTTTTTGTAACGCATATGTGTTGATTGTGATAAACCAGTTTAGGCCAGTTTTATTCTCAGTTCTATTGGCGGAACGAGCGGGCGTAAAGTAAAATGAGTAGTGGGCGTAAAGTACTCACTTTATGTCCGTTGGCCGGAAAATGGTCACTTTAGTCCCGGTTTTGAGGGCGAAAAAACGTGAGAATCGTGCATGTGTTACAAAAACATATGCATGACCTATTTTACACAAATCATCGGATATGATCACAAATCATCTGGAATCATCCGGATGGTACTTCACGTTTAGGAGTAGCGAATAAAATTTTGTCTCGTTTCGAGCTAAAATCATTATAAATGAAACCGAGAATATTATTCTCGAATTTCATATATCATACATTATATAGTTCTCGTCGTCTTTTTGCTGTCGTCTATTATAGAAGATCAGACGGTCACGTTCTGAATGATCTTTTCATTAAATTCAGCGAGTTTATGTAATCTTATAAATATATTATTATCGTGGGAGATTTTGATGCTAATATGTTCGATACAAATTATCATTTCAGTCATCTACCAAATCTTATAAATCTTATAAAACAAATAATATTAGCACGCATTATTTTCAGTGCATTTTGGCCTCCCATCACGCATTTCAGCGTCGGTCGACTTTCTTTCATCGATCTGGCTTCAATAGACTCATCTGTAAAATTGCAATCTTTCCGATAATTTTTAATTATAGGGGAGATTGTGGTTATAAAGTGCCTCTTAGTCATATTTGCTGCAGAAGAGGCACGAAATTTTCTGTTCCGTGCCTTTTGCTGGCTGCTATTTAATTTATTCTTATATGTACTACAAAGTAATTTACGTTTTATGTTTAACTTATATCTTGAAACTCACGTCAAAAATGAATAACGAAGGTAATGAAGCGACTTTTTAAGATATTTTCAAAGATATGAAATTCAAGAAATATTTATTTTCGAAATCTAAATAGACTGCCTTTTTAGCTTATTGCTTAACTTTTAATTTGTTCGAGTTTAAACGAAGTTATAGTACATCTTATAATCTACCTGTGGTCATGGTGTAAGTTAATTTTCTTTGTATGGATATAATACTTCAAGCAAACAAATTTTTACAGTCCTGTGAAGTTATAAATTAAAAAATCAAGTTATATAAATAACGGCAAAAACTTATATAATCGCTAACCGTGTATATTATTGATTGATTTAAAAAATCAGACAATGCTACGTTTTTAGGATATGTTGCAAGCTTCATTTTGCTTTTTGATACAAAAGGTTAATTATTGCAAATAGGGCATAACGGGCCACTTTTCTTGGGGTAAGTGGACCAACATTTTTAGTACATAAAAACGTTTTATTTGATTGTAGAAGAGTAGACATATCATTAAGAGATCAAAGATGTCATGTTTATTTATAAAAAAACAATATTTGAAGACTTGAAATGGTAGCAGATATAAACCAGGAATCGATCTAGTCGATTTAGAGACGTAAAAATGACAAAAATTTTCATGCATAGCGGATGTACAGTTTCTTTTTATTTATGAGTCGTTAAATAATGTATCGGATCTAATATCGTGATTAATTCAGCATAAATAAACCTTGTACTTCTCTCTTACGGTATTTTGGTACCCATAATTTAACAGCAAGAGTGTACAATTGTACGCTGGCTCGTTATACCCCAACTATTTTTGAAATCGCTTATTGTCGATGTAATTTAAAAGTGCATTTTAATATTTGAAAGAAACATTAATTGGACAGTAACTAAATGCTATTTTAGTTTTTTTATAATTATGCTTTTTATAATTTCTATAATTCGATGGCTCTCGAGTGCTATTTCCGAATCACATATATGAAAGTATAATGAATATCTAGATATGTTGTCCTTAGTTAATAGTTTAAATAGAGTTATTGTATAAACTAATTATTAAAAAAGTAAGTACACTTTCAACATAGTGCATCGAATTATCAAAACCCGAGACACAAAAAAATTAATAAACAATCAAATTTATACGAGCGCCTCTGCATCGTCGATAAAACAGGGTCTGCAGTCTTTGCTAGTTATTGATGTATTTACTTCTATTGTATATTACGGCTGCGGCAGCTCCGCAGCTATAGCTGGCTCGTGTTTACAAGTAATGTTCGACTCTTCTCTGAGTCTTCAGGCTAATGCAGCTGGAATAAGTACTCTTCATAGATGTTTTAGCCACGCTGATTCTTCTATCTGTATCATACAAAGACGTGCAGTAGCTGTTGCATGTAAGAAACGAAGTTCCAATTCTTAACCTATAAATTGACTCATGAGTTTGTTATTATTTGTTGTATTTTAGATCTCTCTATAGAGCTAGCTTTGCCATTACTTATATATCCCTTCCACAGCTGCTCTTTTTCTAGTTTTACCAGTATTCTTCATTCCTTAATCTTCAATATTTTATCGATTTACCTAATTTATATATTTACTTCAAAATTTTCAAAGATATTCAAATTTATTTCAATAATAAATTACAGATGGAGAAATACGATTGATTAGTCAATGCAGAACCATTTTAAAGGACGTTAACAATTAAATTATATTTTACAAATCCGAAAAAGCTGCTAATTTGAAAAAATGGAGCCCGAAATTAAAATAGGTAAGATGGGTAAAATATTGTAAAAAGGAATAGTTTTTGATGAAAAAATTGAACTGATAGGGGTTTGAACGAGCGACTTTTATGTAAAAAATGACTATATTTTTTGTTTTGCAGAAAATGTTTTAGACGATCCACTTGAACAGTCGTGCATAAAAGAAGAGTCAATATTGAAAATGTTCGATCACGCTGGTACTTATTTTATTATTTACATATTTCGAATCATCTCAATATTTACTTTTTTAATATATATTATGGATTCTCAAATACCAATTCTGTTCAAATAGAAGTTGAATAAAGGCAAAACAATGTGTATTTCAATTTGCCTTTATGTAAACATGTTTTGTATTACAATGTATTATAGTTAAAATTGTCGAGTCATTAATTTTAACAATATTAAATTGCAGATGATGACAAAAATAGTGAAGAGTTACCTGAAGAAAACCTTATTTTTTTCAAAAGGGAAGTAATCAATAGTGATTCAGGTACTTACAAATATATTTTTAAATGATTTTCTAGTCACTATTACTAATAGAGAGCAAATTTATAATGTTGCAGATCAATATTATATTTTTCTTATATGATTTTAAATTTATAAATAATTCATTTAAAATTGTTAAAATCGGATAGTAAATTTAAAAATGAAAGAAAAGGTTCAAATAATAGCGGTCAAATCAATGGTTAACTTTCAGTCAATACAAGACAAAAAAATAGATCATTTGTAGAAAATAAAAATAATTTTAGTTTAATTATACCATAATAAAAGCTATATTGTAAAATATTCTCTTTTATGTATAGATTATGTTTTTTCTAAGTTTACTATTTATTAATTTTATTGTTTTACAGAAAATGATTTAATTAATTTTGAAGAATCTTTTGTTAAAGAAGAAAGTATGATTTCAGATATGTCTGGTTTGTACTTTGATTTTTTTCTATAGTTCATTCTTTAATTTCATGAAAAAGATATATTTATCAATTGATTTAAAAAATTGTAGAAAATGAAAGATCGAACGACAACAGAATGTTACGAAATAATACTTTATTTAGAGATCTCGAGAATAGTAATAATCAATTACCAGGCAAAGAAAATATCAGAACAACATATGCAACCAAAAGAAAATCAGGTATTGATCATACGAATAGATATATTTGAAGATCTTATTTTTGTTACCAATCAACCGTTTTTTAAATTAATTTATTAGATGATGAAGAAACAGTTGTTAATTTTGATAAAGCCGATGAAATGGGCGAAAATAGATTGATGGAGTGTACCAAATGTGGTGGCAAGTACAAAAACAGTCTCACTCTGCGAATGCATTTCAGACTGTGTGGCTTGGAACCGTTTTTGAACTGCCAGTTTTGCCAATTCAAGACGAAGTTTAGAAAGAGTATGATCAGACATTTGAAGTGTGTACACAAGGACTTGAAAGTGGGAGAGACCCAGATGGCTCTTGATAGAGCGGTGAACGTAGAACGCGAGTTGATTGGTATGTATACTCTGTATTGTCTTTTAGACGAATATATTTAGTGAGCGTCTTTACAAATTATGCACTTACTTTACAGGGAAATCTGATAGTAGCAAATATGAAGTGGCTACCGTGTCAAAGAGATTCAGTAAGTTTATGTAATTTTGTGCAAGTCCTTTATTTAAAATTATTTTTGTGAAAATTATAGTTTTCTGAAAAAGAGTAGAGTTGAGTAAAATAGTGTAAAAGAAGTGTTAGATTGTGTAGAAAAGTGCAAAAGAAATTTAAAAAAGTATATAAAAGTGTATAGAAGTGTCTGAATTTGGACCATTATTTACATAATTTTACACTATTTAACACCTGTTGCTCGTTATTGCACTTTGTTAAAAACTTTTTATACTTTCTAACAATAGGGAAGATACCGATTTTTAGTTAACAGTATATTCTTGTAGATCATGGTATAGTTTCTTTGTTAACTTTTAGAATTTTTACAATATCTTCAAAATTGAAGAAGATATACTCTTATACTCTTATATTTATTTTGGGCACTGTATTGATACCAAATTATTTTGAAATTAAATAAAAACTATAATTTTTGTTTAAAGTGTAACTTTAAAAACGGTGTGAAGCCATTCCGGTCGTCAACTTCTAATGTTCTAACGGTGTACGTTACTTAAAGGCCCTGTAGTAAGTTATAGCTTTCGCAAATTAAGTTATTATTTAAAAATTAAAAAAGGAGAACACGTCGGCCTAGATTATTTACCATTCGTACAAGTGCCGATCAAAAAATTAATTTTGTTTTCTTCCCCATTGTTTAGTCTTGTTAGACTTGTTTACACTTTTCACTCTTATATTTATTTTGGGCACTGTATTGTTACCAAATTATTTCTAAATTAAAAAAAAAAACTACAATTTTTGTTTAAAGTGTAAGAAATGTAAAAGGAAAGTCCGTAAATGTATAAAAAAACTTTCTTCCCAAGCGGCCATTTTATAGTCGATTGGTTTTTTGCCTAAAAAATTGTCGAAAATAAATAATAATAACCAATAGCACTTTTCTGAAGTAAAATTGTCCGCTCTTTCCGATTCTGAAGTCAGAATTTTGAAATTTCCGTTGGAAAATGTCAAAATAACGATTTTGGGCAAAAAACCAATCGACTATAAAATGGCCGCTTGGGAAGAAATGGGTTAAACTCTCTTACACATTCAATCCCAATTTCTTACAAACTCGTGCACCTCTTCGCGAGTCACTTCTACCGAGTCGAACCCCCCAACAACAACCCAACAACCCTCGATCCACAGGCACCAAGGACTTCGTCAAACTGTACTGCTCGAGCTGCGACGAGAACTTCGTCAACATCGCCAACCTGAAGGACCGCAGTTGTCGTCGTTGCGGCAGGACGTCGCACCTGCGGTGCCTCAAGTGCCAGAAGCTCTACGCCAGCAGCGACGGCATGCACGCCCACCTGCGTCGCAAGTGCCAGCCCATCGAGTACTTCCAGTGTCCGGACTGCGAGTACCGCTCCGTCCTGAGGAGTCAGCTGCACGTGCACGTGCAGCGCAGGCACATAGCCGTGGCGCCGGGCGACTACGACAGGTGCCCGAAGTGCGACAGGGGATTCAAGCTGCCCTGCGACCTGCGCTGGCACGAGAAGATCTGCGACGTGGGGAGGGACTCGCGGGCCGACTTCGGGGAAAGGGAGAAGGGGTCGTTGAAGGTGGACAAGGGGAGGCACGAGGCGGTGGAGCCGACTGGTCCGGGCGTTCCGAAGCCGATGAGCGAAAAGGAGAAATTGAGTAAGGATATTTGTGGGCTTGTTCATACACAATCAAATTTTAAGCTTTTAGGATCAAAATTGGAGTCGTAAGGGCACGTGAGTTGAATGTGATTTCGCTTGTTACTTAACACTCGGGTTGAGGTCAAAGGGGCACTTAAGGTGATAAGGTGGTACTTAAGCTGGTAAATATCTCTTTGAAACGTTGGTAATTGAAGGGTCTGATTTAATAAGGGGGCTACGCTCGAAAACGCGTAATAGTATTGTCCGAGGAGAGAATTTAGAAAATTGATCAAATTGAAATTTTGACAAATTATACACATAGGAAATTTTATTGGGCATCTTTTTGTATTAATACAAAATATTTATTTTCTTTTGTTTTCTAATTATTTAAGATAAAGGTAATTTATATCTTGCTTTTAATATTTCTTATTCAACCTTTAACAGAATAATCTTGAGCATACTCTACGTGTGTTAGAATATTTTTAAAAAAATTCAAACATTTTAGAGTCATCTAGTAAATTTTTTAAAATAATACTGTCAAAATCTGCCATTGATACAATGAATCACAAAAGTGTGTTACAAATTTTCGAATCGTAAAAACTTTCAGCGAGAAAAATGTACATTATATGTCAAGGAAGTTTATTGGAAAGTTTCAAACCTTGATGGATAATGGTGAAAAAGTATGAGCGATTTACAAATTGCATGCGACTTCAGCGCGCTCGACGCAGCAGGCACAATACTTTTACATGTTTTCGAGCGCTAATCCCCTTATTTAATCCGGCCCTTCAATTGTTTGTAATCAGGAAAACATCGTTCCATAAAGATATTTACTCAAAATTAAAAATTAAATTAAAAAAGTGATTCCCTGTATTTGCCGGTACCAGGAAGGGGATTTAACATTACCTTAAGTTGAGGGTACGTTGTGCGAAATACTCAATTTCAGTGTTAGGGGCCGTTCATGAATTACGTAAGGTTTTCTTTGTTGAGAATTTTAGACCCTCATCCTCCCCCACCGAAGATATTTCCACCGATTTTTCTATGTATTTTTTTGTATTCTTCTCTACCGATCCGTATAGGCACCTACCAAGTGCAAAGAAGATAGACCCCAATAGAAGCGCAAATCCTTATGGGCGACTGAGGCACCCCAAGGGCTAGTAAGCACCCCGACCACGCGCAGTGCGACAGTCGTTTTCCAAATGTTTCCAAGCGTTATGTACTGCCGCCGTAAGCAAGAAGGTCTGTAACTTCAAAATGTCACTTTCGCCGCAATTTTTATATGAAATTTGAAAGCCTGCCGTTTTCTATTAAATTAATCATTTTTATCAAAGTGAATTTTTTTGTATATAATTATTAATGATCTAAACAAGAAGACATTTAAAAAACGAGTACAATTATGATTTCATTAAAAATATGTTATTTACGGCTTTTGGTTATGAAATTAGAGGGCGACCATAAGCAAGAAAGCCGTATAAACCAACATAAACGATAATTTTTTTACTATGCATAAACTAATAAGTTAGAATATTGAAAATACTGTTATTAATAGTGGAACTGATTGAGCTTTATACAGAAAATAATAAAACTATTTTTTTATTTATTAAAAATAATTATTAATGCATATTTTTTTAACAGGATTTATATTATTTCAACAGTTTTATTTAATATTTGCGTAAATAAAATATACATTTTAATGCTTTAACGTAAAGATTTCTAATATTAATAAAACATTATTTATTGTTTGCCAAGTTTTGCCAAAAAGAATGACGATTATTTGGCATTAAAGGGGGAAATGTTTTCACCATAAGATTTTTCACATCTTCGTCGATTTCGCAAGGTTTTTCTAAGGCATCAGGTTTTTTTGTTATGTTTTTCATCCCCTTTACAGATAAAAAATCGAGCTTGTAAGAGTCACCATTGAAAGAGGTTTTATACGTCAACGTCATTAACCCTCGTTCGACAATGATTTGAACCATGTTTCCAAGTAATGGTTTTGGATTGTTTAATTTTAGATTGTTCGTCCTTTGCGCAGAATGACCGTCTAACCAGTTATAAAAATCAGTATGCTCCATGGCTTTTGTGATGGTATGAGTATTCGCACCTTTCACTGCATCGCAAAAATCATTGAAGTCATACGTTCTTTTCTGTTTTTTTAATGATTTTTCTACCTGATGATGAAAACTATCAGCACTCATAAATGTATGACCTGGTTCAAAATAGTTAATTTCAATGGTATCAGATGATATTTCATTATAATTAATAATGCGAACAAGATATGTTAAGAAACACCAATTTTTGTTTTGGGCAGTACAATTATCGAGCCACAAAATGATTTTCTTAGAATCTCTGTGATGTAAGAAAAAAGCATTATACGCAGAAATCAGATCCTCTTTGCGCCTACCCGAAATACCCTCATGCCATAAAACTGCAAAAGTATTTTTTTTTATTTGATCCTACGGGTACGAAACTTTTGTTGTAAAGAGAAATTCTTTTTGTAAATAAAACAACTTTGAAAGTATCAATTCTGGGAAGCATTATAACTTTTTGCAAATAAACGGAACAACAAATGACACCACCTGGAAGTGACTGACCTGCGTATTCGCGGTATTTCTCGCGGCTGAGCTTAGCTTTGTCGATATGAGTTTTCCAAGTCGTACAGGCATCGCAATCTGCATCAAGATTCGTCTCATTGTGTTGAGAATTGTGCAATTTAAATGTCTCATATTTTTCGCACTCTTCATGCCCTAACTTTGTAAAACTAATATTCATTTCCTTCAAGCATCTATTGTAAATACTAATCGAAATCTTCAGCTCCTTATGTAGTTGACAAAAATGTTCATACATACTAGAAATTGAAATATCACTAGGTAAATACCGAGCATTCGGAGCATGTTCTCTTCTGTAATGAGATACCGTTGGATTGTATTTTTCAATGTGCGTGAATACAACTTTTGTGTTAATTTTGTGTTTCGATGGTTGACGGCCACGATTATCGGCAAGGGGAGTGATTTCTTGCTTATCCGAGCCGCGCACGATGCGCAATATCATCTTGTCGTTATTTGCTTTCAAACCCAATGTCGTGAGAAAAAAAATTCTACAAACTCGTGTTAATTCACCGGTGTTTTTTCTAAAATGATACTTTATAGACATCGTTCGAATTCGTTTAGGGGATCTAGATCGTTTCGCCGGATCTTCACGAACACACATACTTAGAATAAACATATGTTTACCATTATAATCAAAATTCCAATATTCCTTGTTAATAGCTTTTCGTATTTCTTCGTCGAAATTCTTAGAACATTTTAATCGGCACTTTGAAGCATCGCAACACTCTCGAACTGCATGATTTTCGGCAACTCTATCGCATTTTGCTTCTAACGTTTCTCTTGGAGCCTTTGCTTTTCGTTTTCTGATCGTGCCTTTTTTTGTATATTCTAAGGTTGAAAATGCGTGTATAAATATTTAAAATGTGAAAATATAAATTGAATAAGAATTAAGAATCAACCTATGATATCTGGAGATTCATCATTACTGTTCGACTAATTTTGTGTCTCGTTACTGGTACTTCCATTCACTGCAGCATCGCTAATATCTGGTAATGATTCATTTCCTTTATGAACAGAATCATTGAGAGACGGAACATTGTCGATCATATTTTCAGGTTCTAATAATGAAAAAATATACGCTGATAATCTTAAATTAACCTCGATATACACGAAATCTCTTTGTAAACAATAAAATAAAGCTATTTAATATTTCATTAAAAAAATTATTTAAAATAACAGTTTAAATTAAACATAAATAAATTACCAATCACACCTTGCGAACTAGCTGCAGTTTCACCATTTTTCCGTTTAACTTTTATAAATCCGTTTTCATCGACATAACAATTTATTAAATCGATTGGTTCTAACCTTATACTTTCGTTCATGATAAATAAAATTGATTATCACTAAATTGATGTCTTTCGATAATTATAATTATTGCAGAAATTAAAATCAAATCGTTGTTGTTTACTTTTCATAAACAAGAAAGGCGTAAAATCAATCGTTCATAACCAAAAAAGACGTAATCGTCGTACCGTAAACAAAAAAGTCGCGACTTCATGAAGTTTACGTCTTTCTTGCTTATCATCGTATCTTTACGGGATTTTTGTTTATGAAAATACCAAATATCACCAAAACCGTAACATTAAATATTGTGATTTTGCACAAAATATTACATTTTTACCTCATTTTCTATTTTATTATTATAGATATGGTACATATGTGTCAGAATAATAAAAAATCTCATTTTTTAATTTTTTGAAGTTACAGACCTTCTGACGGCAGCGTAGGTAACAGGATAACTCTCGGCCGATAACATATCGGCAATATCGGTAAAAGTATGTATTTAAAAATCGGCCGAACGTTATACTGTTACCTACATTCTACATGGCGTTTGGAAATATTTGGAAAACGACTGTCGCATCACCTATGTGGGGGGGGGGGGGGGGGTGTTTGATCCTATCCCCAATCTTTTATACCCCTTATTTCCTTTTCGAGAATACTTTAAAACGCGAAAATTGAAGTTAGGTTTTGCATTTCGAACTATTCTCGGAAAGGACATAATGTTATGTACTCTTTTAGGTCTCAAAATGGTCCTTATTTTAAGAAGAATTGGGGACGACTTTTACTTTTTTAATTAACAAACTACTATTTGAGTAATTAGCTTAAATGTGATTAGACAAGGACAGTAGCTAAGGCTTCCTCTTAAAGGGTAAATTCAAATTTGTCTAGCATTGCAGTTTACCTATATGCATACCCTTTTACTGCGCCATTTTGGCAATCCACCAGATGGCGTTTTCTTAAATGCGATTTCCGATAGATGGCTCTGTGATATCCTGTGATGACCCAAGTGGGTTAGGTAGCGCGTGAATCGAGAGCGGTTTATTTAAATAAATTGGAAATAAATAAATGAAATAACATATAATAAACGCGGATAGAAATAAGGATGTTTTGATGAACAACGACACTTTCTCTCTGCGTCTAATTCGGGCTTGAGACCGGCTACGGCAGCATTAAAAGTGTTTGAAATGAGAAACAACGAGGAGAATAAAATAGATGAATATCGCGAGAAAACCCGTATGTCCTTTAGCACGCCTAGACTCTGACTGACTTTACTCGTTGTCTACAAATTTGTTGTAGTCCTCTTGAATCCTCCTCCTCCGGTCCCATTTTGTATATTACTCAGTCTAGAGGCTGCTTCCAGCCACATGTTGTCCTGCAAGCGACACGCTTTTCTTCCCTGAAAATCACTTGAACCCTCCAATATCATGTAGAACAGAGTTTCTTTGTTTTTTAGTGAGCGTGTTTTCTTTGCCTTTCAGACACAGTTTGTAAAATTGAATATTTGTGTCTGAGCCTGTTCGAGAATCGAGTGATTATATATTTTTGGATACTTTCTAAATAAATACGTATTATTATTTTTATTTAAATATTTGCGCGTATAAATGGAGAATACACATGGCATATTATTACGTTACGCTCCTTATCTGGAGCGTTGCCTTCAACTTGAGATTGAATTTAAGGTGGTTCGAACGCGAATGAAAGTACTTTAGAATCAAATAAAACTTATGCAGGTTATTTATGAACATTATATGTAGGCATCCCCTCGAAAAATTTTAGGCCAGGTTGCCGGATAATATGTAGAGAAAAAATTACTTGGAAATCGTGTATTCTACACACCTCTTATGGGAGTCGACGCGACTCTGAGTAGTAATATTAAGATATTTCTTTACAAATACTTCTGATCAAATTAAAAAACCAACGTATAAAGGTACCTAATTCGTACTTTCTAATCACTCAATGAAAAATATGGGGAGCCGAACTTATTAAAAAGATATTTACTTAAAAAGTACAAAAACGCTGAAATTCTAACCTCCAAACGTGAAAAAGTGAGTCATGTGAGCGTAAAATATAATTTTTATTACGAAAAAAACATATTAATTTGTATTATAGCAATCTTAAATTGTCTTCAAAAACATAAATAAATTTAATAAAGATTATTTACATACATTAAATAAGATTTTCGTAACTTTTTCTTGTACTCTCTCAATTGACTCGGGAGTCGTGTGCGAACCACCTTAAATGCCAGTTTCAACGTTCACCCTCACCCTGACGGAAATTATTTATGTAAAAAAATATTTATATGCAGATACGTAATAAATCTCGATTTAACGTGTAATCACTTAAGGGGCAGCGTCAGACTTACTTTACCGACCGAGGCAAACAAAAATAAAATTTTCGTTTTTCGTAAAAATTATGCATCAGAATCGATTTTCCTTTTAGGAATCTCTTTATTTGGACCAAATAAATAGCGGAACACTGAAAATTTCAGGTGAATAATTCTATTTCTCAATAGGAAAGTGAAAAAAAAATGTTCTCCGAACATTTCGTTTTACGCCAGAAATACGCATCAGAATAAAATTTCCTTTTCAGGATAGCTTTATCTAGGGAAAATACATAGCGTAACACTGGAATTGATATCAGAATAAAAAATTAGCATAATCACATAACTGCCAATTTTCTATTCTGATAATAATTTGAGTGTTCTGCTATGTATTTTACGTAAATAAAGCTACCCTGAAAAGGAAATTTGATTCTGATGCGTATTTCTTGAGAAAAACGAAATTTTTTATTGTATTTTATCGGCGGGTAAAGTAGATCTGACGCATCCCTTTAAAGTTAAACGTTAAGGAGACGTCGGATACCGACAGTAGATTCCTACTATCCTACACACGTATTTCGTTATTTATTTACAAAGTTAATTGTTTAATGACAAAATAATAGCTGTCCCCAATTTGTTTTACAGTAACCTAATTATATGTCCAAGCTGGTTTCATATGATTGTTTTGTTTTCGAGAAAACTTTGACAAACTTAGTATGTAAAGGTTAATCTCCACGTAGTTGGCCCTTTTAGTGTGTCAAAGTTTTCTCGAAAACAAAACAATCATATGAACCCAGCTTGGACATATATGTAGATTACTATAAAACGAAGCGGGGACAACTATTATTTAAAGAAAAATATGATTTCTCTTAAAATTATGAATGAAAACTCAATTAGACAAGGACAGAGATATCCGGCGTCCCCTTAAGGAGCCGTCGGATACCGACAGTAGATTCCTACTATCCTACACACGTATTTCGTTAGTTATTTACAAAGTAAATTGTTTAATGACAAAATGACAGCTGTCCCCAATTTGTTTTACAGTAACCTAATTATATGTCCAAGCTGGTTTCATATGATTGTTTTGTTTTCGAGAAAACTTTGACAAACTTAGTATGTAAAGGTTAATCTCCACGTAGTTGGCTCTCATAGTGTGTCAAAGTTATCTCGAAAACAAAACAATCATATGAACCCAGCTTGGACATATATTTAGATTACTATAAAACAAAGCGGGAACAACTATTATTTTTTCAAAAAAATGATTTCTTTTAAAATTATGAATGAAAACTCAATTAAACAAGGACAGAGATATCCGGCGTCCCCTTAACGTTGAAGTCTGTAGCCCAAAGCCCGAGTGCACAAACCCTCGAATTACGACCTCTATCTTCCACAATCAACCTTTCACCTCACTCGCCACGCTCACCCCAACCCAATAAAACCAAGCAATCTCTCCTCCGCAGAAGTCCAGAAACTCATCAAAGCCTACTGCCCGAGCTGCCGCGTCAAGACCGCCAGCACCGAGGACTCGCGCGCCTGTCCCCGCTGCGCCGTCAAGTTCTACTTCCACTGCGCCGCGTGCGCCTGCGTCTACGCCCTGCAGAGCGATCTGCGCCTGCACGTCGCGCGCAAGCACCTCGCCGGCGTCCTGAAGAAGCGCCAGCAGTGTCTCAAGTGCGGCAAGCGCTTCGTCCTCTTCAGCGACCTGAGCAATCACCACAGCTACTGCAGCAGGGAGGCGAGCTTCCGGTGCGAGCAGTGCCCCTACAAGTCCAAGTACAGGGTCTGCCTGGAGAAGCACGTGGAGGCGCGACACCGCTCGGAGTCCGGGGGCCAGTTGTGGACCTGTCGCTGCTGCGGGAGGGGGTACAAGGGGCCCGCCGGACTGGCGCAGCACGAGAGGTTCTACTGCGGCAAGGAGCCGGGATTCGAGTGCGCCCACTGCGAGCACAGCTCCTACACCAAGACGAATCTGATGGCGCACTTGAGGAGGACTCACGCGGAGCTGTTCAAGGGGGCGTAGGTTCATTGGGATGGTTTTTGGATGGTTGATTGGGTGCTGCGCTGAGAAAATCATGGGCATTAATAACTCCCACTTGTGGTGCAAAATCTTCACCACTGAGAGACATTGGATGTTTACGCTCACGCGTGCCAGCGAAAGTCGCTCACAGTGGTGGGAAATCTTCCCCACGAAATAACAACGCACGTTTACGATCACGCGTAGCAGAGAAAATCGCTCACCGTGGTGTGAAATTAACCCCACAACTGGCGATGTTTGTTTACGGCTACGCGTGGCAGTAAGAGTTGCTCACTGTGGTGTTAAATTCGTCCCAAAACTGACGATTGTGGGGTCAATTGCACACCACGGTGAGCGATTTTTGCTGCCACGTGTGGCCGTAAACAAACATCACCAGTTGTGGGGCTAATTTCATACCACGCGTAATGTATAATATGTAATCTTGAACCGAAGGGGTTATTTTCAACCATGGTTTTCTCAGTGTGGTGATGCTGTTGGTTGTTGGTAGTATGACTTGACCACGTGATATCATGAGAAAGGCGACTCGGTGTAGGAAAATAATACAGTCTGCATAGGGAGATTCACGGTTTTTGCCATGTGATTATTAAATAAATAATAAATAAATAACAAAATGTTTAGAGAAAACCTTAAGTTATTATGCATCATTTTCACACCGCACGATGTATAAAAATATACTAAGTAAATAAGCAAATCAAAAATATACGACATTTAACCTATATACGTAATGTAAATCATGTAAATAAGTCGTTGGATCAGACACTTTTTGGATTTTTTTTTAATTTATATTATCATAGTAGGACAGGGTACATAAGTTATTGATGAAAATTTGAAGAACACAACAAATAAACTAATGTATCTTATAGGTTAATTTCCTCTAATTGCACTTCATTTCGTTACTTTTTACATTTCACAGCTTTCTAGTAGAACAAAAATATGCGTACATCTACAGAATAATATAACGTACTACACAAACCATATGAACAGTAAATTTTTGTTATAAATAACGAAAATTTGCGAACATCGTGAATTTCCCTATGCAGATTGTATTACTTTCCTACACTGAGCCGCCATTTTCATTATGTCACGTGGTCGAGTCATATTGCCAATTAAGGGTCAAAATTACGGATGGATTAGCGTCGCGGTATGGGTGATGATTAGCCGCTGACCTTTGATGTTTAAGATGTAAGGACTGGATGTAGCACACTGATAGAAATAAGCAGCGATTACTGCCCGAGACCCAAGAAGTATCTGCTTGGCTCTCGCAAGCAAGCGTGACAGGAAAACAATACGCGCGCACTAGATGCGCAGAAGATTGAAAATAAGTCTATTTCCCCATACTTTTCCCCATTCTCAACCGCGCACTGCCGCGCAGCATTGTGTGTGTCTACTGCGCATGTTTTATCGCTGTGCGCTTGGTTTGGAGAGTCAAGTAAATACTGCTTGGATCCTCCCGGGTAAAAACAACTGTTTATTTCTTTCAGTGCATACATTCATTCTTTGAGTCTGCTGCGATTACCAGGAAGAATATAGCACTTTTCGTGACTTGCACACAAAGACTATTGGCGATTTTATGCCGCCTGACTTTTTCGGGCTACTATTATACATTTTGGTAGCCTGATTTTCTCTGGTAAACCGATAATTCTTTGAGTGCCAAAAGAGTCTAGTACACTACCCGAACGTGATAAACAAATAATCGATCCGGCTCTTCGTAAGTTTATCGGTACAGCAATGATTTATATATTCTATGCGAAAAATGCTAGTCTTCGTGGGAATTTTATGAAAAGTGTTAGTCGTCGTGAGAACTTTATGAAAAGGGTTAATCTTCGTGGGAAACTCGTGAAAATTGCTAGTTTTCGTGGGAGATTTCCAAATGTGCTACTTTTCGTAAGGACCGTCGATATATGGTACATGTTTTTTATGAAATAATAAAGGGTAACTGTTTTTTTAGTACTACAGCATTTAGGAAAAATAAAATTTTTTGCTAATTCATCATTAGTTCTTGGTAGCACTCAAAGGATTAATGATAAATTAATGTTTTTTTTTGTATTAGATACAATAAAATATTTTTAATTAAATATTTTTTATAATTTGTTTAAATAAACTAATAAGTTATACCGAATACATATTATACACAATGAAACAGAGCAGATAGCCATCCCATTTGAAAAATATAGTCACTGCAGCTTGGCGTTAAATGTCATCTTTATTGTGAATTTCGCAAGATTCGTGGGCACGAAGATGGGGACAGACAATAAATATACACTTTGCATTGTTTACAAGTAGAATTATTCCGTTTTAATTAAAAATAAAAGTATAAAAGTATTTGAGAGCTAAATAAATTAAGCACTGTGAGTTTGAAAGCCTTACATCTTCAGACAAAAACGGAATATTCTCCACAGCATAGAAGTATATCAAAGAATGACATGGTATATTGCAATCATGACAAAATTAATGCATAATGTATAATATACTTGCACGAACATGTAATTGCACTAACAGTATATTCTTTTACAATTAGGCTTTATATTTATATATTTTTCCACCTCAATAGAATTAAATTCTGTAACGCGTGTCTTATCTGTCGCCATCTTTGTGCCCGTGAACCTTATTTTAAACTCCCAATATCTACGTAGGAGTATCCCATTCAAATGATTATAGGTATAATATTTCGATTTAGCGTTTTTATAAGATTGTAGTACGACTACCCCCTTATGGAAGTACTCAAGTGCAGATAAGTGGGCAACAGACTTTCAGCGGTATTCGTGCTAAAAATTGTAGCGTAAAGTAATACCTACCTATGGATTTGTCGATGCTAAATTTTTTGTAGATAATTAAATGCGAAACATCGACGATTCAAACTAAGAAACAACAATTTATTATTGTATTTATAATATTCAAAATTAATACGACATTTCAAACATAGAGAATTTTATGCGATCGAATTTATAAAATCTTTACCCAACATAATCCTTGAAATTTCCTTGAATTTTTTTACAATTTCAGATTAATCAATTGAAACATTTAATTTGTCACTTTGTTTCTATTGTATGTTGAGGTGAAACTAACTTATATACCAAATTTGAAGTCTTTAAATCTTATATTTTATGAAAAAGTCATTTTATGATAATTCTACTTCCACCGACACTTGGATTTTGAAATTACACGTAAGTATACTTTTTTACTCGCTAGAGTAACCAAGGGCCTTGTGTAGTTCCAAGCAATTTTTTATTATAAGTTGAAGTGGAACTAACTTACATACAAAATTTGAAGTATCAAAATCTGTTGGTTCAAGAGAAATGCTACTTTAAAGAAAATTTTAAGTTTCCGTTACCTCAATTTCAGCAATTATTTTTTGGTTTAAACAAATTTCTACAGTCTGCATTAAAACTATTGAGTTAATATGGATTATTTAAGTTGATTAAAGTGAAAAACTAAATGTTTCAATTGATTAATCACTCTCTTTTAAGTTTAGAGCTGATTGTACCATTTGGCATATATAGGTATACATATATAGGTATACATATATGCTATTTTGTCTATAAGACTTTTTTTGATAAAATTGATATAAGATTATCTAAGGCCTTGGAAATATTTTTCTCCTTCTTCTTTGAGCCTAATAAACTATGACACAAAATTTGGAGTGTCAAGGTCTTTTAGTTTTTCAGATATGATTTTTTGGTAGAATTACTCCGACTGAGGTGATCAACGACTGTCATCATTTTTTTTGGTTGAACAAGTTTCTACAGTTTTCATTAGAGTTGTTAAGTAATAAGGCTTATTTTATATGTTTGTAGTACAATATTATATGATTTAATCAAATAATCACTCTGCTGAAAGTTTTACAACAGATTTAACTGTTTCACATAATACCTATGTGTTATTTTGTTAATAAGATTCTTTTTGACAAAATGGAAAAAAGATTATCTAAGACTTTGGAAGTATTTTTTTTCTTCTTCTTTAGACCTAATAAACTATGACACTAAATTTTAAATGTCTAGATCTTTTAGTTTTTTAGATATGACTTTTTGGTGGAATTACTCCAACTGAGGTGGTCAGCGAGTGTCATAATATTTTTTAGGTTACAACTACAAAATAGGTGTTATTATATATATATTTATATATCTTAAATAAAGAATAATATCTTCTGTTTATTCTTTTCGTAAAGAATAAAATCCGTTATTTATTTTTTTAAAATAGCGGGGTGGTATTTTATTCTTTTATAAAGAATAATTTCTTGACTATTAGAAATTCATCATTTACTCTTTTAACCCTTAGCTACCGAGGTGGTGGCATATAGACACCACCTAACCTAGAAATTCACGGCCCATAGGAATTTTTTTCCTCACAAAATAATTATTTAAATCAATCAATATTTTGATATAAAACGTAAGCATATCTGTTGAAAATCGAAATGTCTTGCTATACAAATTTTGAAATGACAATAAATTTACCAATTTAATATTGAAAATGATAAGAATATTCAGTGGTGTCCATATATAACCACGTCGCTAGTTACGTGACTATGATTTCACGTTGGTAGCTAAGGGTTAAAAGAATAAAAGCTGAACTTTATTCTTTACAAAAGAATAAATTGTACAATTTAATCTTTTAAAGTCATCGTCAAATTCTCTAATGAATAAAATCACACTTTTATTTCATAAAAGCCTATTATCAAATACTGATAATAAGTATATATAGCAAGAGAAATCTAAAATGATTTTAAATTCCCAGGCGAAAATAAAACTTAGCAAATAATTATTAATGAGAATAAATAATTTTTTATAATTTAAAAAAAAAGTTTATAACTGTTGATAAAGGTAGGATTTGAGACTATAATAACAGGTTATAAAAGTTATCAACAGTTTTTTTCTGTTATGTACAGCCAAAAGAAGTTTATAACAATTATGAACTTTTATTTACTTTTTTGGACCGCGGTGCAGAACCAGAAAAACGATCTGTAAAAAATTATTATCAGTTTTAAACTTTTTTATCTAGTAATAACAATTATTAATAGTTATAAATATTTTTAATAGTATTATAATTATTCTCTTTTTGTTCGAAAGAAATTTCATACATATGAATATTCCAAAATACAAATAATTATCAATTTCAATTAGTACAAATTACTAAAAACTAGTAAAAATTTATAACAGTTATTAACAGTTATTTATTTTATTTACTGATCAAAGATTCAAATTTTTACGAAAATCCAAAAAACTTATATAAGTAAATAAATATTTATATTTATTTATAACAGTTTTAAACTTTTATAAAAGTCTCAAATCCTGACTTTATAATCTGCTAATATCAGTTATAAACTTATTTAAATTTTTATTATAGAAGATCATTTTCACTTGAGTTATTATAATATTTAATAATTCTTTATGTGAAAATGCAGAGGAATGATTTTAATAGGTGAGAAAGGGAGTTAAAATTATTAAGACATTATTATTTTGGTTTAAAACATTAAGACATTATTGAAACTCAGTTTTATTCTCATAATTTTATAGCCTGAAATACAACTTGAAAATTTCGTGTCTCGAATGCTCCTTCTCGCAGTTATCTCGTTCTTGCCTCCTTACTCAAAGTTCAGCACACGTAATTTGTCACTTTGGTAGCGGTATCCTTGTCTCAACCCTCGCTCTCCGGTAGTAGTCAATCAGTTGTGATGCATATGGTGAAGAGGCCAGTGGTCAAATTAAACTTTTCTCTCTCCTCGTTCTTGCGCCTGCAACTTGAACTCTTGCCTTTCCACGACATTTTTGACGGCCACACGTGATGTCGCCTCTGCGCTTTTCCTTCGAATTGTAGAACAGAGGCGTTTTGTGTTGACGCTGATTTTTCCCGCATATTGGAAAAGTTTTGCATTCATTCATCTTTTAATTCGAAAGATTAGAATCAAAATTCACAATAGAGAAACTAATTAAAAATTAGATCCGTGACGGCACACATATCAAAACTAATACCTATAATTTGAATATTCGCGCGTTTCTACGAATGCGAATCTTGAGTATCCTGACGATACTGTTACGTTGCGGGTATCCCTCCTATTTTACATTTTGCCCGCGGTATCAGCCCGACAGTCGCTCCACGCGCAGTACAACACGCACGTGCACGTGAATCGGCGGTCCACCGATCGTTTCGGGCATACAGCAATAGCGCATCAGGGCGAAAAAAACTCCAGCTATACCGTCGCACGCGATCAACAGGTTGTCGCCGACCTCGCTGCTCGTGCTACAGTATCTATTTGCTGGCAATTGTTGCATCGTGCGCGGGAAAAGAGTTTCCCGCACAAAGCTGCACCGGCATATCTGCAGCTACGCTGCATCTGCATTTGGCATTTTCGCACAAGCCTCCGATTCCTCTAGGTCCAGATCGTAAAGCATTTGAAGAAAGTCATTCCACGAATATCCACTATTATTAGGATTTAGTGCAGCTTCGTTTTCACCGGTAGCAACTGGGGCCTCGTCGCTTGTGTCGGTGTCATCGGCTGGTGCGTTATCAGCCACTGTAGCAGCTCGAGCGGCGTCCGCTGCCTCTTTGACGTTTTCTTCAATGTTACCGTTCATTGTGTGCGTGCAATCGTTTCTTTGCACTATGAACGTTTAGTAGGATTTTAGGCTTCTTTGTAGCTAACGTGTGATTTTAATAATATTACCGAGAGACATGAAAGTTTGGGCGCGTTCGAGTATTCGAGCACCTTGACAGCGGCTGATGCGGCGGGAAAGGAACTCTTTAAATTTCAACTCCGTTGCTCGGGGAGTATCCCGCTGGTATCTAAGTAGATGCCAGGAAAAAGGATATATGAAACCCCATGTGTCGCATATATGGCAATGCTTTGTTTTTCGTAGCCTTCGAATTCGCATTGATGCCTCCTGAAAGAGCTCCGAAAGAGTAGATGACGCGTGACGCGTGCGACGTGCTTGCACCTTGAAGTGCGAACTTGGACTGCGCTGCCGGCGTGCATGTGCAGTGGGAGGGAGACACGATTTTTCGTCTGCTATGCTTCTTGTTTATATTCTGCTCGAAGATAGAGGTTGTTTTCTGGAAAGTTCTTGATCCTTTTGTATTAGGGTGCGTTTGCATTCGATGGCACTCACATTCAGTCCAGAATGGCATCTCAGCTAATAAAAACACAAGGCAATGCAAGATTTATCTTTTTATTGGCTAAGAGGCCGTTTCGCTGCATCGTGTTAGGTCTGTTCACTTTATGACACATAATAGAACAAAATAAAATATGTGCAATCGTTTTAAATAATAAGCTACCTACTATACACGCAACTAAAAAGTATTTTATTTTAACTAATGCACACGGAGAGAATTTTCTAATAAAAATTATGACGAAATTCGCAGTAAAAATTACCGTGAATGACTATAAAGCTAGGACACTCTAACTTTCCGGCAGATTTTATTGATATTTACGATAAATTTTACCGTACTGAAGGGTAAAATTTGCCTGCCGTAGAGTAAAAGTTCCCTGTACGAATCTTAGAGAAAACCAAAATTTGTGGTAAAATTTGTACGAAATATTTTTTAAAAATCTGGATTTTCTTCCTATTGTTGTAGCAGTATTATTAATACTTAAATAAGTACATTTATACACATTTATATTTGAGTTAACCTAAAATGTGTACACGCTCAGTTGTTTCCTTTATCAGCTGTCTTCTTTTTCTCAAATCAGGCAAATTTGACCATTCAGTGCAGTAAAATCTATAGTCTGTGCGGTAGAATTTGTAGTCAATGAGGTAATTTTTATAGTAAAATATCAATAAAAAGTGCCAGAAAGTAGGGCTGTCCCAGCTTTATAGTTATTTACGATAATTTTTACCCTGAATTTCGTTATAATTTTTATTAGAAAATTCTCTCTGTGTAGGCAATATAAATTGTCAGGATGGAATAATAGTTATACATATACAGTTACGGGAGCCACGCTTCTCAGTCGACTTTCATATTTAGGGTCGCAGCCCTTCTTAATTGTCAAGCGAAAACGATGTGCAGATATTCGGCGGCGCATTGACTGAGCATACCGATACCTGCAGCCGGTCAGCGGCGCCGGCCGGTCGTCTGCCGTCGCCACCCTAATGCTTTCCCGGTATATGATGTGACCTCCCATGAAAGAATTTGCCAGCAGTGATAGTTCGGGCCGATTCTGGTTGAATATTGTATGCCAGTAAATTATTTTTCGACACTGAACCAATGAAGGGATTATATCGGTGCAATACTTTTTGCCGATATTAAAAGAAAACAAAACATTGCGAAATCGTCAAGCGTAACTTAACCTACTTTTTAGGCTAGTTTTTAATAAAATATTAATTTAATGTATGATTACTCAGCTTGCGTGAAATTTTCGGCCGCGCAATAGTAATCTGTAGTTATGATTATTACACTAAACTTTGAGTGAAGTGTCTCGCGTGTGCCTAAAAATTTATATTTCTTGTACTATTTTGAATATATCAAGAAGAAAAGTGTTGTACTGGCCCGTTCTTATCATTCCCGTTATATTTCAGTACTGGACCTCTAACATTTGCAAGTACTGGTAGTGCCGGCACCTAATACTCAAACAGTATTCTGCCGAGAGTAAATTCTTCCATGGACTGATCGGTTCTTGCCGATAGCTCGAGCACGCAGCCCAACTCTTAATTGCCCTGCTTGCCTCACGTTGAAGACGTAAAAGATTAAAAATAGTCGCAAAGTAGAGTAAACTTATGTCATCAAGTGAACTTCCCTGATAATGAGACGATAAAATGCATTTTCGAATCCGGGAAACTTTTTTATTTCAATAATTTAAATAAAATAATATAAGTAATAATAGCACCGATCGTTTATTAATTTCAGTCGTGCCTAATCTTAAGGTTTGAATAAAAAGAAAACAACTTTTATATTTGTTGCTGTCGTTATGACGGAATTTCTTTGTCGCCCTCTTCAGCACTAATTGAAGAGCCGGATGCAATACGGGGATTAGCGCTCGAAATCGTGTAAAAGTATTGACCGAGGGGAGAATGTAGAAAATGGATTAAATTGATATTTTGACAATTGATACGCATAGGAAATTATATTGGGCATCTTTTTGTATTAAAACAAAATATTTATCTTCATTTGTATTCTAATTATTTAAGAAAAACACAATTTATATGCTTGAAAAAAATTCAATACATTTTTCTCTTCAACTCATTGTAACTTTGCGAGGTTTTAATATTTTGTACTCAAACTTTAACAGAATAATCTTCAACATATTCTACGTATGTTAAAATATGTAAAAAAAATTTCAAACGTTTTAGAGTCACATATGTAGTAAATTTCTGAAAATATTACTGTCAAAATCTGCCATTGATACAATGAATCATAAAAATTGCGTTACAAAATTTCGAATTGTAAAAACTTTCAGCGAGAAAAATGTTCATTATATGTCGAGGAAGTTTATTGGAAAGTTTTACGAATTACATGCGACTTCGGTGCGCTCGACGCAGCCGGCGCATCTTGTCACGATCGGGTATTATTCTCTCAAGAATATGGATTTTGATATTTGTATTTTTATTTTAATGTTTTTATTATACGAATAAGTAGTTTAGTACTTAATTATTAATCTAAAATATAAAATAATTATTTGTACTATCATATTTATTGAATAATATGCTTTTAAAATAAGTAAAATTCTAATTACACTTACAGAATAAGTAAATAAATGTAGATAATTAAAATTTCATAGAACGATTAATTACATGATATCGCAGATTAGTAAAAAATGTATTAAACGGTTAGTTTGTATAGTGTAAAAATGTTGAAATAAGCATAATAAAGAGAATAATACTCGATCGCGACAAAATGCGGCGGCTACGTCGAGCGCACCGAAGTTGCATGTAATTTTTATCAAGGTATGAAACTTTTCAATAAACTTCCTCGACATATAATATATATAATTTTTCTCTGAAAGTATTTACGATTCGAAATTTTGTAACACAACTTTTGTGATTCATCGTATCAATGAAAGATTTTGACAGTAATAGTTTCAAAAGTTTACTATATATATATATATAAGTCTAAAATGTATGAATATTTTGTTAAATATTTTAACACACGTAGAATATGTTGAAGATTATTGTGTTAAAGTTTGAATTAAAAATATTAAAACACACATGAAGTTACGAGTTGAAGAGAAAAATGTATTGTTTTTTTTCAACCTATAAATTCCGTTTTTCTTAAATAATTAGAAAACAAAAGAAGATAAATATTTTGTATTAATACAAAAATATGCACAAAATATTTTCCTATGTGTATCAATTGTCAAAATTTCAATTTGATCAATTTTCTACATTCTCTCCTCGGACAATACTTTTACACGATTTCGAGCGCTAATCCCCTTATTGCATCTGGCCCTTCAATTTTTTAACATAAAATAAAAGGCATAGTGTGTTTCATACACATAAGAATACCACACGTAATTATTGTGTACAATTTAGCATTGGTCAAATATATCTATATATAATTTGACGGCATAGAGCGTTTCTTACACATAATAATTATACACGTAATTATTGTACACAATTTAGCATTGGTCAAATTATATATAGATATATTTGACCAATGCTAAATTGTGCACAATAATTACGTGTACATTTCTTATGTGTAAGAAACGCGCTATGCCTTATTTTACAGCGATAAATTTAGAGTGTTATATTTTTGTTATAATTTTTGCAAATAATGTATCTAAATTAATTATTTTTATAAATAATTTATCTAAGTTAATTATTTTTACAAATAATTTATTTATTATTATATATTAACTTATAAATGGTACCTGATAATTGCTCTTTTTATTCTATCATAGATCATACTCACATTTCTCTTTTTCCATTTCATCGAAATATTCTCCCAAGTGTTTTGTTTGTGTATGCAAACTGTCAGAATAAGTGGTTATCGGAACTAATGGTAAAAATTTCAGCTCGCTGATCGTGATTTCTGATATCGATCGATAATATTAAGATGGCGCCACTTATCGGTCTGCCTCTGTTCCATCATTACCTATTGAGTTTTTTAGTCCATTTATAGTAGAGACGAAGAGTTACAACTAGTTGCAACTCGTCATTATGTACTTTTAGAATTAAGGGAAAAAATATCATGTTCTGCATATAAACATACAGAATATTTATTTTTAAAGCGTCTATTATCAAATTAACTATCAACAAATGAAATTTTCCACTGTAAAAGCTTAGTAGAGTTACAACGAGTTGTTGGAACTGTAACTCTTCGTCCTCACTATAAATGAACCCTTAGCATATTTAGGCGCGTAATAGACTAAATTTAAATTTTCATTATTTTATACATTAATAGCAACCTTTTGATCTTAGTCTACTAATGAAATTCAAAAAGGGAATGATCAATTTCTTGATGGTATCTTCGTTAAGAATGCGGTCCACTCGAAATCCTATTCTTTTTTTTATACATTAACATCAAACCTCTAAAAGCATGGCTAGAGGAACAGGAGTGCTGAGAATAGCAAAGTCGTACGGAACGGTTTCGGAGCCAGCGATCTTTGTTTGTTGCGGACGCGATTCCAATGGACCTGCTCACCAAGGAGCGAAAGAGAACATGCGAAAGAAAAGCAGAAGGCAACGGACAACAAATCAATGATGAGGAAGGAGAGACAAAGATTCAAGAACTGATAAGAGCGATGGAACGCAGACGCCAGCTACAGATGAACTGATCATATATTTACGATCTATAAAAATTGATAATCTCTGTAAAAAGCTTTAAATTGATAGTTTTTGTCCAAACACTCTGAACTGCGATAGTTTTCGTCCGGAAACTTAGAACCCGTTAGTCTTCGTCGCAAATTTTGGAATTGCGATAGACTTTGCCGCAAACCTTCGAACAGCGATACTCTTCGTAGCAAACGCTTAGATATTCTTCGTCGCGAACGCTGAAATTCGTTAGTCATCGTAGCAAATTGAAACGCGTTTTTCTTCGTATCGGGCGTTGAATTATAGTAACGCAGTTCCTCACGAGAGATGGGTACTTCCGATCTTACCTCAGATACATAACGTAGGTGAAAAATGCAAAATGCCTGTATTGCGGACATGTGAAGATCGACGCAGAACACCCTTTCTTTGATAACAACAGGACGAATTACTTCCAAAATCATTGTTGTGTGCGTGTATTTATGTATGTGTGTGTATGTGTGTGTGTGTGTCGCTCACCCGTAATTGAATATTCCGCGGTGAAACCTGACGAAACTTTACGTGTATGTTTGTTATCCATGTCAAGGAAGGGCTTAAAAATATCAGCAAATGTGAACGACCCATTTTAAATTATATCCATTTTTCGAAATTTAAAAATTTAAAAATTTTTCAATGAAGGAATGTTTTTTGGAAAGCAAAATGTTTTTACAATAAAGTACTAATAAAATTCTTTAATTTGTAACCAAAATGGTGAGAAATATACCGTCTTTCTTTTGTTATACTTTGTACTTAAGATTTCTTTGTAACACATGCACGATTTTCGCGCTTGTTCATGCCTATAAAACGGACAAAAAGTTGCCGTTTTCCGACCGGCGACGAAAAAGTTACGCTTGAGCGGGCGGTAAAGCAACCTCCTCAAAAAACGTGAGAATGGCTTCAATAATTAATTTTCAACTTATTTATACATATATTTTGCATATGCATTCGCGCACGCATTCATAAATGCGTACGTTAAAATTTAATTTCTATTTCAAATAAAAAACCGCTGCCAATTCATTGGCACGTAGCTTCTTCCAACCTTATTAAATGTTTCAATAAAAAGTTTTTTTTTTCCATTTAATTCTTGTTAAAAAGTCAAAACAACAAGTCCATTTTTCTTAAATGTCGAGATACATATGATTAAAATTTTTTGCCTATCAGTGAACATTTTTTTCAATTAACAATAAATTTTGCAACATTATAAAATTGTTAATCGGTTTTTCCAAGGTTTTACTATATAAATTTAAATTCAAAACAATAAAAAACAATTAAAAAATGCTGAATAAAGTCACTTAAATTAACTAACTCTCAACTAAAATAAAATGGCCCTTCCTCAAATTAAACAAAAAACAAACCAAAACAGACGTAATCCCTGCTTATGCAAGCTGCACCCACTTACGTCCAACCCCGATTCAAAAAAATACTAACTCAAAAAAGGTGTGTTTTTTATCATTAATTGTTTGCTAAAAGATAAATTACAAAAAAATATAAGATTATAATCATAAATTGCCGTGTACATTCTAAAATATCGTAAAATAGAAAAACAGTTATAAAATAAAAATGAATCGAGGAATCTTTATTTCTTTTTTTAATTTCGTACGTCCGTCATAAAACCAAAAAAAAATCATTTGTTTAATAAAAGATGACTGCGACATTCTCGAGATATAAGCAATTTAAAAAATATATAACCTCAAATATCTTGAAAGATAAAAGACTTCATAGTCTGGGCAAAAAGTTCAACCAAGAGATAGTGGAAAGCTACCCTTTTAAGCTCAATTTATTTATAAAATATTCCGTCATATGTTTCCGAGATATCGTTTAAACAAAAAATGACATTTTCGTGTATAACAAAAGAAGGGCTTATCAAGAATTTCATGTCGGAGAAGATAGGTAATTTTATGCTCTTCCAAATGCATTTTACTGAAGCGATCAATTTACTTCTAACATACTAAAATAATTTACCTCATCGATTTAAGAATATTGTAAAACAGAGAAATCGTTCTAAAACAAAGACTGCTCGATGAATCTTAAAATTTATTTCTCATTCCGAATTTTCATTAAAAACGAAAATAATGAGCCCCAGTTAGCAAAAGATTACCGCACCGTTCTCGAGATATAGCGATCAAACAAAATATTTGAAAGAAAACATAACCTCAAATATCTTGAAAAATAAAAGTCCTCATGATCTGAGCGAATAACTTAGCCAAGAGATAGTTAAAAGCTACCTTTCTGAAAATTTTCAAAAGGAATAATGCCTTTTCACTTAAGTTATCAAACGACATAGAAAATCGAATTATTTTACAAAATGATTCTTTTCTCGGAAGCAGAAAAGTATTAAGACTCAAAATTTTTACTGAATGTCCCTCTCAATGTTACTAGTAACTAGAAATTTTTTTTAATAAATTTCCATGATATATGTTCATGAAATATACAAAACTTTTTCTTAACCTTTTTTTGACTCATCTAAAATTTATTGTTTTTCAACCTTTGTGTGACAAATATGGTGAAGTAGGTGCGCCCGGAGTATGGCTAAAGGTTAGTAAATTTAAATCCTATGTCAGTGGTGGACAAAAGATCAATCTCATAAAATAAAAATAGGACATGGGAATTTTGAACAGTATTTGACCAGAACTAGTCAAATATCATGTATATCGACTACTTGAAAACGGCTAGGCTTAATTGACAAATAGACAGATACGATGAAAAGAAAACAATAAAGTGAAAAGAATAAGAAGTGATAAATAGTAGTAATGTTGAAAAATTGAACCGACTTAAAAAAATAAGCTTTACAACAACAAACAAACGACTATTTTTTTACAATATGATGATTACTTATTAAAAGTTTTATTCTTCTAAGACAGAACCATTTTTTAAAAATAATTATTTTTAGTATAAATAATTGTATAAACTAAATAGTTTTTATTATTCTGTTATTTCGTGAAAATGTTTTTTTAAGGCATGTAAAGATTTAAGAATAAAAGGTATTTTATTGGTGTTTCAATCGTAGACAAAAATTACAAAGTTATATTATAAGTTATATGCTTGCTTATACGAAATACAATATATATGTTGTTACAATACGTAAGACAAATAGTTTTTAAAAGATCATTTGATTGGCTTGATGTATAAAAAATATAAATAAAATTACAATTACACAATACAAAAAATAAAAAGAGCATTTCTTTACGACCGTCATACAAGTTTTTAAAGCATTTTATCGTTTTATAATATAACACGATGACATAATTTGTCGCTAATGATGGCTTCGCCGATTTTCAGTTCCAAATCGGAAATATCAACCGTGATTGTTTGGTTCAATTGAGTAGTAACTGACATCGATTATGGCGCCAAATCGGACTCCATATAATTGCACTTTATTGTTATTCTTTTCCTTTTTTAAACTCCATTTCAGGTAACCTTCGATTTCTGTAATTACAATTATTTGAATTAAAATAAATATAGTCCTACAAACAAATTAAATTAATTTAAGGGCACTATAAACACTTTTCATTTTTGTTGTCGTTTATTTTTATTTGTATTGGCTATTGTCGGTCAAAAGCCGTTAAGTTCAAAATGTACCGTTTATAATGAATAGTTCATTAACATTATTGAAATAATAAAAACTAAGTAACAACCTTTGGGGCCGAAAATGCTGTAAGTGTTTATTAATTAATAAACAATTTCATATTAAACAACTTATACCTTTTTTAGGTTGATTCCTTTTTTAAATATATTTTAATCCTGTCGGGAGTAGGTACAAGAAAAGATTAAATTTAATTATATAATGAAAATTTTCCATGTATATTAATAATGCAAAAAAGTAACTTTTTTCCAGTTTTAAATTCTTGTATTTTAAAATGTTTATTTCAATATACTTTGTTAAAAAGAATGAATAATAATTGATTTATAAAAAGAAAGTCTTTTCAGTGCCCTCAAGTAAGTATAAGTTAAGTACGTATACACTTACTAATATTCAAACCAATGTTGTCAATCGAACCTATTATTAATTTATACCACACTGTTGTCATTGGCGTAGATTGAGTCCGCAAGGCTCGACGACGCTGCCGTTGCGCAACACTAATTCATAACTTACATTGCCTAGATTACGAATTTCGCTCGAAGGGGTGCAAGCCGACAGTCTTTTCGCGTGCACAATCTAAAATTCATTAGAAATGAAAAATATGTTTTGTAAATTGAACAATTATATATTCGTATGCTTATCTTCATACCATGTACAAGCGGTCGATATTGGAGAGGTTTGGGATAAGGTCGTTCCAGGCGATGACTTGCACTCGTCTTCCTCGAGCGTTGTTCACGACGATTCTGTAGAACTTGGCGTTGTGGAATTTCGCGTCGCTCTGAATTTCATCGACGTAGCCAAGGACGTCGCTGGTGTAAAGATCAAATTTATTTGACGAAATTGATGGATTATTGCTTTCAGTTCAGGTGCAATGGTATTTTTGTTGTGTACTCACATGCATTCGTCCCCGCATGAAATAGAATCGATTAGTTCGTTTGAAGTGAAATTGCGATCACTTGTAACGTCCATTTTTAAAAACTTTTAATGGAAAGGATTGTAAAAACAGAATCTTATAGAAATTACACTTTCAAATGCTTAATATTCAATTATTTTATGATATACTTCGATTAAAATATAAACTAAAAACAAATAGTCTGCAGAATATAAGCTAAGATTGAATATTATCGGAAGGATATGTAAGGCACAATGTATTGACACGAAGGTACTGCTTTGTAGATTACGTTGGGTTCGTTGCTTCTACAGCTGTAATTGTACCAAAATAAGAGAGTGGGGATTCTCCAAATCTGATGATATCCCACATACTTTTATACAGTATATGTTTCAAGTTTTGAATACTACTTTTGAATCATCAACAGTACTGAGCTGAACGTTTATAATAATAACAATTTTAGTAAATTGTACTACTTTGATTCGATACATTTTCATTTTGTATTAAATTAATATCCTTTTAGTTATTTTCTTGTCTAATATAGTTACAGGGACATCGATAAAGTAAGCTGTATATCTTGTCGACTATATCTGCAGCGTTTTTCGGTTTCTGAAATGAAGGTTGACGAGATTCTCGAAAAATCGTTCCCGAAAAGGTCCCGCATAGATACGGGACTAGGCGACGGAGCCACCTTAAGGAAAAGTGAAGAGCCAAGTGAGAGCGAATTATGTAAGTTCTACGAAGGACGAGTATTCGATTCGACTTAGGTAATATTATTTAACCACACTCTTTCGATAGTTATTTTTACTAAGTTGTATAATTGTGATTTATTTTTCTGCCTTGAAGGGAACCAGATTGATACTACGATAAACCCGCTATGTTCCAATCTGTTTTTGATGGGCCAAGGGCAGATATATTATGACTTACAGAGATTCTAAAGAGTTCAAAGAGGATATGTCTGAAGTTAATGTTTTCTAATATTATAACATTATTTGATGAAGTTTAAAATTCAGAAGTAGGTAGCTGTAACATTTTTTAAAGTTGATTTATATCACTGTCTTAGTTAAGTTAGTGCAGTAAATCTTTGTTATCAATTAAAATAATTATTACTTTATACTCACTAGAAACAATACCTTCTTACAGTATACAGCAACTGCGAGAATAACAAAATTGTTTGAAGACCTTATGCAACCGATTTTAGTGCACTGCATGGCCTGCGCACACACTGTTGCGGACACACACTTGTATCAAATAATAAAAACAGTGTTAAGAGGATTCAAAAAACTCTAAAATGTTGCGCAGCTACAAAATCAACATATTATATTTAATTTTCACCGTTTTACCCCGATTTTCACTTTAGACGCGAAAATAAAGAAATATATAACATTCATTATGCCTTTATACAGCGGTAATATATATTTATACGCGTTGGGCAGAAATCGTTTTACGATAGATCCCGAATCGACGGCTCAGCGGCGTCTACGATGGATATCGACAGACGCCGCCGTCGTCGCGCGCAATTGAATCTTTTAGACGCAGTGGAGCTTTCGGGACGGACCGGGGCCATTATTTTCGATTAGGTACATATTGTACTGTCGACACAAGAAATGTGTATGGAAATGCATTCTTCTTGGAGTTAATATTGGTGCATTAACTGTAAATAAGATATCACCCCACAGAAGAAGACTATTATGACAACTCATCTATTTCTAATCAATTTTCGATTTCGAAGGGTATCAGGAGTACGCTCTTATATCCGTATAAATTATTTTGTATACAAAAGTTGAAAAAATTTGAGTTGCCATAATCTTGTTCTGGAGGTGCGATATATCGTATTCTATTTGAATAATACCGCTGATGTTCAAATTAAAATTTATTAAAAAAGATTAATTAAAAATTAATTTGCCCTCCTGCAAAAAAAGCCTTAGTTCATTTAATGAGTACCTTTAAATGATTTCTTTCTTTCCTAATTCGGTTATAAAAAAAAAGTTCTGTCGTCATGCTGATGTATTTAGTAGAATTCGTAAGCCGATGTACATACATTTTGAATTTTTGTAATTGAACTTTATTTGAGAAAGCCGTTACTATTTACCAAAATTTACTGTACGAACTTCAAAATACCCAACGCCATCTTTACGAATGAACCGCGTCGATCGCTTACTGCATGCATCATGGCAAAGATATAGTGCGCAGAGCGACTTCTTCCACCTTCGGTCAGTCCCGTCGCATCTGCTGACAGCATGATGTGCGGTGCAGTCGAGGTTCAGTTTGTGCTTCAAGCTGCGCGAGTAGCTCTTGCAATAGCGCATGGGAGGCCAAGTGTTAGAAGATAAGAAGGCGCCGGTGTTGCCGGGAAGCGTGGGAGAGTTAGTATTCTCTATTTTTTAATTTGATTAGAGATATTTTATACTTTTTAAAATTGTTATGCGTTTGAGGTAGTTGTATTTTATTTTTAAATTATCTTGGTAAATAAGTGAAATGGTTTTTCGTAGTTACGGTAGTTACTGAGCATTTTCGTTCATGTGATTTTGGTAGTACATAATATTTTTCTGATATTAAGACATTTTTATAATTAAACAATACTATAGTAAGTAATGAAAATAATTAGTTATTTATTTTGAAACTAATAAGTAAACAATTATATTATACTTTTATTCTGGATTTCATTAAGGTAAAGTACCCAGTACCGGGACAAAGTGAAAATTCGGAGCAGTACTGGGACAGTAGCAAAACACTTCTATTACTATTAAATCTGATAAAAGTATCGATGCATTAACGTTGTTTATGATGTTATCTTTGTAGTCAAGACGATATTTTGTTAATTTAGAGCTTAAAATTATTATAAAACAAAATACAAATCTTTTGAGGTTACGTTTCAGAAGCGTGTATAGGCGAATTTTAGTGACTTGACATGCCTCTCAATTTGCATAACCTAGTAGTGGGACACATTTAATAATATATGTCCCAGTACTGCATCCAAAGGATGTCCCAGTACTGCGTCCAGGTCGATATAGCCCGTCCCACTTATGTATCCTTGTGTACATTTTTTCAAACATACTTCTTTTAATATAAAAAAGCATTTTAATGTCTTTGTATGTGCATAAATAAGTAAAATTGATGATATCAAAGTTTTATGTATGACCAAAATATTACCTCTTGCTGCAAAAGTATTTGAGTTGCATTATTTTGAATATGTGAATATTCAATAATCTAAAAGTTTCATTCAATACATTAGAAACGTATCTGAAACGCAAATTTAATTTGCTTGTCTAGATAATCAAGAAGTCGATGCAGAAGAATCTGAACAACGTCAGCAACAGCAGCAGACTCGACTCAAAAATGTCAGTTCAATCTCATTAGAAGCTACTCAACAGTCGGTCGATAATAGTCAAGATTTGGTAAGCTAAAATAAAAGAAATGTTATTTTTCAGAACTATTGTAAGAATGCAACTTTTCATTGAAGGTTAAACGGATTTTTTTTAAATAACTCATGAAATTTTCGTTCCATTTAACAGAGTATAGACGAACCAGAATCGTTTTACAGTGTCAAGCCAATGAAATCGCCGTACTATCTGCAGCTGGGAGATCACATCGTCTACTTACGGCAAGATCATCAAGCATACCTGGACGCTGTGCGAAAGCATAAAATGTACGATGTCGATGAATTGGACGAACCTTGGCCTAACTTAGACATCAAAGTATGCCTCATTTCAAAAATCACGATTCGGTGATTGATTCATAAATAAATCAATATTCATAATAACCGTTACAATACATGCAATAATTGCAGGCTCACGAGTTCGTGAAGGTAGTGCAAGTGTCTCTGTTATCTGCGATTCGAACGACTCGACGACGCTGTGGACTTGACCGGCCAGTGCTTCGACGACAAGTATCGCGACGGGTGGTCCTTCGGTCGGACCCTGGCGGTACAAGCTCTCGATCCGCGGGGATTCCCCGAATCGCAGTTTAAGCGCCTGCGCATCAGGTGGGACGACGACGGAAAAGTTACGGAGCGTTTTTTTGTGGAATAAATGAGTAACTGTATATTGGAATAAATTGTGTGTATAGAAAATTACAGCAATACGATAATAGACATTTTAATATGTATGATACATAACTTTTCTCAGTATATGGTGCATATGAGACTTATAAAAGTAAATATATGATTGTTCAGGAGAACAATTTTAAGGTTTTGGTATTTTGAGATTGAAAATAAATTTTAATAATATTCATAATTAAAATTTAGGTTCGGTTTAATATTATTTGTTGAAAAACGTAATATAGAATAAGATTTTTCAAAAATTTAATGTAGTTCGGAAAAAGGACACCGCAGAATCCTTATGGGAAATGGCTTTCGGCTAATTTTTTTGAAACTTTGTAAAATGATAGTCCTTAACACGTAGAACAAAAGTCTCCATAGGCCCAAAGCTCCAAGGTTCTTAGTTTAAAAGCTACAGCCTGTCAAAGTCGAATATTTTTACCCATACGCTATACAGCCTAAGCACGCGAGTGATGTTTTTATCGGGGATATATACACACACACACACATATATATATGTGTGTGTGTGTGTATATATATACACATATACATAGCTTTTCATAAAGGTGCCGAGATAGTTTGTTCTGCAGTCCTTGTAAGGATAGTAGAGCAGAGTATCAATCGTGACTTTGGTTTCTTTCTTCGACTCGCATAACAGTCCTTTTAAGGATAGTTATCGAGCTTTTCATCAAGGTGTCGAGGTAGTTTGTTCTGCGGTCCTTCTAAGGATAGTAGAGCAGAGTATCTGTCGTGACCTTTGCTTTGTTTCTTCGACTCGCATAACAGTCCTTTTGAGGATAGTTATCGAGCTTTTCATAAAGGTGCCGTAATAGTTTGTTCTGCAGTCCTTTTAAGGATAGTAGAGCAGAGTATCTATCGTGACTTTGGTCTCTTTCTTGGACTCGCATAACAGTCCTTTTAAGGATAGTTATCTAGCTTTTTATCGGGCGTGGTGCCGGCGCAGCTACTTCTACGGTATAGGTTGCTTGCAGATTTCTGTTTTATTTCACCTTTTTGAAAGGTGGTAATTTTTATTGACATAACAAAAGTTCTTTGAAAATGCGATGCTACGTGTGTAATGGACAGTTGAATGCACGTCAACTGGCATTTATGAATGGCATTGAGAATGTCAATAAAAGACAAGTAGCAATTATTAGAAGAGTTGAACGTAATCATCCACCTCTAGCCCTAGATGAGAACTCTAGAAATATGTTAATTGTAATCGGCTAATAGTTGCTGAGATTGCTTTAATGGATGCAGATCCAGCCTGTATGCGACTGAACATTGTTACTCAAACAGCATCTCAGACTTGCATTATTTGCACTGCGCAAATTGACATCCACAGGTTATCTTTAGAATGTAGGGTTCAGGTTTTTATAAAAAGAAACATTTATATACCAGAGAATGTACGTAGTTGTAGACATCATCTGAATGATAGTGGGATTTTCTTCGATCCACTAATGCTTGGCTTGCAATCTATTAACAGACCTTATGTTATTAGAGGCCAGCAATTACAGGTTTTTCTTCAAGGAATGAGAAACGTGGTATTGGAAAGGGGTAAAGGAATTGACTACGATAACTTACCTGATGATGATTTTGAATGCTTATCACCTATCAATAAACAACAGTTTGAAGAACTTTTAACTTTTTGTGATCCAGTAGTACAAAATGGAAAATTGAGACACATTCACAGGAAAGATTTATTGATTTTTTTGTGTAAGATGAGGCAGGGATTGAGTGATGATTTTTTGAAAATTATTTTTGATCAGTCTAGCAGACAAAATGTCAGTTCAATCATTGATTACGTCAAATCATCATTACTACAAAGATTTGTTCCTGAAAATATCCGGCTTGATGCTATAACTAGTCAACAGTTTATAGAACAGCATGTAACAGACTTTGCAAATGAGCTCTACAATCATGATCCTGTAGAAAGGAAAGCAATAGCTATAATTGACAGTACATATTCTTACATACACAAAAGTTCTAACTTTTGTGTATTGCGACAGTCCTACTCTATTCACAAAAATAGGCATCTACTAAAACCAACCCTCATAGTAGCCCCAGATGGCTATATTCTCACGATTTTTGGACCTTATTTTTCTGACGCTCGTAATAATGATGCTGAAGTTCTTCGTGAAGAATTTGAAAGAGATGCTGATGGTTTAGCAAACTGGTTCCAGGACGGTGATATTGTATTGGTAGATAGGGGTTATCGCGATGCTGTACGCATGTTGCAGCACCTTGGTATTGACCATAGGATGCCTGCACTGATTCAACCTGGGCAAAGACAGCTCCCTACACCAGATGCAAATGACACACGAATGGTAACTAAAAGTCGTTGGATAGTAGAAGCACGAAATGGACATCTTAGATCTATTTTTAAGTTTTTAGCGCAAATAATAAACATGCAACATGCAAAGAACCTAAATGTTTTCTATCGCATAGCTGGAGCTATCATAAACAGGTATCACCCTATTATTACCATGCAAGAGCGGATGTTCAATATGCAAGAGAAATGGTTCGGAGGTCAAGGATGCCTAATATTGTGCAAGCAAGAGTAGAAGTCGATAATCTAACGCGGAGAAATGCACAGTGGGCTCGACTTAATAATGGAGACGTGGTAGATTTTCCTATACTCGACTTAAACTACCTTAGAGATCTGACTGTAGGAACTTACCAGATAAAGCTTTCTCCATCTTACATTCAAGACAAGCTTCTGAGAGATAATGATGACGAATTCCAACTTGACCGAAATATTAATGACGCTGGATTCTTGCGAGTGCGTACCTATTCAAGATTTCGTAATGCGACTAGGCATCAACTTTTTATAGCATACGTAGGTCATGATGCGGACAATGCTGATGACGAAAATGATAGAGAATTAATTCTAGGCTATTATTGTACCTGTCAAAGTGGAGCACGTACACTAGGTACATGCGCGCACGTTGCCAGTGTATTGTGGTTTCTAGGATATGCACGGCATCATGAAAACATCAGGTATCCTGATGAATCCTTACTCAATACCACATTGGATGCTGCAAATCGAAATGCTCAGAATGTCGGAGTAGAAATAATTAATGTCTGATTCATTTACCTAACAAGAAACTCAAGGAATCTGTGAGCAAATGTACTTATTTACACCTGAAAACATACTCGCGTGTGTGTGTGTGTGTTTGTGTGTGTGTGTGTGTGTGCGTGTGTATATGTATATGTATATATGTATATATATATATATATATATATATATATATATATATATATATATATATATATATATATATATATATATATATATATATATATATCCCCGATAAAAACATCACTCGCGTGCTTAGGCTGTATAGCGTATGGGTAAAAATATTCGACTTTGACAGGCTGTAGCTTTTAAACTAAGAACCTTGGAGCTTTGGGCCTATAGAGACTTTTGTTCTACGTGTTAAGGACTATCATTTTACAAAGTTTCAAAAAAATTAGCCGAAAGCCATTTCCCATAAGAATTCTGCGGGGTCCTTTGTCGTTGTTACATTATCGTAACGTTTGTTGCTGCATTTCTTGTTACATTATAGTTTTTTACAATAAAATTTTGAATGTGTGTAATTATGTGCTGTTAAGCTTTACTATGTATAATAAAGCTTGCGACAATACTAATGTTTAGCATTAACTTCAGAGGCCGTCCATAAATTACGTAAAACTCTTTTTGAAAATTTTAGACCCACCCTTCCACGTAAGACATTTTTACTGATGTGTCTATGTATTTAGTATACAGCGTAAGAATAATAAAGGGGGTCTTTATTATCCTCCTCAAAGCCTTACGTAATTTATGGATAGCCCTTTACAATCAACAGGTTTTTAAACAACCTCCAGTAAAAGTGTATAACTAACTTTTAGGGCTTCCTGAAGAAAATGGCGCTCCAATGTCAGTGCTTCCAAAAGAGATTCGAAAATCGCTTTATCGACCTGCCAGCGATTACTGCAGGATTTCAACCAACTCTTGAAACTTTCGATTCCTAAACCGTTTGTTACTCACAACGACGATTCTTACATCTCTCTAGTTGAGTATCCCGTTAATTTGTCGACGATCCAAGCTCGCCTCGAGAATATGTTCTATCGTCGCATCGATGCACTGAAATTTGACATTATATTCTTCGACAATAACAGTGAGAAAATCAAAGAAAATCCCGTTGAGATACAGATTTTGTCGAGAAAAATTATGCTAGATATTTTTTCAGAATTCAAAATAGTCAACATTATTATATAAAAAATCATTGAGTTAGTTATTGATTTTTTCAATATAATGCACTATTCTTCTGCGTTTGAGCTGCTAAAACAAATTATGTACACATTACAGAGATCCAGATGAACACGACGTTTACGAAACTAATGAGAACTTTCTGGCTATGTAGAAGGAATAAGAATTGAATGAAAAGGCAGAAAGTATTTATGTACCGGAAAGCTCCCAAAGTCAATCACAATGTTTATCGCTCGAGGATATAAATCCACATATATGCAATCTTTCCTGGCAAATAGCTTGCTGAAAAGATTTAGAAACTCTGTGAAACGAAGAAGATTCTAAACCATTTTAGTATTACTGAGACTATTTATTTTATATTTATATATTTGCAATTACAATTAGTTGTGTATCATATTTTTGTTTCTCAAATTGAAAGCTTTATGTCAGTGCCAATTTGGATGTGTTCTTTACACTTATAAGCATATTTAATGCCTAATTTGGGAGACCGAATATGTTACTTTTAAAAGATCTGTGTGTGTGTGCGTGCGTGCGTGCGTGTGTGCGTGGTGCACCGAAAATTGGAACTAGATCAAAAGTATTGACTGGTAAAAGTAAAAAAAGCAGCGTATAGATTATGAGAAATACGGTACGAGCGACGGCAGCGATTCTACTGATAAAACTTTCACAGAGGGCGAGGAAAACAGCGAGGATGAAATCAATGACACCCAAGAACCGAGTCAATGCGACAGCCAGAACGGTAGAGAGTAGCACTGTTCGAAAAAATTGAAATCGAAGAGAAAACAGTCCGGTAGCCGTAGGAAGCGTCATCGAGAATCATCTGACATGGTTGAAAAAAGTCTTAGGTAATTTATAATCGTTGCAGAATTAGCTGAATATTGTAAGAAATTTATACACGTTACTTTTTGATTCACATAATTGCAACATTAATAAAATTAGTTTCGAACGATTTTGGTATCCTTACATCGTATATTTTTAGATAAAAGTGTCAAAAATCAATAAAGTGTAAAAACTAGTGACCAAATCTACAATTTATGAGGGTTTTTAGCATTAGTTTAAATGGAAATTAAAAACATTAAACCTTAATATCTCAAAAACACGAAAAGTGGGCTTAAGTCGTTTTTCCGGGAACCCACTGAATTAGACTGTTATATATGAATAATTTAGTTACGTAAAGAATATTACTAAACAAGTTATAACGTAGAAACATTATTTTGTAGAGACATTATTGGCAAAATTGTTGACTTAGATCAAGTGCACGAAATTTACTCACCAAAGATGAACAATTATTATGAACTATTAGCACTTATCGTCGAGAATAATGATGGAGTACGTGTACGATGTACCGCTTGGGAACTAGAAGCTGGGAGACATGAGAGAGAAGTAAAATGCAATCGAGTAAGTCAAATAGAAAGTCAATCGAAATGTCATAATATATTGCAGAATAAAAAAAGAAAATACAGTAAATATTTTTAGTAATTTAAATCTTACAATTAAAGAAAATTAATTTCGATTATTGTTGAACTTTGATTCTATACGTAATAATAATATGAAATAATCAAATGGCGCGCCAGCGCCATGCGGAAAGTATGCGCGTCGGGACAAATATACGATGATATTGAGGTACTATCGTCTGCTAGAGCTCTTTCAGAACTCTACGCTTTAACTTCCGGTGTGGTCTCTCCCGGAACTGTCTTGATGAGACTTGCACAGACTCGCGTAGTCGCTATAGTAGATGGCAATATGACTCGAGCACGTGACATCATGAAAATGGTGGCTCAGTGTAAGAGAGTACACTGCATAGGGAAATTCACGGTTTGTGTTAAATTTTCCGTTATTTAAATACAAAATGTACTGTTCATATGGTTGTTGTAGTTCGTAATATTATTATGTAGATGTACGCATATTTATGTTCTACTAGAAGACTGTGAAAGGTAAAAAGAGACAAAATGAAGTGCAGTTAGAGGAAATTAACCTATAAGATACATTAGATTATTTGATGTGTTCTTCAAATTTTCTTCAATTACTTATATACCATGTCTTTCTATAATGCTATAAATAAAAAAAATAGCTAAAAGAATGTACCTTTAAGGATCCAGAAATCGCAACAAAAAAATTTGAATTCTCGGGTTTCCAAACCTTTTCTATCTTGTTTTATGTGTCAAATACTGAAGAAAAGCGCGTTTTAACAATGAAAATTAGGCATGTGACTATGTTTTTCAGGTAAATTAGGTGCTTTTTACGGTTTTTTAAATATATCAAGAAGAGGGTTTTACTGTGCAGTATAACTATGCACACAAAGGTGAAAAATTTTGTCCCAAAAAAGTATATAAAAATAGAAGAAAAGACCTTTAATTTGAGTTTTTGTTCGTTGAAAATGGATATTCCGGTACAAACTTATGACCAATTGAAAATAGGGTAATAATTTAATGAAAATAGGGTAAAACGGACGGATTTTCCATTTTTTTGCAGAATCTGAAATTTGTGACGTATTATTACCCTATTTTCAATTAGTCATAACTTTCCACCGGAATCTCCATATTCAACGAACAAAAACTCAAATTAAAGGTTTATTCTTCTACTTTTATATATTTCTTGAGATAAAAATCGTTCCCCTTTGTATGCACAGTTATTAACTGCGCAGTAAAACCGTTTTCTTCTATATTTAGAAAACCGTAAAAATCACCTACTTTGCATGAGAAACATAGTCACATGCCTAATTTTTATTTTTCAAATGCGCTTATCTTCAGAATTTTACCCCTAAAACAAGATAGAAAAGGTTTGGAAACCCGAGCATTCAAATTCTTTTTTGCGATTTCTGGACCCCGAAAAGTGCATTTTTTTAGATTTCGTCATATACGATTACAAAAAAAGCCTTGAATCGGATCGCCTATTTATATTAATGTAATTTGTAGAAAAATCATTAAAAATAGGTTTAAATATAATAAATAGTCCAGGGTGGTGTAATGCCTAAAGCCTAATATAAAATGTACTAACAAACTGTTAATAAATCTTGTATCAAACTCAATTATAGAGAATATTATAAAGAGTGCATAAAATAATTAAAATGTCTTTATTTACAAACTAAGTTTTGGAATTACACTTTTTAGACATACACAGCTCGTAGAACTGATAAATAAGAAGCAGATGTTTTTACAATCTAAAAATAAATTTTCTTTGTTAAAAGATTATAAATACAGATAAAATGTGTATTTATTCAGAAAGTTGCAACACATGTCATCCCTTTCTTTCAATTAAATAGGTAAAATTATTTAATCTTTCTTACCATGGTAAAACTGTTCGCTGAAAGTTCAATTAACTTTCCACCAGTAAGTGTCAATGACTTTTGTGAATTGGCCAATAAAATCATCACAGCTTTAACTTCTTTGGAGTTGGCATTGTACCAGTAAGAATCGTATATCGTATACACTATTGACTCACCCTAAATAAATTAACAAAAAGTAGAATTCTTATAAAATTCTGGGTATGAGCGACTTCATGTAAGATCATATATACTTACAAATAAATATGTATGATCATATTTGAACATAAATGTGGATATTATTTCATGTATACATAGAGCATAAACGAATTATGGCAACGTATAAGCAAAATCTAAAAAAATGCACTTTTTGTTCAGAAATCGCAAAAAGAAATTTGAATGCTCGGGTTTCCAAACCTTTTCTATCTTGATTTAGGGGTCAAATTCTGAAGAAAACCACGTTTGAATAACGCAAATTAGGCATGTGACTATGTTTTTAAGGCAAATTAGGTGATTTTTACGGGTTTTTAAATATAGAAAAAAGGGTTACTGCACAGTTCATAACTGTACACACAAAGGTGAACGATTTTTATCCCAAAAATATATAAAAGTAGAAGAAAAGACCTTTAATTTGAGTTTTTGTTCGTTGAAAATGGATGTTTTGGTGCAAAGTTATGACCAATTGAAAATAGGGTAATGATTCGTTTCAAAAAAAGTTGCCCCTCTAACCAGGGATCTTTGAGTTGAGAATCCAACACCTTACATTATTCCAACTCGTATTGTTGAAATTATAATACTGGAAGTACCGCAAACCAAACTTCAAAATACTATCTTGTGTGTAATACACTCGCAAAGACCCAAAAAAAATTTAGTGCGGGTCTTTTTTCAAGGTTAAGTTCTCTAGAAACAAAATATACGACTAAGGAATTTTTAATTGTAATTATTATTAGTTTCTATCTCTCTTAATAAACTAAATTTTTTTTACTGGTTTTTAAACCTGAAAACTTTACTATCCCTACACTAATTCAAACTTCCCACTGTTCCGCCATTTGTTTTCTTTTATTGGTAGACAAACTATTACATTCAGTTTCCTTAACATAAAATGTATTTCTTAAATCGATTTTAATTAATTTATGTACTATTATTTTAGCTTAGATATACATTATTAATCATATGGCTCAAAGTCACCCCAAACACCGGGGTAAAAGAAATTTTTTTACTTGAATTATGTTCCATAAGCTGCTATCTTAACATGAGAATTTTTTATATCGGTAGATATGATATAATAATAGAGATACGTACACGAATTTCCAAAGCGGCTCGAAATTACCCCGGTTTACGGTACCTAAATAGTTAGATTAATTCTGCCGTCTTCAGAAAGTAAATATTAAGTTCTGGTAAAAGTAGGATATGATCATGTATCTTAAGAGCCGGATAAGGTCCTGATCAGGTGCCTGAATAGGGCGTAATGTAATATGTAATGACCTGCAGATCGGGGCCACGCTATGTTTTTATTTTATATACAATTATATATGGTTATATACAGTGCGTCTCATAACTATAGAAACACCAAACATTTTTACATTTAAATCTGTGTATTCTACCTTTGCTTAAAAAACCTGTAACTTTCGAAGCAAAAAACCAAGGATAATTTTAAAAATAGCCAATAAAAGGCAATTTTATTCTCTTTAAGACGTTACCAAAATATTGTGTCTATATTAACTTATAAAAAATTCACGGACGGTTTAAACAAAACTTGAATACTAGATAAAAAAGTTACATTGATTTAAATGGGTCTAAAAATTTAAAGTGTTTCTATAGTTATGAAACAACGATAACTTCTTTAATGTTGATGCGAAAGAAATATTCTAGTAATGTTTTAAAGAGAATATATTTTCCATTCATTGACTTTTTGCAAAATTATCCTCGGATTTTTGCTTCCAAAGTTACAGGTTCTTTAAAAAAAGGTATAATATACACATTTAAACGTGAAAATTTGTGGTGTTTCTATAGTTATGAGACGCACTGTATAAATGGGACTTAGAAGATTTTTGAAAATTTTTACAGGTAGTTAGATGCTGATACACATAAATTCAAAACATCTTTTACGCATTTAGCTAGTGTTATAATCATTTCCGTAAACATCTGAATCGTGTTAGTCTTCGTCGGATGCCTCCGAATCGCGTAACTCTTCACCGAAAACGCTGAATCGCGATACTCTTCGTAGCAAATTGAAACGAATGATCAGATATGTGCATATGTTGCCATAATTCGTTTATGATCATATACGATCATATACGAAACGTTATTATCGTATATGATCATGTATGATAATATATGAGCCATTTTCACCCGGGACAATATATTTTTGAAAACAAAATTACTAGAATGCTTACCCTGTTACAAAGATATTGGCCAGCAAAGCAAAAATATGAAACTTGCATAAACATCGATATTATAAACATTATAAATTTAATCAAAAGAATCATATCATCAGTCTCCATTGCCTTAAAATTAATTTAAAATGTTCAATTTATACGTTCTTTATTTATCTAAACTGTTTATATTTAGTACTCTATTAAACATACTGTAATTATAACGAATCCCGTGACACAGATAATTATATTGCTAAATATTAATTGGGATAGCGAAACATAAGAATAAATAGCATCGATTTTTTTAACCAAATCTAAAATTTTTAAATGTTGCCTTATCACAAGCTTCCAGTTGTCAGAATTTATTTTACCGCTACTGTCTTGCCAATCGATGGATATAGACGAATATTCCTTGATTTGTCTTTCCAACACATATATTTGAGCGCTAACATGCAATATCTATTGGAAACGTGACTAAACATTGTAATAGCTAAAAACATAAAATCGTGTAGAATGTTCTATAATTTACCAAAGTTATGAGAAGGGATTTACTTAATACATCAGCTACAACCACAAGCATTCCTTGGATAATATACATTATATTTAAGATTTCGTAAAAAGGAGTACTGCGAAAATCAAATGGATAATACGTCTGAAAAAACATAATTCTCTCCTCCATAGGTTTCCCAACATATGCAATTACTACTTTTGGAAAATACAATGCAAATGTACCGATGTAGGCTATTACGTCGAGATTACAAATTATACGAGCATAGCGCGCAAGAGTTGCCCATTCATCAGGAAGCACTTTCGTTCTCCAATCATCGATTATTTCTTGTAATAAATATCCTATTTCACTATGTTTAGAAAAAGATAACGTATGACATTTTGAAAGATGAAAATGGCATCAAGTATATTAATTTGCCTTTAATATATCGATGGATATTGGATTCTAGGAAATAATTATCTTGCGTAATACGACTACAAGCACTGTATTTTTTTGCGGCCATATTTACGCTAACTTTGAGGTCATATAATTATTATAAAATGATTTGAAGCCTACGGTTAATATCATATAGGTATGAGCTATGATATAATAAGCTTGATTCAATTTTAGTATTAAAATGTGAATGAAAATTATAATTTTAGCCGTCACACAACAAATTCATTATCTCAATGTTAGTGTTTAAAAATTTTCTTTCAAGACCCATCGATATGTTAAGTTTATTACACTTCCTAAGTAAGTCATAATAGCGAAAATTGCACTGTTGATTATTAATTAACTATATTAGTATATAATTTAAAAACCTTTTGTGCTTCCACAATATAATAATTTTGATAAATACCAACGTCGACGCAAACATATCGCTTAAATTATCCATTAGCATCAGAAAATTTCCAGATACATTAAATGCATTCCAGCATAGAAAGGGATATGTTGTAAGGATAGACGAGAATAATATTAGTGAACCAAACACTTTGAAATCATATGGCCAGAGACCGAGAATTTTCATACTATACTCGAACGATTTACAAAATAACGGTACCATCAGGAAACTTTTCTTAGAAAATTTATACACAAATTGATCAATTCTTTTAAATAAAATTTTGAATATTTGGTACTTATTTTAAAATGAAAGTCTTATCACTAATATCTATATTGTGTCGTAGAATAACGAGCTTAGAACTGGTTTGCTAACAATGAAAATACTTCTCTTTACCTTGCTCTGCATATCCTGACCAATCAAAATGCGATGCTTTGTTTTGATCAAGTTCCCCGGGTGATGTATTAATCTTTCAGCGTTTATCCAGATATGAAACTACAACATTATACTTATAAGCTTGCGCATTTAATGAAAAATTCATCGAGTTCAATACGTTTGGAACGTAGTTGAGCCTGTGATAGTTATTTATTATTTTATGACTGCGGTATATGGAGACATTGTTAATTTAAGAAATGCATGAGTAATTGACACAAGAAAAAAATATTATTTTGTACACGAGTCTGCGAGTACGTGTATCTTTCATAGTTATAAGAAAACAGTGTGGAAGAAAATTCTTTTTAGGTATTTAGAAATACAATATCAAGGTAAAAAGCGTACCTAAAGCGTATTTATGTAAATTAAAAATGTTTAGTCAGTATTAAGTCATATGTATACGTAACGAGTCCAGAAGTGCAGTTGCAAAAGGATATGATTATTATCTCAACAAGGCTGATATTCCTAGGTCACAATACCACTTTGTATGCACTCACGAGAAGAACGTACAAGACACAAAACTGACAATGTGATGCAAATAAGTTTAAAAGAATGTATCTTATGTTGAGTATTGTAAAAATACATACGTTATTTGCAATATCAGAACGCAATTCGGCGGAGTGCACAGAGAGTTTTTGCAAAGCGCGATGTGAACGATCTGTTTCGTACAAAGCCTGATACGTCGAACTTTGTACAACCAATTTTTGTGCAGACTGCGAATTGAACGTTCGCCTTGTACAAAGTGAATTCATATATTGAGAAAAGTAAACAATGGGTTTTAATTATCTTAGTAAACACGTCAATCAGATATCTGCATAATATTAAAATTTTATAATAAGTCGTGTGTCACGAGGGAGCCTGTGACAAAAACACGTATATATCCCGCCTTGGAACCCGCACACCTATATTTCTTCATGCGCCTACATCCTCCAAGAAACCCATAATCTCCCACGACAAACCCATAATCCTCTATCATACTACTAGCCTACTAGCGACAAATGTTTTTTTTGTTCCCGTGTTCTAACCAATTAAAGGGGCCAGCCTAAGTTAAACTCGACAAAAGATTTTTCTTTTTTTACAGCAAACATTCTGAAAATAATTTTATTATAAATACTTGAAAATATCTGTAATTTTACCGCTGTAAATCCTCAAAATCTTGCTCATGTGCGACACAACTACACAAGATATTATCATTGTCAATACTATATTTATTGGGAAAGCTTTGCGGCACGCACGTTTCTAGATTACACAATTAACAACAACAAATTTTTGGAAGGTAATTTGGTATATGCCTTATCTTTACTGGCAGTTTAATGGAGTCTCGCTTTAACTTTTAATATTGAATAACATTTATGTTGTTTAGAAAAACAAAACTTTTTTACTGTGAAAAATAGAAGAATCAAATCTCTACACAATGGAGCAAAAAGCAATTATCACTATAATGATATTGAATATTAAAAGTTTAAACTAGACGCTATTAAAGTGCCAGTGAAGACGGGGCATATACTAAAACTTTTCTAGATTACTTTTTCGTTAAAAATTTTCTTATCATTATGTTTCGGAGAACAAAATAATTAAAAATAGTATTGATTGCGAATACGAGTCATAGGCGAGCAAGCACGAGCCAAAAGCAAGTGCGTATTGCGAGCTTAAGACGAGTATTGCAAATACACAAGGGCGAAAAAGGCCTCTCCCACATGCTGCACACCGTATTTTTGTCATACATATCTGGATAACGTATTTCGTATGCCTATAAAGCGGAACTAAATTTGACTGTTTTTCGACTCGGTGCAAACACACGCTTGTTAGACTGCAAAATCAAACTATAATAATGTCACAGCCCACCTAAAAATGCGGTATCATCCGGATACACGTTTGATACCACATGTTTAGGTGGGCCTAAACACTTTTAGGGATTATTTTTGAAAATTTACTTTACGCCTGCTCATTGGAAGCGGGCGTAAAGCAAATTTATTCCCGACTCAACCGTAATGGACACTTTATTGGCCTGAAAAATGGGAGAAAAGTAGCATATAATTTCCTCTTATCTACTTTATTCTCCGAGAATAAAGTAAATTGATGGATTTGCTTCTGATGATCGTAGAATATTACATTTGGAATGGAACAATTATTGGACAGACGATCAATATATGATAATTGACTTTATTTAATGAAAGTCAACGTCTCGGTCATTTGACAGGGTTACCCTGTTGACCGTTTTCAAGATAAACCACTGTAAAACAAGATCGTAATAATAAATATAGGGGAGAACGGGGTCATGCCGGTCACTGGCTAATTCCGGTCACCCTTATTTTCAACAATCTAAACATTTTAGGTAATAATTCGAATAGTATATTAAACGAAACATAAAATGCAATTAATCTAATGTCCAAACAACCTTCTATTCAGTTTTATTAAGGAATTATACACAATCAAAGCGTAGGCCTACATTTCTTATAAGAAATCTGGTCTATAAAATAAGCTTTTATGCATAGTATTTGTTGCTTTATGCAGTTATTTTTTGCATCTTTATTAATTTGAATAATTTAAGAATACGAAGTAGTGAAGAAAAAGGAGTATAAACCTATTACTTTTTTGTCATTTTAATTTAAATTACTAAGCAGAATGGGGGTAATCCCGGTCACAATGTTATTTATATGACGCTCCCGAAAGTGAGGCTAAGATTTCCCTGCGCTGCACTCTCCGGTAGGGCAACTTTATTTAAGTGTTTTTGATTGCTCAGTAGTTATATCAGTGTTACATATTTCACTGTGTAAGTGCGAATAATAATGCGACGGATCATATAAAAGTTTATATAATTGATTTAAAGAAATTTTTCACCTATAAAAGTAACTTTCTAATAGTGATCGGAATTGTACCAAGGCTGACCGGTATTACTCTTTGATGTGGAGTAAATTTGGTCAAAATGCTTTTTTTTATTTCGACTTATAGCTTCTATATCTTACATTTTTATATTAAACCAATAAGAAATATTTATAGTCAATGGTTTGAACTAACATAATAATTATTTGAAGTTAAAAGAAACAATTTGAAAGTGGAAATAACAAGCACGTTTGCTTAGGTGACCGGCAATACCCCATCCTCCCCTACTTTACACTATACTTCTACTTTTTGTAAAAAACATAATTTATAACTTACATACACATGAAAAACTTTATGGAAATTGAACTAATAGTAACGCGGTTAACAGATATTTTAACGAAGGCTCGAAAACTGAGTGAGTGTAATGGAAAGAGAGTGAGAAATTTTAATACAAAACCCGCGCTGAAAATTATGTGCGTAGGAGAGCTAGAGGGAAAGTGTGAAGACGAAAATTGTTCCACACCAAATAAATAAATTCTCAATTTCTATGGATTACTCTTTTTTTTCGAGTTTGAACAATTTATTTCTACATTAATACATTAATATAAACTTTTCATAAAAGTCAATTATATGGCCAGAGTTACGTCGGAAACAAAGCTCTATATGTAACACGGGAATAAAGTCGACTTTATTCACTTGTTACATAATGTACTATATTTTCCGACTGATATTTTAATCGCCCGTCGGTCGGAAAACGACCACTTAAGTCCCGCTATATATGGGCATGAAAAAACGAGTTTTCGTGCAAGTGTGACAAAATAGTATATTGTGTATCAAAGGCGGCAAGTAGGCGATTACCACAAGGGCTGCAACCAGCACAAGCATTAATCGCCTTCGACCTGTGGTACACATGATACTTTTTGTCCTACCTGGACTGAAAACATGATTTTCGGTATGATAAAGTATGCTTTCGGTCCATGTAGGACAAAATAGTATATTGTGTACCAAGGGCAGGAAATAGGCTTTTTCCGCCCACGTGTGTGTTTGCTGTATGAGCCGGAGATGAGTACTGTAAATACACAAAGGCTGAAAAAGACTCTCGCCCATGTTGCACACCATATTTTTTGTTACACTTGTATTTATTGTCGGTGCAACTGCCGCCTTGTTCTATTAAGAAATGAAAATATGTATGTAAGAAAGATAATTTCATCAATGTTATTGAAAAAAAATAAAATAAAATTAAAGAAAAATTGATTATTCAAGCGATTCTACTCGCTCGAGTGGGTGGTAAAGTAACTTTTTTGTCGCCGGATGGTAAACGGCGACTTTTTGTCCGCTTTATAGGTACAAAAAAGCGCGACAATCGTTCATGTGTTACAAAAAATCTTAAAGAGGGCTTAAAGTGACCATTTTTGGACCGGAAAGAAAAGTTTATTGATAAATCGTTCTATTGCGTTGATGTTACGAACAATTGGAAATACAAAATATTTTGAGGTTACGTTGTACAGCAATATGCCTTTAGTATTTTCATTTTTTTTAAAAACGATGCACCAGAATAACTTTGCTTTTCACAGTAATGTTGAAAGCATTCATAACTATTCGTCTCAACTTAAAATTTTTCTTTGCATTTTATATTTGAAAATGTACTAGTAAAATAAAAAACGAATGTTTACTAATTACAGAAAATCGTTGTTCACTCGATAATTACAACGAAAAAATCACTCCTAAAAATTTAGAGAGTAAATTGCGGCTCGGCTGACGAACCTGAGACACGCAATGCGTAAATCTATTATGCGCATATTATATCAAATTTATTTGTATATTTATTTCTAAATATTACAGCGGGGGTCAGTGATCTGACATGTCAAAGATGTACTACGAAACATAGTTTTATTACGTGTCGCTCTGCGCGAAATTATTGCGTAGACGCGGAACTATTATTTGAATATAAAAGTGGATGTATTTATGTATGTCTATATCTATTTTGCCTACGCATTTTCTTATGTTTAAATTGCGGGTTAGCTAACGATCATTGGGTACGCCAGAGATTAAGCTTTAGACACTGCATAAGTATATCTCCGTTATACAAAGAGCAATGTGTAAACGTAGATCTATTATGCGCATATTATATTGGATTTATTTGTACATTTCTATCTATTACATAGATCTATTATGCGCATAAAATAGTGGATTTGTTTGTATATTTCTATCTATTTAAGCGGGGCTCAGTGATCTGACATATCAGAGATGTACTGCGAAACATAGTTTTATTACGTGTAGCTCTGCGCGGAAATATCGCGTAGACGAGGAACTATTATTTCAATATAACAGTGGATACATTTATGTATTTCTATATCTATTTCACATACGTAATTTTCTTATGCTTAAATTGCGGGTTAGTTAACGAGCATGGGGCACACCAGAGATGAAGCTTTAAACACTGCATAAGTATATCTCCTTATAAAGAGCAATGCGTAAACGTAGATCTATTATGCGCATATTATAGTGGGTTTAGTTGTAAGTTTCTGTCTATTAAAGCGGGGATCAGTGATCGAACACGTTAGAGGTTTACCCTGTGAAACATAGTATCATTACGTGATGCTCTGCGCGGAAATATTGCGTAGAAGTGCAGCTATTGTTTGAATCTAATAGTAATATAAGTGGACTCATTACTCTCTACATTTTTTGGAGTATATTCTCACTCCAAGCAATTATGAAAAGACATATTTTCTTTGTTTGTCACTGAATAAAGTTTTATCGTATCTTATTATCAAAGAGTATTTAATTTGTTTTTTGCATAAGAAGAAGAAATAAAGGTTCGCACTCGTTCTCAAAAGGTAATCCGATTTTTTGATAAAAATGTAAAATGAATTTTTTGCTTACAGTGTAATATGATTAATGATTATTATTACTTTAAATGATTTTATTTTGTAATTCAGATAATTATTTGATATGATTTTGAGCACCAGGCGTTAACTACCCGAGTAAAAATGACTTATTTATAATTATATATAAATATATAGTTATATATAGATTTTGTCTCTATATAACTATATATAATTGTATATAAGTATATATAGGGATATATAATCAGATCCGAGCTTAAAAAAACAATATTATATAAAATTATGAGAGGAATTGTGACCTCAAAAAGACCAGAACCAAAGGCGAGGTCACCTGGTGATGTAAAAAACTGATGGTAATGAAGGAGAAAACTACAAAACTCCTCAGAGCAGCCACGAAAACACACAGTGCGGTACTGTGGAACAACACATACAGAGTTGCAAGAAATAAATACAAAATCGCAGTAAAGAAGGTACGAAATGAAAGCTGAGCAACTTTCTGCGAGAATGTAAATGGAGGTAAAGAGGCGGCAAGAATGGCCTCTATTCTGTCCAGGAATCAAGAGGCTATTCTGGGCACGTTTAAACTCCCAAATGGTCAATATGCCTCTAAGAACGAAGAGTTTCTCTCTTACCTGATTCAGGCGCTTTTTCCAATCTTCAGCAGAACCGGGGAAGGCGAGGAAATCCCTAACTCCTTGGAGTCTAGAGATGGCTGCAGGAAGTCATTCACCGAACTAGGTGAGAGATGCCGGCTGGCCAATAAAAACATCACGAGAGATAGGGTCAGGTGGACAGTGGGGTCTTTTAGCCCATACAAGTCACCGGGACCCGATGGTATCATCGGCCCATTGACAGGAATAGCAAAAGTGAGTACTATACTAGGACTTGTCCCATCCAAATGGTGGGGAACGAGAGCGGTGTTTATACCGAAGCCGGGAAAATGCGGATATACCTAGCCGAAGGACTTCCGCCCAATCAGCCTGACTTCATTCCTACTCAAGACTGTTGAAAGGCTGATTAATAGATATATCCGAATCATTGTATTGGAAAAAGAACAGCTTCATAAAGATCAACACGCCTACAGAGCTGGAAGATCTACAGAGACTGGAGGCCAAAGTGTATGCCGTTGGGGCACTGATGGACATAGAAGAGGCCTTTGACAATACATCAAGGGAGGTATTAAGGAAGTCCTGAACAGGTACAAAGTTCCCCCTTGCTTAATCGACTGGATTGATCACATGTTAGGAAACTGACTTCTTGAGGCCATCAAAGGCAACACAACGCTACAGGGAATGTTGGAGTCAGGATGCCCACAAGGAGGCGTCCTGTCTCCCCTCATCTGGTATTTGGTGGTCAACGAGTTGTTTAAACACCTCAGCGATATGGGGTGCAAGCTACGCTGATGACATAAAAGTTATCTTCCGTGGACCATTCTTAAACCCTCTGATGGGTATAATGCAGAAAGTCTTATCGCTTGTGGATGCCTGTTGCAGATGTACAGGACTGTCTGTTAACCCTGCAAAGACGGAGGTCATAGTCTTCACCGGGAGATACAAGTGGAATAGGCAATGTAACATGGTCCTGAGTGGATAGGAATTGACACTCAAGGACAAAGTCAAAAGTCGAGAACTCAGAGCCCCAACTCAAACTAATAATAATAATAACAATAATAAAGTATTTATTTTCAAATGTGACTTTATTCGTTTCTTAAAACAGTTGTGAATTCTTTCTAAAACTTACGTTTTTCAAACGTATAAGCTAAGAAGGTATAAAGTTATAAGTTCTTCTTTCTTTTTGATTAATAAATCGCATCTACAAAAGGTTAAAAAAAAGTAATTTAGTAATAATAAAATAAATGTATAAAGTATTATTCATCATAGCTTTTATTTATTTTTTATATGCTGCCGGAGTGATAAATAATCAATACAAAATTATACTAAAGAAAATTGTGAAATCAACTAACAAATGGCTAAGTAAATAAATTAATTATTGCATTCTCATTATTGCATCTGGGAAATATGAAATAGAAATTTTTAAAAAAATTTGAGGTGATTAGTTTGTTTTAAGAATCGAGGCCTTCTCCACATCTCCTTTTTTCTATGTTATTTTGGTCTAATTTTTAGAATTTTTAGTTATTTTTACGTTATTGATGAACTATTTAACGTAGTTTACGTTAATTAACGTTATGTTACGTATAAGAATGATGCTCGATATATAAGTCCGTTTGAAGCTGCATGGAGAATTAAAGAATTGCGACTGTTAGAAAGATATCATACAGTTATTTGCTTAGCTATTTATACTGAAAATCAACTGCAAATTGTTTTTGAAGAAAATAACGAAAAGAAAGCTTTGAAAAATTACAGGTAACTAAACTAAAACTTACTGCGTGGTTGAAATTGAATCTAAGTGATAAAGAATGTAGAAAAATAACATAACCTCCTCAAAATTTCGAGTACATTAATTTCTAATGCTATTTTGTACATTATGCACTACAACGGTATTTATTTGAGAGTTATGAATTTTATCGTTGAAATAAAAAAAAGGTTCTCTTAAAACGATTCATGCTTTGACTAAATACAGCAGATTGAAAATTAACTTTTCAAAAAGTTTTTCATTTTCGGCGTCTGGATGTTCGATTTTTGTCTCTTCCTGGATGACGTCACTTGCGACTTCCTGTTTTAGTTTGTAAACAAATATATATAGATACATCTCAACGGGCATACTAATATTATAATAAGGTTACGTGAGTATTGTATACGTGGGCAAATTTCGAGTTTTTAATTAAATAATACAAAACACACGTGCATTGTGAATGGGGATTAGCTGATAGCCGATCATACAAGATATAAGTACATTATCTACATTATCATAATAAGGTTAAGTGCGTATAAGGATCAGGTAACGTAATATAAACAATGAGGTGCTCAAGAAAGAGCAACTGTGCCTGTGGCAGTAAGTATTGGAATCGCGTTATCTTGTCTTTTAAGAAAAAGTTAAGATATAGATGCAGTAAACCCTCGTTAACACAAATTCGGAGGGAACGGGCGAGATACTGGTTTGTATTATTATCCGAATTTAGTAGGTCGAAAATAGCTACAAATTGTTTGTTTTTAATATAACCTAGAAGTATATAATATAATAAATTTGTCATATCTTCTTGGTTTTACTCTTATAGTCTGTTTTACCTTTTACACGAGTGACAATGTTAAAAATCATTTAACAAATAGAGCGAATTGCGAAAAATTTTACATATACGAAATAAAACAAAATACTTTTTCTAAAACAAAATAGTACTTTACGTACTAAGGGCGTAAAGTAGAACTTTACATCATATAAGTTCTGCGCCCGAGATACAAACATTGTTTTCGATATTAGTAGGAATAAAATACACATTTCACATCATTTTTTACGTACGTACAGTAGCAGATATGCGCACACTGGGCATAAGGTTGAAAATCTTGCCTCTGCACTAGCTGTGATCACCACGTACGATCAGGGCTCGCGAAGCCGGCTTCGATGCAAGCTTCCGATCGCACTAGTCAGCATGTACGATTTTCGATTTTATGTAAAGTATGCGAAAGAGTGTTACTTTATGCCCTCTAAATACAAACAAAACTACGTACTTTACGCCTACTTTTACGAAAACTTCATTTTTTGCCGATTTTTCTTATAATTGTACTAAGCAGTCCTTTGTTTTTTACAAGATAATACGATTCTGAAAGGGCAAGTTCAGTCTGATTTAAATGCTTTTATTAATTTTAACTTTTTTGCCCCTTATTTCCGCAAAATAATGAACTCGAGTTCGTGATGCAATCAATAAAACATATAAGTTCTAATGCAACCCCATAATTCGTAATATATTAGTTCAGACACATATTTTAATAAGAATTGATGTAAGTAATCAAACCGGTAATGTATTTATGTGCCAAAAACTGTAATAATTCTTTGAAAATTATATTAAACTAGCAACAATACCGTGGTGCCTAACGCTCCCTCGGTTAATTTTCAATATCCATCCATTCATCCATCCATCCATTTGTAAATTTAAAGCTGTATCTATTCCCTTAATAAGAGTAATAAATAACAAAGTAAATTGATTAAACAATTTAATTTTAAATCAATAATTTTTTTCTTCAGATTTATAAATAAACTGTAGGATTGCTAAATATATATGATGACCGTATAAAAGATGCTATCTCATCTTGGAAAACTAATCGGAAAACTCTATTAGGTAATCCTCAAGAACTAAAAGAAGTAGAATTAATATAACTAAAACACATTTTCAATGTAAGTTTCTATATTTATATACGCTTTATTTTTTGCTATATAGACCAAACAAAACGTTATGCAGAAAGCACGTATACAAAATGTTTTGCTAGAATAGATGATGCAGATGACTACGTGGATGATGACACGGATGACGACACGGTTGAAGATCCGGATGCTGTGAAAACACAAAAATTAAAACAAAAAACCTAAAACGTTAATAAAAGTAGATTAAAATGTTCTTATCTTTATCCATCAAAAAGGGGCTTTATTTATTAAAGACTACAATTATTATTATAAGTTGAGTATAGAAAATGAAAACGATTTATATTACGCCGAATTATGGATGTAGCAGATTGCAGGATTTACAAATAAATGCACAAAACTAGGTAAAGAACACAAAATTTAAATGTTTTTTAAGAAACTGTACAGTTAAATTTATAGTGTAGAATAAAATATAAATATTGTGTTACAAAATTTTTACAGATGTAATTTTTGTTGATATACTGGAATTTTTATATTTATATAAACTGCTGTATATTGTTATTGTAGATATATTTAATGTATTATTTGTATAAAGGTTGTATTTTAAGTGAAAATTTTGCGTTATTGGTCTTTCTAATCGACATAGAATGTATAAGAATATCTAAACCCTTTTTTTTATTCTGTATTTGAGTGTACGTTTCTTTTTAACCGTTTCTTTTAAATTCTCTGTGCCCGCAATTCCTTTAGCACGCATAATAAAATTATTACTTGCGACTCTGATATACAATAAAACCAGAATTGTACGATTAAAAGTGAAAATTAAAAATGCAACAATTTTCAACTGCGTTGTGTACGACGTGAAATACGCGATCACCTACCCAACTTTCATGCATAAGAAAGGCTCTATCATGTCTTTGTTGAAAAAAATACGGTGTGTAACATCGAAAGAAAAGCTATTTCAGACTCGGGTGAGGTATTTTCAGCACTCGTCTTTGTCTCGAGCGCCTTTGGTGTCCTCGATTTCGATTCATTAAATACCTCACCCTCGCTAGAAATAGATCATTTTCTCCCCTAGTTGCACAATGTACTATTTTTGTTATTTTATATGTTGGTATTGTCAAAAATATGTACGTTTTAAAAAAGTTGATGTAATTTTCTTTCGATTGATATATCTTATTATATATCATAATATAACTTTAAAGTTATTTTTGTGAAATGAGAACAAAATATTAGTTTTAAAAGAACTTTTTAAATCAAAAAATTTGTTTTTGTTTTTGAATTCTATAAATTTTTTTTTTCTGACAATATCTAAACGCTTGTATCTAATGAATTAATTATAGCATAAATATATTAATTGCGAATTTTCATTATAAGATTCCTTAAATCGATTAATCAGATGAGAAAGCATTCTGCTAAGGAAGTTAGCAGCGGCATTTTTTAAATAACGGAAAATCGGCTAATATGCCGCAGTGTGTTGTATTTTACATTTGCACTCATGTTATGTTATTATAATATTATACTATATTATAGCATTTATATCAAATAAATGTAACATTACACCTGTCATTCATTCATTATACGTATATTGATCCGTAGTGTTACTTATTGTTAGAAATATCCATGCTCTAAATTTTTGAAATAACATTCTTCCTGCTCTGGTAAGCAAAATTATTCAAGAACGAGAATATAATAATATTGATTTACCGACGACGACGTATCTGATCATAGCATGGCATACAAGGACGAGCTATTGTTTTCCATTATTCACGCGCACAAGTATACTCTTGGTTACATTCGCCTTCGGTCCTTCCCGGCTAAAGTGTACGGAGAAGCATTATTAAACATGTACAAGTAACCTAACCTGTAAATGAAACTCTTTTTAGTTGAATAACGTAATCTATGCCAAAGCAGTTGTGAAATCATAAAATCACAACTATTTTTTGGGAATCATTGGGTTTTTGCCAGTGCGTAGTTTTTCTTGCAAGTGAATCACAGTTGAAGTATTTGCTCTCAAGAAGCTAAGTTGCTAGCCAGTAATCGCATATAAGTTATTTAGATTTTTTTTGTTTCATTGCGGTTTAGTTAATGGATGATGTTTTTCTTTAATTTTGAAAGATTTTTCTTCCTTACTTATTAAATTAGTTTGAATTTTAACGCCTGTTACGGACGAGAAAGCGTACGTGACACGACCAAATAAGTGCAAATAATATTGACACAGTGCTACATTTTTTGACAAAAAAAGATGTGTCATAATTACGTTATAATTTACGTAGAGACATATATGAATATTCTGTGATACTTCATATATTTTTGCGTGAACTAATAAATCTGAAAGATATTAAAAGTTTTTGAGGGTTTAGGAGGTGCTATCTGGTAACTAAGAATGAAGTCCAGCACCCTTAGTTTGTTCTTGATTTTATGAGAAAAATCCACTAAAACCATGTTAAATTCTAAAATATTCAATTCCTCTAAATTCTAATTAAATAGTTAAGTATTACTTAAAAAATTACTAATTCATTCCGGTAAAAATTTTGTGTACTAGAAAATTCTTATTGAAACTAATAAGTTTTTATTTTTAAGGGATCCTGTTTTTGGTTTACAATTATTCTTATTAAAACCAAAAAGAAACAGATAGAAAATAAATCTGGTATTACTTATAAATTCCTATAAAAATTAATTTTGAATTGATTTTAATAGAATTTTCCGGGTGTAAATACACACCATAAACCTCACAGAAAATTATTGGCTTTTATGAGAGTCTTTCAACCGGGTTGTCAAACCATCAATGATAAAAAAGCACACCCTTTTTGGAGGTATTATTTAGAAAGAGATATAGCAATTTAAAATTCATTTATTGGAACAAAGAATTCCATATTGGAACAATTAATTTAGTTTGAGAAAGCTAAATGCCAATGAATTGGCATCGGTTCTTATTTATATAAATAATAAGTGTAGATAAGACAGATTGAAGAGTTCTCCAATATCATTGTACTCAAACATAATTTGTAAAGTGATATTATAATGGCTATATAAATAAATATCTTATGTGGATTAGTGAAATTTAAATGTATGTTAATAAATATTAATTTTAGGGCACTCAAGAGGATGCGTCAGAAAAAATTACGCCGATAGAGATTCTAGGTGCGTACAACCCTTACTCATATATAACCATTCTAAATGCTCGTAAAATATTTGTTAAAACAGATGTTACTGTTGATTCCCGGCATAACGAGATAAGTCCATTTTTATGTTTTTTGAGATATTAAGGTTTAACATTTTTATTTTCCATTTGAATTAATGCTAAAAATTTCATATTATGGTCACTTATGTTTACACTTTCCTGATTTTATGCATTTTTATCTAAAAATATACTATATATTGACACTAAATTTACTGAAAACTTGATTTAAATAAAGTGCACTTATCCCTTTATGTCGGGAACCCACAGATTTATATTTTGTACTCGACATTGGTTTCCGTATTTGTGTAAAAGCGAGATCGATAAAATAAAATAAAATAGTAATATAAAATCTTTTTCAATATACTCGTATCATTCGCGCTTTCGCATGAACTGAACCGCATACGACCTGGAGATGAATTTATGTAAGTGAAATAGATTAGAATATAAGTAACATCAAAGGAAGTTGTATTAAAAAAGATTTAAAAATAACGTATAATTTGTTTGCAAAAGTATTATAGGGAAAGTTATTGAAGTGGGGAAGAGAAATCCGTATGTCAAGGGCAAATCAACAAAAATGACACTTTTAACATTTATTCTGTCTAACGAAGAAGGAAAACGCGTACAATGTAAGACGTGGGATAATGCAGCCAGGCTACATATGAAATTTATAAAACGAAATCGCGTAAGTCATGAAATTTCATACAATTTTAATTGATGAATAATTATTATTTTTTAATAAAAATGTATGTAATAAGAAATGTGCATGAAATTATTTTCTTTGACAGTATCAATCACATCGGATAGAGACAATAAAATGATTTATACAATTTATCTATTCACTTTACAAAAGTAAAAAATTCTTTTTCAGGTAATTAAAATAATAAGAGGTGAAGCATCCAAGTTAACTAAGTACAATGATGGAAATATGAGTTATGAAGGAATCTTAAAAGACTCTTCAAAAGTAAATATAGGTACTTCGAACATAGACTACCTACAGCTAAAAAATATTAATATATTAATAGGAGGCGCTACATGGAAAGAAATGCCGTGTTAATTTAACAAAGTCACTTGGTAAAATAAGCACTAATTATTTTTTTTATTACACTTACCAAATAATTTGTTAATCTAACAAATGTGTTAGTAAAATTAACTAATCACTTTATAGAAACAACAAATTACTTGTTAAGTGTAATAAAAAAATAGTTAGTGCGTATTTTACCAAGTGACTTTGTTAAATTAACAAAACATTTTTCTCCATGTGTTGTTAATAACCTAATTATTATTGAAAAATAGTATCAAACAAATATAATTTAAATTTTCATGGCTAGTGTATGTACAACATAGTAGCCTATTACAAAAATTATTTTCCTGTATAACGAATCAATGAAAGTTAATAAAATATTCTTGTGTTGAAAATAGTTGATTTCAAGCTTCTTCAAGTCAATTTAAAGTTAACTAGCCGTTTCACATTTTCTTTTACTATGAAAAAATGATCTTGGGCGTTAGACGATTAAACAAGCAACCTCTGCCAATTCATTGGCACTTAGCTTCCTCAAATTTAGTTAATTATTCCTATATGAAATTATTTATTTTAATCATTATAGAAGGTACTATTTTATCAATACAATTTCAAATTCCATAGTTAGTTTCCAAGATAAAACCTATTTTAAAAAACCGCTGCCAATTCATTCGCACTTAGCTTTCCCAAACTAAATTAATTGTTCTAATATGAAATTCTTTGCTTTAATAAATTAATTTTAAATTGCTATATCTCTTTCTAAATAATACCTAAAAAAATGTGTGCTTTTTTACCATTGATTATTTGACAAAAGATATTTCTTACTAGAATTACAGAACGATAGGTTATAACAGGATGATTTACTAATAGGCCGACTGTTAATAATTATAATAACAATATAGGCAGCGCGCATCTCCTCGGCCTGCTCGCTAAAGCTGTTGGAATGCGAGCGGCCTGCGTCTCTCGGATGGTCGCTGGTGTTGGCGGTGGAGCTCGTCCTCTGAAGCTGGCCTCTCCTCCTCGCGTACACACTCTTTCTCTCTCTCTCTCTCTCTTTCGCTGTATATCTCGCTTCTTCGGGAGCGTCTATATCGCGTGGCAGCCGGAAGGATTCTGCCGATTTTCCCGCCGGCTCATGTGCTCGGTGTGGCGCGCTCTGTCACGCTTTCTCCGCGCTGTTCTCTCTCGCGTCCCGATCCCCCGTGGCGCGAATTAACCGCGCATTCGAATTTACGATTTGCACGTAAGGTGCATTCGTTACAAGGTAATAATCCTTATCACAGCAATATTTTTCTGTACGTAATTTATTAAAATTATTTAAATATATATATTAACTGTAATCAGATGTTAGTATGTAGAATTCCTAATCATCTAAAATTATGTGAACAATTTGCCATCATAGATTTCTGAGATATATCCGTTTAAACTAAATATGATTTTTTTGTATATCAAAAGAAGGGAAAGAGCCTAATCTAAAATTTGCGTTTGTAAAAGATAGGTAATCTTATGCTCTGTTTAATGTATTTACAATAAATTGGTCATAATATTTCTAACATACCAAAGAACTCGAAAAACTAAAACTCCAAAATCCAAAAAATGAAAAAATGTTATATAAAAAAATGAGTTCATGAATCTTTAAAAGTCTTTTTAATTTCGAAACTTAATTAAAAAATGAAAAAAAAGATCTCTTTTTAGTATAAAATGACCGTGCCATTCTCGAGATATACTCGATAAAAAAATTAAAAAACACATAACCTCAAAATTGCTCCTCCCTTTGCATTACACTGCGCCTGATGACCACTAGTTCTTCGTGACTATCGTTTGAGCCCCTAGCTCTTATTTCTGACACATCAGCTGCGCTGCCATGAACCTCTTTAGAAAATACCCAGCATAATGGCGTATGCGTAATGCGGAGGAGTCTTCTCCGAGTTCTTCTCTTCTTCTCCTACAATTCTTGGTATTTGTTTTGACATTCTGCAACATAAAAGTGAATTAAGACGGTTCGCCCATTATGTGGGGCTACTATCCCCGCCTGAGATATTTTCTAGTTATGGATGACGAAACCGAGAAACGGCTTGTCGGGAAGAAAATCTTTAATTACGGAAGGAAGTCGAAGCGAGCGTGGAGCGCACGGATTATCGTAATTATTAATTGGTTATAATGTCGCAGACGTTCCTACGCGATCTAGCCTTCATTGCACGAATCGACAGTGCGATTCGTGGCTATTAAGCTTTAGTTAGGGGCTTCTTGTAGTCGCCCTGAGCCTATTATCGACCTCATTGGGAGTCTGACTCCATGGTACCTGAAGGCCACCTCGTGCGCAGGGAAACCATTTGGTGGATCTGTGGCCGTCAAGCTAGAAGGCAAAATCGTGGGAGGCGTTGTGCTTTGATGCATTTGTGTGTAGTTTCTATGATTAGTCATAGTACAGCTGTGTGCTCGGGCCGCTTCGTATCCCTTCGGTAACTATCGACGACGGCGTCAAGTGTCTGCAGCGCCGAGATTTAGCGGCGAGCCGATAGCAGGGCAGCGTGGAGAAAAGAGAGCGACATAACTTCACTTTGCTCTAGCCCCGGCTCTAGCCACTCGCTCGCATATATATATATATATATATATATATATATATATATATATATATATATATATATATATATATATATATATATATATATATATATATATCCGTATTAACCGTTTACATATATAATTTCGTTTGAATTTCATTTTACTCTATTTAGTTCTTCAACATTATTTATATGTATTGTTATAGTATACTACGATTTAATCCATTATTGTACTTTTATTATCAATCTCGTGCGTTTAATGTTAAAGACATTTTTCAATATATAAACATTTCATATTAAAACCGATCTATTAATTTACTATCATTCATCAAAGACCTTTTCAGTTTTATCCTGAACACTACACTGGTATCAACCCCGTCCTAGGCTTCAGTCGGCAATGCAAGAGCGGTCCTCTTACTTTGAACATGTGGTCGCATGGCGCCGCCGCCCCTCCCGATGCGGTCGGAAGGGGAGGAGCACGCCATCCCCCCACAAAGGTAAGCTACTGACATCTCGCACCTCCCCGGTCAGGAGGCTACTACTCCTCCCTTGATTAGTCTGACGAGAATATCCACCAGCCGCCGGCCACAGCCCATTCATCCATCGTCATGTTTATCTGTATGCGTGTATTTATTATATACGTTTGTATAATTGAGCTCTCCGATCGGTAAAGCCCACCAGAGTCAAGCTTTTCGGCGCTTCGATTGACTTCAGCAGCTAATGGCCGACATCTTCCAGAGAAAAGCCCGTTCATGTGACCCTCGGGAAGAAGTCGTCCTCTGTTCACCCCAGTCAAAACTCGTTTATAGAGACACTGGACGAAAAAAATATCATTCGATTCGATTCGCTCGCGTGACTTGTCGGACGATACCCGATTATAGAGTCTCCGATCAATCATTCCCGAAATTGTGTCGTTCGTATTTGCCCTGCTCGTCTGTGTAACCTAATCGAATGTGATCTGGGCTTAGAACTCATTCAAGAGATACTTATGAACTATCATTTTGGAAAGTTTGAGATCAAATGCTGCAGATTTACTACAGAATTCGCTACTGAATAAAAATCGATTTTCTTACAAGTAGATTTCTCTTTCTCCAAAAGATAAAGATAAAGCCTCAAAAAATTTACAAAATATTCTTCTTCATATTTCTACACATCTCGATTTTTTTCTAAAATTTTTCTTGTTATATTTCATGGATATAGCCATTTAAAAAAAATGACTATTTCGTGAATAAAAAAACAAGGGAAATAACTTATTCAAAATTTTGGACGAGAACAGATAGGTAACTTTATGCTCTTTCAATTGCATTATCTCTCAGTCGATGATATTATTTCTACGATATCAGAAAATTCAAAAAACTAAAAATCTAAAAACCGAAAAACTAAAAATCTAAAAATAGAAAAACAAAAATGCATCGAAATATAAAAGAAATATTTTTGAACCGCCGTCCTTAAAGAAAAACAAAAAAATGAGCCTGTAAACATTAATTTTCACCGTGTATATTCAGAATAATGTTGATCCACAGCCATACACACATATGTACACACACGCACACACACGCACGCACGCAGTCACACACACATATCCGCACACACACACACACACACACACACACACACACGCACGTACGCACGCAGCACACACGCATACCCGCACGCGCGCACGCACGCACGCACACACGTATACACACACACATACACACACTCACACAGACACACATCAGTAGGTAGGCAATGGCAGTTCTGCCCCCCCCCCCACCACTCGACTTTTCGTATATAATATATACATTTATAGATATACTTGTCACTGAAAAAGATTTTAATTTTTTTCATTGCATAATTATATTATAATATTGTAAATATAAAAACTCTACTCTATCATTAAATAAAAGTATTTCTGTATCATAAATGCTATACAAAGTGCTACTCTTTGACATAAGAGGTGCTATATTATGACATAAGCTGTCATTGTATTACATAAAACTGTTACTTTATGACATGAATGAGTTACTCTATTACATAACATTACCATATTGTAACATAAACGTGTTACTCTGTAACATAAAATTGCTACATTATAACATAAAAGTGTGACTCTGTAACAACAAAGTGTTACTCTGGGACATAAAAGGTGATACTCTACTACATGAAATTGTTATATTATAACGTAAAAGTGTGACTCTATAAAATCAAAGTGCTACGCTATGTCATACGAGGTGCTATAGTATGACATAAACCGTCATGTATAACATAAAACTGTTATATTATGACATGAATGAGTTACTCTATTACATAATATAGCTACATTATAACAAAAACATGTGATTCTATACATACACAGTTCTACTCTAGGATACGAAAGGTGTTACTGCAGGGTATAAAATTACTACTCTATGGTATAATTTGTTTAAATATTAGTTATCGTTTACCCGTATCAGCATTTCACTGTGAACCGTTGAAGCATCGACATGGCAAATTTTCAGCAATGGCATGATATTCAAGAGGCTATCAAATCTAAATCCAGATTTTTTAAGCAAATGGTGATGTGACTTCAAATGGTTCAGTCATGACTGCACAAGCTCAAGAAATAAAGCCTATGATAGCCAGCTCTATAGTAGGGAATTTAAACACTCAGAATTATGACAATACCGATTCTGATCAAGAGATTCTTTTACATCTAAATAAATAGTTGACAAAGTTAAATCAAAATTGTATAAGATATCTTGATAACATATATGGAGTCTATAAATAAGGAAATACACTTATGATTGGTACACTTATGATTCACCGATTCAGTATGATACTTCTTTCGTCAAATTGAATCAGGCAAGTTATCCATTAACAAAAAGGTGTATTAGAATTGCTCTTTAGAAAAGAGCCAAATAAAAATCTTATAAGTTCTCATGATATAGAAAATTATTATAGTATCATTGAAGCTTCAAGTGCTCATAAAAAGCGTTACTGTGAATCCGAATCAATTCGTAAACTGAAGAGCAAGAAATTTTATGATTTAATAGCTCCAATGCTCAACAAACATTCTACAAATGGACTTCAAGTCAGAAATGTGAAGAGTCAGTCTACTGATCAGCAAAACAAGGTGCTCCTGCCAGAAAAAGATGTTCTTCATAAAGTTGAAAAGACAAAGAAGGCTATTAGTCGAAAATGCAAGTCGAAACAAAATTATGCTATATATACTAAGAGAATGTTAGATGAAACTTGTAAACCAATTATTGATCCAGTGCAAAAACTTGTAAATAATACAGAGATAAAACAACATCAGAAGATTGAGAAATTCGTTCCTGATGAAAAGGCTTATGTATTCAATAAGCTTGATAAATCTCATAAGTCAATGAGGCTTATGAGTCTAATGAGCCCAGTGCATCTGAATCTGGTGAGTGTAATACAATTGACAAGATATCTGAATCTGATGAGTCTAAAAAGTTCATCAAGATATCTGAATCTGATGAGTCTAGTAAGCTTGTAAAGAGTTACGAATCTGATGAGTTAGAGAATTCTAATGGGTCTGATGAGTCCGAAAAGACTTATGAATTGAATGAGTCTTTTACAATTCAAGATGATGAAACCTTGCCTAATCAAGGCTCCTCATTTTCAACAGCTGATAGTGAAGAAGATGACGATGAATCTGATCCTTATCAAGATATTATTGATAAATCGAGCGCCCATAGAAAACATTACAGCAACGATGAATCCGTTCACATTGAGAGAAGCAAAACGTTTGGTAAATTTATTGCTCCGTTAATGAAGGCATCCGCTGTAGAATTAGGACTCCAACGTCGATACAAGAGACCCTTTACCATTGAAGAAGATTGGATCCCAAGAAAGATTAGCAGAAAAAATACTGCGTGGATTCCTAATGAACTTGATGATGACTGTAACGATCCTAATATATTAGTCGCTCGACTTCGAGTACTTGTAACTGAGCAAAGGATGGGGAATTTCAGCAACAGCAGTGAGATTAGTTTGATTATCAATAAACTTCGTAAAGATGGAATTGTATATTGAGCACATAATTATTCTGTTGTACTAAGATTGCAATAGATAGACATTCTGATGTATTATCTCAACTAATAGCTAAAAATTTTATTAGCAAATGGTGTAAAATTGAAAGTTTAAATAAAATATATTTGTATTATAAAATACGCTTCCTTCCATTTATTTGATACCCAAATCAGTGTATCCACTCCTAAGCTTCCATAATTCAATACGTTTAAATATTCCTGTCAGAAATAAGTAAAACTGTTAACAATAACCCATCTACTGAAAAAACTGTTTATTTCAAAGCTGAAATTTCTAAAATAATTACGTTGCTGATAAAGTATATCTTAAAATATTCTGCACTTCCAACATCTCAATCGATAAAGCAAATTGCTGTAATATGTGATGTTAAAAATCATAATAGAGAATTGTCTGGAGTTTGAATGTCCTGACACGCCAATGTGTGACGCCATACGGTAAAATTGATGACACCCGGCTATCTTTATTTATGTGATAAAGCTTTGCTCGCGATCTCCTGTACACCATCACTGATAACCTTCAGTTCAGCTGGGGATATTTAAAAATTCGTGCGTATTGTATTGTCAACTCTGAATTAAGAATAAGCCAGCATTCGAAATACCAATCGAGAATGCTATATAAATATACTGTATCTGTTTAAGAGTAGAGGCCAAAATAAAATGAATATTTGGTAATTCATGATGTATCACTCGATCCATTTATACTAGCTCTGCAGCCCTAGTGTGAGAAATCTGTTGAATCCTATTCACCAATACAAGAATTGTATATACATCATATTTGCAACTAGGATCTTTTCATATGTGGAAAAAGGAATTAATAGGATTTAATAAATTTCTCACACTAGGGAGGATACACGTGTCTAGAAGGACTTTCAGATACTCAGAGGTATTTGTCTAGGACTATACCTACATTACTATACGTCCTCGTAGCAATTATAAAAAAGCTTGAATCGTCTATAAAGATATGTTCGATTTGGATTCACTGAATTCGGGAATATTGCTTCATAAACATACGTTAAATGTTCGAGTCTGGTATATATATATATATATACACGCACATACACGTCTTATTCCATTTGACTGAGGCCCAATATACTCGCGCAATATCAGATTCCGCTATATTGTATATTAGTGTATGTATTATATGCGCACTTCGTGATTATACATTCTCGCTTAAACAAAAGTTAAGGTCCACTGTAAGAATTCATATATGACATAGAGGGTAACCTCAGTCAATCAGAGTGCTTCTCACCTGGAACAGGTGTGATGGTAAACTTATCACTCCTATGCTTGTAAAATATAGGCAGTACATATATAGTGCGCACTACTTGATTACATATTATATCGTAAGCTACAAGAGCTCGATTTAAATGAGCAAAAGTTAAGGCCCACTGTCGGGGGTCATCTATGACATATGAGTATTCATTTTTGAAATTTTAAAAATTAAAGATTTTTTTGATTTTTACTATTATCTCAAAATTCTTGGAATTTCTTTGCTTTATTCGATTATATTGAATATTCGTATTAAGTATATATCAATAATAGATATGTAAATATGTTATGTAGTCTTATACTTATATTGCTAAATTTGAAAACCAATGGGCTAATGATTGTTCTCCTTATTAAAGCGTTTTTCAGCCCCTAACTCGCTGCTTACCAGCCAAAGTTATAGCAGCAGATATAAGATTCTTCAGTCTGTATATAGATATACACGCTTTGTGTCAGCCTTCCGAAACACAATAGCATTCGTATATCGCGGCCTGACTCATCCACAGATCCATCGAAGGTCAGTCCTCGTCGACGATGATAAGCTTCCGGAGAGTTCCAGGCACGCACACACGCACAGTTTGATATTCCTTCGAATATTCGACTACATTCATGAAAGAATTCGTATCGCTAGAAATTTTTTCTACCTCTTTAAAATGCGTCGAATGCAACCTGACACCCCCGAAGGATTGTCGTCGCAAGAGCATGATATCATTCGTCCGCGCGAAACTTCGACGATGATCGAGCGCGCGGGTGCATGCATAATACGTACACATGCATGCATTCTACTATACTCCCATTTGCATGGAATTTCACTATTAGCTACAAAAATTCTTGGAATTTCTTTGTCTTATTCAATTATACTGAGAATTTGTAAGTATACTCTATACAATTGAAATGTGAATATCTAACGTAAATCTTAGTCGGTAAAATAGATTTCTTTAATATGCGCACTCAGATCCGGATATCACATATTTCACATCGTATATGCTGCTAGATCAATTGATGACGTCATCCTATTGCATGCTTCAATGTTTAATATCGCGATAATTACGCAATATCACGCATCCCTTTTCGAGATTAGTCGACATGCTTCTAGAACATTCGAGAATATTCTAGAACATGATCGCGCATAGGGGAGAGACTGGGGGCGGGGCTTATTCTCACCTGTCCACCTCGACCGCAATCACAGAGCTTTTCACCTGCACAGGTGAGTCGAAAAGTCGAGTTGTGGGGGGGGGGGTCCAGAACTGCCATTGCCTACCTTCTCACATCCATACGGACATTTTCTAAAAATAAATAAATTCTTTAGCAAAACTTTTCTTATACTATTACAAAGCTTCCTCTATGAGAAAAACAAATATTATTTCCCTCTATAACAAAATATAAACGATAGCTAAAAAGAAAATTATTGCCTAAGAAATAGCCAATTTCAAGTTGCTGCAAGAATTTTCGCACAGAGTTGATTATGCTACATTGTATTTCCAAAAAATGCTTATGTTCATAAGTTGCATTAGCGATTTCTGAATATCATATAAAAAAGAAAAAAGATTTTCAACGATTTTTAACCTCAAATATATCGGAATATAAAGATCGTTATAACCTGGGCAAAGAGATCAGTCAAGACAAAGTGAAAGCTGTCTTTTCGCAAAATTTCAGATAAAATTCTGACTTACTCCAGTAATTGTTTTATCACGAAAATAATTTTCTTCTTAACCCATTTCTTCCCAAGCGACCATTTTATAGTCAATTGGTTTTTTGCCTAAAAAATTGTCGAAAAAGAAAATAATAATAACCAATAGCACTTTTCTGAAGTAAAATTGTCCGCTCTATGCGATTCTGAAGTCAGAATTTTGAAATTTCCGATGGAAAATGAATTGAGGCTAAAAACCAATTGACTATAAAATGGCCGCTTGAAAAAACTGGGTTAAATAGAGAAAAGGATAAGGGCTTGAGATTTGTACAGAATATTAATCTTGGCGTTAGTAATAACCGTGATTACTTTAAATAAATTTCCGTCATTTTCTTTAGCTATAAATTTTTATTTAAAAAATGACGATTCTGTGTATAACAAAGGATGGGAACTGTAACTTATACAAAATTTTGGGTCGAAAAATATAGGTATAATTATATGCTCTTTTGAGTTCATGAATCAATGATATTATTTCTAACAAATCGGAAAATCTGAAAAACTAAAATCCAAAATCAAAAACCACCAAAATACAAAAACACATCCGACTGACAATAAAAATTGTTTTCGTGTTCAAACCGTGCCGAATAGACGAAGAAAATGAGCTTCGAAAAATTAATTTTGACTGTGTAAAAAAAAGCAGTTTAATAACAAACGTTTTTTAGCATTAAAATGAAATTTATTTTTTCTGCCATACTGTATTTACCACATATTACGAGGAACTTTAAAAGACCGATGGCTATTATTTGCATGAACAATTTCGCCGGCTACGTATACCGTGTAGACAGTGTTTAAGGTAAGGCTAGTGTGCCGTGTAGCCAAAAGCGACACCCGGCACTACACATTTATGGTGTATATAGATATACTTTTTTACGAGTCGGGCGTTGGTTTTGACTGCGCTGCTAGTTCGCTTTGGCTTCAATATTAACTTCCCCCACCTCCCCACTTTCTCTCCGCTCGCAGCTGACAACATGTTGCGGTCTGTCTACGCATAGTAAAAATTCGTACTTCAAACTGTTCGCACGGGTCTGCATCGATCGCGATCTTGAAGAGGTTAATTTTTTTGTTACATAGTTAATAAACGTTTAATTCATATTTATCATTATCGGAGTTTTGTAAATCAGTAAGTTTTTCGGCCAGTGAGTATAGGTATTTCCTGTAAGTGTCTGGAAGTTGAAGTGCGGTTCAGTTGTAAGAAAAGAAGTGTCACTGTTGCCGGGCAGCGCTTGCATGTAAGCCATTGAAGTTTTTTCTCGTTTTGTTAGTTGACGCACACCCATGCGTGCGCACTCACATGCATATGCATGCATATATACGCACATACGCACGCACACTACACTGACTACACTCACTCACATTCATGCATGCATATGCATACACACGCTCACACATACACACATATTTCTAAAAACGGTATATTAATTTCTACTCTAAGGTTTCGAAATATATTTTTGTAAGGTTTTTACTAAAACTTTTTTACTTTTACTAAGCTTATGAAGAGCTAAAAGAAAGATATAGTGAAATGAATTAGATAATTAAGATGCTATTTACTTAGTTAAATTTATTAATTAAATAATCTGTAAAATTGATTTGAATATAAAGTGCCGTTGTTCGATGATATGTGGTTATCTGAAAATTAAAAAACGTTTTTTAAATGTTCGGAGTATTGATAATGAAGCAAAATGCGGTATCTGAACGTATTATTTCAGGATATTATACTTGTTGCATATTTTTGAATACAAAGTAATCGATAAGTAATGAACATCATATTTTCAAACTGTTTTTTAAAAAATGCATTACTAATTCATTCATTCTTCAGAACATTTATCTTAAATAAATTGTTCATCATTGCGCTTTTAATGTTTGCACTAAAAACAATATAATGTATGATGCAAGATGCTTAGGAATTGAGGAAACCAAGACACCAATAAAAAAATCATCATAAAATGCATAATGACGTGGTCTTGAAATACGTTTTTTTTCTCATGCACTTACCTATTACCACTTCAAGAGATTTTCCACCGTATACATCTCAATGCTCTCTGTCCCGCGCTCCGAACCTTCCTCACCCACGGGAAAGCTTTTTTTTCCATGCAGAGTTACACTGTGCGTTCGCCATGAATCTTTGGATTGGATAATGCGTGAAAAAAAATTTGTTTCTGAAGTGTATTTTTTAAGCAAAACGAAATTTTCTAATAAATTTATTGATGAATGAAGTAGGTTTGACACAGTCCCTCAAGGACTGCGAAGTTTATAAAATATTTGGTGAAAATAAGAATTAAACAACAGTTCTTCTATAATTAATTATTGCATATTAACTATACTTATTTTATTTTTACGATTCATAAATATTATTATTTCGTGCATTGGTTTCGGCACAATTTTTTTATACATTGCAAATCCAAGTGTGTGTTGACAAATTTACACGTTTTAAATGTGTAATTTACTTATATATGTAGATATAACTTTACATGTAAAAATACACTTAGAAGTATATAAAATTGGCGACAAGCAAACACACAAGTGTGTTAAAACAACACATTTACAGTATTTTACACGTTTAGCGTGTGTAATTTAATACACTTGAGATTTGCATCAGTGTATCAAAAAAATGTGCTTCCTCACAGAGGAAGCTTTGTGATAGTAAAAAGTTTTTCTAAAAATATGTTAGAAATATGTTTTGAAACTTAAGAAATCAAAATACACTATTTTTAGAAATTGTCTGTATGCAGTGTATGTGTGTGTATGTGTGAGTGTGTGTGTGGATGTTTACCAGCATAACTCTGCATATACATACGGTGAAACTTAGTGTTTCAGGGCTCATTATTTTTGTTTTTCTTAAAGGATACTTTTTTGTTTTTTTAGCGGTTTTTCAATTTTTGAGTTTTAGTTTTTCGGGGTTTTTAATACCTTAGAGATAACATAATCGATTCAATGAAGATACACTTGAGAGAGCATAAAATTGCCTATCTTTTTCTACCCAATATTTTGAAAAAGATATGTCCCTTGTTTTTTTTATACACGAAGACGTGATTTTCTTTCAAACGGTTATATCTGTGAAATATAAGATGGAAAATTTTTGAAAAAAATTGAGATAGTAAAGTATATTTAGAATAATATCCTGTAAAAGTTTTGAAGCTTCATATTTTTCTTTTGCCGAGAAAAAAATAATTCTGTTAAAAAAATCACTTTCTTTCCTGACGCGATAACTTAAGTAAATCGACAGCATTTTATCTGAAACTATAATATATAACTCTAACAAAAAGATAGTTTCTTACTATCTCATGACCTGTATGTTTTTTCAGATCATGAGATCTTTTACTTTCTGAGGTATTGAGGTTATGTTGTTTTTAAATTTTTTTTGATCGCTTATATCCCGAGAACGACGCGGTTATTTTTTATCAAAAAGGGTTAATTTTTTCCTTTATTAATTTAAACAAAAAATGTTACTGAAAACTGTTTAAAACAGATTTAGTTTATATATAAATGTAAATTAAAATGTAAATATAAAATAAAAATTTAAAATTTATTTATTTAAAATTAAAAATTAAAAATTAATTTATTAGAACAAAAATTTTCATTTTAGAACAATTAATTTAGTTTGAGGACGCTAAGTGCCAATGAATTGGCAGCGGTTCTTAATTTGTAGAAATGGTCAAAATTACGAAATATCCCTGGTGAAAAATTAATCTATAACTGTGTAGATCTATCTAGTTTATCACGGGAATAATCCAGGACCTCGATAAAACTAGATAATTTTCTACCAGAGATTTGTTAAAAATTTTGTTCTGAAAACTAAAAAAAATTTTAAAATTACATAGAATTTTTTTTTTATTGGTATGGTGGGCAACTCCGACTTCCCAATTCTCTATCCGCCTTGCATGCATAAAAAATGCCAATTCATGCACTAATTAAAAAAATACGGTGTGTAAGAGGGGGGGGGGGGGGGCGGAGATTTCTCAAACACGGATGATGATTTGTATACTCGTGCTCAATCATTATCCTCGCTTAGAAAAAAAACAATTTTCCCCCCTAGTTGCACAATGTATTATTATTTTAATAAATATCTTAATTATTAAAAAAACTAGCATACTTCTTTACCAATATAAGTTCTCAATAAAATCATCTGTTTTCTATAGTTTTAAGTTATTGATATATATATACTATTTTTCCTGCTGAAGTTAGGTGTTTCACAATATAAAAATGAAAACATATTTCTGGCATTTAATATAAAATTATACAAACAAATATGGCTAAACGTACTTTTTTATTATCAGAGCAATAATAATGACACAAAACAAACATGTTTTTTTTTTTCAGAATAACAATGTCATCAGTCCCTGGACCCAGTTTACGTAGAAACAATAGCGATAGATAAAAAATTGAAGCCGAACAGTTCAAAAAAGAAATCAACGATAGTGTGAAAATTGTTTTGTTGGAAGTTAATCAAAAAATAAATAACTTCTTCAGATTGCAATCGCTAACTAATAATTCGAATAAAACGACAGGTAAATTGCTTTCATTATTATAACTCAAATGTCGATCAATTATCAAAATTATCACAAAATTATATTACATTATAACCATTAACCATTACCTTAACTTCTAATTCGGTTAAAATTTTTTTTTAGATGATCAAGAAATCGTTTTGGAACAACCTGAGCAGCATCAAACTGGACTCAATGAAAACATTCCAATGGCAGCAGATGCTTCACAAAAATTGAACGATAAAGTTCAAAATGATAACGATCAAGATTTGGTAAGCTAGATAAATTTCGGACCATTGTAATGCAATTCTTCATTCGAAATTAAACAGAATTTTGGTTTACAAATCCTGGAAATTGTGTTTATTTTTCTAGAACATAGAAAAGGAGGAATGGCTTCGCGAAGTCAAACCATTTAAATCACCGTATTATCCGCAGCTGGGGGATCACGTTGAATACTTTCGACAGGGTCATCAAGTTTACTTGGATGCTGTGAGTCAGCAAAAACTGTACGATGTCGATGAATCAGATAAGCCCTGGAGTAACATGGAAATTAAAGTAAGTGTTTTATTAAAAATTCCAATACTTATAAGGAGAGTTCGGAGATTGGGGATCATTATCTAGTACCTAAAAATGAAGCCCATAGCCCTAAGTTTTGACAAATTCGTCTTTCTACAGAATATACAGAGAATTTTATTAACGTTAATAGTATATCTATTTTATAGCATTGAGTATATGAGTAGTAATAATGTATTTAGCTCTATCTCAGATTCTGGACTGCATATGATACGACTACTGGCATCGGGCTTCATTTTCAGATATCAGAAAACAATCTTCAAAATTTACTTGTTATATTAATGCTTAAATAATTTAACACGTGTAAATAACATTAAAGAAGAGAAAACTGAATATACACGGTCACTAAAGGAATAGAATTGTTTCATGATGTTACCAACCTACATCATATAGGTTATGATAGCTGTGATGATACAAGTAACGATGATACATAATATATCGCACTGCTGCAAATTCTGCCTGACTTATATCATACTAATAATGATAAAAATGACTGTACAAATATACATCATCCGCTCCAGGATCAAGAATCCGTGAAGATAGTACAAGTGTCGTACGTAATGCAGCCGCCGCGTCTCTGTTGCTTGAAGCTGGAGCGAATTGACATGGATGGCGACTTGACTTTTGAAATCAAAAGTTATTATTTTATCCGTTTTATGTATAAAACTGCAGTTATCTATTATCTTTTACCCAAATGATGGAGGGGGGGGGGGGGGGGAGGGGCTAAAATCTACATGTTCCCTGCCTATAGAACATATTCCAAGTATGAATAAACGTTTTTTTATTAAGTGTGTCTTAGTATAAAAATCCAAAAACATGGCGGTCAAAGTTACCCCGGTGTTCGGGGTGACTTTAAGTCATACGATTAATAATTTATATCTAAGTTAAAATAATGGTATACAAATTAATTCAAATTCATTTAAGAATTCATTTAGTTTTCAGTTAAGGAAACTGAAGGTAATAGTTTTTCTACCAACTTAAGAAAAAACGAATGTGCGGAACGGCGGGAAGTTTGAATTACTTAATGGTAGTAGAATTATCAGGTTTTAAAAAAGTAAAGAAACATAATTTATTAAAATAGATACAAATAAATAATAATTACAAATAAAGATTTCTTTATAACGCATAAGATAGTAAATTTGGCATAAAGGCACCCCGGTGTCCAAAGTCACCACGGTTTACGGTATATTGATAATTAATATAACGAAAAAATGAAGTGAGTGCGTGATTACGCAAGTAAAAGGTACTTTGTAATTCTGAATTGAAACTGTAATAATTCGTAAAGCCCTTTTTCAGTTTATTTCATATAAAAACATTTTTTACAGATTTATAAACAGACTAAAAGATTAGAAAAGGTATATAAAGGTCTTATAGAAACTGTTATTCCAACTTCCAAATCCAGTAAAAAGTCTAAAGACTCTAATGGTCATTCCTTAAAGATTAAAAGAAGTAAGCCACGCACCTTAAATACTATAAAATAATCATTTCTATTTTTAAATACGTTTTATTTGTGCATTAGGTCCATTGAAACGAAATTCGGAAAACATGTACAACAAAGGTAGTTCCAGTGACGATCAGACGGATAATGACAATGAAGATTCAGAGGCTGTGAAACCAAGAAAAAGAAGACGAAGAAACATAAACATTAATGAAGCAGGTTAAATGATCCTATCTCTATTGACATAAGTTTGTATCCTTAAGGGCGTAAATATCAACACTGATGAGAATATTTAGTTGAAAATCTGACTAAAAATCTACTAAAAATCCATCTGATATCTAAGTGTATTTCCAAATAGATATTCCAGGCTTCATTGAAGTAGATTATCCGATACCCTAGTATAAAAATCTACTTAAAGCTGTGTTTCTATTTGAAAATCTACTTAAAAATTTATCTGAAAATCAACTTGAATTCTAGCTGGATATTTTCAACAGGGAATTTAAAATGTTATTTTTCCGCCTTGAATTTAACAGACCAAGACAATCCGTACGAAAAAAACCTTGTAGTGTGCACTATAGTGCGCATTATAGTGCGTACTATTGTATTTTCGCGAAATACTATAATGTACACTATACTGTTTTCCAGGTTTCATAAAAAGAGATGAAGAAAACATGAATAAACCTGATTGCTAGTATAGGTCGGATCGCCCATTCGGAATGTACCGCCTTGATCATATAACAATCAAATGAGAGGTCTGACCTACTGATAATGCGTTTTATTATCTTTTTCACATTTTTTTTATGGTACCTGGAAACACTATAATGTGCACTACGGTGTTTTACGAAAGTATTATAGTATGCACTGTACTATATACTATAATGTACACTACAGTGTATATGATAGTGCACACTATAGGGTTTTCTCGTATGGGAAATAATGGATTTTAATTATAAAATTTCTTATATATACTCATGGTGGAAAAGAAAAGAGGTGTGCTCGCTAGGAGCCTCCCGAACCTCCGCCATTTATAGCATTAGTTCAGAGGAATTAGCATTTTACACAACATCAAATGATACCCGGATTTTTTTTGCAAGAACTTATAGAAAAAATGTCTAAAAAGATATTCCGCATACGTGCCGCTCCTAATTTGTTGACTGGAGACCGTGAAAAATCGGCATACTGGGCCAAAACAGGTTTCTGGCATCTAGCAGCGAACACAAAGCTCGAATTGAAAAAAGTTCAGTATGAAACTTGTAGGTATTGGAAATACCTACAAAATGCACCGTGGTTCGTTAATTTTTATTAAATTGTTAATTAACAAAAGCTAGAAAACCGTTAAGAAACGCCTTTTCTTGAATAATTTTTCCTTCAGAGTAAAACAATTCTTGGGCGTTGAAATTTTGGTATAATAAAGTATTTACGTTGCTTAATACGAATAAATAATTTTGAGCCCAAAATATTCTATTGTTATTGCAAAATTCATTTTGCAACTAGAAAAGGTGTCTCCGTAGAATCTAATTTCTACAAAGTTTGGGCCGTGTCGATCAGTGTTTGAGGTCTCATATTCTTTCTAAAGATTTATACTATTATACGCAACTTGTACTTAAGTGATTATTCAACTTGAAACTTTTAAAAAATTGCGTCCAATTTGTAAATTTTAGCAAATTTTGTAAATTTTAGCAAATTTTGTAAATTTTAGCAAATTTTGTAAATTTTAGCAAATTTTGTAAATTTTAGCAAATTTTGTAAATTTTAGCAAATTTTGTAAATTTTAGCAAATTTTGTAAATTTTAGCAAATTTTGTAAATTTTAGCAAATTTTGTAAATTTTAGCAAATTTTGTAAATTTTAGCAAATTTTGTAAATTTTAGCAAATTTTGTAAATTTTAGCAAATTTTGTAAATTTTAGCAAATTTTGTAAATTTTAGCAAATTTTGTAAATTTTAGCAAATTTTGTAAATTTTAGCAAATTTTGTAATATTTTTGCAAATTTTGTAAATTTTAGCAAATTTTGTAAATTTTAGCAAATTTTGTAAAATTTAGCAAATTTTGTAAATTTTAGCAAATTTAGAAAATGTTGAAAATTTTGGAATATTTTGATAATTTATTCACGTTTACACCGATTCGAAGAACAGCCACAGTAAACACCCGCTCTAGAGGCATAAGAAAAACGCAAAATCAATACATATATGACAAAAATACGGTGTGGGCCTTGGGGGAAACGTATTATTTTGCCCTTGTGTGATTGCAGTACTCGTCTTCGGCTCGTGCTTGCACCCCTCGCGTCGTACTGCAAAAATCCCACTCGGGCAAAAATAATAACATTTAATGAAAATTAACGTACCACGGCTCATTTTGTAGGTATTTCCAATACCTACAAGTTTCATACTGAACATTTTTCGATTCGAGCTTTGTGCTCGCTGCTAGAAGCTAAAAACCTGTTTTGGCCCACTATGCCAATTTTTCACGGTCTCCAGTCAACAAGTTAGGAGCGACACGTATACGGAATATCTTTTTAGACATGTTTTCTATAAGTTCCTGCAATAAAATTCCGGGTACTGTTTGATGTTGAGTTTTGCACTTCGGAGGGCTCCTTGGTAGCACACTTCTCTTTTTTTCACCATGATACATACCCACTTAATTCAAAATAGTGAAACTAGCTAATAAATAGTGCGCATTCACTATTTTCCAGTGATTTGTGTAAGCACCTGGTCAGTGGCTTATGCATCACTGTGCAATGTATCACAAATTAAAATATAAAATGCCTTATGAAAGTTTTCTTTTACGATCCCAAGTAAAATAGGGATTGCGAATATGAAGAACTAAATTATAATGTAATCTAATAGATATAGATTAAAACGTAAAAAGTGCACTAACAAAGTAGAAATGTGTTTTAATAAATTGGTATTTTTAGGACCCTCAAGAGAATGCGTTGAAAGGAATAAATGCGAAAATGACACTGATGAAGATGATTCTCCAAAAATTAGAAGTAGATCAAGAACTTTAGTCAATAAAAGTAAGAAAAAGCAGAATAAAGATGATCGAATTGATGACGAGAGCGATGACGATAAGGATTTAGATCAAACAATGAGTAAACGTGACGATAGTGAAGATTCACTTTACAGTGAAAGTAGCCACAATGATGATGATTTAAGCGATACTTCTAACAGTGTCGAGGACGAAGAAAATTACAATGACTATGATAAAACTTCTTCAGCCAATGAGGATACCCATGTGGATGGGAGTAATGGTTCCCAAGAAGAGGATGATTCTTTCGATAGCGAACAAGATGAAGATTCAAGGTAAAATTAAAAATCGCTAATATAGAATTCTTGATTATGCACTTTATTATAATGTTTAAATTTAATGGATTGTTTACGTCATATGAGTCTAATTTAAATGATTATAAATTATTTGATAAAACCAATATACATATTTTGTTCTTGACATTTATTTTTCAATATTTTCAAAACTGAGTATTATAGAATTAAATTATTTTTCAGTGTCCCTTATACGCCCTCGAAACAACTTCATCGTATTCGACCTGGAAATAAATCTATGTAAGTATAAAATATATCATGGAATAGTACTTTATCGCATAAAATAAAAGTAAATTTATAAAAATAATTATTCTCAGATGTATTACCGGCAAGATTGATAAAGTGAAAATTAAAATGCAGTATGTACGACAAAGGAATCAAAAGATAGACCTACTATCGTTTATTGTTCATAATAATAATGGAGTACGAGTACAATGTAAAGCTTGGGACGATGCAGCCCGATCACATAAGAGGCATATAAAACAAAATCGGGTAAGTTGCAAAATTTCGTACAAAATTTATTACACCATTATTTGTTTTATGTTTTTTATACAAAAAACTATATTACTGAATACCGAACAATATCTAACATTTTTTTATATATCCAATGCATTATAATCAAAAACAGTTTTATTTAGTTTTGAAATAAGCAATTAAAAATGTTATACAAAATTATATAATTTTTTATATTAAAAAAAACGTTTACACAATTGTAAGTGAATTATTCTTTTTCAGGTAATTAAAATAATAAGAGCAGTAGCATGCGACACTAGCCAGTATAATGATGGAAAAACTAAGTATATATTATTCTTAAACGATACTTCGGAGATCAAAGTCATACGATCATAGAATAATGCTTAATAAATAAATACAAGATACGAAAGATTACATATGAAATGTCACTAAAAGCTTTAACTAATATGAATATAACGTCAGCATGGATAGAAGAAAATAAGAAAATATGAGAAAAAAGTTAAGAGTGTTGAATGAAAGAAAGCTTTTCATTTAGTACAAATTTATCAAAAATTATGACAGCATGTATCATATTTATAAATTATAAAAATTGTTCGTTTAAGTAATTAATTGGCTATAAAATAAGTTAGACCTACGTTACGTTTAATACTCAAAAATGTTTTGTTACTGTAAAAGAATAAAGTAATAATTTTTTTTGTGAATACAATATCTTGTTTTATAACATTTTACCTCTACTTTTTAAGAGTATAAAGCACATCTAAAATAATTTGTATTTTTTGCTTTTGTGCATTTTTAAAATGAAATTCCGCAAAGAAAACTGAAAAAGAATTAGTATATTACTGTAACATTTCTTTGAGCTATGATATGGCATCGCTCGGTATGTTTGAATCGTTAGTAAATGAGTTCTAGCACCTCAAGTTGAAGTATCTAGCACCTCAACAATTCTTGCGGGGCTATGAGCACAAATAGTAGCGGAAAACGGGGTCAAACCGATCACTTAATCATGAGAAATATTAAGTTTATTGAATGGTGAACATATTTTTATATTCCTCAGAATGTATCTTTTAACGTAATAAAAGCTAAAAATGAAACATATAAAAGATTTCTATAAATGTATTCACATCGATAGGTTTTAGCTACTTTTCGTATAATGAAAGTTTGTGTTAAAACCATTTTTACAATTATTTAATTTAATTATTGGATGTTTTAAGTGCGAGAGAAGAAAAATATAGCATTTAAACTTTCAAATCCAAATTTCTTTATTTGTTTAGTGATATTTATTATTTTTTAAATGAATTTTGAAAATGTGCAGTGTAATGGGGTCATTTCAATCAGTGTGTAATTATAGGGGGAAGCGCAAAAATAGGATTACCGAATATTTTCATGAGTTGTAGATAAAACGTTTATAAATGCTCTTTTTTTACTTTGCTAGTGCAAAATGTCTTGCACATTAAAATCAAACATTATGAGCATGAGAAATATACATTTAAGGGAAATTTAATTATATTTTACGTTTTGACTAACTGATCGGAAGTGACCCGCCTTGTACGATTAATTTTGAAAACCCGATTTCTTTTATTTTGATAAAAAAAGTACTTGGTTTATGTGTTTTTGTAAGTTAAAACTATTAAACTTGAAAATATAACGGTTTGAACTTATTCTTAAACGTATAAAAAGCAAAGGCATGCTATTATTTTTCTATTTATAACATTTTTTCCAAGTGATCGTTATGACCCCGTTCTACCCTATGTAAAAAAATTTCATCGTCATCCGTCGAGCGGTATTTGAGAAAAGTGTATTTTAAGGGGTCAAACCTCAGTTAAACCGATTTATTTTTTTTAAGAGTCCATAAAACTTTCTATATTCAAAAGCAATAATACTGAAAATATTTTGACTATAATTACTTGCTTATATCTTTAATTCCACCATTGTAGAACCTCAAAATCTTCATCCTCTACATGTCACAAAAAATCACTATTGTTAACACCAAATTTATTGGAGAAACTTTGCGGCATGCACGATTGTAGGTGACACGATGAACAAAAACTTTTTTTCATTAATCAGGACCTTTCTTTGAGAAAGTATGCTGCTAAGGCAGTTAGCAGCGGTTTTTTCATTATTACTGAAAACGTAGAAAAATATACTTTTTCCGACTTCATATAGCTAAATATATTGTTTCGTATATTGTTTTAGTCAGATAAAAAACATTCTGTAATTTTATCTGCAAAAATGTTTAAAACACAATAAAAATATCAATTTTTATTGTTAGTATCAAAAGCAAAATTTCGTTCATTTCTACGGGTCAAAAGACCGAATGCTATCATATAATTAATTAGCATTTTGCAAGAAAAATTCCATTAGTTTATTTTAATAGAATGTGGTAGTAATACATAAATAGGTCGTAACTTTTCTGTTTACTTAAAAACAATTATTTCAAAAGTTCAGACATTTTAAGTTACAGTGTTTTTTGTATGTATAGATTGCAATATATACATATACATACATAGATATATTGCAATCTAGCATACATCTCACCAGCTAAACTAATTTTTGTTTAATTTAAACAAGGTAAAATACGAATTAATTATTTTTTACTATTCTACCAAAAAAACCTAATGATTTTTTCATGCTAAATCTTAGTGCGTCGCAACTCCCTCTAAGTTCACTTCTTTGTTGCTTCATCTGCAGCTGGCAGCCCGTATGTTGCAGCCTGAGGTATAGTCGAAGTTCGTACTTCAAGCAGCGCGCAAGCATAGGCTAACGCGATGGGGGAGTGGTTTTACGACCGGATGTAAAGCGTTGCTCGAAGTCACGACTTGTTCTTTTTTGTAAATCATTGAGTTTGTGCCAGGACCTGGATTAATGTAACTCATAATAGTACATTTCGACACGGTTGCGGTACTTACGCACTAGTTTCGAACCGTACTTTATACCACAAGCGCCGAAAAATCATTTCAAATTTGTGATTTTGAGGTTAGAGTGGTATAAAATCTCATAAACTTGTACGAAATTTCGATTGTAATGAAGAATTTTAATGGGAATTTAGTTCAATTTTGATGATTTCAATGGGATTTATTTGATTCTTTTAGACAGTGTACTTTTTCTTGTAAGTGCATGGGAGTTGAAGTGCAATTTAGAGGTAATAAGTAGCACCGGTATAAAGTGTTGCCTGACAGCATTCGGAAGTGAGTAACTATCAGTAATATTTATTTACGTACTGTTGCAGTGTAGTTGATAGATAATGTTTCTTTTGCTTGAGATTATTTTCTCCTTTAATCGCGTTCATCGAAGATAAGCATATGATTATATCATACGCTACATTTTGCAGAATGAATATCTTACTCCAAAATGTAGTTCTTGCTTGTATTTCCCGCGAAAAGCAGTATACATTTATAAAAGATATAGATATATAAATATATTATAAATTACATACTTTCGATGGGTGAATTTTTACTCGAAAAAAATTAGCTGTATTTTCTCTTAGTAAGAAAGTGAATAAGTGACTTTAGCCCAAACAAAATTTTAATTTTATAGATTTACATCATAAATCATTCTGAATGAAAAGAAAAGAAAATCTGAAGGTGTTACTCTCTACTTGGTGGTTTCTTTACGGTTAGAGAAAAGAACAGTTTTTTACACTGAAAAAGCTTTGTAGGTACTCTTTTTCTAGTGACTTTTAACTTCGGATAGGAAACAGATACGAGTAGATAACGCTTACTTGATTTCGTGTGAAATCTTTGTTTAACAGAATTTAAAAAGAAGCATATTTTACAGCCATTTTCATACATTATGTATTTGACATATATAATATATATATAATATAGTTGAGATTTTAAACAAATATATAATCTTGAAAATCCAAGCTGGTTCAAATTGAATACGTTTTAGCCGCCACTATCCCTTCAGTATCGGTGAGAGCTCATCAAACATAATCGCCCGGACAAATGACATGAAGTGATGTTCAGCAATATATGTTCGTATAAAAATACAAAACAATGTGTGAAATAATGAGAATAAACTTATAATTAATTGTTTTTTTACGAAATTGTGATTTCAAATAGATTTTACACATTTTATATTAACACATTATTTATACAATATTGTGCACAATACATATTCTTGTTATAATCTTATTGTTAAGGTTATTGTGTACATTTTTTAAGTGCATAATATTTATCAATCAATGGATGCAGGGTATTTTTGATTAAAATATTTTATTGTGAAAAAATTATTTGTGTACAAAAAATCTGCAAAATGTATTCGGTTAATATTTCAATTTTTGTATATTAATTTAATATAATATTAAATTAATGAGTCTTATAAAAAGAACATTTTTGATAAATCAGAAATGTTCTAATCTTTGTAAGGAACGGTCAGTTATACTTTATAGACCGAATCATTTTTATAAGACATACGAAGACCGGTTTTGTAACATACTAATTTAATATAGCAGAATCTCCTAATCATCGGTAGACACATCATTTTTTTGCAGGTTCTTAGTCATCCTTTCCATTGTCCCCATGATTTAATGCAGCTCACGCTGCCGAAAATTCTTGAACAGAAGCTAAGAATACTGAAACAGCTGTGGTACTCTACATACGATTCCAGTGTTAGGTTAGCCTTGAACAAAAATTAAAAATTCACAAAGCAATACATGGATATAAATGAAAATTAAATTTTATGCAGAAATAAACCAAAAATGTTTTAACTTGTTAATGCAAATGAATGATTTTATTTGTACAATCGAAAGTTAGGTTATTTAATTACGAGGCAGTGCTTAAGTTTTGAATTTAATATTTAATTCAGTTTTAAATACATACTGTTTGTTTATTAAAAAAAAGTAATATTAACATATCTTAAATATTGTCGAAAATGCATCATATAATAATCTCTTATTGACTTCTTAAAGTTGTCTTAAAATCGTCTTATAAAATGAAATAAAATTGGTCTCAAAAAATAAATGGTCTCTTAAATAAATCAAATCGCATGATCTCAAATCAATCTTAAAATCGCTTTAATTTTTTCAACGATTTCACGTCTTAAAATGTCTTAAATAGTGCCATTTTTGAGACATGTCACTTTAAGATCACTTTATCGATCATTGCACGTTATTATAAATTTTAGGAAATACATATAAACAATAATTAGATTTCTTTAAAGTACCTATGCATCAGAGCTTTAAAACTAAGTTTATCAACACTAGAATTTTACATTAGAAGATATGATAGTGCATACCAATGCATTATATTATGATTTTTTACTTCATTCGAACCTAGTTATCTGTACGATACGCAATACTGACATTGATACGGCTTATAAAAATAAGATAATATAGTCAATACAAAAAATGATGTTTCTTTATTTCGATTTTTTAAAGAAATCGATAAGAAAATCCATCTGAATAAAGAACTTGATATTCAGCTTCAAGTTATTAGGGGCGTGCGGGTACCTGTAAAACCCATGTCGGGTCGGTCTGGTTGGATTTTTTTCCGGGTTCGGGTCGGGTACCCGTTATTCCGGGTTACCGGAGTAGCAGGTAGCTCTACCTTAATTAGTAACCCGGTTTCTTTGCATAATCTGTTTATTTAAAATATCCCGAATCGGTCGAATAACCCGGATCGAACATATTACCCGATTGAGCCGGATAACCCGATTCGGACGAGTAACCCAACTCGACTCGACCGAGTAGCCCGATTTGACCGGGTAACCTGATTCGGACGGGTAATCCGAGCTTACTCGAGATCCGACCCGAACTCTACGGGTCTGGTCTATATGTCCCACACAACCCTACAAATTATGCTCGAATCCAGTTCAATTCAAATGGATCCTATTTTTTCATTTAAGTTTGAAGAGTCCATCTTCTCTTTGCACTCGCATTTATTAATAACAATGTAATTTGCTATCGCTTTAAGAATCACAGTTTAGAATTAGTGTAATACCTAATAATGCAAGATAAACATACTTTTCTCTTTCAGATTGAAATATGGAGCCCAGCCCTGGATCTACTTCATGTCGAAGCAATGACGTTTGGTATGAGAATCAAATCAACCATGTGCGAAAGACAGTGTACGATAATATAAAAATTGTGATGATGGAAGCTCAGCAAACAATATTTAATATTATACGGGTGCGGTCGATTCATAATTCTTTGAATAGAACTACAGGTAAATTCTTTTTTTTATTGAATACAAATTTCGCCCAATTGCGAATGATTTTTACAACTGCTACATTGAATTCAGTGCATGTCTTCCAAAAAGTTGATTTCGTTAAAAAGAAAAAGTAAATCATAATAACGACATTTCATTCAATACCTTAAAAAACATTAACGTTATTTTTTGTGTCTAGATGGTCAAGAAGCATTAGCAAAACAATCTGAGCAGCATCAAAAAGAGCAGCAGACTGGACTTGAACATGATAGTCCAATAGTAAGTAAATTAAAACAAAAACGCTAGTCAATTCATTGGCACATATCTTCCTGAATTTTTCTCAACCTATTCCGATCCAATAAACTCATATAGTAGGTACACGAAAACATCTATTTACGAGTCATTCCAAACAAATTTTAAAAATCTGTGCGCACTCGAATCTTCGTTATTTGCCGCCGATTTTTTAGATGAACGTACCTAAGATCTACTGTGTAACCCAGTACAGTGTTCTGAATTTTCAAACATGGCCAAAAAACAGCTATTTTCAAAAAATTCTAGAGAGCTCCCATTTTGATCAATTTAAACGTACCAAACTAGCGAGCACCTCGCTCGCTCTTAGGCTCCTCCGCGCCTTGCATCGCTTCGCAATGCAAGGCATGCAAAACGCATCGCGTTTTGCATTAGAGGCACGACCGTACTCAGCTCGCGTTTCGAGCTCACTTGACTTACCAGTGCTCGCGCTGCGCGCTCGCCTTGCTCACGTTGCGCGTTTGCTTGATTGTATAATATAATAAAAAACTACATTTTTCGATGTCAAAAATCGTTTTTGGACTATTAACTTGATTTAAAAGTATTTTCGCGTCTTGGTGTCAAGAAAAAAAGATGTATTTTTCAAAGATCTACAACTTTTCCATTTAACTTTTTCATTTAAAATGCATAGCTGTAAAGTTATGTGGTAAAGAGCTGTTTTTTCGATGTTAAAATTCGTTTTTGGCCTGTTAACTCGAGTTAAAAGTATTTTCATAAATAGATGTCAATAGGAAAAAGTTGTATTTTTCAAAGATCTACAAAACTTTTCCATTTAACTTTTTCATGTAAAATGCATAGCTGTAAAGTTATGTGGTAAAGAGCTGTTTTTTCGATGTTAAAATTCGTTTTTGGCCTGTTAACTCGAGTTAAAAGTATTTTCATAAATAGATGTCAATAGGAAAAAGTTGTATTTTTCAAAGATCTACAACTTTTCTATGTAACTTTTTTTCGTAGAATGCTTAGTTTACAAGTTATAGCCCAAAAACCGTTTTTAGCGATTTTTTATAGTCGCCGCATTCAGCGTATATTTGCAGGATCAATCTCAAAATAGGACCATCTAGTTGTTATACTTAGGAGAGTTCCCAAAAAATTTGAGCCTGATTCGCTAAGATTTCGCGGAGATAATCGTGTAACATGAATTTAAAAAAAACACGCAAAAACACGTAAAAATAAGCAAAAAATGCTCGCAATTTAAAAACTACGTACAGGATCGGGATAAAAAAAATAGAATTTTATATTGTGCTGGAGGAGATCTCTCCTAAAATTTCATCCCGATTGGTCAAAAATAGCGTGAGATATCCTATCGCACACCTTTTTCGCTAACGAAAATATAAGGCACTTCCGTGTCGCGGTCGTGCCTAAAAAGGATTTTTTCATATTTTTACAAACTTTAAGAAAGAAATATTAGACCTCCTTGGCAGCTCAACGGCTCACCTCGACAGAGATGAATGTAAACCTTGAAAAGACCTTTAATCCTTTTTTTGGTACGTTCCAAATCGTTTCGTATAACCAAAGTTACTGCCTCTGGAAGATAGGTACATTTTGGAAAATGTGCGGACAGAAAAAATTGACAGGAGTGCTAACATGACGATTTTCGAAAAAATACCTAGCTTTAAAGGACTATAACTCTGATCCTAATCAACGATTCTAAACGTATTAAAAATAGATTTAAAGGACTTTTAAAAACCAAAAATTTGTGATGCTGCTATTTTCTAAAGTTCACCATCGCGCTGTCACATGAGCCACATGGTACCTAAAGGGCTAAAAATTATTCTGGAGATTGTTTTGGTAAGTATTTTTACAGAAAGAATTTGCAGAAAAAACTGAGACATGGGTGCGCACTGATTTGTCGATTTTATCTAACCTGTCATATATATCCTTGGTCCGTCATGGGCACTACGATTGAATAGTGGCAGTTCGAAGTCCCCTGATGAGATCCACAGCCAATAAAAGAAAACGATCAGAACAAAATGTACACAGATTTAAACAGAATTTTAATATAAATCGTGAAATTTTTGTAGAGTATAGAGAAGCAGAAATGGCCTTGCGGTGTCCAGCCATTAAAATCGCCGTACTATCCACAGTTGGGGGATTACGTTGTATACTTTCGGCAAGGTCATAAGGCGTACTTGGACGCGGTAAAAACACAGAAACTGTACGATGTAGATGAATCGGACGAGCCTTGGACTGTCATGGACAACAAAGTACGCGTTATTTTAAAAATCATGATTCAGCGATTGATTATCAAATAATTCAATACTTATAATAAACGTACACAATCATCCCAGGCTCACGAGTTCCTTAAGGTAGTGCAAGTGTCGTACGTGATACAGCCTCTGCGTCTTTGTTGCGTGCGACTGGAGCGAATTGACGAGGCTGGAGACTTGACCGGCGAATGCTTCGACGTCAGGTATCGCGACGTGGCAGGTGTCGTCGATTTCTTGATTCTACGTCAGAGCTTCTTTGCCGCGTTCGAGAGAAATTGGTGGGTGGGAAGCAAATTTCGCTGCCTGATCGGTAACGATTGGTTCTTTGGTAAAATCATGGCGATGCAAGCTTTGGACCCTCAGCGATTCCCTGAATCGCAGTTCAAGCGCCTGCGCATCAGGTGGGACGACGACCAGAAAGTCGAGGAGGTCAGTCCGTGGGAGATCGAGCCGGTGAATAAACAGAGTAAATGATACTTCACTCGTAAACCTTTTTTTTCATATAGAACAAATACATGACTTTTTTTGGTACACATAAATAAAGCCTATAGCATCCGTAGTTTGTTCCAATGAGCCTTTCTATTTTACTCTGAACTCGGATTATTTTAATAAAAACGGTACTTGTTTTTATAACTGAACTATGGTCGAGGTATTAAACGGAAAAAATGACTCAAAAAATTATAAAAGTAGGTGAAAAGTGCTTTAATTAATATGATTCAAATAACTGATGAACAGTGATGGTGAGAAAAATAAATGTAAAATTAACGAAGTTAAAACAGTTTAACCCGCTAACTGCATCTTTATGTTCCGACTGTGGAAAAATTCATTTTTTTATCTGTTTCGTCAGAATTTGGTACGCAATGAAGAAATATTGAGCTATAAAATGCTTAGAGTCATTATAAATAACAAAAACTTAATCGCCAATATATTGGCCAAATGCAGTGAACGACCTCCAGTTTTTACATTTTTATTATTATTATTTATTAATTTTATTTATTATTTTTTATATCCATCAAATCTTCAATTTCCGAGTCATTCCCATCGCCTATTCGTAATAGTAATTCTTCTACTAACGCCTCATTCTTCTTCCGAAGCCTTGGTCTTCGCCGAATCCTTAAATATAAAAATTATTTGATCTTGAGGGCGTTCAATGAATTTGTCCAATATATTGTACACTTTTTCAATGCGGCTTATTAATTTTTTGATCGAGAAAACTTCAATTGTGGGTAGGGGATTAAATAGGATACTAAAATATAGAATAAATGCTTCTTATCTCAAAAAATTTAAAAATGAGCTTCCAGTGATATAAATTATACGAGAGAAATGGAAAAGTTTTTTCTTTAACCAAGACGCCTGACAAAAATAAGCTTATACGAAGTTTTCTGTTGTAATCTGTGCTAAGATCACATTTCTCGTTTAATTCGGTATTTTTCAAATATACCATGCGATTACGGTCATTAAAGAACGCATATAATATTATTTAGATATTAATAAAGTTGACGGCCAATATATTGGTCAAAAGCAGTCAACGGGTTAATTTCCTTGAATAATTGTACATCAGTCATTGTCTTAAACTGTTCACGGTGAGCCTTAAAATAATTTAGCCCAAAGGTGTTTGCACGGCCAATTTTCTTTCTGTTTGTAGATTATTAACTAAACAAAATAAAAATAAGGTAAGTAACAGTTTTTGAGAAATGTCACTTTTGTTCACCATATTATATTGGCTCCACATTTTAAATTTTGAAAATCCGATAACGGATTCGTAGTCAGCGACCCCAAAAACTTTTTGCTGTTCAACCTTTTGAATCACGCACTTTGCTGCGCATCGTTTTATTTTAAATTAGTACATAAGGGTCTTTTGGATTCGCTGATTATGAATCCTATGTCAGATTTTCAAAATACAAAATGGCAGGTCGAATATGGCGAACAAACGTGTTATTTTTCAAAAACGGCTACACCAATTATATTTATTTTGGTTAATCGACAGTGCTAGCATAACCTTTGGGTTAAATCATGTTAAGGCTAATAATAATTTAAACTATATTCTAACTATATTATAATCATAAGACCACTTTTATTAAAATAATGTATTTTCGGGGTAAAATAACTCATATCTCCAGTGATATCTGGAGATCCATGCTTTTAGGAACCCTAAAAAAACATTTTTAAACCATTAACCATTCGCATGTCCAAGCAAAAGTGACACACCTATCGGCAAGTGCCAAAAGTACTGACACGTATAATAACATAAAGCAGCTTTAACCTAAAAGTAACAGAGAACAAATTTAAACATGGGTATATATTCATAAAGTACTCGTATGGAAAAAACTTTTAAGTTGAGTGTTATTTCGTATCCTCAACTAAATTTTTATATTGTACAAGTAATAACCCACCAAATTTTAGTTGTGGGTACGAAATAACACTCAACTTGAGAGTTTTTTCCATACGGGTAGATAAACTAATGGCAGAAGTTGAAGAAAAAGTAATGAATCCGAATAAAAGTGTTGAATAAAGCAATGTAAATGTATTTCCATATTTTGCGAAAAGCGTGTTTACATGAATCACGTGACGTTATTATACTTTTCAGCCCTAACAACAGTGCCCTCCAGCTGGACACGCGTATAGGGTGAATATCCGTACTACTGACACCCCACCCAACTACTGACACCCAAATCTATTTCATTATAAATAAAATATAAACTCTATCAAATAATATCTGAAAGAAATATATAAGCAATCCGTAACTGTTATTAGTATAATGAATAAACAAACGTGACATTTTTTGATTTCAGAAACTTTCAAAAAATAATAATAAAATTCCAGGCTACGAAAACGTTTAAAATTATGTCTGTGTTCAAAATGAACATGAAAATATTGCGAAATAGAGAAGACTATTATTTATATATCACAGCGATATATATGCAATAATAAATAGTTTAATTGGTAATATTTATATACCAGATATATCTACTAGATAAAAAAGAGACTTATCAAAGGCATTTTATTTAATTATTGGATGGCAGCGTTAGGTACAAGCGTTTTAGACATTCTCATATTACTGACATGTCAGTAGTTCGGCAAGAAAACGGTGCATTTGCCCAACTACTGACACTGCCGCGTGAGTTAGTGAGTACAATCTAGCCTCCTTGGCTTCAACGGTGATGTTCATTTTGCATGATCTTTAACGCTTCCAGGGGAAAGATTTCAAATATTTGTGAGAATACATTTAAACTAATCATTTAGATACCTATACGTAAAAGCTTAAGTCCAAAGAATACTTTAAGAATGTTATTTAATTAATAGATATAAAATTAAATATTATTGTTTGGGTATGAAAGTAAATGGGTGTCAATAGTCGGGGTGTCAGTAATAGCTCATGAGAATATTATTATTAATTTCATGAATTTATAATTAAATATAATCTTTATTGAAATTGCAACCTCGTTTTTATTATCTACATGTAATATATAATGATAAATAAATAGAAAAATATATATTTTTATTTAGCAAATAGTATAAATTATGCAATAATGCAACAATCGATCCTTGGGGGTGTCAATAGTCGGGACATCCACCCTACTTTACATTCCAAACTTTGAAACTTTAGGCTCATAATTTCTAAACCATTAAACTCTAAACTCTCAAAGACAAAACCCTTGAACCCTAAGTCGTGCATTGCACTGTCAGGCTTCCTTATGTATATACTAAACGTTTAGGGCTTCCTGAAAAAATCGAGGATACAGTACCGGTCCTTCTCGAAGAAATTCGCAAAATGCTGTATCGACCGGAGCCCGAGGAATGGCCGGACGACGGCAGAGAAGCAGCTTGTCAAAGATTCCTGCGTGGTCTAGATGATCTCTTGCAGCTTCCGATTGCCAAACCGTTCATTGATCTCAATGCTGATCCCTCTTACGCCTCCGTTGTCAAGTATCCTATCGATTTGTCGACGATCGAAGCTCGCCTCGAGAATCTCTATTATCGTCGCATCGACGCACTGAAATTCGACGTTGAATTCTTAGCCAAGAATATCGAGGAGATTAAAGATAATGCTATTAAAGTAAAGAGTTTGTCGAAGAAAATGAAGCCGGACATTTTTACGGCGTGCAAAATGGTTATTCATATTCTGTTAAAAATCATCGAGTCAGTTACTTATGTACTTTAATGTTTATTAAGATTCTTATAGATTTAAGTAATTAAAATAAATTCTGAGTGCATTGCAGAGATCCAAACGAACACAATATTGATGGCACGTACGAGAACTTATTAGATTCGCAAGAGCATACAGATTCGAGTGATGATGCTGAAAGTACTTATAGCCCTTCCGAAAGCCCCCAAAGTCAATCACAATCCGTACCATTTAGAAGTGTAAATCTAAGGACAACTGAATTACCCTGGAAAAAAGCGTGTCAAGAGATTTTAAATGACCTGTGGAAACATGAAGACTCTATACCATTTAGGTTTAACAATCAGAAAAAATTTCAAAGATTTTTATTTCTTTATCCGAGAGTGATATATTTAAAAATTGTTTTTTAAAACGCTGTATATTATAGTATACACATTCTCCAGTAATAACTGGCTATTTTAACGAATTGAAAAATCATTTATTTACACTATTGTAGTGTAGATATACGAAACATATGTACGGGTGATTTTGAAGGACACAACTGTCCTTTTTTATATCCCTTCTTATATCCGAGTTTTTATAAATGCATGTTATACATTTGTTAATGTTTGATTATAATACATTGTATTTGTGGACTTGAACATTATTTTCGATCAGATAGACGTGCATGTTTATTGCCACGGAGGGAACAGAGACACTGATTGAGTGATATTTTAAACTTGTAAATTACACTTTTACAAACTCTGACCGCATACAAAATATTCATATTAATTTGTACTTTAAGTTGCACAATTTTAAAATTACCTTAATTTCACATAAAGATAGCTATATTTAATTTACTGCATAAAATGAAACTAAAAACTTGCCACGGAGGAGACATTTGAGGTATATGTTGCCTGTTTACGCTACTTTATTATGCTGAATATGTTATTTAATATCATGGATCTTTTAGTACAAAATATAATAATTCCATAATCACACGATTTGAATTATAAAAACAATTTTTAATAGCATTTATAAGATGGACCATCGAAATGGACAGTTTCGTGAAAATCACCCGTATATATTAGATTCTTGAAGTACACATAGTTATCATTTAATTAATATAAGGAAAAGCATCAGTACCTGGACAAATACAAAATCGGGACCTATAGTGGGACACGGACGAAAACTGACTGTTTTCATAAAAAATACAGCCATAAATCGTTATAGTAAAAATTTGTATCTATTGTCTAGGGTAACAAGTATTCAAATGAACATGAATTATTCCAAATTTACGGCAGAAATTATATTCTACACTTGAATTTGACTGAATCGCGCGGATTCAGTTTTGCAATCAAAAGAAATATTTTACTCTACCAGTATCAAAATAATGTTTTTATCAATAGATGACACGCTCATGAATAAGATTAAAGTTGTATTTAGTGAAAACAATAATTATTTTCTGTACAATTAGGTGTCCAAGTTTTGGTTCCATATTATTGCGAGAGAGCAGTAGTGGGACACTCAAAACATACAAATAATAATTAGATTCAGTGATTGAAAATTACTTTAGAGCTTACTAAACAAGTTATTAAATAACAATCAATAATGTCAACTAGAATGAATTTCGGAAAAAGTGGATTTTGGAAATCTATAACTTTTGCTTGGTGGGGTTTAATCCTATAACCTAAAAATGGGATTACGGTTTATAACAATTTTATCTCTGTTTATAACAATTTTTGTGATTTTTAATTTGCCGATTCTTACCGAATTACAAAAGCACGTAAATCGATTAGTATTATCGAATGAATTAATAAAATGAGCTTTTTTTTATTTGTTTGGAGAATGATAACGAATAAAGCTACTTAATAACTGTCCCAGTATTGGTGCCAATTGCCTGCCCCAGTACTGGGTTAACTCGAAACATCGTGTGCTACTACTGCAGCTAGGAACTCTTTTATTTAAACAACTATTTATTAGAATAGAAAAGGTTTATAAAGCAATATTTTTTTCAATCGATAGGAAATCTCCCGGGCTACACGATAATATTAAAATATTTTTTAAATTTTGCTATCAGATTTCAGAATTCAAGTCTTTCTAAACGAACATCCCAAAAGTGTCCCAGTACTGGTGCTTTTACCTTACATATTACTCAAATATTTTAAAGCGAATACGATTTACAATAATTGAAATGATTATATTATTGAGATTTAATTTCTAATCTTTATAAGTAATAATTTATATTTTCTTAAATGCAGAGTGCCTGTAGATCCATTAGAGTATCCAGACTATTATAAAGTTATAACTGTTCCAATGGATTTAGGAACTATTCGCGAAGACTTTGAGTCTTACGGAAGCCCCTTACAGTTTGACAAAGATATGAGTTTAATATTTTGGAATAGTACGAAGTACACTTCAAACAAAGAAGCCGAGGTACATAAATATCTTTTTATTGTATAATATTGATTAGTATCAATTGTTATAATTGTTTAATATAATAAATTAAATAAGTTAAAGTTCATTCAAATTGAACTTGGATTGTCATTCTGATTTCTATGATTAATTTATTTGGTATTTAATTTAATTTATATAAAAACTATGTTTAATGCAGCGATGTTTACAATAATATTTATAATGAATTATAAATTAATATATGTATTACGTAAATAGTCTATTTATTAGCTAATCGATTTTTTCAGATTTATAAACTCACTACTCGATTAAAAAAGTTATATGACGATCGTATAAAAAATATTATTTCCCTTTGGAAATCCAGTAGAAAGTCTAGCAATTCGAATAGTCACTCCGCAATGACTAAAAAACGTAAGACGTACCCCTTAAATGTAGTAGAAAAATCGTTTCGGGTTTTAAATGTTCTCAATTGTTTACATTAGGCCCTTCAAAATGTGATGTAGAAAACATGTCCAAAAAAATTGATGATACTCAAGATGCAGAGGCTGTGAATCCACGAAAAAAGAAAAGAAGAGTAAGCAATGTCGAAGCAGGTTAACATGATCGTATATATTTTTTAAAAATAAGTTGTAATATAAATATTAATTTATCATATATTAAAATAAAAAATGTAATTGAAAAAGATTTAATGTTCTTCAATAACAAACCTAAATGAGCCAGATCAAAAAATTTATAAATACATAATGTAAAGTAATGTAATGGCTGTATAGTGTAAATATAAGACAGTCTATTGTTTAATCTGAAACATATAGTAAAACAAATTTTATTTTTAGGTCCTTCGAGTGGATACATAGAAAGAAATGAAGAAGAAAGTGACATTGATGATGGTACTTCAATAACTAGAAATAGATCAAGATACTTAGTTCAAGAAAGTCGCAAAGAGCAGAGTAAACCTTACGAGAATGACAGTGAGAGCTACAATAACTTCACGGAAAAGACTACTACACAAAATAATGTAAAAAATGAGGATGAAGGTGATGATTTCCAAGAAGAAAATTCTAGGTGAAATTAAAATTAAGTTAAATTCAAGATTTTACATTTCTTACATAAAAAAAATATTGTAATATAGCTACATAAGTCATTTGATACAAAAGATATTCATATGCTGTTCTCGATACTGGTTCTTATATCGCTGCAAAATTAAATTTTGTAGGATTAAAATTATATCATTTTCTTTCTTTTTCAGTATGAATTTTACGCCCTCGGATGAACTGAATCGCATTCAACCAGGAAATAAATCTATGTAAGTATAAATATTAGATCGCATAAAACTCAACTATATTTAAAAAAATTGAAAGACACCAAATAAATTGTTTGCAGAAAAATTACCGGCCAGGTCGTTCACGTGAAGTGTGTACCGGTAAAGGACAAAACGTTATATTATCTAACGTTTATTGTTGATAATGACGATGGAGTACGCGTGCAATGCGAAGCTTTGGTTGTTGCAGCTCAGTTACATGAAATAAAGAAAAATCTAGAGAATAGCGTAAGTCGTGAAATTCCATACAAGAATAAGATTGAATAATGAACATAATCTGAGTTTGTAAATCAAATATCGCTTTTCAGATAATTCAAATAATAGAAGCAACAGCGTGCAGTGCAAGTTCATGTAATGATGGCAATACTGATTACATATTACATTTAGACGATTCGTCGGAAATAAAGTTGTTATGAATATAAGTCAACTAACATGTGGTAAATAAATATATAAGATTTAATATGAAGAATGACGAGAAGCTTTATATAATACAGCTTTAAAAGAAGAAAAAAGAATATAAATCAAAAGGAAGTAATAGATAAAAATTAACAGTATATAATTTAATCGAACATTTTCAAGAACAATGTTTGGTCAGCGTGTTTAATATTTCATCAAGATTGTTTAAATAATTAATGAATTAGAAAATAAGTATAGCTAAATAAATAGTAAGTTTAAAGATTTAAGAACTCTACATACGTTACCTCATATTATCAAAACGTAAGATCAACAAAAACAAACAGAAGACTTGTGTAGACGAAGACGAATTTAGAAGGATAATATTAAATTGTACCTAAAAAAGAAGGATTTTGAACAAATACCATGGAACGAATAATAATAATTTTTTATGAATCGAATAACGAACTATTAAGTTTTAATTGAAGGAGAAAAACAGTTTGAATATAAATATAAAGTATTTTTGTAACAATGTAGTATTAAATTATGTTTTTGCAAGTACATAGCTTGTATCATTTTACTTCACTTGGTTTATGTGAGTATAAAAGATAGCTGAAGTCATTTCTGTCACAATTTGCATTCATCCATAAACAGAAATTTCAAATTTTACATATCAATGAAGCGAAAAATTAGATAGTTAAATTACTGCGAAACATTAATATCGCACTGATCAATGTCAGAAAATTCTCATACATTTTTAGTTTCGTTCAGCAACTGAAATAATAATTGAATTACGCGTTAAAAAAATTAAATTGTATATGTATTGTAATACTCCTGCGCAGCAAAGACGATTAGTATCTAAAGCTTGCGCAGGAGGGCCAAGAGTTCGCAAAAAAGGTTTAAAAAATGCTACAAAATTGTATAGTTCAGCGTTGTAAATTATTAGTTAAGAATATCAATTGGATAATACATTTTACCACATAGGTTCATATAGTTTTTTCAAGACAGCTTTATTGCAGGTTGTTAGAATACAGACTACAATTTGCTTTGTTGATAGTTTATTAATATCTTTAAACATATATATAACATTCGTTCGTTAGTGGAACGGAAGTCAAAAAACCAAAATAGCATGTTTCGCCGTAGGTCGTATTCTTCCTTTTTTTCGTTAAAAAAATCTAGAAAAGTCGCAGGAGATCGTCCTCGATATATAATAATATACGTTCACGTGCCGGGAGAAGCGTCGTTTCGGTTTGGTCTTCGATTTCTCATCTCTTCTCACTTCTTGCAGTACATAATATGCGTTCGTGTGTGTACATGTATTTCTGTTTTTTTAGTATGTAAATGCCCCGGTTAAAAAGTTCCATCGGGCAGTTATAAGAGGTTCATTCAAACGAAAAGAAAAAAAAGGGGGGTTCAGGATCTTAGGTGTGTATAGGGCGTGTAAATTACAATTCTACAGCCTATAAGAGTATGCGATTTGACACATTGCTTGTTTTTTTGTTTGCATGCATTGTTTAATATTACTTCATCCTCCTTCCCTTTCACTCGAGTTTTAAGGTATATATATTTATAATCGTTAAATCCCCTTTTTTCGCATTTCGCTTTCTTCTTTAGTAGGTTTAATAATAATTTTTTCTTATATACTTCTTAGCTATAGCAGGCGTATAACAATCGATTCGTTCGTTTTTTTTTTCTGATTATTACAATACATAACATTTTTTTCCTCGTTCCTCTAGCGTTTCTCCTTAACTTCATTTTCTTTTTTTTTGGCAATGATATGACGAGTCACAATATGATAGTTTTCAAAGGTCGTTCTCTCTCTCTCCCCTCGCAGAAAACGCGACGGAGACGAGAGAGCTTCGAAAGAACTCATTCGTTTGTCCTTCTCTCCTCTATATCCGATGAAAGAGTTAGTCCCCTCTCGGCTATACAAAAAAATCTATAAAATACCCAAAACCATCGCGCGACGCGGATCGAAAAAGTTTGTGTGCCCACCCCTCCTCTGTACTCTTTTGACCCTGTGTGTGAATGTGTTTCTCTCGTTTCTTCAATCCCTTTCCCTTAAAATTCTCAGCACGCGCAGTAAAATTAGTACTTCCTTTCTCTCTCTCTCTCTCTCTCTCTCTCTCTCTCTCTCTCTCTCTCTCTCTCTCTCTCTCTCTCTCTCTCTCTCTCTCTCTCTCTCTCTCTCTCTCTCCTCTCTTTCTGATATGCAATAAAACCAGACTTGTCGCTCTTGGTCATATAACGATGCTAATTGTATGTGATGATGATTAGTTCTGCGATATAAATGGGTATTACCAGCGTTGATTATGATGATTCCTTCACTCTCTCTCTCTCTCTCTCTCTACACCTCGTTTCCTTTATTTGTGCTCCTTTTATCATTCGGTGAATTATAAGCGCGACGATTGATTGCTTTCGTATGCATCGTGCACACTTCTAACTGTGTCTCTGTCTGCGTGTATGTACGTATACCTGTGTGTGTGTGTGTGTATGGTTCTCGTGTAGTTTATACTTTGCGTATTATTTTCTTTTTTTTCCTTCTTTATATATATTTATATATGTATATATGTATATTTGTTTCTTCTTCTTTTCACTGCTTGAAAGCCGGTGGCGCGGGACCTCGCTGCTGCTGTGGCTGCTGTTGCGATGGCTGCTGGCCGCCGTTCGTCTCCGGCTTGCTGTTGCTGTCCTCGGTCATGACTGTCACCAGGTCGCCGACGGCTTTGCTCAAATCCTCTGCAAGATAATCGGCCGTTAGTTGAGTTGTGCGGAGGGATTAAGCGTTTGCACGGTGATTTACTTTAAGGTAGTCCAGAATAATAAATGCCCTGATTCTTATAATTCTTTGTGCTGTAGTGCTTCTTACATCGTTGTTCTTTTTCTAATTATTATAGGTCAATTTTGTCTATTCAACTAAGAATTAAATATTTATTTTACGTATTATATAGTAACAGCCTTGTTAATATACATTGAATGAGGGTTGTATGATATTTGTACAATATTATTTCAATTTCTTATCATAATAATATTTCTATTATTTATAAATATATTAGAATGAGGATTGTAATTTAAAACACTAGTAGGGGGAGACTCGTGTATTTACAGTGCGCATAAATATTAATTTTCATACACGATTTACATAGGACTACCTTAAAAATAATTTCATTGTTCATTTAAAGTTATTATTGCATTGCGTTATAAGAAACTCGATGTTCTTTTCTTAATATTCTATGTCTGTAACAATAAATATGTCATAGACACTAATTTATAGATTGCAATGGTTTATCAAATCTTGAGGTTCTTGACGAAACTATGCAATAATTTTAAAAGCAAAAGCCAGACAAAGAGAAATGATAATGATTTCAAAGGTGACTTGTGATAAAACATAAATTTTCCGATTCACAAAATGATGACAATCAGCATAATTTAAAAATAATCAAAAATAAAATTTTAATTCAATTCTAGAAATCACGCGCTAAATATGCGTAATTTATAACGAAAATATGTGAAAAATTAAGTTATTCTTTAGTTACGTCAACTGAGATACTTTTAAATAAAATAAAATCATGATTATAATTTAAAGCTTGCATTTTAATATGTAAAAAAGTGCTGTTTTTTAAAAGCTATTGTTGTCACTAATTGCATAAGTGATTTCTAATTCAAATTTTTACAAATTTTAAATGAAAACATCTACGACATAAATTATTATCAGTTTTTGAAAAGCTCACCTTCTTACATCCATCCTATAAAGTGATAGCAAACAACACATTAGAACTTTTAGAATTGTTGATAGGGTTATACATGCAATAACATATTGGGAATAAGGAAGATTTTTTAATCTAATAGTACAGTAGTTTACAAAACATTCTGCAGGATTAATATTATATTATACACGTTTCAACAAGTTGAATTTATCAAAAAAGTGAATGGATACACAATAGGATACACATTGTGATAAAATAGTCTTTACTGTTTAGATTATTGTATCATGATGCTGATGTCTGAATAGTATAAATTTGGTGTAGGAGAAGCTAATGACAACCCAACTTTTTTCTTTCTGTGAACTTTATTGCAATGTTTTGAATGTAGATATTGTTGATCCTTAAACACTCCCTTCTTCAGGCTCTTAGTTCTAGTTAACTTCCATGTAACAACTATCAAAATACACTATAACCGCGTAGTAATTATGTACTATTAGTATTAAGAACTACGAAGAGTCTGAAGAAGGCTGCATTCAAATATGAACAATACACTCGAAAGTTGCGATGAAGTACACCATAAAAAAGTCTGGTAGCCATTAGCTTCTCCCATGTCAAATTTATTGTAAGATGGATTCAATATGGATTCAATACATCACTTTTTTGATAATTTTCTATAACCAAAGGATGACAGAAAAGGAAAATACATATTCCCACATGACGACTGTATACGGAAGAATGTGGCAAGACAAAGTGTGCACGTTTTTCAGATTATTTTCTTTTAGCAATATTCATCTAAATATTTAACTTAACATTGCATAACGTTTTGAAAATAATCAACTGTTAAGGACATATAAAATATTTGATGGTTTTTATTTTATTAACTATAAACTAAAAATTATTAGTAATATATTTATTATATTTTTTATGTAACCAGCGATGGAAGAAAAACAAACTTTTTACTTAAAACCAAAAGTACAAATTAAAGTACTTTATTATTAGCGAGTGTTTATGTATTCTTCCTTAAGTACTTTCCCATAAGTACTTCAGTGCTGGTAAAAATACTTCAAGTAATTGTAAAAAAATACTTTAAGCATGTTTTAAAACTTGTCAGATGTCACAGCTCGATGTTTTAACAAAGCTATACGCGTGTAAGTAAAACGATTTACATGGTATAACATTCAAAATTTAATCTTAAAACGTGTTTTTCTCGAAACTAATTTTTTTAGCTTTAAAACCCATCATTGGATGTAACGCGCTCGGCACACTTAACTTAATTTATTCCCTCCCATACATCATTTTGCCCGATTAGCCTCACCACATTCTCCCCGAAACCTTAAATTCCTTTAAAAAATTGTACACTTACAGGTGGTACAAAAACCAACAGTCTTCGCAAAATGGGTGTAAAAGCGGATGTAGTCATAAAAAAAAATAAAGAAAAAATTGAGGAGAGAACGGTAGAACCAGCACAAACCTGCCATGTGTAAGAGGTTGCCCACGTTATGAGTTACGCTGTGAGAATGAGGCGGCGGCGGCGGTCTCTCTAAGCTGCTCACTCGACCCTCGCCCGCGCCTCCACCACCACCTGAGCCCAATGGTATATCCGAAAAGCGCGTTTACATCGAGTGAGTGAGAGAGACAGTCCAGGGGGGGAGGAAAGGTGAGGTTGCACATGAGTGCGAGTGTGCAGGCAAGGTAAATGTTTGCTTTGGCCTGTATTGTACTGGTCAGTACTAAGGCTATTGTTTCGGATTCGCGAAATTTTTGGCGGAACTTTTGGGAGCTTTAATCGACACAGATAGAATGCAAGATAATTTTTATCCTCTTCAGTTCTTGATTTATTTCTTAAATTAATTCAGACGATGCGTTATACCTACTTGAGGTATACTACATGCAAAGAAGTTTTGAATTTTAAGAAAACTGTATAAGATTCGATTATTCTTTTAAGCATCACTTTATTTTTATGAAATGAAGTGGAAAATCATTTTTGCTAAATAAGTGATTTTGATAATTTTTTATTTCGATATTCGATTGATCCAATGCGTATATTTAATACGAAGTATGACAAAGTACCAGTTATTGAAATAATTCAGGCTGCACACATTTACCTTGCGTTAAAAGTGGGAATAAAATAAAAAATCAACGTTCACCCATTACCAATAAAAACGTAATTCATCAGTGTTAGTAAATGAGATTCTATGTTATGCACGTGTTTTTTGTATGTATTCCCACAAACCAAAAGTTATAAAAGATACATGAAAACCTTTCAAATGAAATTCTCGTTAATTATATAAACGGAGTCGGTTAAATATACCTGGAGAATCGTGGTAGTGGCCGTTCATTTTGGCGGGCGAATCGGTTGCGAGCTGCGAGGCGGTTACACTTCGTGTCTGCAATGTTCCAGTCTTAGAGGGTGATGCGGCATTCGGCTAAAAATAAAAATACATTATTAGAACCAAGCTTAATTTATCAATCTGGTTTGTATTTTATTTGTTTTGGCTACATCGTTATTCACCAGCCAATTTTGTTTATCAAATGTAAAATAAGATTTTATTACAATTGAGATTGTCGCTATTTTCTTTTTTCATTTAAATTCGACTAAGAAGATTGTTAATTACTATCTAAGTAAGATATTTTGTTAAATTCTATAATAAGCGTTATAATATGTGAAAAGTATAAATCAATTTAATAAAAGTGTTAAAAGATATATGTAAGAATCAGCAGATGTGGTTTCGAGTTCACTTAGTGGAAATTTCACTTTTAATGTCATTATAAATTTATAATTCCTTTAATTAGCAAACAGAAATGCAAAGACACAATGTAAATATGAAATGAAATATAATATTATTAAATCCGACTCGAAGGACTAAATGTTTGTTGGATCGGATTTAACAAATAAAGACTGTGAATTTACGGCAATAAAAATAAATGTATTTATTGCACATCATCAGTCGATCCGCGGAGAAACTGAAACTATTTAGCGCGGTTTTGGAGCATCGCTAAGTTAGTCAAGGAAATCCCGTGATATATAACGCGAGCGCTTATTGGCTATTAGGAACTAAAACAACTTTTAAAACTATATGAATCTAGGATAATTTTTAAAAATGTGGAAAACATAAATACGAAAAAATACGTGAGGTCACGTCAAAACTATCAAATAGTGCAGAAAACTATAAAAAAATCTAAATTTAGAATTTCGTTTCCACTTATTTATATTACTATGTATCTCTTAACATATTACAATGGAATTTTATATATTTTTACACTTTTTTGCAGATCTGTTTTGTACTAAATTTCCATACTGCAGCCACGACTCAACTCCTAAATTTTTCCGCAAATACAATCTCCCCGCTCTAGTATTTGAAGCAATATTTGCGCAGAGTCTCCGTATGCACAGTGTATGTACATACCTCATCGAGCAGTTGTCTCAGTCTCTGAAGCTGGGCCTCGAGCTGTCGATTGTGGTCCTCGAGTATCTGCATGCGCGCCTCGAGGCGGCCCTTGTGCTGGCGCAGCAATTTCGCCTCAGCGATCATATCACAGTCGGGTTGACGTCCACCCGGGTGCGAACCGTCCTCAGGCGTCGAGCCGGGTGTCTGCTTCGAGCGCAGCCTCTCGTACTCGGCCTGAAGCGTCGCGTTCTCCTCCTCGAGCTCGCGGATCATCGCCTCGAGCTCCTCGCGCTGCTCGGCGTCGATGGCCGCCATTACCTACGTGAATTAAGGTTTTGTTGAGAAATTTATATCGTTCATTATTGGAATGTATAATAAAGATACTAAAATTCTATCAATTCTTTCGCGTTTTTTAAAGAATCATAAGATTTAATACGTACTTCCAAAACAAAACAATTCTGAATTATCTACTTTCGTCAAACTGACTCAAAAATAGACTATTTTTAGATTAAGCTAAAATTAAAAAAATTAAATATATTATTGTTGAATCCGGCTCGAAGGACTAAAAAGCTGTGAATTCGATGACATTATTTGATTCGCGGAGCAACTGAAACTATTTAGCGCGATATATAGGCTCAGTTATTATTTTTCTATGATGAAATTTTTAACTATCGTATTCTGGTTCTGGAGGTGCGAATTGTCTACTATTGTATACTAAATAAATGAATAAAGTAGGTCGTTTCAATTATTCATAACTAGACTGGAATAAATACATTAAGAAAAAAAGTACATCGACAATTACTATTTCTCTTTGTACATTAGGTAGATACTCGATTTTCTACAAAAATGACGGCGTTTACAGAAAAAAATTACCACATAATTTTCATAGAAAATCGAATATATCTTCAACGTTTATGCAAACAGAAACAGTAACATTTACTCTATATTTGCATTAATCTCTCCTCACCTGAACAGGACTGCGCGGCACGTTAACCCCATCGCCTCCGTTCAGACTGTGACAGTAGTGTGCGATCAGCTGGTGCTCGTCGTCGCTGTCGGGGGTCGAGTTGCTGCGGGTGCGCGACAGCTCGACCTCCGCGAGTCGCGACGCGTAGATCTCCAGTCGCGAGTGCATGTCCTGGCTCAAGGAGCTGTGCTGGGGCGAGGGGGCCGGGCTCTCCAGGGCGTCGCCCTCCAGGACCGTCTGCACGGGGAGATAGCCGACCCGCGGGTGCTTTTTGAAGTAGCGCTTCGACTTGAACTTGTTGCGCAGGGCGCGCGTGAAGTCGCGCACGTCCTCGCCCGATGTCGTCTGGAATTGAAGAAGATGGGGGTTTAATGCTTTGAATTTGAGTGGTAATTAGGGATATTTGCATATTTTTTTTTGCAGTTGTTCGTTTTCCTGGTTAAAAGAGTTTGTGAGACTGGATTGTAAAATGAATCTATATAGTTTTATCTGGAGTTTGAATCCTGTTTTACATGATGGTCTTAGGATTGTCAATACTTTGCTTATATTTTGTTTTTCAAGATTATTTTTTATAAATACTATGCTCAACGATAAATGTTAGTTTAAAAAGTAAGAAATATTTTGCCAATTTATTGATATTATCTATATTATATCATAATAAAGAAAGTCATAGTGTTAGTGTACCAGCCTGGTCAACTTTAGTGTCATTTGTAGCTATACTATTTGCGAATCTTACATTCATTGGTATATTTAAAATATTATGATATTACCTAAACATTTAAGAAGCATAATGTGTGTATTAAAACAACACATGTTCCTTTTTCTAATTTACAACTTTCGATTTATATATAATAATGAGGTACACCTATATTGTTACTTTTAAAGAAAAATCTTTTGTTACGCAACTTTTTCTAAATGTATTTATTTATTTATTTAACCAGAGTAATACATCGTAATACATGTTGTAGTTAATCTCCAGATATATTAATTATATCTGGAGTAACCCACATCCTATAGAGGTAGTCAGAGCTACCTGTACATAGGTCCGGTGTGTATAATAACTTAATAATTAACTTACAATCTAAGTAAAACTAAAAACTAACTTAAAACCTAAGTGTCCAAGTACATATTTGTCTTGGATAAAGTAACAGTGACTTGTTGATGTTTATAATATATTCGTACTTATCCATTTTTTTAATTTTTTCTTATTATAAATCTTTGATATGTCTAGTATTTTAAGATTTATATTAATTGTTGGTAAGCAGTTATAAACTTGTATTGCTCTAATGTGATTACTCTTATCACTTACAGCTTTTGAACATTTTGGTGGTATAATAAGTTTATTTCTGGTTTTGCTTTTAGACGTTAAGTATAAATTCTTGAGTTCATTATAATGATACGATACACATTCATAAGCAAAAATTTGTTTTAAATTTAATGGGTTGTCCTGATTGAAACTATTTTTATTAACAATTTTTAGGATTCTATTCTGAGTCTTTTGAAGTAACTCCAGATTGTTTCTGTATGCACCACCCCAAGCTATATTTCCATAAGTAATTATACTATGAAAAAATGCATAGTATATTATCTTAAGTGTATCAGATTGCATGTATTTTGACATTTTGTAAAGTATAAATAATATATATTTTGTTTTCTTTATTATATATTCAATATGTCTGTCCCATTTTAGATTGTAATCAAATACAATACCTAGATATTTACAATATTCTACCCTACAAATTTTAGTACCCTGTATTTTTATGTTCATATCTTTAGGAACACTATCACAGTAATTGCCAAATGTTATGTAGGTTGTTTTATTTATATTTAAAGATAGTTTGTTCAGAGCTAACCAATTAGCTATATCATCCAAGTACTTATTCATTTTATTTTCAACTTTTTCCCAGGTATCATCAGATGCTATAATTGCTGTATCATCAGCATATGAGATAGTGCTGTCAGTTCTATTTATTAATAAATCATTAACGTAAATTATGAATAGAAGTGGTCCTAGTATAGTACCCTGGGGAACACCTGTGTCTATTGTTTCATATTGACTTTCTGTTATTCCAATTCTAACTTTTTGTCTCCTATTGCTTAGATAATTCATTATTAGTTTATGTGCTTTACCTCTTATACCATAATTATATAATTTATCTAATAAGATAGAATGGTTTACAGTATCAAACGCCTTAGCTAAGTCTAGGAATGTGATTGCTATTGGTTTGCTTTTGTCTAAATTGCTATATATTTCTTTCGTTATATAACTAAGAGCATCTTTAGTACCTTTATTTTTTACAAATCCATATTGATTGTGAGTTAATAGTTTAAATTTATCAAAAAATTCTTGTAATCTTACAAAAACAATTTTTTCTAGAACTTTTGCTATATTTGAGATTAAGGATATGGGCCTATAATTTGATATTTCCATTTTGTTTCCAGCTTTAAAGATAGGTACTACCTCAGCTGTTTTCAATGATTCAGGCCATATTGATTTTTCTAGACATATATTAAATATATGAGTTAATGCATTTACGATTAGATTTGATAGTATTTTCAAAGCTTTTGTTGGGATTTTATCAACACCGCCATTTTTTATTTTCATATTTTCAATTATTTGTAAAATTTCAAAATTATTAGTTGGTTTTATAAAAATAGAGTTGCAATTCATGGGTGGTAGTTTTAATATCTTACCCTGCGGAATATTAATTTTATTACTTAAATTCATTCCTATTTTGCAAAAATATGAGTTCATTTGATTGGCAATTTTTGTAGGGTCATCTATTATTTCATCGTTATTCATTATTATTTTATTAATTGTATTATTATTTTGCGATTTAGTACCCAGTTTACTTTTTATATGTTTCCATAGTTGTTTGGAATTATTGCTACTTTTTATTATTAAATTTCTTTCATGCTTAGTTTTAGCTTCTTTAATAATTTTATCAAGACTCTTTGTGTAATTCCTATATTCTAATTTTATTCTTTCGTTATTAGGTTCATTACGCATTTTGACATATAATTGTCCTTTTCTTTCACATGAGATCTTAATAGCTTTAGTGATCCAATCCTTTCTTGGTTTATTCTTATTATTTTTTCCATTTTTTAACACATATTTAGATTTTTCTAAACAGTCTTGTATTTCAGTTATTAAAGTTGTTGTAGCTTCTTCAGGATCATGCATTGATTCAATTATATTCCAATTTTTCATAGCAGCTACTCTGCGTAGTTTAATGTAATCATACTTATAGCAAATATTTTCTTTATTTAATGTTTGTGAATTGTTTATTTTTATAAATAATGGATAATGATCAGTAAATGGTATTAAAAGTTTGAAGGATTTGGTGTCTAGAGATTTGGTTTTTATATATATGTTATCAATGCATGTGCCTTCTCCACTATTATCATTTGGTCTAGTTGTATATATAAACCCAGGGTAAAAACCTTTTTCAAGCATATTATTTAAAAGTTCCTGACTGTTATGATCTTCTTTCATAATGTCAATGTTAAAATCACCAATAATTAAATGATTTTTTATATTTTTTTTGCCGTTCATATATGATTTTAAGTTGGAAATGAGTTCAGTACATGATAGATTATGACATCTATATAATGTTGATATTTCAAGAGAAATACCTCTATTTAGTGTTATTCTTGTATTTAATATTTTCAATTTACCAATTTCAATTGTTTCGGTTATTTCTGTTACGCAATCTTTTATATATACAACTACTCCATCATTTTGATTTATTTTGCTATTATTATAATATAAATTATAACCTTGTATAGCAAAATATTGACAGTTATGTAAGCACCATGTTTCTGAGCATACAATTATATAAGGTTTGATCCTCAAGCTCTTAATAAAAATTTCTAATTTTGTATAGTTAGCATTTAGACTTCTAATATTAACATACAGTATAAGGCTGTCTTTTATATTCAAATTTTTATTAAGAGTTTTTAGATCAAGATATGATATTTCCTCTTGAATTATCAGTATATATCAGTAACTATCAGTATATAAATATTATTTTTGAAGAACTTAGAAAGCATTATTCTCTTTCAAATTGGAATGGAAATAGTCGAAATTTTGATTAGAAATTAACTATAATATTTTGATGGACGTATTAAAGCGACATTTTTAAAACTGTTTATAATCATTTTTTCCTAATAATATTGTTTTTTCATTCTTTTTTGCAAAAGAAAAATGGGCTCATAATATACCCTACCACATCCCCCCAAATTTAATTCTAGCCACTACAACTGAAAATACAGTACTCCCAGACTGGTAACTTCACAACTCACCCAAGATCCCCCCGAACCCCAACAAACCCAAGCCACCCTCGAAACCCCAAAGATACTAACCGCCGTGCAGTACTCCTGCATCGGATGCGTGAGCTTGTGATTCTTCGCCTTCCTGCCACTGAAGAAGCATCCCTGGCACATGTCGAAGTTGAAGCACTTGAGACACCTGTACCTGAATCCCACGATCGGGTACTCCTTGCAGATGTTGCACTTGGCCTGGTGCTTGGCGCTCTCGGCGGCCGAGAGCCTGTGGAGGACCGGCAGCCAGACCATGCTCTGGGGCTCCTGCTGGAGCCAGCTGAGGAAGTGCACGGCCTCGATCTCGTTCTTGTCCTTGCCTGCCTTCTCGAAGCAGCTGCGCACCGAGGGCTCGATGTTGGAGCCACCGAAGGCGGCCACCTCGCCCAGCTGACGGGGCACCTGGATGCAGTCGTGGAGGAGGAGACCGAGCTTGCGCTGGTCCACCAGCCGATTCGGATCCGCGATCAGCCGGAACAGGTCTGGAAGAGCGAGTGGAGGAGTTAGACGTGGAACTTTTTTTTCTGATACATTCGTAGGTTTGCGTTTTATGTTTGTAAGGCGGTGATGTATATCGATAGATGGTAGCAACTCGCTCTTGAAGACCTTCAGTAGTCGTTGATAAGAAGTGCATGAATAAAGAAACATTTACATCGAACACCTGATATGGATCAGGATTACATATTATGTATAAGTGTTTATAATACTGATTCGACAAGTCATATAGAGGAGACTGGGGTATACTTAGACATATTTAATTTCTTGCTTTGACTGTTGTAAAGTTATGATACAAAAAGTAAGTAGTCTCAAATTTGGTAAAGAGACACTTTCGATGAATACAAATTTGAACAGTCCTATCCCGAAAATGGGAACGATTGTCCAAAATGCAAAGAAAGTACCTGAAGAAAATATATAGGATAATATAAAATTATCTAGAACGAAAGTAGTAAAAGTATATTGTGTTATGCAAGAGATGAAAATTGAAGAAAAAATAAGCTTGCTTTTACGTTTTTAAAAGCACAATTGTAAGGATGTTTAGGTAATACAGTTTAATTCTACTTTATATAATTAAATTCTAGTAGTAATGCAAAGTAATATGCCTTAGTCAATAAAAAGACGTGATTCTTTTTTGTTTCAAAATAATGCTTTATCGTAAAATCAAAAATAGATTTCACTTGCCTTATTATATTTGAATACTCTAGTTTATCAATACTCTACCACCAAAGTATTTTTTATTACTATTGAAAATTACTTGTTATAAAATAATGTTAAAAAGTGTAAAATTATATAGACTTGTGTACAAAATTGCAAAGACGGTATGAAAGTGTAAGAACGTGTCTACCTTTTTATTATGTCGAACAATAATCGTCGATTATTTGTTCTCCTCTTTCATATACTAATTAATGAAATTTATGTAAAAAAATGTAAAAAAATGCAAGAAAAGTGTTTAAAAGTGTGAAAAGGGTATAAAAATATGAAAGATAGCGTAATAAACTGTAGTAAAATACAAGAAAACTATAATATCATAAGTACAAAGTCAGACAATTTTTAACGTTTTTTATTCACCGTTTTACATTTTTTCGCTTAACAATTATCTACCAGGATACCCCCTAGTAATATCAGTAATTGAAAAATTTATTTAAAAAATACGCTTAAAAATAACACCGTACTATCTCTTTTTGATAACTCCTGGAAATCACCATTATAAATCTCAATCCACTTTTTACAAACCAACACCAAAGAAAGTAAAAAGTAAAAATTACAAAAGAAACCTCAAGAACTTTCACTCACATCTGTATTTCTCCTCCAAGTGTCCCTTGCAGAGCAACACCAGTCCCACCTTGAAGGACAGGACTCGTATTTGACCAGTTCGTTGGCTGCGCCGCCATAAAAGGAAAAAGACACAGAGCAAACGACCAAGATTAATGACACCCAATCGCACGTGTATAAATAAGGAAATAAGGTAATGAGTGCGTGTACGTTGTGTACCTGTCGTAGACGTTGAGCAGCCAGTTGATGGCGAGATCGATGCAGAGCGGCACCGAGACCTGGCTCGGATTCTCGGCGGCTATGAGCTCGTAGACCGAGGTGAGGACAGTGACCATGTCGGGAATGTCGATGAGCTTGTCGTTCTGGGCGCGCAGGCCGTGCGAGTCGAACTGCTCCAGGGCAGTCGAGAGGCTCAGCATGTCCACTGGGAGTCATAATGAGACGCCGATGCGTTAGTCTGCATTTTACTGTGTGTTTCTGGGATAATCGAGTTGTATAGGGTAGTTCTTGCGCGGGACGGGATAGAAGGGAATTTAGTTGGAAGTAAAGAAAATTGAAGAAGCGCAGAGTTTTAGGTTAGGCCATTGATTCAAATAGCGAAGAAAGAAAATCGTGTTTTGTGAAAATTTTAATACAAGATTGTATAACAAAATGCTATTTTATTACGATTTGTTTCAAAGAAAAATACACTGTTAAGGGGGTGTCAAACCATTCAAATTTCCCGCCGAAATTCCTAACCTCAAATTCTTTAACAATTGATTACAATTAATAAACAAACTAAATTATGAAAAATCAAGACACCATTGCCCTCCATAATACAATTATCTACCACTGTGCGAAGTTTCAAACAAAAACTTCAAAACCTCTACGAATGCCATTCGAACGAAATTTATATTAGTCTAGACTCGAACCTTCAAATTTCGTTCGAAAGCCATTCGTAGAGGTTTTGAAGTTTCTGTTTGAAACTTCGCACAGTGATAGATAATTGTATTACGGAGGGCAATGACCTCTTAGTTTTTCATAATTATACTTATTCTTTTAATTAAAGCCAATATTTTATAATTCTCGGGTCGGTATGGTAGGAAGGATAAAAATTGTCTTTGACACCCGCTAAAAGGGACTATTGAAAATATAGTCCATCAAGAGAATTTGATAAGTCGTTGAACATTTAAAAAATTAATTAATTAAAATGTTGAATAAAATAACATTACAGAAAATTTTAATAAGAATTTAATAAGTACACTTATTTAGAATATTTATCTACAAATCCTATACAAATACTGTCTTTGAAACAGTAGATTTGAAAATTCTATTCAACTTTACCAACAAATACTTAATTAATATTTTTCTGCTATCCAAATTCTAAAAGTGTACTAAAACTTCCAGGATCCCACGCGGGTGTCTTTAAGACATGGGCCCTGTGTGCTAAAACTACTATAAGACGTTAGTTAACTCTATGTAAATATATTCCGAATGAAAAAAAAAATACTCACAGCTGAGCCGCTTCTGCACCGTCCTCAGTTTCATGGCCGTCCTGTACGCGGAGAAGCGCACCTCGTTGAGATCCGCGAGCGAGGCCATGAGCTCGATCATTTTCGGATGGTCCCAATGCGTCGTCTCCAATTGGTGGCTACGCAATTAATACAATATTATTAAAGCATAGATCATTTCTGTTATACTTCTTTGCGTAGTAGACATGCAAATTAGCCTTCATTTTGTTGTACGTACACGTGTGAGTATCTAAAAGAGATTTCACAGCGTGTCTTTTTTCTCTTCGAGAACTTCGCTTCTAAGTGCCAGAGGTACTTGACTCGCGTCGATTTCATAGTTACTCTGACACTCGTAATCGCGACACATGCTCTAGATCACACGCGTCTTATCTCAAGTAATAAATAAATAAAAGATTATTTCAAGATGAATAATCGTGCAGTTGATTTTACAACGTTCAATGAAAATCACGCATAGTTAGTTCGTGATTTAATACCAAGTCTTGTTTCTCATTCCAGAGAACTTGAACATTATTACTTTTGTATGAAAGAACAAAATTTTGTATAGTTTCATACATCGCCATGGACCCAATTCTGAATTAAGGTTTAAAAAAATAATTACGGAACATTCGCGTATTTGCTTAGTAATAATTATGTTATCGATTTTGGTCTTGAACATACCTCTGAAGTTGATCATTTAATTTAAGAGAACAGAGTTGTTTCTATAGCATTATTCTTTATTTATTTATTCATTTATGAATAGGCATCTCTGTCCTTTTAAATTAATGTTAATAAATTTAATCACCGTGACTTTAAAATGTCCGTGACCCTACAAAGCTGAAGATCTATTCCGTTATTACAGTGAATATCTGTCCTACATTATTACAGATAATCACTGCATTTGAAAGCGACTATTTGACTAGAAACAGACGAACAAAGCAGTTAAACAATAACAAAACGATCAACAACCAGGCACCGATCGACGATCGGGCCCAGAGCGGTAAGAACTACACTCTTAAAAATTGCTTGAAAATTCAATTACATTTTATTGAATTTATGATTCGTCATGCATTGCTAAGTAAATTCAAGTACATGTAACTGAAAAAACTTATAAAATTTTCACTAGCATAAAAACAATATCAAATTGCCGATTAGATTTTATACTCTTTCTTTACCATTAATACTTTCTATTATCAATAACAAAATTAAGTAGACTCGAATCCTCCTTATATTTATCTGTTTGAATAAATCTATCTTAAGTACCTATAATAAGATTGGAAGTATGTGTTAATTTAATCATTTTCAAAAACTACTGCTGTATAAAAGTACTTTTATGCAAGTTTTATAATATTTAATTTTTGTGGTGCAGAATGCTATTGAAAATTCAATTCAGTTCTTGAATTTTCAATAATCATTCATGAATTTTCAATAACTCATTCTTGAATTTTCAGTAGAAATGTAACTGAATTTTTCAATGACGTGCATGGAAAAAACTTCAATTACATTTTATTGAAGTTTGAATGATATATTTTTAACAGTGTAGCAAGAAGAGAAAGAACCACGGGGGTCGACTCACTTGATATAGTAAGGCACTTTGGCGGGCGTGAGCGCTCGCTCCCAGGGCGGCTCGACGCTGCTCGCGAGGAAGGCCTGGCTGCCCGGGGTGCTGCCGTCCTTACCGAAGCCGCTCAGCTGCTTGTAGCGCTCGTCGACTGCCACCTGCAGCACCTTCCACCTGAGAACCGAGCACAATCGCACGTTACTACGCAATCGATCATTTCGACGGGGCAAAAAGCAATCGCCGTGACAAATGAATTGCATCATATTTTGCTCTGATGTCAAGAGGGTTGCTGTTGTAGGATTGTTCGATGCATTTTTAATGCATTTTTATGGTGGCTGTGTTCTCGGTGCGGTAATCGGAGTTATAGTGTTGCGAAGTAAATGAAGTTCAACGGACGATTGAATTTTGGGGATGAAATTATGAACGAGATTTGGTAACTTTATCGTTTTAATTGGTGCGCTAAAAAGTGACGAATAAAGATACATTTCAGAAAGAAGATAGTAGTATATATTTTGTCCTATATGTAACGTTAAAGTTTATAAAGAGTAAGCTACATTATTTTAATTAATCATTTGTATGGTATACGGTAAATTGCGCTTAAATTGCGGCGCATCTTTCGGTAGATATTATGTATTTATTTATTTCCGTACAGGGACTAGGGACGTATGGAGCACTAGTGCAACATTCACATTTTCGTTTTTATAAGCATCATGTGATAGACTTAAAATTTTGCAAAATAAATATATGGATGAGATCAAAGGTTAAAAGTTAAATTATACTCAATACAACTTGTCCCGTTATTACAGGGTTCGTTATTACAGATTCTGTAATCTATTGTTGATTCTTTGCTATTAAGAAAAATGATATCAGTTTTTATACGTTAATTGTCATGACCGCCATATCAGATATTGAGAATAACGCAAATTTTATATGATCGTATACCGATAACTGTGTGGTCAATCAAATCCAAATTCAAACTTATACAAACATATTTACTATACGTTGCAAAAAAATGTGTATTATCATCCTTTTGAACAAACCACCATAAATAACTTGTCATAGAAAAAAGCGTTTGAGTAGATTATGTATTCATATTTATTTGACGATTTTCAATTGTCAATTATAGCATCTAAAACATACAAAGCTCTCAATAATGCAAAAAAAACCACAATCCAACTACAAAACCCTGTCATCCTAAAACTGATTTTTCGCAATTATACCTCAACCTACACGGAGAGAAAAAGTTAGTAATAATGACTATACTAGGGTAGGAATTCAAAGACGAAGAGTAAAATGGGTAGACAGTACACTGAGAGAATACATTGGTCAGACTTGCTGAACTGTTCGGTAGTTTTGACCGAAGTGAGTTCGGTAGTATGTATACGGCAAGAATAGCGGAACAAGTTCGGCAGCTGAGTCTCCATAACCTCACTTTTTCACAAATAATGAATATTTTAATGAATTTCTTATTTTTTTCTTACTTTAACCTTTTTATATATGATTAGTTAGTCTAATTTACATTTTCGATGTTCTACTTTAACCTTACTTCTGTTTTACCTTATGACAAACGTAATAATGAGGCTAGAATAAAGCGCAACACCACACATCACTTTTAATACACTGTTCCGCAGTTTTTACCGAACTCCTCAGTAAGAATGACAGACTATGGCCTCCGCAAACTTAGCAATGCGACTTCGGCAAGCCTAACTGAATCATTCTCTCAGTGTACTACGGAGGTTAGGACTCAGTACTAACCTGCATAGGAATGAATAAAATTTCGCGTAACCTGCAATCCTTCCGTTTCTCATGCTTTTATATTAAACAAATGCGTATACACATAGACTTCATGATAATTATTGAAATACTAAGCCTATTTTTCTTCAATAATACACGTATAAATAACTATTTAATATTATTCAATTGTCCAAGGAGGACTGATTACTATACTACATTAGGAATCAGTCCAAATAGGTTTTATCTTGCACTGCACTCACTCCCAACCCCATTTAGTAGCAATTACAATATTTTTCTCTCCGAGTGCAACACTGCCAAAATCTCATCTTCCCAATGAATGAATCAATCTCACCTGGAGTTGAGGTCCTCGAGCTTTGCGAGTAGCGCGTGGGACACGATGACGCTGCTCGTGGCGAAGGCGCTCGCCTGCTCGTTCGCCTCCTCGAGGAGCCTCTGTATCGGCCCGAGTCGCTCGCCGAACTTGTGCAGCTGCTCGAGCTGCTCGGCGGCCTCGGGATTGCCCGGGGCCTTCGCGGTCACCGGCTGCCAGCCGCTCCGAAGCGCCTCCGCGCCCGCCAGGCGCGACGACAGCTCCTCCAGGGACTTTTGGAACACGCATAGCTTCTGCAAGGAAGAGAGAATGGGGCTGACGTTAGTTTCGCTGGGATGTGTAGGTTGATTTTTTATACGAGAGATTACTTTGATGGGGGTTGAATATTTGTAGAAAATGACCCTGGTAGAAAGTTAGCTAGAATGCCTGGTTAGCTTAATAATTATTTATTATCTGCTTAAGACTATGCTTTAAGTAAGAACGTATTTTCTTTGCAAATCTAACCTATTTATATTTTGTTTTCAAAAGTTATTAGTCTTTAAAAATATACATTATTATACTTTATTGAATGTTCAATATAGTATGTCGTCAAAATAAATATTTTTATCAACAAATAACAACTTACGAGATTATAGAAATATATATATGCAATACTAAAAGCATTGGATAACTAATAATTTCCTTTCCGAAAATTAGTCAATCATAACTTAGTCAACAAAAATTTTGTGATTGATGTCGAAAATAAAATTTTGTAATAAAACTTCATTGTAAAACTACAAATATTTGTTTACCGATTCTCCAAATTTTGTCATAACTTACATTATTCTATTTTTATTGTTATTTTAAAAATAACAATAATTATATGACTACATGCATTCTATTATTTATAACATAAATTTCTTTAATAAAGACACTTAAATTTTACTCGGAGCTTTGGTACTTTTTGTGTAAATAATACTTTTTAAATGCACGCGTCGTTATGTAATCAAATAACCTAAACCCCATTACTACTAAAAATTTAAGGTACATTTTTAACTTTAATTTAGTAATATACTTAATGTAGTATGATTAGAATTGCGTATTACTTTGATTATTATAAAACTGAGATTATTTCCATTATTAATTAATACATAAATTACTTAGATTATAAATTTTATATTAACTAGAATATTAAGCAGAATATAGCTAGAAATTAGCTAAAAAACATGTCGTTTCTAACTGATTTCTAGCTAATTTCTTAACCAGAATTAAAGCAGATTTAGAAAATCTAGCTAATATCTGGCTAGAAACCAGTTTAGATTTCTACCAAGGGAATGGATGACGCAATTTGGTTTTGGGTTCGTCGTCTGCGGTTGTTGATAACTTTAGCGCAACTTAATATTTTTTAAGGTTATAGGTTGCGAATGGAAGGTCTTTCTGACTACTTTTATTGTCTTTCAAGGCATTTTTTCTAGTGTCAATACATGCATGTTTACAATCGCTAGAAGAGGTACCTTTTTCACTAAAATAAGATATATTCGGAGGAAAGTAGCTTCTATCTCGAATACAAGGGCACATTAGAATAAACTAAGGGTGCTAGGCTTCATTTTTAAATACCAGAAGGCACCTCTCAAAGCTTCATCAAAATCCAAGTTCCGCAGGGTCGGTGTTCTCCTTGTTAGTATATCGACGCTTCTTACGAAGATTAGCACATTTGAGATTCCTCAAAAACATCCAGTTCTTCTCAGAGGTCTTTTATAAAAAATCTAACACTATGAAGATTTTCTGATTAATACCGGTACTTTGTTAGATCCGCTGAGAAAAATATAGTTTTTGTCTGAAATTCTGAAAATTGCTAATTTATCGTAAGGATCTCCCGACAAAAACTAGGTGTTTTTTGAGAAATCAGAAAATGTGCTAATTTTCGTAAGGAGCGTCGATATAATATATTATCAATGTATCACATATCTAGAACAAGACTGTGACAACTTGAAATTCTAGGTGATTATTGAAACACATTTTTACATGTAGGAATCTGTTTTTTCAAGAAGCGTCAAATTCGACGTCAGATGCTCAGAGTAGTATCACGTTTAGTAGGGCCAGCTTCTAAAATTAATTCTGTGGGCGGTACACCTACAATAAATAAAATACCGAAGCCGACTCATATTTATTTTCGTATTTTTAATATTTGAATATGTTTACCAAAGTTGTAACTTGTTAATGATTCTTTGAATGACGACAACTCGATTAAAGATCAAAGGATACCGCAGTGTCGACATAACGTCACAAAAACTTTTGACTGCTTTATCTTTGTCAATTTTTAAGATATCATGAACATTCCAAAACTTTATAAAGTATGCTATGATATATTAGAATATTCTGCTAACTGAAAATGAATAACCGATACTATTTCTGAATAAAATCTGCTGTTTTTATCAAGACAAAAGAGAAAATAAAAACACGAAAATTTTATGAATGAAGTAAATGAATGAAGTATATAAATTAAATATATAAATGAATAAAATATTACATTTACATATTTTTTCGCTTTTAAACGTAATAGTTTTCTGAAAAATGAACAATAAGTTATGATTTGTATTGCAAATTTAAATCGTGCTACTTTTTATAACACGGTTTATATATTTAGATACGAAAAGGGTTCTCAATTAATAGAAGCATTAAATCAATAAAATTGTTGACATGAAGTGACTTTTTCGAAGATTTAATATCTGCTCTCAAAATAATAATATATAATAAATTATTTGGTTATATTTTAACACGTTTTCGTCTTTAACACAGTAGATACAAATTATTTCTAAGTTTGTCAGTTCTTGTTTGATTTTCAACGATAATATTATTTAAAACCAGTAAAAAATGTTCAAAATCTAGTCTCGAATCCTGTAGATGAACATGTATTGAAATCTTCTAGAATGTAACTTTGGTTTACTTATTTCATTGATGTAATTATTTATAATTAAAAAACTAATCAGTATATACTTCAATAGTCGATTTGTAAATAGCGGCATGAAATGAATCTTCACTTTTGATTGTAAAAATATTTCGTTTTATAATACAAGTTTTAAAAACTGCAGAAAAACGGACTGCAATATGTTTTCTACCTACTTCTTTAGAAAACACGTTCATCGTTTTACATAAAGATAAAACGTACTTGTACACCTCAGCGTGATGTCACGTTTTACTTTTATATTTTTTATTTTGAAGCTCCCGTTTCAAAGATATGTGTACAACAATCTACGTTTTTCAAGAGAGGCTCGCAGAATCGTGCACTGCGCTGCATGAAATATAAATATTACGGGACGAAAATTATTTAACGTTGATTTTTGTTTCACCTTATTAAAACTTTAATAATTTAACGTGATCAATGAATACATTCCATTAGAATATTGAATGAATTTGTTATTGCACGTGTTGGTAGATTATGGGAACCTTAAATTCTTTTTTTTTAATTGAACAAAAATTAAAGTAGATACAACAGTTTGAAATTCACGTCACATTATGATAATATAATATCGCAACGTCACGTAATATTGTATGTATTTATATATATATCGAAATTGAAAAACTTTGAATATCTATAACATTTCAATGTATTATTTTTAAGAATAAACAAAATTACAGCTAAAAATGTAATTCTTCATTTGTATACAACACCCTAAACTATATATCCTACAACTCATAGTCTAATCCACAAATCAAATGAAACACTGCACATTTCTTTTAGGGCTTCTGTCAAAAAAGGTACGAAAAAACTCGAATACAATCGGTATATCAGCAGCAGCAGTAGCAGTGTTTTTCTCCGAAAGAAATACAAGCTGCAAAGCATGAATTTCATCTGCGAGACGAATTCCCCGATGAATGGGTATGTATATACCAACCCCGTGCTTTTTTGTTCTGATTTTAATCGGCAACTCCCGGCAGTGCGCAAAAAAAACAGTATAGACAGAGAAGTGGGAGAATGATAAGGGAATGCGTAGACGAAAAAGGGAATTGCGAAGGATACAATCGAAGAACGATACGAAAAGAAGCATCGATTGTTGGGTAGAGGAATTATTCATATGTGTATTAAGATAGGATGAAAATTTTGAAAAAGATTAATTTCTTAAGGCAGTGTAAGAAAATAATATGGAGAAAAGGGAGAATGATAAAGGAATTCGTAGAAGATAAAGGCAATCGCGAAGGTTGCAATCGAAGAATGTACAAAAAGAACCACACATTAAAAGTAGAAGTAATATTGATAAGTGCATTGAAAGACGATGCAAATTTTGAAAAAAAATTCACATTATCTAAAGGGGAGAGTAAATACACTAAAATTTGAAACATTTATTTTTATTCAAAAGAAAAATTTTGTTGCGTATTTTTGGTACGATTTTAATACAATTTCCAGAATTTTTCATTAACTTTGGTTTGTAATTCTAAAAGATGAAAAAACGCTATATTTTTCATGAAACCACTTTTTCAATAATTCATAATTCATTTTCTTTTCAATTTTTCAATTCTCGTGCTGAAATGAATAAAATGATCAACATTACATCCCAAAAATAGCATGGAATTGATGAAAAGAGTTGAATACGTTTAAAGATAAAGAACAACTGATCTTTTTGGTATTTTCATTGAAATTATAGTGAACCATCGTATTAAAATACAATATCAATTATTTCAAACAGAATCTCATCCCAACTTGATTTTTCCGAACACCTTATAATCTACGAGTACATAACGCACGCTCATGATAAGACTATAACACAATAATAGTTAAATCCACTGGCAAAGCGTCCTAACGAGTACAAAGTAGCTCTAAAAAATTCAACGGGCCGCACAAGTGGACGAGAGCATAAAAGAGTATATACGCGTGCACCACTGCGTTTCAGAGGTTCAAAAGAGCGCCGGGCCGAAAAAAACCAGCGACTCCGAAGCCCGCATCACACGGGCGACTCTCGCGCCTTTGCCGCGAAAAGCTGCGTTCTTTCCTTTTCAAAAGCTCCAATTAGTCGTCGATTGGGGCGTTAAAGTCTAGGCCTTTCATTTCTCGTGCAACTTTGACGAATATTAATTTTACCCACTTGTTCTTTTTGTCCTTTGCATTGGAGTGGAATATTTTGTGGTTGTTTGGTGTTTACTAGTTTGGTGGTGCTTGAAATTTTTTTTTTTTATGAATTTGGTTTTGCTGATTTTAAATTGGAAAATATTTTCAATGTTTGATAATAAAAACTAAATCTATGAAATTAAATGAATCTTGAAAATTGGTCTATGCGAACTGAAATTCATGAAATCATGAGGGAATATTGCAGTTCTATACGAGGTTAAGGTGATGCTAAACCCTCCTATTGTCGTCAAATATGGGGAGCCACTATTTTCTTTCAATTTTCAATTTTGATAAAATATCTCTCTGAAGAGTTGTTGTTTTCTATTGGGACAATAACGTTTCATAGAGATATTTACTCGAAATTGAAAATAAAATGAGAAAAGTGGTTCCTCATATTTATCGGTGACCGGTGGCTTTAGCATCACCTTAAGCAAACAAAAATAGGTGAATGAAAGGTGTGTTTTGCATCTATTTTCATTTCCCTATTTTTGCTTGTTAAAATGAATATATACATGTATTTACAAAAATATAAACGAATTACGTATATTGTTAATTGTTCTTTATTTTGAAGTAGACATGTAAATTATTATAGACACCAAACATCCTGAAGAGAAATACCTGAAGAAAACAATATCTGAGAGAAAAGAGTATAAAATTAAAAATTATAAAAATGAATACAAAGAGAAAAATATAGGTAAATGCGTTTCGTTCCTGCCTTATTTAGTTAGATCATAAGATAGAATTTGATTAAATTTCGGATGTACATTTAATCAATTATTGTATTTATAAATTAAGATAACAATTTCAATTCCTTGCGATTATTATTATTCAATAATTCATATGAACTCGCACAAATAACACGATGTTTCACACGTCTCCGACTCTCCGGCCGACGCGCGCTGAAAAGCGATATATATTTCTTTTCTCTTTCATCGAGGTCGATTTTCGCGCTGACAAAGAGCATTCTCAAAGAGTTTCACCGTCCAAAGCTCGCGGACGCGCGAGAATGCGCAATTTCCTTGCCGAGCGCGCTCGAGTCTGGCGAGACGAGCTTTTTTTTTTTAAAATCCTCGTGCAAATGCGCGTATTTATCGGGGTTTATTGTTGCAGCGGGATTAAGCCGCACATTGTAAATATGCTTTTCACCGCTGGCGCATTATCTCGAGATTTTCTTTCTTCCCTCGTTGGTTGGAAGGGAAAGGAAATTAGGAATTGTTGGCGTACAGCTGTATTGTAGATTTATTTAAGCATGTAGTCGTTGATTTATTTGTAATTGTGGTATGTTATTGTTGAAAAAGTTTATTCGAGTCGGGTAATTAAAAACAAAATTTACGTTGCGGATATATTGGCAGCAGAAAAAGCTATGTATAAAATGTTATTAATTATTATTTCATCTCAAGCTTTTGATCAAAAGCATTAAATTCTTTTAAAGTTCATGCTTGAAATTAGCCTCCACTACAGTTACACTAATTTCATGCACGCAATATACATTGTTCCAACAGCGCACTCTGAACGTTACCCTAAACGTCCAAAGCGATAACATTATGATAAATTACATCTGCCTGCATTTAAAATAAATCCCTCCAACTAGACTCGAGATAAAAACACATCCAAGACTTTTGCTAAATCTTAAAAATTAAAATATACTCCTCGCGAGATTCCACCTTTCTCTCTCTCTCTCCTCCCCAAAAGCAATTTTTAATGCACTACTGACGTCTCTCCTCCTCTGCGACCTTAAAACATATAACTCTCGCGAGAGGGAGTCGCGGAATTCCGGCGAATCCAATCTCTGCGCGCGTCCTTATGCGAAAAAAGCAAAAGCAGAAGAGGACGACGACGACGAAGAGGAGGAAGAAAAGAAAAGGAAAGGAAAGGGACGGGAACGCAGCGAGAGCCAGGCCAGATAAGATTCATTTTTTCTCGTCGGCACTGCTGCTGCTGCTGCTGCTGGCGCGCGCGAATTCCCAAGGAGGGAAATGTTTGTCGAGCACTTAACTATCTAAACAGAATATCTGGAGCTCCTCTGGATTCCCCTCGCCTTCTTCTTTTTTGCCCCTTTCTTCTTTTTTTTTTACTTTCTTTCTTTCTTTCTTTCGTCTCTTTTTCTTGTGAAGCTACGAGTTTTTGCCGGTATGTATGTGTATATAAGTATGTTTAGGTATGTGTATTAATGTATGTACGAGTATGAGTGTATGTGCATGTGTGTATATATGAGTGCATGGGTGTTGTGTATGACTGTACGAGTATATGTATAAGTATGTGTATGAGTGTGTATGTAAGTATGCGTGTGTGTGAGTGTGTGTAAGTATGTGTATGTGTGTGTATGAGTGTGTATGTAAGTATGCGTGTGTGTGAGTGTGTGTAAGTACGTGTATGTGTGTGTGTGTGTATGAGTGTATGTAGGTATGTGTGGGTACGAATTTATGGGTATCGTGTATGAGTATATGTAAGTATGTGTAGGTGCGTGTACGAATGTATGGGTATGTGGGTATAATGTGTACGAATGTATGCATGTGTTATATTACGCGTGTGAAAAAAAAGGTGCCGGTGAGAGACGGCAGTGCCGAAAATGTGTTCGTTTCCGGTACGCGACGACTGCGACGACGTGTCCGACGACACTCGTGTATGACTTTCGAGAGGTAGGTGCGAGCGGAATTTGCATGATTCATAAATGAAGCAAATAGAAAGGCGTCAGGTTATTTGCATCGGGGAGGGGTCCACTGCGCTCTTTGGCCGTTTGGTTTATATTTTTCTGGGTAAAATATATACGTTAGAATTTCTGAATTTTTATAAGCTAATTTGCATGTCATTATGAAATACATTTTGCGTTAATACGTGGTTCGAGTTCGTTTTATTAATGTTATATTATTCAATGGGAATTCTTCAATTAAAATGTGTATAGAATTCATTTTTCAGTCACGTTTAAAGTATCCTGTTTTTAAACTATTCTTTGTCGAATATTTAAGAACTTTGAAGATTTAAGTCTAGTCACGAGCAAGTATCTAAACGAAGTACGTATATATTCTTTCGAAAATGCTGTTATTAAAATATGTAATTTAAAAGCAAATTTTGTTCTTCTATAAACTTATGTTTCGAACATACCTAAGTATACATAAACATAGTATGAATTTCGTGATATTCATTTTTAATAAAATCCACTAGTATTTATAAAAAGAATTAAGCAATAATGCAGTACGTTATATATGAGTAAACAAACAATATTTCTTTGATTAGCACTACTACAATTTTAAAAATAGGCATGTCCCGCTAGATACGAAAGCTTTATGGTCTTAAAATGCTTAAAACGTGGTTCTATTAAAACAGTTTAACTTTTATTTTCACAGATTAAAAAAATGTATACTTCCTTGATTGTAAATACTTGTCCACTTCCAAATCCATAAATAATCTTTAATAAAATTAAAAACACGAAAATAGCCCTTATTCCAAAAGATCATATGACTCAAAGGGGCTAACTAACATACATAATATTACGAAACACGTTCCTTCTTTCTCAAACAATCCCAGTCGAAACAAGCCTCCGCTAATATCCTTGAATCCACCCTGATCACCCCACAAGCAACCTTCTCACACAAAGAAACGCAATATTCACACCCCTATGTACACCCTGAGGAGGGCGACATCAAGCTCCAGCTCCGAGAATTAAACGCCACCAAACAACAACAAAAAAACACACACCGAGTAATCCAATGCTCGGCGACGACGCGATACACGAAACACAAGAACTCCGCGTCAGCTCGAAAAGAAAGAAAAAGAAACCAACCTCCCGCACGTGCGCGCGCACAAAAGAGTGTACGAAGATGCGGGTGTGCGCTGCTACCGTTTGCTGCCCGCGACTCATAAATATTCAGATTTCCGCGCGGCGCCTCCGCGTTTTATTTATCGCTCTTTCTCTCGCGCGCGCGAGAGAGAGATAGATTGTAAGTTCCTGCCGAATCGCACTTTTCAGTTTTCGACAAAAGGCAGAATTTTCGCAGCGTCTTTTCTTGGATGTGTACAGGAAGGGGAGAGAGGGGCTAATTTTATGGGTGCGAGTGTGCAGTGTCTCTTGGCGGCTTGCCATCGCGTGGCGACGGATTTACTCGGAGACGGTATTCCGCGGGGTTATAAATGGGTTTGAGAGGGGGGGGGGGGGAGGGGGATTAAGACGGGATTTCGGATGTTTATGCGGGTGAGGGTTTTGTGGTGTGCGTTGGGGCTTTGGGAGAGATTTTGGAGGTGTAATCGGTTATTAGGAGTTGATTGTGCGTGGAGTATGGTAGTGAGTTATGTATTGGAGTATATTTTTTTAATGCTTGGATACGAAACATAGAGCTTCATTAAGTGGTTTTATTTGATGTTTGATGTTTGAGTTCTGCATATAATTGGGGGTGGTTTTAAAATAAAAATTGGGATCTAATGTAAACAGGCAATCCACGATATATGTTTCTCTTCATATGTTTCTTTTATTTTCATAAAAAAAAGCGAAAATTGTAAGTATGAAAATATTTGTGTGACCAAACGAAAATTTGCGTACTTATTGCTATATGTAGAGACATGGGTATAAAAAAGGTACATATAAAAAAAACAGTTATGAAAATAAAGCGTAAACATTTTTATTAATAAATATTTTGTATGTTTTACAAAAAAGTAAACCAAAATTTATTTATAACAATACTGTAAAAAAATGCCGAACCCTTTTTCTTACATAGATTATACTGGTAAAATTAAAAAAATTAAGGTATCTATATCAGCGTGTAAATCTGTTCCAAACAAGACATTACAAAACAAACTATTTTTCTTTCAATCCTAATTACACTATTTTTTTTGTTTATACAATACTTCTTCATGACCGGTTACATCTACAAAAACAACATCATCACCTCCCTCCACTTACTTATCAAATCCTCTATTAACCACTACCCACCTACCACAAAAACCTCCGTCTCACCCAACCAAAGAACCCTCAACAAACACTCCTCTCCGCTAAAAGAAAGAAACCCCTCACGCTAATCACCACCTTTTAAAAAAGAAAACAAAAGAACACCTCTCGGCACGCACGCGCACGCACGCGCACAGCCATAAATCGGCGCGCGTCACCTCATTAGACCAAATCAATCAAACCGATCCCCCTCCCCCCTGCAAAAAAAGTCAGCAGTGCGTTCGCACCGGTCGAGCGGCATTCCCGCATGGGAGGCACATTGCGACGAGGGCGCCAGTGCCGTTCCGCTTTCTCCCGCGGAGTCAGGACTGTAGTAGGTATAAGGTTAAGGTCCGCGGTGATTCATGGGCTGGCGGTGCCAAGAGAAACGCGTATACGTATACGCCGAGAGGTTGAGAATACGCTGGATGGGTTGGGAAGGGGATTATGGTGTGTTATAGGAGAGAGAGGGGGAAGGATTATTTTGAATTTGTCGAAAAATAGAAGGGATTGGGAGGTTGGGGGAGTTACGAGGTATGGACTGAGAAAACAGAGGTTAGGGTGATAATTTTTGGGGAGCGCGTGATGTTTGGGAGATGATTAGAGGTGGTTTACGGGTTTGTGTGTGTGTTTTTAGTTGATAATTACGGTATTTCTGGTGTTGTGTTGTTTTTAGAGAGACTAGCTAGATTTTGTTATACTTGTTATGCTACAGTTTTTATGCTAAATTTAAATTTCGCGCGCAAACGAAGTGACCGATCAATCAGCGGTTAAAATATGTACAAGATGCCGCGAGCTTTGTTTTGAGATAAAATGAGAAAATTTAAATCTATCGCGATGACAATTGTTAACGATATTAATCTTTAAAGAAGATCCTGTTCTAGACATATGTTTCTATTATGTTAGCAACAAGTAGTTAGTTGCAAGAGACTGGAAGCATTTTAAAGTTTTGAGCACAATAGATTACCCAAGAAACGTGAAATAACTTTGGCTTGATAAATTAAAATTTTAAGTAAAAGTTTACTTTGTCTACTGAAAGGAGGTGAAAAAGATAAAACTTTTTTTTATAAATAGTGTACTTCAGGTAATAACATTAAAAGCGGTGAAAAACGGTGAACATAGGGGACCTACTGTGACGACTGCCGGTATACCTAATTTTTTGTTTAATAATATGAAAGATATTTTAATTTTTCCCATTACAATATGAATTGAAGAACTCTATGAAATACGGGCATTACTCGAAATACGTCATTTTTCTAATCATTGAATTTTTAAAACCTACGGAGTTAACTTACATATACCTAACGCCTGTAAAAATGGTTATGGGAACTATACTATTTGATATTAAATGCGATTTTAACAGAGATATTCCAAAGAACTTAATTATATCAATAGTTACTAGATATCAAAAACGTTTATACAAGTAAATAATAAATAAAACATATTTCTGTAGTATTTCTATTATTTTAGATAATATTATATGTCTAGCAGAATAATTGATGTACTTATTTTGCACTTATGCTAGACATTAATTAATCGTGATTTCACTGTTACTTGATCTTAACAGCGTTAAAAGTGGATTATTCCTTATTTTAGAAACGAGGTCATCAATTCAGCCGATTTAAGCAAGTAAGACGTCTGTACACTGAGCTACTTCGAGCTATTTTAGCGCACAACGAATGAGTAATTATATACAATTTCGGAACGCTAGACTGAATTCACGCGCGTCCTGCGATTTATCACCATAAATGAACGTTATAAATACGTTCACAGTTTTTACCAATTTCTAAGTTGAAATGTATTAATTAAATTTGAGTTTATATAAAAGTTTAATCACATCGTAAATTAAAATACATTATTCATTCGTATGTAACTGAAAACTCAAATATAAATACTAATTTATTTACTTTCGAATACATAAAAATGTATCTGAAGTATCAGTAATTAATTTAATTTTTAGTTACTATCTGTTTAAATTATCAATAATAGTGTGCAAAAATTTACTTAGAATTTGAAAAATTTCCAGTTACTATACGGAAATGAAATTTCAGTTTATATCAAACTTCTGAAATCTATATGTATAACTCAAAGTTCAAAAGCAAATACTTTAATTAACTTTTTAAGAAACTAAAATATATGTGAATGTATTCAAATGTTTCTGCATTATTAGTAATTAATTAATATTTCAGTTAATTAAATTAATAACTGTAATATAAATAATTGATTTATAATTTCATCCTATTACTACAAATTCAACAAGAAACTTTAACCAAGTTACCTACGCATCAGAAGTTATTTTACATTTTCTTTACAAATTCTTTCTGCTGAATAATCCCGTATATACACACTATACAAAAAATACCCCCTCCTCCTAAAAAAACCAAAACGCAAGCTAATTCTTTAATACCCGTGATATTAAACACGCGAAAATTCCGGCGCACATATCGTTCCTACAAAACATTCCACAATTCCTCGCATAATCTCGGCTCTCGAAAAATTAAAACCAAAAAAAAAAAGAAAACCACACACTACATTAGCACTAGCTATGAGTACACGTGCGAAAAATCCTATCAGTCTCTGGCTATTCAAATATTTGGATTACCCGACGCGCGTCGGCGGCAAAAAGAGAAAAAACGAACGAAAGAATTCGCCGCGCGCGCGTAAAAAGCGCTCGAGCAAATATGAGCGCAGGAAAAAAAAAGGCACGGGCAAAAAATCGGCGGCGACGGTTCATGATTTTTAGCCGCGTTGCGCGTGGAAATATACATACAGATATATATATATATATATATATATATATATATATATATATATATATATATATATATATATATATATATATATATGTGTGTGTGTGTGTGTGTGTGTGTGTGTGTGTGTGTGTGTGTATATCGAGAGGAAAAATCGCGCGCCGCCGGAACTTTATATTGTCCGCGCGGCATTCAATTTCCCGTTATCGGGTAGAAAGTGTGTGTATACGTGCGTGAGGGGAGCGCGGGAATGCAGACACGCGGGTGTGTAAAAATGGTGGGTGTGTGTGAGGAATAGCGAAAAAAAAGAAGGAAAGCAGTCGAATCGGAAAAATGTATCGGTTGGCGTGCATGTGGATGCGAAAAGATTTATATATGTGAGGGGGCGTGTGGTGCTAGAGTTAATCGAATTTCGGTGACACCCGGATACGTTGATATCTTATTTAAAGTGTTTTACGATGTCTTAAAAGCTTGATTCTGACTGACTGACTGCTGTTTAAGTTTTAAGAACTGTTTAGATTAAAAAAATGTTAAATATGAAATTTTTGCATGCTATAAGCTTCTGATAGATTTCTTCTTTCATAAAAGCTTTTAAAAGAATTTTTAATACTTAATTTCTTCTTTCATAAAAATAAATGATTCACAATACTCTATAATAATTTTCTTTCAATATTCTACAACAATATGCTTTTGTCTTTAACGACAATCAAATCTATCAATAGTAGTTATCAAATTAACCCTCAGAGGATCATAAGTTTTTCTCTAAAGCTCCTTATAACACTTTAATTCATAACACTGAAAAAATTATCTCATTTTAATTAAATGTGAACGTCATTTGAAATAGGCAAAAGATAAAAAGAGTTAAATTCTATGAGATTAAAAGCGTTAAATTCTTATTCAAAAAATTTTTTTTAACATTTTTACATTTCTTTTCTTTGTTATTTAAATTTTGTGAAATTTATGTTAAAAGAAATCGAAATAGCAGGTACACTTTTTGCAAAAAAGTTTATTATATAAAAGAGTTTCTGAATGCCTCCTTACGACTATTTTTGCGCAAAGTTATATAAACAAGTTTCAAAAAAAAAATTATAAAGTTTTCGAGGCACGCCTAGTGTTCGCCGAGTTCTTTTATTACTGCCATTCACAACGTCACGTACAATCGCATAAAATACACCAGACTAACGCTACCCAATATAAAAATAATAAATCACAAAAAATCATCATATACTTTCAAAGAAAAGTCCCTAGGCTACTACACTCAAAACCACCCGACCTCCCACGAAAAGCATCCAAAAAAGAAAAGACTGATTACACGTCGAGTCCTTGAAATTTTGCACAGTTGCGTTATAGCTAAAAATCATCAGCATCGTCGTCGTCGTCCGGCAATTGGATTAGCGGCCCGACGCCGAAGCGTAGAGCAAAGCGGTAAGTGCAATTTCCTCGCGCGCCGACCGGCTGCCGTTCGGCCGCGTGTTATACACCCCGGAAACGCATAAAGCCAGCTGACTGCTGTGCGAGAGAGAGAGAGAGAGTGAGTGAGGATGGAGTGAAGGAATGTTTGAAGAATTTTCGTAGTGGAATTCTGTTAGGTGGATGGACGAGGAAGTTTGTGTGTACGCGTGTTACGGACGGAAATGGAGTTTATTTTTAAAACGTGAGCAATAAAGAATTAAAGAATTTCATTGAAAGATAATCGAATACTTTACCGTTGCGGTGTACAAAATAAAAGCTGAAATGGTAAGAAAGTTCGAAAATGCGATCTCCGCCGAGCGAAGAGAATAAAGATGATTGTCTTGCGTTTACTTCTACGAAAAGTTTTTGCAAACAACAGAGGGCCATTCTTGGCGCAAGGGCAATAAGCCGATCAGATCAGTATGGCACACATCGCGTGAATTGATTATTAGCAGCATCATATTTAATTTTATATCGAGAATTCGTCACAGGAATACGGCGGTTTGAGTAAATTAATAAAAGAAATATGAAAAATAAAAGGTAATGTTTGAATATATTAGAATATCTCCGGTAAATTGTTTTACTTGAAAACACTATAGTTATGAGAATATTTCTCAGGAGGTAAGATACTCAGAAAATTAGTTGAGTCCGTAATGTGAAGGTACATTTGAATGCTTAATTAACATTTTTCCTCTTGATTTGGATTTTTTTTCATGAATTATAAGATAATCTAATTTAGTGTTTTGAGAGATTTCAGATTTCTCGAAAATTACTAGCTCTTTTCAGAGGCTTTTTATTAAAGCTATCACTTTTTAGATCTCTGATGAATATTAAGGCTTTCTTACAACTTCCAAAAATGCTAGTTTTCTTTTTAGGAGGCTACAGAACAGAACTTACATTTTATGGAGCATCGAAAATTTTCGTGGCTTTCGTAAAAGTAGACATTTTAGTGTTAACCTTTAAGCAGTGTGTACTAATTTAGAGGCAATTTTTGGCGGATATAACTGAAGCTTTTTAGATATCTTCAGAATATGATTCTCTTGAAATGAAAATGAAAATAAGTGTCGTATGATAAAAAAAAATGGGCATTGAAATTTCATTTAATTTTTACAAAATTTTAACAAATCTACACGGTGTGACAATAGACTGCTTAGGGCACGGATAGGCGTGACAGCCGACTTAGGGCAGGCAGTGCTATAAAATAGTATACGATACTCGTGTTATAAGTCGTCCTTAATAGCACGGCATTTAGCTAATACACTCCGAGCTGTAAAGGACTACTTAGGTCACACGTATCGTAATATACTATAAAATCAATTTGTCAATTGCACTCCACTCGTTTATAACAAATTAATCAGACTGTTAAGACTTTTGAAATTTTCACGTCGATCCACGTAAACTTTCATACTTGAAGATCGTATTCATTTAAAAATGAACGTGAAACTTACATTACATAAAAATATACACACGGCATAAAAAGAAACTAAAATCAATCACTCCAAAAAATTCTAACCTAGACATTACACACAAAATACATCCAAGCATTGTTTTAAACAACCCCACGTATAAATCCCTAAAACCATCCATCCCCCCCTACATATTCCCAGCATTCCCGATTGCTAACGCACATCCATCCCTTTCCACTCAGCTGAGCAACCATCACCATCATCACCACCACTATTCCGCAATCTCTCGTCCACCTCACCTATATACACTGCAATATACCACTGAAAATCGCACGGCACCATATATACACACCACTCGAATACCTCTACGAGCGCGAAACGAAACGTATACGCTCGTCGTCGTATATATAGGCTTTAATCGAGCATCGCGCGCGATGTCAAAGCCCGCAGCGCTATATATATGGCAGCGGCGCATGCGCATAGCGCGTATAAGCTCTTTTCCATGTAGTCGCGCGTGGTGATGCAGCGCTGGCGCTTTTTCGGCTCTGGCGCGGTGGCGGAGCTTTTTTTAATTAACGCCTTTGGTGGCAGCCGTATGGGGGGTCTTTAGGGAGAGATAGATAGATATAATGTTTATTTGTTAATATTACAAAACGTGGTTTACATTTAATTCTTAGTATAAAATAATATCACATATAATTTTCATGAGAATATCACATATAATTTCCATGAGAATATCACATATAATTTCCATGAGAATATCACATATAATTTCCATGAGAATATCACATATAATTTCCATGAGAATATCACATATAATTTCCATGAGAATATCACATATAATTTCCATGAGAATATCACATATAATTTCCATGAGAATATCACATATAATTTCCATGAGAATATCACATATAATTTCCATGAGAATATCACATATAATTTCCATGAGAATATCACATCGTTAGATTACATAAAATATCACATCATTAGTAAACGTCAAATAAGGTTGCACGTACTCGAAGTCAGGTTGACATTAAATATTGCACACTGTCATAAAAAATGTAAACATAATTCATAATTTAGTCATCAAATCTATCAATCTATCAGTCATATAATTAAAATTACATACATACATTTAACAATTTCTTACGTTACTCATACTAATAAATATCAGTAAAATAAATAAACAAATAAATAAATAAATAAATAAATAAATAAATAAATAAATAAATAAATAAATAAATAAATAAATAAATAAATAAATAAATAAATAAATAAATAAATAAATAAATAAATAAATAAATAAATAAATAAATAAATAAATAAATAAATAAATAAATAAATAAATAAATAAATAAATAAATAAATAAATAAATAAATAAATAAATAAATAAATAAATAAATAAATAAATAAATAAATAAATAAATAAATAAATAAATAAATAAATAAATAAATAAATAAATAAATAAATAAATAAATAAATAAATAAATAAATAAATAAATAAATAAATAAATAAATAAATAATAATACAACAACGTTAAGGGGGTGTCAAACCATTCAAATTTCCCAGCGAAATTCCTAACCTCAAATTCTTTAACAATTGATTACAATTAATAAATAAAGTAAATTATGAAAAACCAAGACATCATTGCCCTCCATAATACAATTATCTACCACTGTGCGAACGAAATTTATATTAGACTATTAGTCTAGACTCGTACCTTCAAATTTCGTTCGAAAGCCATTCGTTGAGGTTTTGAAGTTTTTGTTTGAAACTTCGCACAGTGATAGATAATTGTATTACGGAGGGCAATGACCTCTTAGTTTTTCATAATTATACTTATTCTTTTAATTAAAACCAATATTTTATAATTCTCGGATCGGTAAGGTAGGAAGGATAAAAATTGACTTTGCACCCCCTTAATCCAAGTTTGCAAAGTATCTTTTAACCGCTGCCTTAAAAGCCATTAATGATGGTAAAGTTCGAATGGCAAAAGGGAGTGAGTTCCACAAATGCGCACCTTGTACTTGGAGAGATCTTCGACCTGTCTCAGTGCGCATGTGTGTAACAGAGAGTGCTTTTACCTCGCCCCTTACAGGGCGCTTAGACTCATTCTTCTTAAAAAGAGATCTTAAGTAAACTGGTTCTTTGATAATTATTTTGTAGACGGTGATCGCCATGAAAACCGCGTTTCTCGAGTCTATTCTTGTCCATCCTAATTTTTCTCTGTAAGGGGTGATATGCTCGAGAGAGAGGGAGGACAGAGAGAGAGAGAGAGAGAGAGAGAGAGAGAGAGAGAGAGAGAGAGAGAGAGAGAGAGAGAGAGAGAGAGAGGTATATAGGCAGGGTTGACATGTATGTGTGTAGGTATGGGAGAAACAGGTGTAGATGCATATTTTGGAGAGGAGAGAATGTTTTTGATTGGAACGATGTGTTAATATTTTCATGTATTCGGTGTTATGTCTTGTCAAACTTCGTGAATTTTCGTTTTGACCGAGATATCATAATACATCATTCAAGTTTCTTGGTAATATAATTACTGAACTAAAATTCAGATAAGTTCACATACATTTTCGCAAATTTACGAACATTTTCGTAGAATTTTAATCGTGTAACCGTATAAGTACTTTTAAATACCGAGAGAAAAAGGTTTCTCGATCCCATTTATTAAAAAGAAAACTCATTGATGCAAATAAATTCTCATTAAATTAATACTATCTCTACTTGGTTTGATCAAATATTTGATGGAAATAATACAATATGTATTGGTACGCTATAATTAAGTACAGCTCCATTCAAACAAATGCTCCGTTCAATACACCGTATGCATTATAAACAACAATCCACCATAAATCAATATCATTTAAATCACCAGGGCAAACAATTTTCCATCAAATTTTCTCCACAATTTTTCAACTCTCACTCGGCAAACTACCGCCGACATCAAAATATCGTGCACACCGCCTCCACCGCGCGCACTCCGCTGTAAATCACCCGCCATACACAGTACACCCGCGTTTTAACGCGCACCTATACACGCGGGCGCACACACGTACACGCAGTTGCGCAACTCCGCGCCTTTCTTTTTTGCATACATGCACGCAGCGGCAGCTGCACTTTCGCAGCGCGGCGCGGCGCGATAATCATTTCTCTGCGTGGCGGCGGCGTGTGCGAGTGCAGCGATTTTTTCTGTGTGTGCGAGAGAGAGTGTGTGTGTTGTTGGTTGAGAGTAAAGCGCGCGCGCGTGTGTGTGTGTATGGTGGAATGAAAGGAGAGCGAGGGGTAAGGAAATGCTGATGCGGGAGAGGAGAGGTTCTTGTTTCCTTCTTTTTTTAATTGGGATTGTACGGGTTTATTGAAAGGGGTTGGAGAGATGCGAAGGTGGGATCGGTTAAAGGTAGGCGTTGAATGGAAAAGTGAACGTTTATGTGGGTGTTGATGAAAGAATGTTAATATTTTTGTAAGTAATGTTTGTTATTTCTTAGCAATGATTTTATTAAAGTGAATTTTATGAAAAGCAAATGCTATGTAAGTATGTACTGTATAGTAAAATGGATTAACATAAATTAAATAAAATCAACTATAAGCGCTCTGATCCATGTAAAGATAAATTTAAGTCGTATTTTAAGCAAAGATTTTATTAAATCGACTTAAATCATTATGCATTGTGCAGTTTTGAACTACATACATGTACACTCGATGGGCACATAGTCGAAACGAACGCTTTTAAAATGTGCCAATTAGATTGACCGATTCACAGGAATTAACCAATAAGGTGGAACGATTTCAAAATATTCGATTTGAATATGTGTCCGTCGAGTGTACAGCTTTAATATCCTTTGGCAAATGTTGTTATTTGTAGGAGAAAAAAGAGTATTTATAATGATAAAATCTAACGTAAATTAACGAAATATTAAAAAAAATAGACTTAAGTTGCTTTTTCGGGAATCATCTGAATTATTTTTTGAAAATTATATATGGTTTTATGTGTATAGACTATAGCTTATAAAATAAAATTTATTTACGTAATAAAATTCAATAAAATCACTGATACACGCTCTGATCGATCCACATAGAGATGTACATAAGTCGTATGTCGGTCAATGATTTTATTAAATGGACTTAAGTCGTCATTAATGTGCTATTTTCGGCTATGATAGCTATGCTACGGTAATTTTTACCATTTTAAGGTGAAAGGGCGGTACTTATAATAGTGAAATGTAATGTAAAACTGAAATTGAAAAAAGTTGACTTAAGTCGTTTTTCCGGTTCGCCACAGATATACAGTTTTCTTAACACGAATGGTGTTATTTTTAATCTAAACTCAATATTCAGCTGTTATAAAAGGCATCTAAAATTTGTTATTCAATTTAAAGCAATAGACAAAGATTAGTTTTCCTCCATTTTCTCGGAATTAAAAATATGTAATTATATGCTTTGCAGCGCCCACTCCTAAATTAATATGTAAATTGTAGTGAATAAATTTTTTTTTTATAAAAATGCTTTATTACTTTCGTAAAAATTATTTTTAAAAAATGTATATCCATACAAAGCGAATTATTTAGTTTTTAATGAATAATGTCTTTGAAATATATTTTTGTAAAACGACTTTTCTAAAAGGTAACGCGAGATTTTTTTATTCAAACCATGTTCAGCGTGTGAAACGGTATTACAATATTACATTTCATTTTTATTTTTTTTTCCTTTTTTTCTCTCTCTCATTCTCTTCCCAAGAATACAGTAGCTGCTTTTAAATTTATGATAATTTTTTGTATACTCTAATGGTACCACCGGAATCATGTTCAGAATAAAAACGTGTGCGAATAAAGGACCAACGCAGGGTACCGTTATATTAAAATGTACTTGATACTTTTCACTTCATTTTATGAGAAAATATTTAATAAAGAATCTAAAATATTATGATTTTTTAGTCAAGAAGTTGTTAGTCAAGTTTTTAGTCCGAGTTTTTAATCAAGAATTGTATTATCTAGTAGCAACCTACTAACTTAAAAATGCTCCTTGCGTATGGAAAATTATCCGGTTTACTTGAAACTTTGTTCGAAGAAATATTACACAAATTAGTTGCTTTTGAATGATGTTTCAAATCTTTATTGTGAAATAAATAAAAATGTAAGGAAATTTTTTAACAAAAATACACAACCGGTTTTATTGCGTCATAATCACGAACTGCGAACAAAAGTTTCAAGTAGATTAGTCAATTAGGGTGTAAAATTTTTTTTATTTTATATTTTGATATATTGTGGTACAAAATCAGGTCATATTTTCATTTTTTTCTAAAATGAAAATATACAACAGTAGGAATTTTCTTCACGTACAAAAATATGGAATATCAATAACTGTTGAATTTCTTAATTTTAATAAAACATAGTATATACGACCAAATTAATTTCTCTTGCACGAGCATTTCTCATCCAACTTCTGATTTCGCTGGAAGCATACACCGAAAACCACTAGTCTAAAAATTCACATTAGAATGGATTAAACCACATCTATTACATAATAAACAAGAACATCCAACCACATAAATCTAATTCACTCAATAAATTTAGAAAAAAAAAAGATTTTATCTATCATTAAAAGAAATCATCAAAAAGATCCAGAAACCTCCCCAACTATCTTTCTTTCACACCAACACTCCTCAATCACAACTCATCATTCATTCCTCCCTCCCCCTTTCTCTTTTTCTCTCACCAGTCCATTCACCCCTCGCGCATCAAAAAGCAATCCCAAGAATCTCTCCGCCCGGCCTTTAAATACTACACGCGTCTTTTCCTTAAGACGCGACGCTTAAGCGTCCGCACGAACCGCGCCTCGCTCCGATGTTATAACTCGCATCCATTTTTCGCGCCGCGGCGATTCGAGCTTCCGGTCATGACGCGCGGGCTTTGATAACGCGGACGGAGACGCGGTCGGGGGGAAATTATTTTCTCGGGAGTACCCATGAAAGACTTTGCCAGCAGTGATAGTTTGGGCCGATTCTGGCTGAATATTCTATGCCGGTAAATTATTTTTCTTTCTTTTTTGAACCAATAAAGGGATTACTCTCTAAATGTGAAATAGTGAAATTGTCACTATTTAGGTTAGTGAACCCATTTCTCACTTGTAAAATAGTGAAAATATCACTAATTCAGAAGTTGAAAACTTTTTATTATTAAAATAGTGAATAAGCCACTAAATGAATTAGTAAACCGAAACGCTATTTCATCTAGTGAAAAATTTCACGATTAAAATAGTGAGAAAAATCCCGCGCATTCCTACGAGAGAAAATCCTCGAACAGTGAAACTCGCTAGAAGTCCGGAAGCATGCCGACCGTTGAGAGTGAGAATTTGGAGCTACATAATATAATACAAAAGCACAGCATTGAATTTAATTAATACTGGTAAGTAATCTTATAAATATATATAATTATGAGGTTATGTATAATTTTTACATTTATTCGAAAATTTTACATAACCTCAATCACACCTCGTGGAAGAGGTTAGAAGAATTTTCATGCCTCCAGCTAGATTTTTTCAAATTCTATAATATTTTATTATTTAATTATTTTATTTGTTACATTATTTAATTTAAATCTATCATGGGACAATCATTTTACTACTTTAAATATTGAAGATTCACAAATTTAAACAGTAAAAACTTACTAATTTAAATAGTGAATTTTCATTATCTTTATTAATATCTATCCACTGATTTAAATAGTAAAGTTTCACTAATTTAAATAGTGAACTTTCATTATTTTTATTAATATCGATTCACTAATTTAAATAGTGAATATTCACTAAAGTTAGTAGTTCATTTACACTAATTCAAATAGTGAAGGTTTTTCACTATTTCATCTAGTGACTATTCACTATTTTCTAGTTGCATACTTTGTACTAATTCTGTTAGTGAATATGCACTAGAAATTAGTGAATTTTCACTATTTCACATTTAGAGAGTATATCGTTTTGATAAGAATGGGCCAGTAAAAAGAATCTATGTTGACCCAAAAAACGTCTCGGAGTCGGTGCAATACTTTTTGCCTATATTGAAAGAAAACAAAACATCGCGAAATCGTCAAGCGTAATTTTTAACTTAACCTACATTTTAGGCTAGATTTTAATAAAATATTAATTTAATGTACGATTACTAAGCTTACGTGAAATTTTCGACCGCGCAATAGTAATCTGTAGTTATGATTATTACACTAAACTTTGAGTGAAGTGTCTCGCGTGTGCCTAAAAGTTTATATTTCTTGTACAATTTTGAATATATCAAGAAGAAAAGTGTTTTACTGGCCCGTTCTTATCATCCCCGTTATATCTCAGTGTTGGACCTCTAACATTTGCAAGTACTGGTAGTGCCGGAAACTAATACTCGAACAGTATTCTGCCGAGAGTAAATTCTTCCATGGGTAGGGGAGTGGGGGTAGATTTAGTGTGGCAGGGAATGGAATGGGTTGGGAATGGGTTGGAGCGTGATGTTTGGTGGTGTGGGGATTGGCGGAGGTTCTCTTCAGGGGAGTTTTGATGAGTTTATGGGAGGTATGGGGTCGATTTTTTGATGATCGATTTTTTGAGAAAGAAAGAAAGAATTTGATTGGTAGTTGAAAAATAGGTAGGAAACCTAAGCCGAATTTCTGTAAACGGTGAAGGTTTGCAGAAGTTAGAACGTTCTTTATGGCAAGTAACTTGTTCTTTTGTATGATGTCACCGTAATAAAACATCAAAGGATACTGGGATTAACACCGTTATGTCGAAACAACATTAAGGTGCTATATCAGCTTTAGATGTGAAATATTTTAAAAATTCCAATTATTCACAAAAAAGATTATATATACTGTGATCTATCAAAATATGGTAAGGAATAAAATGCATTTTTTACCCAATTATGGAGTAATTTAATAATTTTTGAGTAATTTAAATATTTTGGAATAACTATCATTTTGTAATTAGTTAAATATTTTTAGAATCTCTTCTGTGTCGACTCGATATCTCATATTAATTTTATCGTTATTTGTATCTATAAAGAAAGTAAGTCTGGACCTCTATTCAGGAGTCTAACAAGACACTTCTGAGATAAACTCTTCTAGTTTTTTTTACTTTTATGGTAGTTCTTTTTTAAACATTTGGTAATTTATTTAGTATTATTTGTAATTTCTAATTTGTATATTTGATCTTATTTTTCAGACAATGGAGTATTAAAAGACTGCAACCAAGATATCTTACCGGTACTAATAGAATTCTAATTATAGATTTTCTTTTGAATATTTTATTTTTCGCTGATCAATAGATGCTTTACTTTTTAAATTAAAACACAACCCATCCACGTATATTAAGGAGAAATTGTTTTTCAAGCGTAGCTTATATTTTACTATGCAAAGTATGAGGTTCCAGCTTCTACTTTCAAAATAAATAAGAGCAATAACTTATATATCAATTTTAAAATAAATAATGACCAGCAGCATATATATATATATATATATATATATATATATATATATATATATATATATATATATATATATAGTTATGAGATCGAGCGTGTATATAAAAAGGTTTACAAAAGAGTTTTACATTTCAACTAAAGTTTTTTTTTTAATATGTATAAGTAATATATTATTTTTATTACAGATTTCTCTTAATAAGTAAATTTTACGGATTTGTAATTTATTTCCAGAACAAAATATGTATCTATTTTTCTTGCGTTATGACTTTTGTTTCCCTATCTAGAAAAGTTACAACGACCATCAAGACAGTAAGATACTCGTCAATTTGATTCGCTATCAGAATTTAAGCGCGAAATTCAAATTAAGCATTAAAATCCACACCGAGTAACTTAATTTTCTAACACTATTCATTCACAACTAATGCAACAAAGCATGCTAAGGTAAAATAGCCATTACTGGGACAGTAACAAATAATGTTGATTATTTGTTACATATTAACATAATCATAAAAGTAAAAATTATAAAATATTTTTGAATTTCTTATTTATTTAGTCGCACTATTTATTTTTATTCTATAACTAGTGAATATGCACTAGAAATGAGTGAATATGCACGAGAAATTAGTGAATATGCACTAGAAATTAGTGAATATGCACTAGAAATTAGTGAATTTTCACCATTTCACATTTAGAGAGTACACCAGCACAAAATTCACCAAAAGCAAAACCTTCGCACTCCCACACCTCCTCGCGCCCACGAGCCAACCTACAAACCGCAAAGTGCACGCTCGTCGCGCGCGCGTCCGATTCTCGGATTTCGCGGCCTTTTAACTCGCGTTACAGCGGCAGCGCGCAGCATCCGAGGCGTCATACGTATAATACGCGTTCGCGCTCTATTTAGTTCGAGGAAGCGCGAGAGTTGCGGCAATCAAGAGCCAGCGCGCAGTGCGTATACGCCCTCGTCTTCGGATGTGCGAGTATGTACGTGCGTAATGATAAACGCATGTGCGTGAACGAGAGATCGGAGATTGCGGGGAGTTTTATCGGAAGGAGGAAGCGGGGATTCGTTTTTTTGTGGAGAGAGAGAGATTGAGAGAGAGAGAGTTGTTGAGAAACGAGCGATCGGTGGGGAGATAAAGGGATTTAGTATGCGCGATTAGTGGGAAAGAGGATGGTGGAGTTGATTTAGTGTTGGGAGGTAATTAAGCGTGTTTCGTGGTTGTTGAGTATTTGAGTTGTTAGTTTGATTTAGTGATGGAGGAGAAGAGTACAATGAAGTTTTGATGAAAATGGCGAGAAAAAGGTGTTTTTTTCTGATTTTTGAATAAGGCTAGATTATTTAACGAACTTTTGATATTGTTTTTGTATATAGCAGATGATTTATAGGGAGAACCTACATTCTGTTAAATATTATTAGTTTTTATCATACATTTTTAAATTTTTATTTTGTATTTTTTGTATCAACCAAAAATATGAGAAAGTTTTGAATTTCAATGTACTCTCCCTTTAAAGCTATTTCATAATTATTTCAGTATAAAACTAACAACGCATTCTCGCTCGCTCAAGCTCGCCCGAAAATATGTTTTGCCAGTTGCTTTTTAATTAATAAATCTACTTTTCATTGTGTTTTGTTGTTTTGTAGAACTCCATTCACTCACAAGCATTTATTCATCTACGTGATATCCCTGAACACCCATTTTCAATGAATTTTAGAAAATGGCAAAAAAATTGAGGAGAACGGAGACCGGAGACCAGAGACGGGAGACTTTTATTATTTTATAATTATACACGCTTTACACAATTTACTTAATTATGAATGTAATATATAGATAATTAACGAAAAATGCACTTCTAATCAAATTTCAATTCATCAGACTATAAATCATTATACATTATCCAACCCAACCTTCGATAAACAATGCAATTCCACCGAGCCTAATAATACTGTCAGCACTTCGTCACATAATAACGCTCAGCGCACAGCGCGCAACTTACAATGTGCAAATTTAATCAATGCCCTAGCAACAATGCCACGACAACATTTACAACGAACACCACAATACACCGCATGCATCACCACGAAAATTAGCGTCATTATCAAGATACGCGTTGAACTTACAAAAGGAACGTTGTTATATTACTCTCCTGCGCGAGATAAGCCCCGTAATCGAAAACAAAAAGCCCGTATCGCACTGGACGATCACTGCGATAGGGCATATACACCTGATACTCTTACTCTTATCCATGCTGGAAATTCTTTTATACCTCTGCTTCTTCCTGTACTTTTTTTTTTCTTCCATCCTCGCGCCTGCGTCTCATCGAGGAAATAATGAAGTTTCCCGCATTATCCACCGGGCTCGTGAGATACCGCGGGGTGCATCTTGCAGGTATGTGTGTACACGAGCTGCGCTTTTTTACGAGGGAGGTCCTATCTCCCGTCGTAAAAGGAGGAGGTGGAGTGGAGATTGTACGTACCTTAGGCTCGCGTCGAATGGGCTCGGAGTGGACCTTCGAGGGATGGGGTGTGTATATAGGCTTTGAGGACCGATTGCGAGAGTTTTTAATTTTTTTTTGTATAGGTTTGAAGACCGTGCGCAGCTTTTTAGTACTCTGATCGAAGGATGATGTTGAGCAAAGTTCCGTTTCAAGAGCATTTTCATTTTTTACTCTAATGATCGGTTGAGAACCATGCGAGGGTTAAAAGCAAAATACTGAAACCGTAAAATTAAATATTGTCATATATAATAAAAAATCTTGTATATTTAATAAAAAATCGCAACCTGAAAACGTTGAAAAATCATTTGTTATAGTGAAATTTTGACGTTTTATCGGAGTGCTTCGACATTATTTGTTTTGCAAAGCAGCTCTATAGAACGATTCTGCCTATCGATTTGGTTTATTATTGTCTCGCTTTTACTTTTAGAATTAGTCATGGTGTTAGTCTTGATTGGTCTTACTCTTAGTATTAGTCTTGATGGGTTTTATAATTTTCCTTTTGCTCTTGGAGTGAATTTTAGCAACAAATTTTGATAATTCTTAAGGAGACCTGACCATTATTATTTAAATTGGTTCTATATTTTTAGGGGAGAATGAATTATTCGTAATATATTACATTCTTGTTCGGTAAATTTATATATTTTATACAAATATATCGGAGAAAATTTTTTTTTTGGTCGGTAGGTCATGTTAAATATTTACCGAAGAGAAACTGCTCTTTTGTATCGTCCACATGATTGTTTTAGATTGAACTTTTCCAAAGGTTATTTTGTTCAAAATACAAGTCATTCTGACATGAGTAAACGTATTTGTATTAAAAATTCACAGACATAAGTTAGTCTCTCAAAGTCACATTTTTTATTTTTTTACGTTTTAATCATAAATTTTGGATTTGGAAGACTATAACTTATGTCTGTGAATTTATAATACAATTTTTTTACTCATGTCAGAATCACTTGTACTTTGAACTAAATAACCGTTGGAAAACTTCAATCCGGTGCTGAGAAGTCTCAAAATCATGTGAACGATGAAAAAATAGCAGTTTCTTTTCGGTAGATATTTAAGATGACCTAACGACAAAAAGAAATGAAAATTTTTCTTCGATATATTTCGATAAAATATATAAATCTACCGAACAAGAAAATGTAATATATGATGAATAATTCATTCTCATCTAAAAATATATAACCAAATTAATTAAAATTCTAAGGTGGTCAGGTCCCCTTAGAAAGGAACGAATCAAACGATTAAGCATCCTCATTTTGAAAATAAGATATCAAGAAGATTTTATATTAGACTAATAAGTTATAATCATCCTTCTGATCAAACGGTATTTCTGTTCACGATCGAGTAATGCATTATTATTTAGCAAAATAGATATATATGATTTTCAATCTTTTATTACATCAACGTGACAGTTTTACAAAACACTCTTATTTTCTGAAGCCAAACAAATCTCCCCTCCCCACAGCTAAAAAGCTCGTCAACACTGCTAAGTACAAGCACACCTCGTACCCAGGAACAAATTGCAAAGGAATACATATATGCACACGCGTGTATACAGAGAAAATTCGCAAGTCTCGACTGCTCTAAGGATTCAATTTCTCCCCGCACCCTCTCACTCTCTCTCTCTCTCTCCGTCTCTAATCTCGGAACAATTAAACTCACGGCCAATTACGAGGTGGGAATTACATTGAAACTGCACCTAACCTCTTATTGTCTCCCTCTCTCTCACTCTCTCTCTCTATCTCGCGAGCCAGGGTAGGGCACTAATGAGTCCCGTACACTTGCCCGACCAACTTGCACCTCTGCTCTCTCTCTTCTCTCGCTCTCTCTTTACCTTGTATACGCATATGTATATCATATACAGTAATGTATACCGTAGAGGTGGTGGTGGTGATGCACAGGTGGAGAGAGGTGCGAATTACGGTTTGTACACAAACGTGCTAACGAATTGTACGACGGCGACGACGACTCCGCGGGGCGTGCGCGTATGATTAGTAAGGTGATGAGTGAATTCCAGACGATAATCGCGTTAGGACTGTTAGCGGGGGGTGATAGGTTGAGGATGTTGCTGCGGTGCTTTCTCATGGATGGAGAAGGGATTGTTTTGAAGGTATATTTTTGTTAGAGATTTTAGGTCAAAGTGGACTGTTTCTGCTTTGAAAATTGATTTAGAAATCGTACGATTTATGACAAATTTTAGTTTTGTAACGAGTTAATTTTATGAATATTGGCAGGAAATGGATAGTTACTAGTCTGGCGTCGAGATCGTTTTATTTAATCTCAAATTAGTCTCATTACTAGCACAGACCTTAAAGATGCGAAGAAATAAGTTTTGATCCAGAATAATAAAAAATTGGAACCATCGAAAACTTATTTTATTAATTTCAACACATCAGAGGTTAACTTTAGATAAAGCTGATGCTAAACCCTCTTGTTACCGTAAAATACGAGGAACCACTTTTTTCATTCAATATTTAATTTTGATAAAATATCTCTTTGTAAAGTTGTTGTTTTTGACTAGGACAATAACGATTCATAGAGATATTGACTCAAAATTAAAAATAAAATAAGAAAAGTGGTTCCTCATATTTGTCGGTGACTGGTGGCTTTAGAATCACCTTAACAAGAATAAAATTCACGTATTAAAAATAACGAAATATTGCTTAAACTATATATCACATGAATTAGCAAAATCTGTATCATTGAATTTTTTCAAACATCGCTGCTTAAGAAACTAAATGGACAAGGACCGAAAAGACACCTCCAATCATCGAAAAATTCAAAATAACAACGTTCGCATTATCGAGAGTCAACTGTAGCGTGGAAATCCCCCAATGGACTTCAAAAAAATGTCCTGGAATTTCAATAACAGTCGCATAAACGAGGCTCTAACTGCCTTTGTCGTCAGCGAACAACTCCAACAACCACGACGACGCATAAGTGCGAACGTGCGCATGCGACTCCAGCTCGACGAAAAAAGAGAAGAAAAAAAAGAAGAACCAGAAAAGAAAACGAGAGAAACGCAAGCGAAGAAAGGCGTAGTTGCACTTGCAAACGTTGCAATTTGCAGACGCCAGCGAATAAAGAGTCCCGAACGGCTCGCGTGCATACGAAGCGATCGACTCTTTGCTACTGTGTACGATTTCCTCCTCTTTATCGTGGCTCTACCTCGTCCTTTTATTTCTTCTTTTTTTATTTGGAAATCCTTGTATGCGCTTGCGCTAGTGTATATGTGCGTATATTCCTGTAATTCGTGTATATATATATATGTGTGCGTGTGTGTGTGTGTGTGTCTCTGCATTCGTATGCGTGAGAGAGTATGTGAGCATGTGTGTGTATGTGTGTGAATACGATTGTGTGTGAGTTCGTGTGCGTGTATATGACAGTGTGTGCATGTGTAAGAGAGGTACACTGTAAAAAAACCCATGTAAAAATCCCGTGGCAATGTAAAATGACACAAATCGTGTACAAAATATACATTACTGGATATGTGAAAAGTTATTAATTCAGTAATGTCATTTTTAATGCACAGTGTAATTTTAAACGACCCATTACTGCATATTTTTTAAGAAAGGGCACTCAATTGATAATTCAACAGAAAAATGTAAATTTCTACGGCTGAGTGTTGGAAATAAAGCGACCACTACTTAGTTAATGATTTTTACATTCCCAGATTGTGTAAAAGTACAGCTTAGTAGTAGTGTATAAGTAGAATTCAACTTTTTTTATGTAAAACTACAGCTTCGATGTAAATTATACTAGAAATTGGAAGATCTGGAACATTTTCGAAACCTGTGCCATAGTTCGTGACTTGGACACTTTTACTCTTAATTAATTAGAACTTTTTCAATAAATTAAATTTAATGTATAATAGAAAAGAAAACAAGTACTTACGAGCTCTAATTTCAATTATTTTAGATTGCGTATTTTCAACCTAACCTCAAAATCTGAAACTGGAAATCAGGAATGTTGAATTACACACGAGCATTGAAAATGACATTACTGAGTAGTGTACAAATCATCTTCTCGACAGTGGTCGCTTTATTTCCACAATTCAGCAGTTGAATTTTACTTTTTTACAGTGTAAAGAGAGTATGTGAGCTTGAACATGTGTGATTATGCGTGTTATGTGTGTGTGGGTGCGTGTATGTGAGCATGAGTATGTGTTAATCATGCATATCACGTGTATACATGTATGTAAGAGTACGCGAATGTGTGTGCACGTATGTATGTATGTACTGTATACAAATTCAAACGAGATTAAGCTCGCGCCTGGAGCGCGGAAAAAATCGGCTGAGTCAAGAGGCGCGACGACGACGACGACGATGGCGAAAAATGCGATGTATACGGGAGTGCTATACTGCTGCATTGGAGAAAAGGATCGGATATCGGAGAGTGAGAGAGAGAGAGAGAGAGAGAGAGAGGAGAGGCACAATTCGCTTGGAGTTATTCTTGCGTACGGGACCGTGTGGATTTTTCTTTTGTTCGTTACGGCCTATTGTCTAAATTCGAATGGTTGTGTGTGATTTGATGGTCGTGGCGAGACTTTGGCTTCGTGTCGCCGTGATGAGGTTTTATGCGAAGTGATGGTAGCCGTGGAATTCGCATCGTGTGCTGTCGTAACGTGTTTGTTCAGTTACTCGTTAATTGCATTGTATAAGAATAATAGTTGTCATTAAAGATACTTTTTATGAATTATTTAGGAATATTATTATCAAAAATCTTTATATTTTATTTTAATATGAAATGCTATTTTAATAATGCGTTTACTATATGACTTGCGAAAAACGTTCTCGATTCTAATATCAGCTGATTAAATTGAAAAATTTCTAAGAATAAAAAGTGCACACACAAAGTAATATCTTATATCATACTTCATAAAGTTTACAAATGGAATTTCAGAAAAATGTTCGTTAATTAACGTAGCGCAGGAAGCAATTTGATGATAAAATTCTTTAAAATTTGCAGTTACAACTATATAGTGGATATATAGCTAAGCAATTTGCAAAAAATGCAAATAAAGTGCACTTCGCAGAAGACTTTTCACGTTAATAGAACGTTCTCATGTACGATTTCCAGGAAAGATTCTTTATTTCACATTTAAAATTTTTCATTTTCATAGGAAGGAAGCGAGATTTGTATACAAGATATGAATATGGCATTTTTCAACTGCCATGCTAAAAGCACACAAAAAACTTTTTAGTTTGAAATACAGTCCTCTACGAATTAATGAGCTTATCATCTTATTATTAAAATATAAGCTATTAAGAAATTATTATACTTGTGGAATTAATTTCTGAAATTTAGTATTCAACTCTGAATTCTGAATTATACTGAGAAAATTTTTATCACAAGATAGAACATCTATAATTTGTAAATTGGAATCTATTTTCTATAATAATACCGTAAAAAAAATAACAAACGAACATTAATTTTTATTTAACTCTGAACAGAACAATGTTCAATATTCATGTAGAAATACGAACATGCTTCCAAGATGCAAACAGAAACAGCAAATATTGCTATTAATTATTATCCAAATAAAAACTTCTATAAATCAATGTGTCTCATCACCCTCTACAAATTGCTTTAAAAATTGTTCGCTACAATCCCTCAAATTCCTCGCACACTTCGCCAACAATTTCCCAATTAACTCTCCCAATCTCTTCCTCCAAAATCCAAAAGGAATCACAATCCCCGCGCCACCCTCGAGACTCTCCATCCACCCCCTCCCACCCTAGCTCCCGCCTCGAAATCTCTCGCAGCGCTGCGAGAAGCCAGTCTGAAGCCTTTAATGGGCCGCGAACACACGCTAGTACCTGTATCCCCGGGCTCAAATTGCCCTGCCGCTCAGCTATACGATATAGACACGCGAGAGAAGTGCCAAAGTGCCAAGTGCAGTGCACGGATCGACGAAAAGGAAAGAGAGAGAGAGAAAGAAAAAAAGGTAAAGAACGAGGTGCAGCAGCACTCGGACATTCTTTCTTAAGGAGGGCGATTTCCGGGTTCTTTAGTCGCGAGCGAGAGATCGGGAGAACGAGTGTAAGGAGCGTTATGGGTTCCTTTTGCGGGGTACGGAGTTGCGAGGGATTTTCTTGAAAGAAGCGAAGAAGAATTTCCGAATTGCGTTTGGACGGTTGTAGGACTGCTTCAGTTCAGAATGTAAGGTATTTTTTATTAAATATAATAATTAATAAATACTATTATTGAAAAAATGTTTCCTCAATATACATTGTTCAATCTAGTTTTTGTTGAGAAATTTTCAGCATTATGTAGCGAATAATTCGCTAAATGTACATATTACTGAAATTGGACAAGTAAATACTTGCAAATATAGTTTTTCATTTGGCTTTGAGTTAAAAATTATCTGTCACATTGTCACTTTGTTTTATTAAATGTGAAAATTTATCGAATCGTGTGGATTCAATTCGAGTCAATTATTACTGATAATTAAAAGTTGAACAAATCAAATATAACCTCACCTTTTGAGTCGGAAATCCATTGAGTGCTGGTTCACTTTTTTCAATGTGACGAGTTTTTTTCACTCATAGCCAAAATATAGAAAGTAAGTAGTATGATCTCCCGTTTATTTAACACACATCATTTTTTCAGCATAACAGTTACTTGCTGTGTAAAATTACACCTGTACTGATTGACTCGTCAACGAGGTAAGGAATAGTAAGTAGATATTCGCAAGAAATGATCATTTCGATGAAAACGAAAATACGTCTAATGCTTGCTACTCTATTCCTATAGTAAATATGACACAAAACCAAAATAAATACCAAATATTCATTTTAAACCTTAAACGCCTTTAACACTTTTAAAAAGTACATTTTGCATCCACACCACACCTGCACACCCCTAAGTACATTAACAAAACGCGCCTAATCTCGTTAAAAACTCAGCTTTAAAAAACAGAAACGTGCGTGCGCAAAGGCACGCAACTCCGAAACCCTACAAAAGCAACGAAAAAGAAATATACAACACAACGCATATATCTCTCTCTCTCTCTCAAAGACAAACTCGTCGTTCAAGCCATACATGAGCCCTTTGGCCGTCGCCCGCGCAATGCTCACGATAGTCACACCGAGGGAAGGTTAAACACGGATTTCCGATCGTCCGTCTCGGAAGCAGCAGTCTCGCTCCCTTTTCACCGACCTAATCCTTCGATTTCGCCCCTTTCTCCGCGTTAGTCCGTCGTCGCTTCTTTCACGTCGCAGCGCGAGGCTTTCTCTCTTTTTACGAGGGATGAGAGAGAGAGAGAGAGAGAGGAAGAATGTATCGCTCTCATGCTTTTCGTTTTATGAGTGGGGGGTTTTTCTTTCCGTCGTGGTGCACGGGCCGGTGGAGATTCGTGACTTTTTTACGAGTGTGTTTAAGGAGGATGGATTTCGTTTTATTGGAGGGTGGGTTGCGGGCGTGTTTGACGAATTGGGTGTGGGAAAGAGACTTGAGTGGCGGTGGAGTTCGGAGGGATTTTCGAGTGTTTGCGTTCTTATGCAATATCGATGGCGTGTGGAGTGTCCCGTTGAGTATGGAATTAAATGGTTTTTTTAGTATAGGTTGGAAGGTTGGATACAAATGACTGAGATTTTTGTACAAAATGCTGATTTTGATGGGTTTAAAAATATTATGTTAATTAAAACATAATTGAAATATGTTTATAATGGAACATTGTTAAATGATCGATTACATTTTTTCAGAGCTTTATTCATAAGAACAGATTTTTCTTACACTTTATCCAGAGATACAAACTTTATATAGCTTCTAATATTAATTAAATCGACCCAAGTGTAACAATACCATTAGAGAAAGAGGTTCAACAACCTAAGGTTGAATATAATAAAATGTAAACCGTCTATTCGAAAATAGATATTGTGCATTTAGTAGATCAATTATTGAAGATTAGTTACTAAAAAAGCTCTAAAGTAAAAATCCATAAAAAATTTCTTATTCTTATAATTTTATTACACACAAATAAACTAAAAGAATTTAAAGGTACAGCTGTTTCCCTGACATGACATCACTCGAATATTTAAAAATCACTTATCATCATGAGATCAACAAGAAGAATTATCCCAAAGTACGCGGATTAAAACTCATAAAACTCCCAGGGTTCTGAGTCACCAGCGCCAGAAAAAAACACGAGCCCGCGCGCGCACATGCTCTTGACGAAATTCATAAAATAATTAGGAAGTGACGGAGTCAAGTCCACTCACATAATTCGCCTTTGTTCACTTTCTAGCGTTTTAACAAGATGTGGACGAAATTTTTTTTTCTCGTTTGAACAAGAAGCACCGTTATGTTGGTGTTACTTTTGGGGAACTCTCGCGTCGTCCCAATTTACAAATCGTAAGAAGTTTTGAGATATATACATAAAACGACGCAGGAACTCGCTACCCGTATATGGAAAAAGTTTATATCGTTTATATAAGGAACGGGTAATACTCGTTCGTATGCCCGTTAAGAAAAAGGCCGTAAATTCGTTTGCTGCAAGTTTAACTACGTGGCGAATCATATATTGTACTAATTGCAAGAAATCGCGTCTCAACATTGCTGTTATAAATTGTTGTGTGTTAATTTGCTAAAAATGAAACTTGAGAGTCATTAGTTGGCTGTTTTAGAAGATAAGCGAAAAGTGAATGTCTGCTGTATATTAAAAGAAAAGATTCGACAGCATCTCAAAGATCTTTCAAGCACTTTCGTTAGGCAGTACATTAATGTCAACGGTGGAAAGTATCTAACGGAAAAGAAGGTGAGCCTGTTTTCGTGACATCTAGAACTGATCAGATACGGATACCAGATGAAAAGATGTTTAGAAAGTCATATGATATACCATACATACGTTGCACGGAATTCTTTCGTTCATTGTACAGCATAAATTATATAGTTTAATGTGCTTCTTTGAATGTAATGTCATTTCATCTAACTTTATCTTATGGACATCGTGTCATGGTGCTTAAATTTATTCTCAATCAAATTTTGTATTTATTGTACGAACATATATAATACTGAAAAATGTCTTACAATTAAGGTTTTATAACTTCTTTCTCCCTATAAAGCTATAAGGCATGACAATATAAACGATTTCTTTAGTGAAAAATGACTTTTATTCGATAACATATAACATAAATAGTCTTCATTATGTATCATCCTTGGTGGTTTTTTCTAAGAAGTTTCTAAGCATCTCTGTCATTTTTCTAGCAGACAATAGTACTTTGTCAATGAAAGACATATTATTTATTAGTTCAATATAACTAATTATCTATACTGACACCTCTAAATAATATTTGATGTTTAAGATATGAGTATCAAAACTCCAACTACTTGAGTAACCAATTATATAACATTAAAAAGTCTAGTAATTAACGTTTATCGTATTTCTTCTATTTCATGCATATTTTAGCATTGTAAAATTGGTTTCTTAAAAAATGAGCATTTTCAAAAAGAACTGGTCTCCAACTGCTAAGAAAACCGTTTCACTTCTTACAAACAATACCTCCGAACTTTTCATTCAATTTAAATAAATTTCACATAAAAAAGCTATCATTTATCTTGTTTATTATCACTTCCATGGTAGAAATTCGCCTGAAAAAATGGACTGGAAACTAATTATGAGCTACGATATATACTTAGTTTCCTGGTTCCGATCAAAAGATTTTTTCTCCTATTCAACAAAGTCAACAAACCCGCCCCTAACCCTCAAATATTTAAACTAAATTTCTCTTTATTTTTACATTATGACTTAAAAATCTAATTAAGAAAGCTAATCCATAAAATTACAAATTGAAAATCTTGTCTCACCATATTAGATTGATTCTACTATATTAAACTGTCAAAAAAGAAAACCGTTTCACTACTTATTCCATCATCCTACTTTCTGACAAATCCACTAACTAGCCAAAAATTCTAATCCGATCCCATCACTACACCACAATAACGCAAATATCATCCCTCACCCCACCCCGTTTCTCAACCACCACATTCGAAACGTACACTTCTCATCTGTACACTCACCTCCCACCCCCTCAGCACCCACCTCGATCCCTCTCGCGGAAGCCACAAGCATCCAGCATCCCCGCACCCATCGAACCGCCGTCAGCCGCGCATCAATGAGCGAGCCCCGTGCACTCGGATAACTGGATTTTCGGCACGCCACGCACCTACATCTCCCACTCGTGTGCACGCCGCACGGCAAACTGGTTTGCCTTCGCGGGCTCGCGCCCGTTCCCGTTCCTCCAGATATCTCTCTCTCTCTCTGGCGAGGTTAACGCACCGCTGCCGGCTGCGATGCAAGCGATTTCCAGCGCGGGTGAGGTGGCATGTAAGAGAGCGTTTTCCCCGCGAGCGAGCGAGCGCGCGCCGGCTGCGTCAGGGTTAAAGATAGAGCGGAGGAGGGGAGGGGGGATGAGTTTGTGAATGGGTTGCGCGTGGAATGCGCGGAGATGTACGCTTTGTGGGTTTGGGGTGTTACGAGGGCTTAGGCACAGGGAAAGCGGGAGGATTGAGGTTTTCTTTTCTTTTTATGAGTAGGGAGAATTTTTTGGTGATTATTAGGATGGGTTTGAGGAAGGGATTGTACTGGTATATGGTGGGTGTTACACTTGTGTGCGGTACTAAATTAGGGTGATGCAAATAATTAAGGTTATTGGATATTTGTACTTTGAAAGAGGGTAGCAGGGTAATTTTGTTTTGTCAGAATATCCCGTATGCAGTGTGTTTTTACGATAATTATTGCCAGGTAGTTGTCTCTGTACATGTAGAGCTTTTTGAGCTCGCATTATTCATTTACGAAAAGAAACTCAATATTCTTTTTATACAAAATTTTAGATGTAAGCATTTAAATATTCAACATATAGAAATTAATTTTGGTGCCGAAACCTGCAAATATAGCATAACAGCAACATTTGATGTAAATATTTGAGCTTGGTGTGTACTATATTTTTAACGATCATTTTTGTCAGTTCTCTCTGTGTATAGAGCTGTATAAATTTGAAATATTTATATATGAAAAGAAAATCAAAATTTCGATCTTTTTATTCCAAATTTTAGATATAAGCACTTAAATATTCAGTACATACACAGCTGAATTTTGGTGCCGAAACTTATAAATGTAGCATAACAGCAACATTTGGTATAGATACTTGAACTTTTAGTGTTTGCACACAAAACTCTTGGTCTCTATGACAAAATTGTTGTGACAATACTTAAATTTTGAATCAACATTTAATCGTTCAAAGTCTATTTGGAATCTTTGGTATAGAAAACCAATTTCTTTATTATTAATGCCTACATTTCAGAGTTAATGTCCAAACAATCAATATGTACCTACAAATTTTTGACATATGTAATACCACACTTTCGTATAAAGAATTCAAAATACACTCTAAATTTATAAAGTACCATTTTTAACATTTTTTTCTAACTACATGACTATGGATACATTAGTTGAGTGGATATACGGAAACCTTTTCAACTTATTGTCACTGTAAACTGTATTCTAATTACATTGTTTACATTTTATTAGCATAACTCAAAGGAGATAAGATATTTACACGATCATGTCATATCAACAAACAAACATCTCATATACAAACTAAATCATCAAACACCCAACGACACCCAAACCCATAATTATCCTTCACTATAATCCCCCCAGAACCGCACTTCGCACAATCATCAACGAGCATTTCTCGAATTTAGTTTGCCTCGACTTCACCCTGCACCATGACACCAATAAAACGCTCGCAAAGCAAAATAGCAGCCGCAGCAGTCGCGCACGCGCGCGCTTTCGCGACGGCGCCCGACGCGGTTTAAATATAGCAACACTCTAATTCATTGATTTTATTTCTGCCGGCGTGCCGCCGAGCCGTGCGTCGTATACATTTCACGCGAGATTTTGAGATATTGCCCGCGGCTACATGGGCTGCTCGAAGGTCTTAGTCAAAGGGACTAGAGCTGGACAACAGGCTCATGTATGCGAGAGCTTGTTTCTCGCGTGTGGAGCTTGGCAATGAGATATGGGTGGTTTTTTGGGGTTATAGTAGGGTTTGTTGCATTATTTCTTGGTAAATTTGTTGTGATTTGTTGGTTTTAGTATTTCAGTTTTAAAATGGTGTTGTGGATATTTTAAATTGTAATTAAGGAAGAATCGTTCACTTTGGCCCAGTGCCCACTTTGGAACACTACGTTACAGAAGATGGCTGTTTACAAAAATGCAAACTCATAGATAGTTAGCAAAGTCAACTGTATTTGAAACTAGATATTCAATTTAAAAAAGACGTTGATTGGTACTATTTTGGAGTCATGTAATTACAAGATAAAAATAAATTACAAAATATCACAGCGCTAGCAGTGCATATATTATTCAATTAGAATAATTATTATAAAAAAGTTTAGGCACCGTTTAAAATTTCCAAAATTTAACAGTAATACATGTTTAATTTGATTGAAACTGGATTAAACAAAAGTATCCCAAAGTGTGCTACTGCTTTCCAAACTAGGAAATACTTACATGTGTCTCCTACATTCAATCTAATTACTGTAATTGCTTAACCTTAAACAAACTTCGGTACTCTATTTCTTAGTTCCAATACCTATACACAAAGAGACTTGCTAAGTGAAATGTGTTCAATATAAACAATTCCCAAAGTGAGCAATTCTCCACTATGTATATCTATTCTTAAAGGAAGTATACTGGGCTACTATTAAGTGACGAATTGTTTACATCTCTGTCTCCATTCACATACACAAGCACACTTCATAAACAAACTTCCTTGTATTAGACACTACTGGTGACTACCGTTAAACCAACAAATTAATCCTATAGGATTAAATTGAATCCACAAATGATTGAATAGACCATATAAACATTCCCTAACGTCCGCATCCCAAAGTCGTTTCAGCTAACCTCCAACCTCAATCCCAACAAATAACGCAAAAAAAGAAAATCAAAACAGAATCCACTACCTCTTCCTTCTGAAAGGACGAGATGACCTCGTAGTAGAACTGCTCGGCCATGGACAGGTCGATCTTGAGGGACGTCCTGTCCCCATCCTCGTCCTCCCTGCTCTCGTCCTCCTCGTCGTCCAGGTCGTAATCCTTGATGGCGATGCTGCGCCTCGACAGCATCTCGATCCCGCCACCGTTCACCAGCTCCATTTTTATTTTACTGTCGAACTTTATCCTTGCACTCGAACGTCACGACACTCGCGCGTGGTGTATATATATATATATATATATATATATATATATATATATATATATATATATATATATATATATATGTATGTATATATGTATGAGATTTTTTGGTAACGGTAATTTTTCAGGCGCACCCGCGCACTTTCTCACAGCTCTCGCGTCATATCACAGATTTTGTCGAGCGCGCATGCCGATCTTCGCGCGCACGTTTCATTCGGCGAAGCAGCGCAGCGATCGGCGTCTTATCTTCTCCGTCAGGTCGTAAATTGCACGTGTCCTCATCGTTGGTGTTATTTCTTTCTTATCGAGGTGGATGTGTTTCTTGTGGTTTTTTTCTTTTAAGAGAGGAATTGTGTCTTTTATTTAGCTTATTGATTTGAGATCATTGTTGCTTCTGCGGATGTAGCTTTATACCGATTGGTCTATAATGTAGTTTGAGAGATGAATGAGTGTTGGTCTGAAGTCATACGTCAACCATTGTTATCTCGGTTGGTTTGTCCCGATGAGTCTCAGTCTTTCCGCGTGTTTATAGCAATGACTGAGATACTTGGGGTACCGATTTGTATAGGTAACAATGGCTGGAGTTTGACTGTACTTTTTATATACACAGAGAGAATGTTCTAATAGAAATTACTGTGAAAATCAAGGTAAACTTTGGACAACCTGACAGTATTTTTTATCAGAAGATACTCTCTGTGTAGGAAGGAAAAATATATTTGTGCGTATAATCTGAGGTGCGTAAAAAGGCACGGTGCGAGGAATATCAAATGCATTTATATTTGCTTACATTTTAAAACATATCAAAGCAGTTTAATTTGCTTACATTTTAAATTTCATGATTTTTTTGGCTATATCGAGATTTCGAAATAAGTAAACAATTTGATGAGTTATACATAAATTTAGAATCCATTAGAAATGGAGCTTTTAAATGATAAAAATTGACGAACGATATCACAAAAAAAAGAATTCTTTAACGGATACTAAAAATTCATGGTATATATAATATAATAATAATTTTTAATTAAACAAATTAAACTTTCGTAATCTAAAACAGATTATAAAATAAACTGATCAGTGCATTAAGAAAATCGATACGCATGAATAAACATTTGCTCATTCCAAAGTTTACACTTAGATAAGCCGACATCTAACCAAAGCCATAATTACGAAGCATCGAACAAATTTCTGCAAAAAATTTGTCATTTTCGTAGACAGTTAATTTAATTCAATGTTTTTAAGGTACGTAAGTACATTAATTAGTGTGTACATGTAAATTTACGTGCATGCATAAAATGCACGTATACATGTAATAAAATGAGAACATGAATAAGTTTATACATTTGAAGTACACGTGTATATTAAATTTAAATTACTTTAACCAAAATGTTCACTAATAATTTTAAACCTTTTAAATATATGTATTCACTTGAATTTTATTTCTGTTTTATTACATTTATATTAAATTTTATGTTTATAAATTTTTAAGAATGGTATACACAAATTACAAATAACAAATATTGATAATTAATATATTAAAATATGAATAATTAATATGTGGAAAATATTAAAGATGAATATATTCTAAATATTAATAATCAATATACTAAAAATATATTAATGACTGTACATGAATTAAAAAGAAATTAATTAAAATTCAAGATCTATCTTCCGCACGTGAGCTCAGTTATCCACCGAACCGTCGCAAAACCAAAAACACAAGATAAAAAATCCCTACCCCACCCCAATCACCTCACTAAAGCAATCCTCCTTCGACCACCGAACTGTACACCACCACTTCTCTCCCAGTGCCGGCGAGCGCGCGCGCACGTTTCACACAGCTGCTGCCGCTGCAGGCGGTTGTGTGTGCACGCACGTTGACAAGCGAGAGTGAACTGAGGAGAGTGAACGCGGTGCCCGCCTATAACGAGTATAAGAGGCGCGCTGCAGCGGGAGACGTGTATAAGCCTCACTCTCTCTCTCTCTCTCTCTCTTCTCCTCGGCGCGTATAATATACTCGATGTGTGTGCATGCAGTGCACGCGCGTGTGCGTGTCAAGTCGAGGAGTCAGTGCTGGTGGCGAGAAAGAGAGAGAGAGGGATAGATATAGACACACATTCCTCCGAACAACGGCTCCTCCTCCTCCTACTTTGCTTGTATGTGTGTGGCTCTGGAGTGGGAGTGTGTGAGAGAGAGAAAGAGTAGCGGAGAGTCTTATGGTTTTTGTACTAGGCGTTTTGAGGCTTTTTGGAGGATTGGATTTTATTGGGGGGGAGTTATTGGGTGGTGCTTTGTGGTTTTGAAGGAATGCGTGGCGAGGTTTTTCGTGGGACGAGGAGGAATGAAGCGTGTTAATGGCTGATTGAGTGGCGGGACGTTGTTACGAACTTTTTATTGACTGCTGATTGGGAAGTTAATTTCTTTATAGCGTGTTTATCGCTGTAATGTGTGTCGGATTAAAGAATTAGTACAATGTTTGTAAAGTGGGGGGTTTTCATATCTCTGTATTAACTCATTTGAAAATGAATGATATTTTGAGAATGTTTCTGAACTGATAGCGACACTATACTTATTTTTCTTTAGCTGTATTAAAAAATTTAAGAGTTTAAGACACTCTTCAAAGAGTGCTGAAATTGTAAGTTTCTTTTAAAATAACAACCTGGGTGAATTTTTGGGTGGTGTTTTGTGGTCTTGAAGGAATATATCGTAAAACGTTTTTTGAAGGGTATAAATGATGGACGTTGACTCGACTTTTGGAGGAGGCGTATTGATCTTTATGAGTGACTGATTCGTGGGAGGGTACGACGCTGTATTATGACTGGTAATTAGAATTCAATTTTTTATCTGTTTTCTGTTATATACTACCTTAGATTTAAGAATTAATATCGGACTCCTAGAATAAGACTAGGAGAACTCAGCATTCTAAGGTTTTATATAATCAAGCAAGAAACATAACTTCTTTACGCAATAACAATGTTTTACTTATATTTTATTATTAAACGATTTTTAATCGGTATAAGAATAGCTTTTATTTTTGTATGCGCTATTTTGTGTAAAGATATCCAGTAGAAACCATTTTGAGCTATCACAGTCTTGTTCTGGAAATGCAATATAATAATTACGTGCAGGGGATTGGATTAAAATAATAAAAATTCTTACGAGTGTTTAAAAATAATATAAAATTTTAATTTAATTTAATTTAAGATATATAAATTTGATATAACCTCAATTTTTAAAACAATTAACTCAAACCTTATTTTGGGAAGCTATCATGTATATCTATTAAGTTTGTTTTAATAAAATAAAAGTTTTCTGCTAAACGAATTATTTAAGTGCACGTATAAGTTCTTTTTTGCGGTAGAAAATACTTTTTAGTTTGTTTATTTAATTGCTGGTAAAAATAAATTTATTTTATTATATATTTTACATTTATAGATGTATACAACGATTTAAACCTAAAATTAAATTATATTTTAAAAATATACTAAGAAAGTTTAAGGGAAGTGTAATCATTTACTAGGATATAGTACTGAGTGAATTGAGTTTTTTTTATTTTCTTTGTTATTTTCGTTGCTCGAAGCAAGAAATATATGTACTGCGATAATTAGATAATGGATTAGAAATAATTGAGCGGGTTAATCTAATTTAATTGATTCAGCGAGTTACCGAATTTAAACTCGCGCTTTTAACGGAGATAATTAATATTAACTGAAAAATGGCTTTTACACAAGATAAAAGCTTTAAATTGTTAGAACTGTTTAATCAATCATCGTATTTTATAAAAGATAATAGCGTGTGATGCTACAGATAAATTTTAGACCGATAGATTAAAGAATGTTATTTAATTAAAAACTTTTATAAGGATTCACATTTTGTAATGTGTAATTTGTGCTTTTAATTAACGTTTTCCGTTGAAATGTATAATAATTGAAACTTAATAAATAATTAAATTTTTTGATAAAAAACTTTTCTATCAAAGACTGTAAATTAATTAAACCAGTGTAGCGAAAATAAGCGGCGCGAGTTACAGCTTCCGACAAACAGAATTTTAATATAAACATAAAAGTAATATTCAGCTGTTTAACTTTTGCTGAATTTTTCAAACTCCGTTATCCCATTGTTATACAAGCTATTATATAGCTACCATTGTGTACTTTCAAAGTTTGCCATAGAGCTAATAATGGCCGTAGCATAATAAACCAAAATCTATGCTGTTCTCTTCCTCACTCCTTCTCTTTGTTTATCTTCATCTTATTGCATTAGCGTAATTAATACTCGCGAGTTTGAATGAATATTTATCATTTTTCTTTGCGACGAGAGTTACATTCAGTACATCATCTGAAATTTATGCTTTATTCATCAAATTTATAGTCGAAATACTTTCTCATATGTTCAATTATTTTTCAATAAACTCACTTTTATTATACTATCTTATTAATTGAAAAAATAATACAATTTATGTATACAATTGAAATATTAAATTTTCTTGTTAAAATACTTTTTCATATATTCACTTCTTAATAAATTTACCATTTTACACGTATACGATGTATTCTACACACATGTTGGCTTTTCTCATTCTATATTCTTTCACTTATGCATTATACGCGCCTCGCCTCTCCCTCTCTTTATCTCTTTCTATTTCTCTTTCTCATTCTTCTGCGCTTGGCCCCAAGCTACTTTGCTCGTATACGAGACGAGGCTCGTTTTGACATTGAAATCTCGAGTGATTTTTCTTCTTCGAAAACGCTGCCGCGGAGGGTTAACGGCCCTTTCGCTCCATCGCGAGATTTCCCACGCGTCCCGTTTAAAAAAGAGAACCAAATGGTGGATAATAAAAGTTATTGATTATTTACAAATAAAAGACATATTGGTATTGAAAGGAGGCAATTGAGAAAATTACTCTTTTAGCAATTCATGTTTCTTATCTTCGCCAGAACCATACGTGATCTTGAAAAGACCATGTAAATAAAATTCAATACAAAATATTTAGCATTTTAGGAAAAGATAGATATTTTAATACTTTGATACTTGAATGCTTTAAAAATCTTTAAAAAAGTATTTATTATTATTAAGAAAATCTTGCAGATATTGCAATAATGCATTTTTTAGCTCCAAAGACTGAAAACATTAATGGTTAATGGAGCAAGTAAACCCATGAAGAATCTGTCTAAAACGAAAAGGAAATTTTATGAATTTTTAATAAACTCTCTCAACGGCCAAAGCGAGTCGAAAATTCACTCTTAAAATTCCAAACTCCCCCGTACTTTGAACTACCTCATTATCATCAAATATTTTCCTCTCCGCGCAGCCTCTTCCTACAATTCTTCTCCGGAGTTCCATTCCCGATGAAAGTGACAGAACGCTCTTTCGCGCGAGCGACTCTGGAATTCGGGGACAAAAACGCGCGGGCGCTCTCCTCGCTGTCGGAAACAGAGCGTGGATTCATTTGTCACGGCGCGTCAGCGCGGCAATTTCTATAATTAGAGCCCGGCGAGATTTCGCCCCGCTGTCCCGGTTGATTGCTCGAAGATGACTTTTTAAAAATGTAATGCGCGATGACCGTTGGGAGGAGGAGGAGGTGAGGAAGGGCGTTTGAAAATTAGTCCGTTCTGGTAGAAAATTAAATGCTTTCTTTTAGCGGGCTTTGAGATTGTCGAGGAAATGGTGGAATACAGTTGTGTAATGGTAGAAAATAATTTTGTGATGGTGGAGAAGAATATTGTAATGATAGAGAAGAGCTTTGAAGTACTAGAACATTTTATTTTCAGTAAATATGATAAAACTTCGTTTCTACTGAAACTCATGTATTAGAGGGTGGCTAATATGAAGATAAATAACTCATCGTTTTAGAATTAGACTTTGGAGAAGTATTTTTTAATTTATAGTGTTAAATGTATTTTTCATTGCGAAGAGACTTTTATTTGAAAAATAATCTTTTAAATAAAATTGCTTTTATAAAATTGCGTTTTATTTCTTTGATTTTTTTTTACTCTAAAATGTCTAAAATGTATTATAGAAGCTTTGTATTATTACGATTATGTGGAGCTTTTTACTAGAACTTTATATTTTCGCAAGACAAACATCATATAACTAACTTATAAATGAATCACTTGTTAATCTACGCTCGCTTAGTTAGTCATTCGTAGAACTGGAAGAGAGATCTAACGTGATTAATCCGACTCTTCTGACTAGACTCAGGCTGTGTTTATAAAGCTGTTTAGTTTCTGTGATTCAAATTATGTTGCGAAGAAGTGAGTTTATCTTGTAATTATAAAGCAATATTTGTTATAGTAAAATAAATAAACAACCGAAAAGAAGATCTAGATAATATATTGCAAAGTAACAGAAGAGAAGATACAATCGATAAATTATCGAAAATATTAGTAGCGCTACTTAAAGGAATAATTAAATAAAATTATTAGAATATATGCAAAAAATAACTAAATCAGGTCTTGAAATGAAAGTAAATAAAAACTATACGAAATATTTAAAATTGTATAGTAGTATAGTACAGTACACATATTTATTTCCCTGTTCAGCTACATTATCTTCTGACTTCCATGCAGAAAAATTCTTACAGTCCTTGAGTTTACTTACATTATAAGATATAAGGTATATGTAATAAAAAGCAAATAAAAAATGAGCAAACTCATGAACCCTGCAAGAATTCTATTTTACGACTAAAATTTTAAGAGCTACTGCACAACCTGAACACGGAAATGTCCTAGATACATCCTACTGCAACACAATTCAAAACTTCTACGTCGCTGACGTACTCTGACACATCCCCCGTAAATTCACGTAAAAACCAAAGGACATCCAAGTTCCATTGAAAGAGAATCGTGACTTACGCGCGCTACTAAATTACCGGCTGTCGGCTGCGCGGCGCGGACGCGGGGCGGCAACTTTCGCAGCTCGCGCAGGGCGTCCGATCGGAATTGATGCGCTCCGTGGGGGTATAACAATTCGATAAGCTTACAGAGGGAATATGACACACCTGCGGGTCGTGGATTCCGATGGAGCTTAAGGTGGGGGGGTTCGCCGGGGAGAGGAGGGTGCTAAATAATCAGGCTCGATGGTTGCGTTATCGTTGTGTATCTAAGACCCCGAGAGCTTGGATTGGAGGGGATAAGATCTGGTGTCTATGGGTCGAAGGGTCTAAGTATTTTGATGATTATGTCAAGAAATTTTTGGTATTGATATTGTTCGATGAAGTGGGTTGAAGGAGAAATTATGGAATTGCTTCTGATGATTGCAGAATATTGAATTTATGATGGAACAATAATGGTTCCACAATCAATATATTGTTTCACCCTAAATGTTTTAAAGAAGCTTTCTTTGAATATATAATTATATTCTTTTCGATAGAAAAGAATGAGTATCAGATATGATAATGAAATGTTGTTCGAAGGGTGTAAGTATTTTGATGATTATGTCACGAAATTTTTGGTATTGATATTGTTCGATGAAGTGGGTTGAAGGAGAAATTATGGAATTGCTTCTGATGATTGCAGAATATTGAATTTATGATGGAACAATAATGGTTCCACAATCAATATATTGTTTCACCCTAAATGTTTTAAAGAAGCTTTCTTTGAATATATAATTATATTCTTTTCGATAGAAAAGAATGAGTATCAGATATGATAATGAAATGTTGTTCGAAGGGTGTAAGTATTTTGATGATTATGTCACGAAATTTTTGGTATTGATATTGTTCGATGAAGCGGTTTAAAGGAGAAATTATGGAATTGCTTTTGATGATTGTAGAATATTCCATTTATGATGGAACAATAATGATTCCACAATCAATATATTGTTTCACCCTAAATGTTTTAAAGAAGTTTTCTTTGAATATATAATTATATCCTTTTCTATAGAAAAGAATGAGTATCAGCTCTGATACTGAAATGTTGTAAAGTATAAACATTTTTTGAACTAAAATCGACCTTTGTTTCTACTTTAAGTTTTAATATTTGAGACATTGGACGCAACACATACCTAGTCACAATAATAATGGCGTTTTGGAAAAATGCAAAAAATTTTTTCGAAAATAAATATATGAGATAGTGGAATTGTAATGATGATACTAAATGCCACGGTTGCAAATAATTCTTTTAAACGGTAAGGATAAAATCAAGGTCTCAGAATAGTTATTGTGGCTACAAAATGAACCTGACTGATTTTGATGCAGAATAGACTTGACTGATTTCGATATGCTTTCTACTTGAACTTGACAAATTTTGTTTTGCGACTAAATAATATAATTTGTTAAATACAAATTTTATAGAATATGCAGTTTTTAAAGCCATTATTAACGAAATTTTTTAATCGCCAATTAACATAATTTTACCACATATAATAGAAAGTAAAATTACATTCTAAAAAAGGTCAGTAATATTACATTTATGGTCTTATCACGACTTCTTTCCAGACTATTTACTCAAATTTAAATTTAATAAAAGTATATTAAAATACAAAAAATACACAAGTACCTTTCAATACCCAAAAGTCAAAGACCAACTATAAAAACTCTATCAAACCCATTCGATTACAGCAGACCCACACCACAATCCCTCCACTGCACACCCCCTTCAAAAACACATAATTTCCCAAATCCAGCAGCAGTAGCAGCAGCGACACCTCCGCAAACCTCCCCCCCCCCATCCCTTCTCACCCTCTCCCCCCGATATATACGTCCGATCGGACTATCCGCGAACTGCAGGTGCGAGATAATCCCTACTACTCCTCCCCCCCCCCCCCAACACACGCATACACACGGGAAACGCTGCGCCGCTGCTCGCATGTCGCGCGATAGTCGCGTATTGATCTTCGAACCGCAACACAGCAGCAGTACCTGCAGCTAGCAGCGGATGTGCAGGAAACGCGAGGAATTCGGCGAGAGCGAACGGGCTGCTGAATATGCGCCGCGACAACGCGATATCTTCTGTTGCTGGCTTTAGTACCGGTGGAGGTTGATGTGTGTGTGTGTGTGGAGGTTGGAGGTTGGAGGTTGGGTAAGGTGATACTGCGAGAGGAAGATGATATTTGGGGAGGTAATGTTGTGATAATTTGAGATTACTCGGGGGCTGGGGGTTCGGCGAATTATTATGGTAGTAGTAGGAGGTAGGGGCGATCGGGGTAAAGAGGATTTCAAATGGACTTTGACTTTTAAGGCTATACGTTTCTATGAGAATAGATAGAATTTTTTCATATATTCTTTAGGTTATTCTTTAGGTTATAGCTTTAGGTTATACAATTATGTTATAGCTTTAAGTTATACATTTAGGTTATAGCTTTAGGTTATAGCTTTAGGTTATACATTTAGGTTATAGCTTTAGGTTATACATTTAGGTTATAGCTTTAGGTTATACATTTTGGTTATAGCTTTAGGTTATATATTTAGGTTATAGCTTTAGGTTATTTCTTGATTATACATTTAGATTATTTATTGGTTATACTTTTAGATTATAGTTTTAGGTTATATTCTTTAAGATAAGGTTTTAGGTTATTTTTAGGTTATGCTTTTATATTACATATTTTAAAATTCTAAATTTCTTTGACTTAAGAAATTACAATTGCAATTATCGTTTTTTTCTCCTTAGGCCACAATTTTGAGACAACTCAAATTTGAGTTCAAGGAATTTAGACTGCATATACGCGCATAACTGTTTTAAAAGAAGAAAATCTAAGCTCTATTTCTCTATAAACTAAGTATTTTTTAAGTTCGTTATGAAAATAAATTACGTTTCTTTCTATATCTTCTAATATTTAGATAAGATGTATTTTTATTAGCAATATAATTAAATACTTTTAATTCGAAAGAATACATTTTTAGAAAGTATTTTACATGGTACATGTATGTAAAAATTATAGAAAAAATTTTGTTATAATAAAGCAGATATTCAGATTTTTACTCTCTTGGTAGGAACAAACTCCTTAATTTACTCTTTTAAAACAAGTAAACTTCTCAACTTACTCTTTTTAAAAGACTAAACTTCTCAATTCGATGAATCAGCATATTACTCTTTACAAAAGAGTAAATTGCTAGTTTTCCACTGTTTTACCTCGATTTTTACTCTTTTAAATTTAAATAAGGTACTGGATCTTTTATTCTTATTATGTTCTCATACGTTTATAAACAATTAATATATTAGTAATAAAAAGCAGATGAAAAATTATTATATAGTAAAGATAATCTTGGAGAATGTGAATTAAATATATAATAGGAAAACAATATGGAAATCAGCAAGTGCATTAATATATGCATAATAAACGAATAATGTGCATTTGTATATTTTAACATGCGTGTATGCAGTAGATGAACAGTGTCTACTCGGATGAATCGCGTCTGATTGTATAATGCACGAGACAGGGACCAACGAGATGAATAAGGAACGACGATGAACTTTGAACGACCAGATATATTGCGTTTTCAAAAGAATAATATTGTTAAGAGTTTTAAATTATTGTACAAAATACTTTTATATTTGCTTATTTCAAACAAAGAAATTGGCAAACATGAACTGACAATGTTAAAAACTATTAAAATAATTTTAAAAATAAAAGTTTATTGCAGTCATAATTTTTTATTTGAACTTTTATATTTCTCTTATTTTCAATAATGAAATAAACCCTAATGCTATATAACTTCTGTATATGCGTCATATAATATTTTTCATGTGATTTATTCTGTTTTGAATTTCAAAACTCTAACTTCCGAATTGAAAGCAGCAGGACAAATGCATTCTGGAATATGATTTGCATGAAAATGTGCGAACCGGAAAAAATTCTGCTTAAAAGACTGAAGGCAAAGTTTACGTGTAGAAAATCTTTTACGAACCCGTTGGATTCGTGTAAATAAATTGTTTAAAAAATTCAAAATTACACTAAAGTATAATTTTATATTTTTATCAAACAATTGTACATTATAAAGGTGAAAATGCGCAGGTTTAATAGTTTTCGACGCGTTTTATCTTTCCAATATTGGTTTTACCAACTTTTTTTCAAATTTTTGCTCGTGCAGCAATTTTTTCGCAAACGAATTATAGATTATGAAATCCAATCTATGCGAAATACACATAATTGAAATTTTTTATCGGAAATATGCATTATCATTAATTTAAAAATTTTCAATATATACCTAAATTTTTATTATATTTCACAATTTCATAAAATTTGTATCGAAATAATGGTATTTTATTCAAATAAGCACATATTACAATAGAACAATTTAATCATAGACAAGACATAAATAAAATGGCGTTTTTAGCAGTTTCTAAGCATGTTTATTATATAAACTGTTAGGTAGAAGCTTATTCGTTCAAATTAGTCAATTATTTATCTTTCAAGTATCAGCTTCTAATGCATGAATATCCGCACTATAACTATTCTAAAATAACTTATTATTTTGTACAAAAAAGAACTACTGACGTATACATTTCTTTTATTTCACGCATGATATTTAACATTAAAACATTCAGCAAAAAATTAGCATTCTTGCACACAAAGAAACAAAAATTAATCGCCAAGACAGCAAATTACTAGATTGAGCTATTTTTTCGTCCAATCAGCAAAAGTGTCATCTATTCCAACCAAATTTTCCATTAAACCCGCCAAATTGACAACTTAGCCCCGTGAAAACGAACAAATTAAGCGAAATGTTTGGCCGAAACATCCGAAAAACAAAATCACTAATATCCTACAATATTTCTCCGTTTCTGCCATGATTTTTCCACCGACTCCCAAAACTGCGAGCAACCCCCATTTCATTATCCACCCAGATGAAATTTAAACAGCCATCCTAAAAATGAATTCCCCATCACACTCGACATAACAATACAACTCCCGACCACGCCACCTCCATTTTTCATACAAACCACCCCCTCTTTCGTCCTCTCCGCGATTCGTCCTCGTCCTCTCCGCGCTCTCTCCCTCTGCTTATGTATTTATCGGTCGGCACTCTCATCCTCCTCTTTCTTGCGGCTGCACAGCACGCGAGATATTCGTTTACGTTGTATACCCTTGAGCTGCGCCGGCGGGTCGTACGTAAAGTATATATGCATAAAAGACCGCAGTCGGCTGCGGCAGAGGAGCTTTGCGGGAGAGCGAGAGACTAGACGCTCCGCAAAGACCGAAATAGCACAGCGTGCATGGAAAAGGGAAAAGAGAGAGAGACAGAGAAAGTGGGAAAAACAAGAGAGAAAGAGATACGCAGACGGGAAAAACGTGGAAACGGACGAGAAACAATATGGGGTTTGGGTCTGAAGCGAGCAATTTGAGGTTCATTGAAGGAGGTGCGGATGTACACTACAAAAAGAAAATCTTATGTTAAGATTGACCGATCTTAAATTTGTTGCATCTTAAAATTTCAAACGCTTGAAAAACATAAAGATAATATTAATATTAAAATAAAAATAATTAATAATTAATATTAAAATAATTAATGTTATTTTTATGTTTTTCAAGCATTTGAAATTTTAAGATTCAACAAATTTAAGATCGGTCAATCTTAAAATAAGATTTTCTTTTTGTAGTGTATGGATGAATGGAGAGAGGGACATTTATGTGCGGAGGGAGAAGTGACGGGACGAATGAACGAAATGTACATGTGAATATTGAAAAATGGGAGGGTATAGTGTCTTTGATTGAAGGCGAATGTATAAGTGTATGATTATTCTTGGGTATTTGTGTGATTTTATAGCAGCGAGGAACAATGGTTACGAGCGACAAGAGGTTGCGAAACGCTGTTTGGCGCGAGATTTTCAACGTGCAATTGTTATTCCGTTATTGTTTTGCTTGACTTATTGATCGGCTGATTGTTGGGTTACGTAATGTTGTTTCGCTTGTAGGAATATTAATCCGTGCGACAGATATTTTATATTTATCAGGTTTCAAAATGATCTTACAAAATCGTCACGTTTTTATTATACTTATTAAAACCGTTGGGGAAAAATTAAGGAGAGAAGACACTTAAATTTGAACTTTTTGAAGTATAACACAAGTTTCGCTAAGATGTTTGCGAAATAAAGAAAAAAATCATATATCAGCCCATCATGTGCCATTCGTTTAGCTGAGGAAGAAAGCAAAAGTTCTAAAAAGCGATGGCGTAATAATTTCTTTTTAGCTTCTATATTAAACACTCATGTTTACATGATACAATTAAAACAAATTTCTACGGATTCTATTCAAATTAACTTGAATTTGGATACACGTTATTATTTAAAATTGAAACATTATATGAAATTCCAGTACCTCCTGCTTCTTACCTCAATTTGGCGAAGCAAGACATGAATTTCACAAAGCTCAGTGTTGTTTTGACTTTTTGATGAAGGATAAAAGCAGCTGCTCTTAACTTTTATATAATTCAATCTCATTCAGAATTCACCAACCAAAGTGGCACAAATTAAACCTGCATTACATAATCATTTGTATCTTCATATACATTATACAGTCGATCATCAAAATCTATTCTACTTCATTCAAAAACTCTTAAACCAACCGTACAAAAACCACCTAACAACCTGTGTAAAAATAAAAAAGATCTTTCAATTACGTTAAAAAAATCTTATCCTTAGTATCAAAAATAGAACCGAATGAGACACAGTTAAAATGTTGTAAAGTCATTCAAAACTGATACAGTTTTATTAAGATCTTTTTAAGATCTTTTGTGAAAATTTTGCTCAAAAAAATTCATCAAATGGAAATCTTGTATAGATCTTTTCAAGAACTTCTTTTCGAGATAAACAAGATCTTAAAAAGATCTACACAAGATCTCAATTTAACGAATCTTTTTAAGCAAAATTTTCGCCAAACATATATAAAAGATCTTAAGAAGAACCTAATACAAATGTATCAGTTTTGAATATCCTCAGAAGATCTTAACTATGTCTCGTACGGTTCCACTTTTGAGAAAGAAAGATCTTCTTTATTTCTTCAATTTTAATCAAAACCCTATAACATTATACAAAATATCACACACTCCCAACTCTTCCCACACATCGCACACCCATCCAGCCAAAGAAATCGCAGCCTCGCCCCAAAGAAAGCGCAGCACAAGCACATCTCGAGGTCAAAAGGCGAGTATAGGCTGCGCGCGGTGGAGCGCGAGCGAGCGAAAAATTGTCGGTCTCCCGCTCGCTCGGCGCACGCGGATGAAGTAGTTCGCGCGTTACGGCCGAGCCGCGCGCCGAGAATTCCGGCCATGTGCACGCCGCGAAAGAAAGGACGACGAGGCGCCGCATGTGTGTGCTGCAGGAAGCCCTTTTTCGTCGTTTCGCGCGCTCGTACTGTGCGTGTATATATGCGTAAGAGACCTGTATTGTTCTTTTATCTTTTAGGGAGTGAAGGGGTATGAGTTGTGCATTGCTGGTCGGGAAATCGAAGTGTGAAGTATGTGGGTTGTTGATGTAATAATTTAATTTTTGGGTGGATGATTGATTTCTTCGATAAGATGATTTTTGAACACGTTGTTTTTGTGAAATATTTGTTACGATAAGTATTTGATTAATGATGAAAATATGTACGTTTACAAATTTTCATTTATACTAAATAATACTTTAAAATTTTTTTTTAATTTTTGAAGTTATTATAAATTTCATAATACTAAAGATAAATAAGAATATTAGTTACAAGAGCAGTAAATATTTATTATGAAAATATTTAACATGATACCTAACAAGATGAAAACTTTATTATCAAAACTTAAGCGTGGATAACAAATCATTCATTAAATTATTATTAACTATTGAGTGTTATAAGTAATTATTAATCAATTTCGCAGCAAACTATGATTTCTTAAGCATATCGTATGATCACAAATGCATATTTTTTTAATCTTGTATATAGATATTTATGGATATTATTGAGTATTTATCCGCAATTAAATGTAATAAATAATGTATATCTATTACATACTAACAGGGAAGTTAAAATGTAAAATCTATATTTTAGTTTCTGTTTTAGCTTTATTGTTATTGTTTATTTCTATTTTACCATATCTAACCGCACACCATACCTATACTTATACAACTGCAATTATCTCATCGTAACATCGTACATATTATATTAATTAAATATTACATAGTCAAAAATTTACTGTATATCGAGGCTTGCCAGAGAAGCAACAATTACCACCCATTGAAAATTCGCTCGCAACTTTTTCAATAAAGCACTTCGGGAGTTTCAAATTCAAATCCACGCCTCACGCATTCAAGTTAAACGGAAGAACACGCGTCGTATGTCGATTAAGTCTTGCGCATCGGCGGAGACTCTCGACGTTATGTATATATAAAGACGCGAGAGAGAGAGAGAGAGAGTTCGCTCCCCTCACCCCTGAATAATGCATCGTTCGTCGCGCGAAGACACTCGCAACTTCCCGCGCGACTTCAGCTTCTTTTTGTTTGCTTTGGTTGCTTTTGGCATGCATATAAGGAGGCGCATTCACGGCTTCTTGCGCTCTTGATACACTTTCAAGCACGCGTTTATGCATTCAGGAGTTGGTGTATTGATAAACTCGTGCACTTCGAGCGTGAAGTATGACATTTGTAAATGGAATGAAACTGGAGGAATATGAGTAAATTATATGCATTATTATGAATATATATTATTTAGCTGTTTTAATATTATAAGAGTATACATTTGAAAGCAATATTCACGTTATAAAGTTTGTAAGCTAACGGAAAAAAGAATTCGCACGAAATATAAATTATAAGATTAAAAACCATATATTTTATTAATCAATAATAATCGATATTTTTATAGTTTTTTGAGACACGATTAAACCATAAGAGTGCTAGAAGATTAAGAATGAAATTACTTATTGAATGTGATAAAAGTACTCAAACAATCAACATCTGCTATGCAAATCTGAGACTCTAACTCAAATTTAAATTCAAGCTCACTCTCAAACTATTATCACTCGGTCTAAATAGCTACCGATCAAAGAATGACGATATTAATCACAGACCATTAATTAATTAAAATAATTTACAGCCTAAATTAAGCCTAAATTTGAGTCTGAGTTTGCGTTTCAGGTTATGTTAAAACAACCATAATTCGCGCCTTAAACTTGTCCTTTAAAACAATTTTTTATTCAAAGCTATTATTTTGACTAGCATGTCGCCTGAACCTCTCTGCAGGAATACACATTTATTAGCATACTTCGTTAAGTAGAAACACCTGTAACAATCAGACAACCCAAGAAAATCGAGTATACCACACCTTGCTAATCTCCCGCTAACCTGTACCTACAATTCTAGCAATACCATTGCAGCTCTCCCGGCCAATCTAAACATTCCACCCGAATCTCACCTAATCATTCGATAAAATCTTCATCCACAACCACGCATCCTCCGTATCTGGCACAAATCTCCCCTTTACACCCCCGTAGCACTCCCCATGGAAGAATTTACTCTCGGCAGAATACTGTTCGAGTACTTGCAAACGTTAGAGGTCCAGCACTGAGATGTAACGGAGGTGATAAGAACGGGCCAGTACAACACTTTTCCTCTTGATATATTCAAAATTCTACAAGAAATACACATTTTTAGGCACACGCGAGACGCTTCACTCAAAGTTTAGTGTAATACTCATAACTACAGATTACTATCGCGCGGCCGAAAATTTCACGTAAGCTTAGTAATCGTACATTAAATTAATATTTTGTTAAAAACTAGCCTAAACAGTAGGTTAAGTTACGCTTGACGATTTCGCGATGTTTTGTTTTCTTTCAATATCGGCAAAAAGTATTACACCGACTCTGAGACGTTTTTCGGGCCAACGTCGATTCATTTCACTGGCCCATTCTTATCAAAACGATACAATCCCTTTATTGGTTCAGCAGCGAAAAATAATTCACTGGCATAGAATATTCAGCCAGAATCGGCCTGAACTATCACTGCTGGCAAATTCTTTCATGGGTCCGCACACCGAGCGTTTCCCGCCAAACGCCCAATGCGTATAACCCTCAGCTCTACCTACACCTACACACACTCACACACTTTTCGCGCAAGTGCACGAGCAGTCCGGGTAGACGTGAACAATCAAGCCCTACGCACGCACTCTCACATACACAGGAGGTGTACCGAGGTCAGTGGTACGCAGGCACACATGGCGAGCCCATGCGCGTTCTTCATTCATAATACACGCAGTGCAAGAGAGAGAGAGAGAGAGAGATAGATAGATAGAGAGAGAGAGAAACGGCTCATTGCTACTGTTGCTGGTTCTGCATAATGTATATAGGCGCGGCGAGTTCGCCGCCGACACGACACGCCGGATACCTATCCCTCCTATAGCGCGTCTACCCTGATGCAGGCACTCGCGCTTACTCTGTCTGTCTGTTCGCCTGCCTTGTATTCTGGTGTGTGTGTGTGTGTGTGTGTGTGTGCGTAGACGCATGAGATATATTGCCTAGGATACGTATGTGTGTATTTGCATCTGCGTGTGTGTGTGTGTGCGTGTATGCGTATGTGTATATGTATGTAAATGTATATGTTTGTGTGTATATGTATGTGTACGTTTGTAAGTGTATGGCGTGTGCTTGTGCGTGTATGTGTGTGCATGTGTGTGTATGTGTTTCTGCAAAGTAAGTGTATACGTGCGTGTATATGCATATATATATATATATATATATATATATATATATATATATTGTACGTAAGTGTGTCCGTATGAATGTATGTGTATATGCATGTGTGCATACGTATGTATATCTATGAATGTATATGTGTGTATGTGCGTGTGTGTGCGTGTATGTAGCGTGTGTATATCTATGAATGTATATGTGTGTATGTGCGTGTGTGTGTGTGTGTGCGTGTGTGTGTATGTGTTTCTGCAAAGTAAGTGTATACGTGCGTGTATATGCATATATATATATATATATATATATATATATATATATATATATATATATATATTGTACGTAAGTGTGTCCGTATGAATGTATGTGTGTATGCATGTGTGCATACGTATGTATATCTATGAATGTATATGTGTGTATGTGCGTGTGTGTGCGTGTATGTAGCGTGTGTATATCTATGAATGTATATGTGTGTATGTGCGTGTGTGTGTGTGTGTGTGCGTGTGTGCGTGTGTGCGCGTATGTGTGTGCTTGTATGTAGACGCGTACACGGGAGCGCGCATTATTCAATCCGCCCTTTGAGGGAGGAGTAGGAAGCGAGAGCGAAAGGCGAGTGAATTAGGAGAGAAAAGAGTTTGAATGAGCATCACGAGGGGGGAGAGAAAGAGAGAGAGAGATAGAGAGAAAGCAAAAAAGTTAGCAGAGTATGTACGTCTGACTGAGCAGCCGGTATTCAACCGTGCGAGTCCGTTTAAATAGGCATGGTCTGTCTTTGAAAATCTATATACGTTTTCAATAGTGATTTTTATCTGCGATATATTGTTATAGCAGGATGAAAAACTTATTTTTCATATTTTTTTTCTAAAGGGGAGAAGTTATTGAAATTTTACTAAATTTTTCAAATTTATTGTAATAACGTGCTTTAAGTCAACAGTAGGTGATAAAATAATGTACTTAACTTAACTAATAATTATGAGTGTTTAACTTCGAAACTTAAAATAATTATTCGTTGCGCAAGGGCTTTCAGTTCATAATACCTTTGTTATAAATAATATTATATTTACTGAACGAGTAGATCAGACGAGCTGAAATTTGTATATCTGAACTATATCCTTGTGTTCGTTACTTCGAAACTTGTTAATAACGAGATCGTCGCACAATTATAGAAATGTAAGATGACCTGAATATTCATTTGTTATGAAACTGTATTGTTGAATCTTATAATTAGAATTGGAGCTTCCAGACCCTATTTTGTGAGCAATAGCATTTGCTACTACGTGACTGCATCGAAGATTGCCATCAAATTTAAAACTTATAGAGTTTGTGGTGTCTACCCGTCATAGCATTATTTTTCAACATTTGGTAACTAACGCAATCGCTGATATTTTACAAACAAATTATTTCTAAATAAGATTCAAAAAGGTTCATTATCTTTTATTCATAAACTGAGAATAAAATTGTTAAACATACTAGTTTGAATATTTTTATTAAATCGAATAAAATGACTGATATGCTTAGTAATTTGATTATTATAGTATATTAATAATTCTTAATCTTACTCTCTAAAAATAAAACAGTGAAGTTTGTCCCTGCCGTAAACAAGTTAATCCTTACTGCTGAATTAGTGGATTTGACATACTTTTGACTTTTCACTGGTTCAAATTCAAAGAATACACAATCTGACTTACAAAATATTCGTCTATTTCATTGAATACACCCCATTAACGAACAATCGCAGATTCGCGAACCTGACGCAGAACCAAAGCCAATCCCATCAATGAAACGAAATGCACGCCCAACATCTCAATCTTCATTCCCTCCCTCTATCTTCTCCAACCAAGAAAAAAAAGTCCCTATACAAAACAAACCAACGCAAACAGACCTCCGTACAAGCCTCGCGTATCCCCACTACATACGAGTACCACACACACACACCAGACGCGCGCGAAGTGCACATCTCTCGAAAATCGTGTTTACGCACAAGGCGGTGCTTTGTTCTCTCCGCAGACTCCCGGATTGCTGAGCTCGCGCGCCTTGCTCGCGGGTATATATACGCGAGCGTCTCGAGGACGTCCGCGAAAATTGCGGAGAGAGAGAGAGAGAGGGAGAAGAGATTGCGCGCTCGAATTTCAAGCAGGACCTTCGGCGTGATGGATATACGGCGCCATCTTTGCCGTTACAAGGTGTTGTGCCGTGATGCTGGTGGGAGGTTTGCAAGCGAGGACTGATGGATGCGAGCGCTGCAAATTGTTTTGGAAATTTGAGAGGAGAGGGTTAGCGAGGTTTTTCTTAGAGAGAGAGAGGGGGAGTGTGATTGTGGTAGTTTGGAGGCGTTGATGGGAAAGTGAATTTTTTGGAGGCTGATGAGGGAACGTCCAGTGCATTCTTAACTTAAATAACTAGGTTAAGTGGCTAGTTCTTTGGTTGCGAAGCAACGCTTCTTCTTCCATTTTATTTCCAATTAGGTGTTAACAAAAACGCCACCTGACCTTATAATATTATATCTTCAAATTGCACCTTTCTTTTTGTATTACACGTTACTGTATTCACTTGAGAAAACTAATTTTCAAAAGTACGAATAAGAAATGTAGATTTTAATAATTATTGCTTAATTTTCATAATTATATTCGTGTAAATATTATAAAAATATTCCTTCACCATCTGATTTAGTCACTCTCATTTCTGTTATTAATTTTCTAGCCAAAGAATAGCTTGTCTTTCTTTCGGTTAGGCCATTTTTGCAAGCTGGATAATACTGAAAAACGCGCTTGAGATTATGAGTTTGATTCGTCGACTCCATTAAATAGTCAGAAAATGTTAGAAAAGAGCGTTCCATCACAAGCTGAAAATGAGTATATTTTTTTACCATTTCGTTTTGGACTAGCTATTTACTGGCTTGCAAATGGATTTCTACCAGGCTAGCAGATTCTATTTTTTTGCGTCAACTTGTAAATTTGTAAGGTTCTAATATTAAAATGTGTATGCTCCCTTGAATTTCTATGAACTTTTGCTGGCTATATTTTTCTAATTAAAAGAATATTTTATTATGTAAGTATATTCGAACACTGTGCTTTGCAATAATTTTAGTTTTCATTTTAATTTCATGTACAATAGAATTTCCTGTTAGTAATAAATATAGGGTTCAGTTTTAACAGGTAATTTAGTTTTTTTTTAATTTATAATAAATTCGCATTTATTATAAAAGCATCTGATTATTCATTAATCATCATACCTACTACCTTAAAACTAGCATTTTAGAGAATTGCATTGGACGACAGTAGCGCGCTGTATTTAAGAGGTACTTTACTTGAAAGTTATATCTGATTGCTCAATTCCGCTCTAACTTTGCCCACGTACTTGCCATAATTCAAAGGACGTGTATATTCTCTCAGACAAGTTTTAATCTACTATAACCAACATAGTATTTATTATAAAGGAGTTGTCACATTTTGGAATAGAATTTTGAATTTTACTTAAATAATGCAAATTGTAAATTTGTATAAAATTATTGTTAATGTCTTTAATATGAAAATTATTATATATATATATAATGAGAAAATTTACATAGCAAATATTAATATTTCTGTTAGGACATTAGAGAAATACTTCTTTTTTGGAAATATTTATCATCACATAGTAATAATTATCAACTGAAAACTAAAAAATAAAAATGATAATTTTTAAAGAAAATCGAGTATTTGCAAAGTCTCTCAGCATACGTAAACATAAATGCCAAATAAGCCGTTACATTTACAGTTTATAAAAACCACACAAGTATGTAGTCGGTATTAATTTCACGTTTTGAAACAGCAAACACACATACCGCGTGCAATCCGAGTATATTTCGCGCCTACGACCAAAGAAACGCAATCAAAAGGACGATAAAAAAAAGCTTCCAAATCAAACGTTCTCCCCCCCCCCTGCGCTTGCAAATAAACGCAGCACGCAAATTCGCGAAAACCAGATCTCCCGTACTGCGTGTGAAATTTCAAACACACATCGGCGATTCCGTTTCTTTTTTTTCGCGCGGGCATTCGCGAGTGCGTGCGACGCATGGGAAAATCAAGAAATACACAGCGTACTCGTACAATGGGCGCGGGGGTATAAATAGAGCACGGAGAGAACACAGGGACATTGATAGGATTTAGTTTTCTTTTTTTAGTGTGGATTGCGTATAATTGAAAAAAAAGGAAATTCAGAAGAATGGTCTAATAAAAATGCTTTTAATATACTGGAACTAAATAGAAGACGATGTGAACTGCAGTTTATTAGAATCATTCAATAAAAAATGAATTTTAAATCAGTTTCTTATGATTTGTAACACTTTTAACGATATTTTTATTTCTATTTTTATCTGTAGGTTTGGTTAGTTGTTATAAGCCTTTATTCAGAGCATACTAATGTATGTATTTTAAGAACTATTTACGTCATTTGCACATTAATCACATCACAGCATGCATCATATATTATTTGAGATTACATTGAAATCCTTCCAAAACTTTCTAGCGTGCACGACATTCCAAACCCGTGCATGATATATATTCTTTTCAAATATCAAATAAAGCAAAGGAATAAAAAATATTCAAATATTCATAATTATCCATATCAATATTAATTTAAATTTAACAAATTAACTCAACAAATTGAACAAATTTATATAATTAAATAAATTTCAGACTTTTAAAGCGACAACTCTCCGGTTAAATTACAAAATACGTAATGTGCCAATGGTAGACATTCAACAAATTCATTTGCAAAATTACGTTCCTCTCGCCAATTTTCGATTCCATACTATTCGTGTGATTAATTAAATAACATCAATTATATCAAGTCTTGAGTTATTGTGCGTAATATATCAGTTATCTATATGTATCATAAGCATACGTATTTTAATTTCATTTTGTAGCATTTACAGTAAAAATACCACTTTAGGGATGAGGTACACTGAAATTTGATATATTAATTTCTTCATATTATTAAATTATGGTGTATATTATTGATTCTATTTGAATAAAATTTCCTGCAATTGGTTGGTAATCGTGGAAGATATACCCATTTTTTCTAAAAAAATGATACGATTCCTCATAAAATCACTTGGGTAATAATTCGCATCGAATTTACTACAAATATAAGAGAACGGAGAAGAAATGATCAACAATTATACTCAAAAATAGTACAAAAAAAGTTCTACACACTGACAATGACAGAAGGACTATTTGTATTAACCAAATTCGGATTCAGTTTACTTTCATACGCCTGATTTTAAAAATCTGTGCTAACTGTTACGAAATACATTTAACACAACCAAATCCTTTCCTCATAGTAAATTAACTACAAAAAACGTCTTCTCCATCCAAACTTCCATGTAGCTCCCTCAAACTCCTCGCTAACCCCAACAAACCCAACGTAACACGTAACACCTCCCCCATCAATGTTCACGGCGCCTGTAACCCGCGAAAAATCTCGCCTCCCCCCCGCAAGGAAATCCCATCGACCCCAAGATCGACGTTCTCGATAAATCGAGACGGACAGTTAGACGCGCGCTGTCCAGTCCTCGACAGAGAAAAAATAAAGGAAGCAAGACGCGCAAAGAGACGCGCGAGCGCACAGCGGTAATGCGATATGTCGATGGGCGCGCGTGCGCGCGTGTGTGTCCGATCGCTTCGAATTAACGGCCGTAAAACGAACGTGCGAGTGTAGGGGAGAACGGGGTAATGCCGGTCATTGGCTAATTCCGGTCACTCTTATTTTCAATAATCTAAACATTTTTAGGTAATAATTCGAATAGTATGTCAAACGCAACATAACATGCAATTAATCTAGTGTTCAAACAACCTTCTATTCAGTATTATTAAGGAATTATACATAATAAAAGTTTAGGTTTACATTTATTATGAGAAATCTGGTCTATAAATAAGCTTTTATGCATATTATTTGTTACTTTATGCAGTTATTTTATCCAAACTTTAGTAGGTTTTGTATATATTTAGGAAAGCATAGCATTTAATTAATTAAATTCATTTGGTTACTGATTGCTATAGAAAATAAAAAATACTATACTATCTAATGAAATATTTCGTAAAAATTACAATAAAATGCACTATGTGTATAGTAAGACTCATTGGGAAATGTTCAAAAATTATTTGTACAATTTACTATACATTTTCTATCCGCACACCATAACTGATTCAGGAAATTGTCTATATAAAGCTATTAATATTTCAAAGTAAAATAATTTTCAACGAGTAAAAGTGTAATAAATGACTTGCGGTAGTTGTAGCATTACAATCTAGTATGAAAGTTAATTTTATTTTAAATTATTATACAATATATTTGTGCTTAGAGGTATAGATGATACTACATTGTAGTATAAAATATATGTATAAATAAAGCGAATGTCTTACAAATAAGATGACAAAATCGAAACAATCTGAACTGTTGAATAAAACCAATTTCTATTAAGAACCATTGGGCTGTCGTCGATTTTCTTGTTATACATAATACATTATTATTCTGCATAACATTCCTTTATTTCAGAAATCTTAAGAAAATATTAGAATTTGTACATAAAAATGCACTCTTAATACAGGATTGATATACATATTAAAAATAAAAAATTCAAAGATGAATATCTCAACCTAGCAAAAATGCAGTCCGTTTAAATTTTAATTGTAAGTGTATAATGCTTTATAAAGACACAGTACAAATTTTAAAACGATTCTTAATAAATTCAAATTACTCAGGCTACAACTACATTAAGTACAAGAAAGTGCAAGCACTTAAATATGCGCATACTACAGTGTAGCTCTTCTACAACATTTTGATACGAATCTCGTTTCAAGCATGCAAATTTTAAATTACATCTTTTAGTTACAAAATCACACGTCAGACAGTTAAAAGAATGTGCATCGGCCAATCTCCAATTTAACAAGCTCAATATTGATGCGTATATGAGTCGCAACTCCTTGTTTTCGCGATTTCGGAGAAACGACCGAAATAGCACCGAGCGATCAATCGACTCGTTGACCCTCGTTTAAGAGTCGTTTCCCTTTTGACCCGACGACGATTTTAGAATCCGATATTACATCAAGATTTTTATTGTGCCGATAAATCCATGTCGAGCTATTTCGAGAATACGCATGAGTAATCAATTTGTTTTCATTAATTCCGTTAAGAAACGTTGTTGTTTAATTGCAATTTATTGCGGTCAGCAACCATATCTTATATCTTATTGCATATCTAACTGCATAATTTATTAATGTGTAATTCTAAAAACAAGTTTGAGAGAATATTCTCTAGCTTCTTGGAATAACAACTTGAGTAACCTAAATTCTTTTGAAAATTGAGTTTATTTAGTGCTTTTCCTAATGTGAGAAATCTGTTAAATCCTATTCACCTTTACAAAAATTGCATATACATCCTATTCGCAAGTAGGATCTTATCATATTTGGAAAAAGGAATTAATAGGATTTAATAGATTTCTCACACTAGGGTTTGGTATCTATGTATGGTATACTTATATATAAAAAGTCAAAAGTTGCAAAAAATCATCTATTAATTTCTCTTTTTCATAATCCATGCTTTACATTTGCATAGGTTTCAACAGCAATATAAAAATTTAAACCTTTACCCTTTCAGACCCCGTCACCATTAAAATGGACATACCCTAAAAATGTAAAAATAATTATTTATCGGTCAGAATGTTTTTTCAACTTCAACTTGATGAATTCTAATTAACAGACCCATTCAGCATTAGAAATGTATGCATACACTTGTATTTGTGTTCAGGTCCGAAAGGATTAGCACCTAGATATTTTAAGAAACCTGACTCGAATGGTTATGCCTCCACTGAAAAAAAAATTTGTTAAATCTAAGTAAACGTTTCCTTGAATCGTACTACGAAAAGATTTATTTGATAATAGTAAATATAATTACGTTTAGACTGGTATTCATCAATTAAATAAATATTTACTAAATTTAAGAAATATTTACTTTATTTAAGTAAATCTTTTCTTAGTACGATTCAAGGAAACGTTTACTTAGATTTAACAAATGTTGTTTTCAGTGTCGAAACCACAGATACACATACCCAAACAAGACGCAAAATCAATCCTACTAATTAATTACTCCCCCCTAATTAATCCCATCATCCTTACCACAACCTGCAAAGGATAAACAAAAAATGAAAGCAAGCCCCCTTCGCAACTGCGCGAGCAATTAAACAATCGAAAGCGGAAATCGCCGAGCAGCCAGCCAGAGCGAGGCATTAATTAAAGGACCCCGGCGCGCCCCGGCGTATAACTAATTGTAAGTGCGGCGTCGGACAACGAGTACGAGCACGAGCACGAGTACGTACACGTATACATACACACACACACACCAGCCGGACAATGAAAATTCAATTTCACAAAGAGCGCCGCGGTTGCGCCGGGTTAATTTATGCCGGACTCCGCGGAGTTATCAAAACGCGCGTGCGAACGTGAATTTTGAATGTGTCTGGGGCGAAATTCCGCGAAAATTCTACTGCCGCTGGTTCTGCTTCATTGCTCTCCGGCCTAACGACCGCAGTTCCTTTTTGCTCTTTCTGCGGAGAGTTTCTGTCTTTTTTTTTTGTTGGGGGGGTTGAGCTCCGCGTGCGCCCATGTGGTTGGAGTGAATGCGAATTATTTGTGGGTTTCTTTCTTTCGGCTCTTTTTGGGGTTTGCGTGGTTTTTGCAAGGAGCGCGAGAATTTCGCGTGGGAGTTTGCTGTAATTATGCTGTAGAGTGTAATTAAAAAGAATGTATAGGTTTCAGATGAATTTGTTAAGAATGTTTATTAATTGTTGGATTATAGCATTTTTTACGTTTATTTATTATATGATTAAACTATATTTTTTTATAATGTTCATTCATTTTTGGATTAGAGCGTATTTTAATAGTATTTATTAATTTTTGAATAAACTAAAATTAGTTATGAAATTTTTATCATGAGCAGTTACGAGTTTTTAAGTTAAATTTGTTTTCTTTTACTTGCTTGCCGTGATTATGCAGAATAAAGTTTAATACAATTATAAAATATAAACATTCTAGTAATTTTGAATTACTTGTGAGGTATTTTTATGGGATGGATGGTTCTTATTGGTGAGATATAGATATATGTGCGAGTGCAAGAATTGTGCATAGAGAATTGCTATGATTGTTGAAAAACGGTAGTTGTAAGATGATTTTATTTATGTGCTGTTTACGAATTTTATATGAATCTTTAAGTAATTTTAAAATTATTAACTATTATATAGTTATATGCTATTAACTATTAACTATTAACTATTAACTATTATATAGTCATGCTTTTTTAAGACAAACTGCGTTGTTCTTTTTATCGAATCATGACAACATTATGCGCAATAATAAATACAATACAGTGATAAATTATGTTTTATCTACATAATTATGTATAATAAATAATACTTTAATGAGTATTTTGAGAAACGCTGAGTATTTTCAGCATCAGTAAATTTACTACTTTATAAAATATAATAAACAATCAAATTAAGTAATTCAATAACTAACAATATTTTTTTGTCTTTAAACTTGAAAGGAAGACCCCAGCTTATATATAATGTTAAGAGCATATCGCGAATAAAATGCCCTCAAATGTTTAATACATTACATCATTTTCATTTAACGCCATTTGTTTAAAGAAATTAAGCTGTATTAAGAATAAGAAATTGAATCGATAGAAATAACAAATAAGAAACTTTAAAAATTGAGGGTTCAATAATCTACAAATATTTTAATCAATATGTTAATGAGAGGACAAAATATAATCTATAAAAACACGATATCGCTCTAACTCTAAAAGGTTACGACGCATAAATTTGAAAACTTGTATGGACACACATATAGGGACTTCGGATTCGCAGGATCGAGCGACTACACGTGGTGTCGAAAAAGGCCAAAAAACAACACGGTATGCGTCATCGCAAGGGAATCCCCCCCGTGCCCGAGCCTCTTTCGAACACCATCGCCTTTTACACACTGATCGAAAATCAATATAGTCTCTTAATTAAAACTCTAAATATACCAAATTCTCCGAAATTTCTACAAATTTATATACGTTTTCGATATTCTCTAATGTACCAAGTGATAAACTAACGGATTACAATATATTTACTAAAATTCAAAGGATGTGCGACTCTCAACCAAGTTTCAATCTATTATAATCAACATTGTATTTGTTATAAGAAGCGTAATTACATTTAAATTCTTGTTAAAGTTTTTACTTTAAAATTGATCTTATAAGTACATATGAATTCTAAATAAATGAATGATCTCTAAATTTCTGTCTATAATTTACCGACCGATCAACAAAAAAAAACCGTCACTTGTACATACTTATTATTCTATTATACTTATACTTAACAGTAAAAGATCAATGATATCTGAATAAAAATTCTGTTGAATATTTCCAACTTATCAAACGGTCAACAAACGAATTCGCGTTTCACCAAAAAAGTCACTCAATCCAAAAACACCGTCGCTTATATACACAAATCAAAGACCAATGATCTCTCAATTAAAATTCCAACTACCCCACTGAGAAAATGATTTAGTTGTCTCAAATACATTTGGCAACGGTAACCAATCACTTCCCGCATGATAACCATTACCAAATTATCTAAATACAAACACACCTTCTCTCACTGTGTATTTGATGTGCGGCTATTGATGCGTCTATGAAAATTTGTGAGTATGCGTGTATTTTTACTATAAACCATGACGTGATAGATATTACCAAAGCGAAATTATATATGTACCTGACAAACATAATTGTGATTATCTAGTAATGTATTTGACGTGATTTTATTCTTATTGAATCCAAATGGGCTTTTATTTTACGAACTACTATGCTTTTACAAAACAAATTGACGTGATATTATTATAATATAATATCGAAACGAAATGAAAATTATTATGACATTTAGTATAAGTACTCTCTTAATTTGAAATAGTGAACTTGTCACTATTTTAGCTAGTGAAAATAATTCCACTTGCGAAACAGTGAAAATTTCACTATCTTGCCAGTGAAAACTGTATTTATTTGAAAAATAGTGACTTATCACTAATTTGGTAATTAATACATAAGTTAAAAGCTGGCGAGGTAGGGATCGAGTTGGTATTTTATAACCTAATTTCAGTTGACATTATTTTTATTTCATGAACATTAAATATTATTTTTATTATGTAATAACAAAATAATTCATTAATTAATGAATAAAAATGGAGCAACTAATGTCTTAATTAGAATTCTGATCCATATTCCCCGTGTAAAAAATTGGACAAATGCCTAAAATTATTAATTTTTCAAAAGAAAAATTATAATTAAATTCAACTTTAATTTTTTTTTGAAAATTGATGTCACTATTTCAAATAGTGAATATTCACTGTTTTTTAGTTGCTGAGTTATCACTATTCAAAATAGTAAATATTCACTGTTTTACAGTGAATTTTCACTATTTCATAATAAGAGAGTATGTAAATTTTTTTAATGTACATATTCTTTTGTATATTCATGCAAATAAACAAATAACTATCTATCTATCTATCTATCTATCGCTGACTAAAAAACCCCAACATACTCACTATTCTCCAATTTACCAACCGATCAACAATTCAACCGTCCATTTCACCACCTCCTCCTCCCACCCTCACACACTCACACACTAATCACCAACTACACTTCTCTCCTCGCAGCTGTACTTACAACGTATATACACTAAAACATTACATAGGTGAGTCTAAAACCCGCTGCTCTCGTCCTCTCGCGTGTGTATACATCCAAATCGAGCGCTCGCGCCGAGGAAACTGAAACTGAAGCCGAAGACGCCGCCGCGCTGCCGTGATGTGTGTGCAGCACATGCAAACCGTAGAGAAAGAGAGAGAGAGAATCTAGCTGCACACACATGTGTACAAGGTATATAGCAAACGAAGAGCGGAGAGAGAAGGGGACAAAGAAACGCCGAGGATTCAATGGTGCGATCGGATCGCGCTGGAGGGGAACAACCTATACGTCCTTCTCTCTCGCACACCCTGCACCGAGTGTCCAACCCCGTGGTTTAACCCAGTCTCGGTTTAACCTTCTTCGCTGAATAACGTCGATCCTAGTTGTACCAAATAAAGACCGTGCGGTACGTAGAGACGCAAAAAAGTGTCCTCTATCCGCTCTATCTCTTCGGAATTCATCTATCACCGATGGCGTCAATCCTGTCACACTTCGTGAGCTACGCGGAGGCTCCACCTGAGCGCGGGCTCGGATCGCGCTTTTTTATCCTTTCTCTTTCTCTCTCCGTCTGTGTAGCGCTCGGCGCTGATCGGCCGGGCTCGGCTCCCGGCTCCCGACGGGGCTACTAACGGGAGAGGCCCTGAAGCTGCGGAGAGAGAGAGGGGGAGACGTTTTGTTTTATTTTGTTCCTTTTGTTCGGATGGCGTGTGCGTGGATGGTGGGGGGTTTTATATTATTGATGACGGAGGTGGGGGGCGATGATGTAGGGCCAGACGTGTGTCATGCATCATTGTGTGTATAGAGGCTTTTTTTGGTTTTATGGTTGGCTGTGTGTTTTGAGCGTTGGGAAGATGCTGGCTGGGACGTTAATTTTGCTCGATTTGTCGTTTTGTTTTTGATTGGAGGTGAAATTAGTGCGTGAGGTAAGTGTGTGTAGTAGTAATTTGTTGTGGAGGTTAAAAATTTGGCTCGCGTGATTTTCGAAAAGATGAAGTTTTTGAAATAATAAATATAAAATATGATGTAGCATTATTGACCACGTGAATGAAGACAATTGAAATGGGGGTGACAAGAATCAGTTAAACTTTCAGTTTTTATTTATTGGAATGTATGTAAGATGTTCATACGAACATTCTATAATTAAAAAATGAGTCCAACGTCTAACTTTGATAAATTTTAAATGACTCCTTCCAACAGCAAATTGTAGACGAAATTGTTTTCATTTATATGAAAATTTTGACAACGTTTCGGGTGTCTCTTACACCCTTCTTCAGGTCAAAGAATAATTAATTCTATAATAAGATTAAATCTAGGTAACTTATCTAGACTGCTCGCTGCATCCCACACAACGCGGTTGAAAATTCCGTTGGACGTATTCAGTCATCGAGTGTCGGTGCACGGTCAGGTTGTTTTTTTCCCACTCACAATGAGGCACTAACACTTTATAAAATAGCATGCTTTTCAGTTTTTAATTTTTAAATACACGGTTTAAGTTTATTAAAACCTTTGGGGCTGACAAGACATCAAAATCAAGGATCACATTTTGAAACTATTATGCAATAACGGAACGCATAAAAAGTTATGTATTATTTTTGGACTAATTGAGTCATAATTTAATGTATATTTTTTGGTTGAAATTCGGTATATTACTTAATTTCTTGGTACATTTAAGTGGAATTGAAAAAGGAACAAGGATTATTCAGCTTTTTTTTTATATTCACCTATAAACTCAATTGATCATAAAGTTCGCATTATTATAAGTTTGATTTTGACTTTACTGTTATACTTTATGTACCTTCATATTACGAGACATACATATGAAATTATCGAATATATCGTATTTTTATGTATATGTACGTTTACAAACAATTATACAATTTGCTAAAATCGGATTAATAAAAAAGAAGTACAATCATTAATCTCTTAGAAATAAGGGATTAAGTATAAAAGATAATATTAACTCTGTAATATCGTTCTAATTTTACATCACTGTGCTTCAAATTCAGAGAGCCGGGTGAAAAGTGCTTCTTAGAAATTGAAGTTTAAACATGATTCTACAATTTTATTTTCAATTTTACGTTAAATATTAAACTTTCAACTTAATTTTTATAATAATACAACAGTTTTAAACAATTTCTTCATAAAGGACTATTGTGTTAGAAATAAAGAGATGTAAAAACTTTTGTTTCGTCTTTTTGGCTAGTTAAGAGAGTTAGACTACTTCTGAAAAGCAGCTTTTTACTTACACATTTAGTTTATGCCCGGGTAAAGAAAATTTGAAAATTCCTCCGGGAGCGCTTGATAAAAAATTGTGAAAAAAGAGGTTTAAAGCGTAAAAGCTTTAGAATGCGTATAGCTTGAAGTTTCTGTAGCATGCTAACAAGGCTTTTTGCGAGTTTCTTTATTTAGAAAACGTATTTGTATACTTAATTGTAAATAGAAGTAATCGTTAAAAACCTTAATAGAATAGATTTAAATTTAGCTTACATTGGCAAACTTAATATTCACCAAATAGTTTATTTTAAAACACATGAATTCAGATTCATACCTTAAAAATTTCAAAAAAGTATAGGCATTTTTAATATTAAATGAATTTTAAACGAGAAAAGCATATTTTTCAAAAGAACTTTTATAATTAAAGAATTTCTGTATCCGCTTAGAGACTGAATATTTTAACGAAGAATTCATTAAAATTCCAAGCCTCTGCTGCTCATCACAAATTGTTACACTTTTCACATTTTAATATTTTTAGTTAAAATTACCTAGTTATATAGTATAAAAGCTTCGAGCTAAAATTTAAATCATCTACTATTTTTATTATCCTATTTTATAACGATAAGTTAAAAAGGATGATAATTTCAAAACTTTGTCAAGCTTAAAAAATGTTTTTACGAGCTTCTGTAAGTAAGAAAGTATTTATTAGTTCATAAAAACTGTTGCGTAGTAAAAATCTGCAAAACTTTTTTGCAGCATCTGCGGTATTAAATAATTCAACTTTCTTTCTGAAATATGCAAATGATCATTAGCCTACATTATAGTAGTAGAAGCATAGCCTTATTATATTAATTTGTATAGTTTACGTGCAAAAATTTAGATTTTAGATAAAATGCTCAAATGAAAGTAAATTTTATTTTATTATAATTTCAGTAATGCTCCATAAAGACACAAATTTATATATTTTATAAATTTATTTGCTCAATAACATTTTAAAATCTAGATTTCAAATATCAGAATAGATTTATTGAATTATAAATATTATCTTTACCGAGTAAAATGACTTAATTATGCTGTTATTAAAAAATCCAGATCTCACTAATAAAATGTTTAATTAAAGTATTTTTTTATTTTAATAAATCATATGGCTATTTATCTTTTCGAGATGTATCTCAATAGTTTAAATTCAAATAAGATAATTTAATAATCTCTATCATAAAATAATTTATGAAAATATTTAACCTGTTTGAATAAAAAAAAATTGTTCTAAGCTGCAGAACCATCGATTAGCAATAGACTAAACACTAAATACTAAACACTACATATATAAAAAAGGTTTTCATAAAAACAAATACTTATTATAGAAATTTAATAAAGTTAGAGATGAAATATATTTAAGTAACATTGACTTTTCTGTTGTATATCTGTAACTTTACTGCTGAACATTTTATGTTTATTTACAATAAAAGAGCAACTAATACTTCCATTTTTAGTATTCATAATCGAAATTTTCTTTATAACTGTTCATAAAAAGAAAATTACTTTTACGGATTATATTTATACCATACAACACTCTCTAAAACTAATTTTGACTGAAACTATTCCTCATTACAATACAAGCACTCTTTCAGTAAAAGATTTTTTCGATTCCTCTCAGAGTATCAACAAAATTAAACCTTCAAAAACTTCAAAATACCTTTTCATACAATCATTCATAAATCACTCGCACACCCTCCCATATCGAAAAAGCAACTCACCGCACACAATCATCCTCGCAAAAACCAGCTCCAAAACACCTCCCCCCTACAAACCCAGCATTCAAAGGACGCGACTTCCCATCCTGTCCTACTATATACGCTCCGGCGCTGTCTCCCCGGGCTGCCGAGCGCGCATAATGACCGCCGCCGTTCTTGCACGACGGGCGCGTGGGCGCGGAAAAGGAAGTGGGAGAGTCCGGGAGTCCGTCGGTAGCGCAGGTAACGCGATTATCCGGTGGTCGCGGGAAGAATTTTGCGCGGTTTTTCGTTGTTGTCGTCATATGGCGTTTAGAAGTTTTGGCGGGATGAAGTTTGTGAAAAGGAGGCTTTTGAATGGCGTGGTGTGTCCTTTGTTGTTTCTTTTTTCTTTTGTTTTGAGGGAATTAGGGAGCGTGCGGTTTTGAAGGAAGAGGATGGTAGTGTTTAGTTTTTACGAGTATTGTTGGGAGATGGAGGAAGTCATTTTGAGTCTTAAATGAAATACTATTCGTGGAAATACAGTATAATACTTTTTAAATTATAGTCTTTATTTAGATAAATAAATATTATCAGTTTGAATAAATAATACATATGATTTAAACGTAGCTAAAATATTTTAAATATTTGATAATACGCAATCACGGTAATTATAAAGATTTTAAAATATAATAAATGTATATGTAACATCGTTGCATATACATGCTTAGTTTTTAAGTCAGTTTTAGTTTTAAGTTAGTATTAAGTATATATATATATTTTTTTTATTTAATATTTTGTATAATTTTTTTTTGTGTTATGTCTTAACACTAGACCTGCGTATAGGTAACTAAGTTTACCTCTGCAGGGTTTTGCAGTTTGTATATAAACTGTATCTCTTTCTGATTTTCAATAAATAAATAAAATCGTGTTTAAAATACAGTATTTTAAATATATTTATTATTTTAAAGGTATTTAAAGTGCGGCAATTTAGAAAATCACTATTCTATTATATATTTATACTATTATAATTTCATAAAAACTAACATTTTTAGAGGGAATACAAAATTTTTAATAACTATTGATATTTACCCATTTAAATGTATAAGCATTTTTATCTAGAAATATTATTATTATTCTATTTTTAATTATGTACTCGTTGTTATATCAATTATAGTTAGTATTTTAAACTTTGTTTAGGCATGCGCGCATTATGCGGCGATAAACTTCAAAGGCAGTGCTATTTAACCGGCCGAAACTTCAGCTATGAATACAATTGCACTCGGGCAAACCGCTAAGCTCTTTTTGTCCGAGGAGTATAATTTCAGCGTCAGTGCATTTTGTCGACAAATAAAGGATATCAAGCAAACACAGTACTTGTAATTAGCAAGTTTATGTCAATGCTCGTTGTATCATGACTTTGAACGCAATATATATTCTCTAAAATTCCAAAAATTTGGTAATCAAAAAATTTTACAAAGAGCGTTTTAAAAATTAATTAGAATTTTATTGTTTTTACAGTACGTGTACGTAATTAACGCAATTATTAATATATTAAGAATAAATGTAATAATAATTATTGAATTCTAACTTACTTTTATGCTACCATACATTATTTGTACAGATTCTGTTATTTAATCATCTTTTTTAATGAGATTGTTGATGCTCACAGTTACATTAAGAAATTGACGGAATTCGTTAAAATTAAATGATTAATTTTTAAATGAATAAAACTAATAAAATAAAAAAAAATTGCTATTACTCATAGTTTTAATATGCTATATCAAATACTGACAATCACCACTGATATACCGCAAAGTTACTACATTTCTAAAATGTGACCAGTCATGATTATTAACAGGTTATTATTCATTATCACATTTCTAATTAATAGTATCCTTAGATACATTTATTACTTTGGCTTTGTTGGTGCATCTTATTACTAAAAGTAAGATTATAGTTGCACCTTTGCACTGTTTTGAAAGTAAATGTGTACTAAATGCCTTTTTCTACAGGCAAAGTTTTTTAATTCCATATAATTAGAAATGTATTCATAAAATATTTATATTAATATATCGACAATAACATCTGTACAATAAAATTATCATCCAAAGACATTCAAAATATTTATCAAATAATCCTCGACTTTCCAATAAACGTCGAAAAATTAAAAAATTAAAAAATTCCAATCAATCAAGTATCACCCAAATCCACCCCCTTCAAATCAAACCAAAACAAAGTCCTTCCTCACTTCCTCAACACTTCCCTCCCCCCTCCCCCTCTACTAAAAAAAACATTCGCTCACGGCTCAGCAGGTGGCCTCGCTCCTCCTCCTCCTCCACTCAAAACAAAAGCTCAGAGAACCCAACTTAAAAACAGAGAAGGAAAAGAAGAAAATACAAAACTCCCAGCCGCGGCGGCAGAGAAAACGACGCGAAGCGATCGACCGCGATTTTCCCCAGCAGCTATATATACCAGCTACGACTACTTCAGGCAGCGAACAAGCCGGCAAATATTTGCGCCTCGGACGCGAGTGCATTCCTCCTCGTCGTCGAGACTCTCCTTCTCGCCGAGGAGAGGAGAGAGAATACAGCTGCAGCTCTGTACGTGAGACGGATCCGCTAGTAGGAATTACCCGGCCGACTTATCGGGCTTATCGCCTCCTCTCTCGCCGGGGACGAGAAGAAGAAGGAGGAGGAAGAGTAAAAAAGACGCTACTCGACGCCTCGCAAGAGAGACAGAGAGGATGCTTCTCTTTTTGCGCTTGGAGAAACGATCGGCCAATTATGTAATTGGTGGGAATGAGCTGGGGAGGTTTCTTTTTTCTTGTTTTGGGTTTTGAGAGGGGAGGAGGTGGTGGTTGGTTTTTTGTGGGTGATGGTTGGGAGGAAGTTTTGAAGTGCTGATCGAAGCAGAGGCGATGAGGTTTGATTGTTATCCGCGTGATTTGAGGATGTGAGAACAGGTTTTAAGGTGGTATGTGAAGTATCTGACGTGAAGTTGGTTGGGAGGCTGTGCATTGAATTCTTGACGTTTAAGGTGGTACTGGCGAGAAATGGGAAACAGGGGAATTTTGTAGAAACTGCAGGAAGATATTAGTAATGTGAGTAGTAAGAATTAAGGAAAATGTTGGGGTGTACGTTAAAAACGATGAATACAATTATGTTTAGTAGTGATTTGTAACGGCATTGTGGCGGAACGCTATTTTATATGATTATAACTTTATATAAGAATATCTTACACCTGTCCAATATAAATTAATATACAAACTTTATGTACTACTGAAAATGTAGAAACCAAGAGTTAGGTCATTGGTCATTGAAAAAGTTATTTAATTTACTTTGACGGCACTGGTTTGTGATCAGCAAGTTCCATTCTTGATCAACATTTCTTCTGATACACTACACTTACAATTTAAAGTCATTGCTATTTCTTGATTTTCGATACTAATTTTTATTCTAATTGAAGACAACAAGTGCTGTTAAAAGTGAATTGGGGATACAATTCTGACCAGGAACGCGTATTGTGGCGGTGTATATAAAATAACAATGCTTTTTTAAGTGTACCAATATTTTCGGGATTCCATGAAGTACGTATCTTCAAAATTGCATCCCTGCACACAAGAGCTACCTTGAACTTACCAAGAATATACTACTTTCGAAAAGCTACTTCAATTATCTTCAAACTACTACATTCATCTAAAAAAAAGCCTAAAAATAACCAAAAATGTTAAACTGCTCCCACAATGCCATAAAACCCTCTTACAAACCGATCACACCAAGAAAAAAAAAGACAACATCGTATCTCGCTAATTACAACACTCATCCTCCACAAAGAGAAACAACAAACTTACATACATACAGCACCGCGAGTTTACGAAACTCATCAACTAATCAACTAATTGGCCAAGCGCAACTTATATAACCACCGCCAGGCGCGCGCGCGATCGAATTGAGTGATTAAGTGGCGGCCACTCGTCGGAATTGAGGGGGTCTCGAGCCATGGATTGATACGGATGCGCAGTGCAAAAGACGTAACGGAAGGGATCGGACCGAAGTGCTTCCCGTAAACGCGCGCGCGCGCCGCATTTGCATGCATGGGCGGAGGAAGGGGGAGACTATCGAGGAGGAGGGAGATTAGGATTGTTCGGAAGGGGGTGAGTGAGAATTTTGGGTTTTGCGGGGCTTGGATCGATGATGGGGAGTCTTCGGCGATTGCTTGGAAGTGTGTTAAATGTACTCGTGTACTTTGATTAAATTAAAAATATTGAACTATTGAATTGGTTTGTATCTCGAGAGGGAAGAAAATTTGCTGAAAACCTTGATAGGGGAAGATATTCTATTGTACACATTTCTTTGAATATTGTTCATATAGGTGCACTGAGAGAAAATATTAGTAACCATTATTAGACCGTCTAATAAATCTAATATGATGAGGAAAATTTTATTCATTATTATGACATTTAGGACTGAATACTAGACGTCTGGTTTTGGGTGCCAATTGTATCTTATTTTGGATGTACGAGACTCAGTACTAGACATTCTTGTAATATTTACTATCCTGCTAAGGAATAGATACTATATTATAACTTATATATCGACACCTCATACGAAGAATAACAGATTTCAAAACTTAAGACGAAGACTATTCGAATTCACCAGTTCGCGACGAAGTCTAACAGATTTAGCAAGCCCGCGGGGAAGACTAACAGAATTCAATAGTTCGATACGAGGAATAATGTATTTAACCATTGAAATCTTTATGTAAGGGGGAGTCATACAGTATGAATAAGCTTTCAGTGTGAACATTTTTCAATTCTGGGCCACCACCGCTCGTAAATTTTTCGTAATGTCGATATTTTTAGATCAAATATAAATATTAAAATTTATATTTTTTTTATTTAAACAGAATGATAAGTAGAAAATAAAATTAATAAAAAATTAAAAAATATCGACATTAAAAATCCAAAGGTAATAGATATACTGTAGCATTGTGGGGAGAGGAGACTGAACATACACATTTTGTTCGCGCAGCATGCACCCATTAAATATATTTAGATAATAGATAGGTATAATACTGCTCCTATTTATGTAAAAAGGTTTGTATGGCACCTAATCTTGTGATAGAAATTCAAACACGTTTTTAAACCTAGAAGCACGACAATTACTATTATCGTATTAATAATATTTTGCATGCGTAGCTATATTGGCTGAAACTTTTCATAAAAACAATGAAAATTGATTTTCCAAAGTATTTATTCATTGAATATAATTATTCATTCATCGCCCTCTCTAAACAGAAAAATTGACGGAGTTTAAATTTAAAGGTCAAACTTATTTATTTACTAAAATACAAAAGTGATGATATTAATTAAACTTCCAAAAATAACTTTTGATTCGCTGAAAATTGGTAAATCAGTTGATTACGCGATAACTTTGGTAGTCATACATTTAAAATACAAGATGCGAATTATATTATAATGAAACAATAATATACACCAAGTTCACTTGGTGAGGCATCGGATGGTGGCCAAGAACTAAAAATGTTCACACTGAAAGCGTATTCAAACTATCCGACTCCCCTTACCTAAAGATTTCTATGATTAAACACATTATTCCTCGTATCGAACTATTGAATTCTGTTAGTCTGCGCCGCGGGCTTGCGAAAACTGTTAGTCTTTGTCGCGAACTTGTGAATTCGGTTACTCTTCGTCGCGAACTGATTGGATTTTGTTAGTCTTCGCCGCGGGCTTGCAAAAACTGTTAGTCTTTGTCGCGAACTTGTGAATTCGGTTAGTCTTCGTCGCGAACTGATTGAAATCTGTTAGTCTTCGCTGTGAACTGGTGAATTCGATTGGTCTTAATAGCGGGCAAGCGAAACGCGTTACTCTTCGTCGTGAGTACTGAATCGCGTTAGTCTTCGTCTTGAAATAAATTCTGTTATTCTTCGTATGAGGCGTCGATATAAAGGTACACTGATAAAAAGGATTGGGTATCACACCGATACTTTTATATGTATATGATAACTATAATATCGGTGTTGCTCGATTAACCATACATATTGCTGTCGTAACTATATTATGGTTGTCGCTGATATTGTATGGTTGTCACAGTAAAATAATATAGTTGTGAGAGCAATAATAAAGTATTGTTGCAGCAATGCGTAGTTTAGTTGGATCAACCAGATTAATTTAATCAAATAAAATAATTGAACTCAGTCCTAGGTTGGCTGAGAGTCATTATTAACCGTACCACATTATATTTTTTTTCCTAGACAGTCAAGTAATCATTCCAACCCCCTGGCCGTTACTACTTTTTTTCTTAGTGTACTGATTCAATTTAAAGAAAATCTCTGTGCATTTTTTATTTTGAATGACTAATAAAAACTATGTTATATAAATTCATTCTATATAATACATCTATATTATAATATGAGTTTATTTTATAGCATACAAAATCATATTTAATCTATCAAAAGCGAATTGAAAGATAACTAATGACTTTTAGTTGCTATGATTCTTTCGAATCCCAGAAATTGGACATAAAATGCTTTCTGTACAAGATGAATTGACCAATCCATTTGAAGCTTTGTTCCAAGACTCATTATGATACAATAGAGAAAGCAGAAGTTATTTTTGTTAAAAAGAATAATCATTTTTAGTCATTGTTTGTAACAATTTAATTGATTTTTATAAATAATTCTATTTAAATTATGAATCATTTTAAAAAAGATTCAGTAGTTCATTAATATTGTTAAAAATATTGTTTTAATCAAAACGTACTAAAGTATTGGATATTACGAAGGAGTACAAGTATTTTAGAATTTTGGATCTATATATCTCATTTCCCTCAGATAAACATCATATAATATGAGAATTCATAGAAGCTCTTATTACACTTATAAACCCACATTTATACTTGATACTAGTACGCAACAACATGTACACAACCGTACGCGTTTACCCAAGAACACTTAAGGGGCAGGCCTGGGTTAAACTCAAAAATAGAATTTTTTTTATGAGTCCAGAAAATTTTTTATGTTTAAAAGCAATCATTCTGAAAACTTTATGCTAATACTACTTAATAATATCTTAAATTTTACCGTTGTAAAACCTCAAAATCTTAATCCTACACGTCACAATAAATCACTATTTTCAATACCATATTTATTAAAGGAACTTTGTTCCTCACACGATTCTAGGTGACATGATAAATGAAAATAATTGTCAATAAAAATCGAAAAAAGTGACTTCACTAGAAACTAGTCCAAATTCCTTTATTTCATTAAGTTCTACTAATAACCCTTTTTAACCTCGTTTTTAACAGTCCATTAGTCCCGCTTTCCAAGTCAAAAAATGGCCACAGTTGAGATGGGCATAAAGTACTATATAAAATTCGAGAAAAAAGTCGATTTTTCCCTCGGGTGATACTGCACCCGCGGGAAAAATATTCGTCTGTTTGCCCTTGTTATATAATGTACTACTTTCTACGGTTATTGGACTACTCTTGACACATGTTATAAAACAAGCGGAGCACTTTTTCGTTAATTTTTTTTATTACTCTTTTTCGTAGATCCAAACAATATTTATAAAAATATTTAAAAAATCGATTGGATTCGGTAAAATTTAAGATATTATTATGTATTGATATCTTACAATTTTTCAGAGTGATTGCTTTTAAACATAAAAAGTTTTCTCGACTCGTAAAAGATAAGTATTCTTTTGGTTTAAACCCAGGCCTACCCCCTTAAGTTCATTAGAGATGCAACGCAGTATTTGTTTAATAGTAACTCGTACACGCAAGCACACACGCACTGTACCGCAAATGTGTACCCGCAACTATCCCTACGCATTTCCATTCATAACAGTTCGTTAAAACAATTGTGCGCGAGCATACCGCACGTTAAGCGCACACATAAACCCCACATACGTGTAGACACACACGCGTCAGAATGTAGGAAGAGACAGAGTCACAGGAGAGGGAGACATTAACGGCCTTACATCAATATCGATTATCCCATTACGCGCCTCGCAAAATTAATCGGCCTGCTGAGATGCGTACAGTCATTTCTTTACGGGGGTGTGGTGAAAAGTAGTATACGCACCTCTGGAGTACAGTAGGCAAGCATGCACTGTGTGAAATGCCGACCTCGCTTCGCTCGGTCGGCAACGTCACACAGTGCGTACATTGCCCACTTTACTCCCTCGATGCATAATGTACTATTAATGAAAAAATAACAAACCCTTTTGATTACTTAACCAAGAGTTTTCAATTTGACAAAAGTTAATCAATCGCTTAAAAACAATGTATTTGTTTTTAAAATTGAACTACAAACATATAATTTAAAAAAAAATGTATTACTTAGCCTCAAAATTATTAAGTTTAATTTGCTTTTAAATGAAAAGCATAATTTATAATATTTAAAATGCGTCAATTTATTTACAATTAACAAATTCTTATCTCGATGTTCACTAAATTATTACAAAAATAAAACAAAAAATATATCAATTTTTACTACCCACTTCCAAAGAGAATAAAACTAATCACCAAACGCCGCCCCACATCAATAAAACTCACACTAAAACTCCACAAAAGATAAAATAAAAAGGAATATCCCAAGCCAAAAAAACCCTCCCCGATTACTCGCCAATCACAAGCGTCGCCCATTTCTCGCCGTCCACCCAAAGAAAAGTACAACAACCTTACCGTCCGCGCAATTTTCCCCGTCCACCCCCGGAAGCCAGCGCTAAACGCACAATAACGCCCCCCTGCAGTTATGATTGTTATTGCCCATCGCGATAGGCGCGCGTCGTTCCGACAATTGGAAACGGGGAGAATTGTCCCGCAATCGACGACGTAAGAATCGAAGGAATAGGCCGAGGAAGACTGGAGGCCGATTATCGAGGATGTCGCAGCGAGGGACGGACCGGGGGTTCGATTAACCCTTTCGATGATACGAGGCGTTTGTTTGCCGGAGGATCGTGGGAGGTTTTATTAGGGGGGTGACAAGCTGGCTAATTAAGAGAGCGATCGAGGAGATAAAGGATGGAGGGTTTTATGGGTTAGTTCGGAAATGAATTCTACTTTTTTAGGGAAAAAAATGTTGGAGATAAAAGTTAATGCTAGTGCCGCACTGTTTGGAGTAAATTGTGACTATATATATATATATATATATATATATATGGTTGATGAATGGAAGAAAAATAAAATTAACAGGCAAAAACTATTGAATAAACCACGTAGATAATTTTCATTGACTATCATTTTTTGTCATGTGTAGAATGTATTATTTAAAAATCAATTACTCTTATTTTGGAACAAATATCGGGTAATCAGTAGTTAAGCATTTTTTACTTTGAAGTTTTTAGGTAAGATTTATAGTATTTTCCACAGGATTACAACAGAATTTTATTGTATTACTTTAGGTAGTATTTTACTAACAAATAAAATGTATTGCTAAAAGACCTGTATTTATTTATAAAAAACTGTTTGAAGTATTCAATGCTCCATGCGCGTGCAGAATTCAAAGATATTTTTTCCTTTTAACATCAATATAAATAAATTGTCCAATGTAGTATATTTTTTATTCATTCTGTCTCTTATTTGACAAGAAAAACAAACTTTTCGTTGAATAAACAATATAAAGTACCGAATTTCTAAAGAAAAAAGTTATTTAAAATTGTTTTTTTTTTAGAAAACGCAAATTGAAACATGTTTTTGATGAATCATAAACAAAAAGAATATGCGTAGATTTAGAACAATTAGATAAATTTTAATGCGCATAATTGAGAACCCCAACTGTGTTGAAAAATCATTTTTTAATTGTAATTTTTAACTCTTATATAGTTTTATACTTGATACTTTTATTATTACAGTTCAGCACAATAGCTGCACTTAAAAAATATTTAAAGTCATTCTTTGGTTTTTTCGAAAAAAAAACTACTTATTTAACCGAATTTAATTATAGATTCACCTTAACCAATTTTGATTAAAAACGTAACAATTACGGCATTGTGCTAAAAAATGCCGAACAACGATTGGATAAAAATCAGCACGAAAAGAAGCTTTCTCTTTGCGCAAGTTAAACAGTAGCGAGGAAAAAGGAAACAGAAATATCAAAGGAAAGAGGAGAATGCAATAAGGAAGTAAAGAGAATAGAATATAAAAGGCTGGCAGGAATGAATGGAATCAAAAGGGAAACATTGTAACAGAGAGATGGAAAAAGAAATCTAGAAGTACTTTTCTTCCTTCCTTTTCCTACCTTGAAAAAAGCTTCACTGCTACGTGTAGTTAATCCAACAAAATTGTACAAACTAAAAACAATTCGATAATAAATTTCCCTACAAAAGAATCGTAATCTAATTTGCCCAAACCCCCCAAATCCCACGTTCCCTCCACTCCACATCCACATTCAAATAAAAAGAAAGCTCAATAACACTAACAATAACAACAACGATACAACATTTTTATCGCACCCGGCAAAGCCGGAAAAACAAAGTATTAACCGCACGTTTAACGATCCTCCCCCCCCCCCTAATATTCTTTATACGTTTTCTTTTTTCGCCGTTCGCCCTTCGGCTGCTGCTCGTCGAATTATCGCGGGATGGTCCCCTTTCTTTTTTTCTTCCTCGTTGGACTATCGCCGCGACGCTCGAGTTTTACGAGGCGGGATAAGGTGACCGATGGCTTCGGGCGCGTACTTTCGGGGCGCTTTCGGTTTTATTGCATTGTCGAGGAGGGGGTGGGGGATTTCGCGTGATTTTCCGTGAGAGGGAATAGTTGAGGGCACTGATTTTCTTGAACAGTTGGGATAAATTCTATGGCAATAATTACAGTTTTTGTTTCTGTGTTAGGAAAATGCTTGATTTTTTATATAGATGGCCAGATATTTAGTGAAAATGGGCCAAGCTTTATTTAAGTTTACTATGGATGTAGACTATTTTTGCCAGAGGTATATTATTTTCTACAGTGACTCGAGTATTATATTCATATGCAAAAAATAATAGTAAATTTCGCTATACCATTTGTAATTATTGATATATACTTTTGCTTAGTGCAATTTTAATGTAAGTTTTATTGTTTGGAACGGACTTCTTTGGTTATGTCCTTTATGTTATGTCTTATTTTTTTTTCATTCTTTACCTTTTCTTATGTCCTAATTTTCGAGGATATATAGTTTAATAAGGTTTCAAAGAATTATTAAACAAAATTATTATAGATAATATAGCAAGTGTGAAAGATAAACTTTATTTGATTTTATTTTCATAAAGTAAAAATATGTTAAGCTGATAGAAACTTATATTTGTTATATATTATGTCCTCATTTTTAGGGCAATAAATAAAGTTTCTTACATTTTTAGAGAATTATCGAAGAAAATATCGTAAGAATGAAGGATGAACTTTGCTTGATTTTTCTTTCATGAAGTAAATATATTTTAAGCTGGTCAACTTTATGATATAGGAATCTAGATCGAATTCTTTAACTTCTTCAGCTAAGTTACTTTTTTATGTATCCGGAGAATGCGGATAAAATATATTATTACGAAATTTTTCAAAATTGATAATAAAAGTGCATTTCAATCATGGCAAAACTGCATATTTTTCGTTAAAAATTCAATATAAACCAGTAAACCAAACTATCTTCTTTCGCAATATTTTTTCGCAAATTCAGAGGTGATTATCGAAGTTTCATAAACAAAGGCAAAGCGCATTAAAATCGCTCTCGGCCAAATTCAAATGTTTCGGCTTCTGCGCAAATCCCGCACTGAAAAAACCTTGAAACTCTATAAAATGGCTAAATCCTATAAAACCCGCGCGAAACCGCTTGTGCTTTCATAATCAAATCGACAGCAGCAGAATGTGATTCGTTTAACCGAAATTCAACGTGGAAAAATGAGTGTACACTCGTGTGAGTCAAATTTATGCAAGGTAAAAGCTAACAATGTTATGAAATGGGTGACCTTAATCTCAAGTTTGAATAAATGGTATAATAATATTATAAGTACAACTTTAACCTTTATTTTATGTAGGTATTATTTTAAAAGAAGTATTAAAATTTACATAAAAATCGATAAAGTTATTGTAGCAGTATATATTTACTGTTCGAAATCGTTTACATTAGGTATACTTTTAGAGAATATGGAAATGTGCATGCAAATGAAAATGTTATATAGTAGTTATTTAAAATTACAGCAGTTTCTCATATTCATCACTATGTTGCTAACATTGATTTACATTAACAAGTCTAAACAATGTGGAACAAAAGGAACCAGAGTCTAGTCACAACAAACTGTATCATGAATATACGTCGGCGCTTAGCATTGTTGTGTCAATTATCATAATGTCCGGTGATAATGCATTTCGCTGACTCTATTAATTACCTACCTTATGTGGGTCATCTTACACAATAGAAGCAGAGAATTGAAATAAAAATATATCTAGAAGAAGAGGTGTTTGTTATAAGATACATTATGAAAGAGCAACATTTTTACTCCATTCTATAAGACGCTTTACTTGAACTTTGCCCTTCATTCAAGTTACTTCAAGGTATTAATAAAGCTTACAATAAATTTTGCACAGATAATTAGAGGAGTTGTAACTACATCGGGTACCTAAGCCCTTATGCACTTAGAACTTTTGATTATATAAGTAGAAGTGAGCTTGCATAACATTGTTAAGTAATTTTTGCTAATATCTATTAATATGCAAAAAATTAATTTAATAAAAAATGTGCGCCTAAAACCATACACTTCTTTTTCAGTTTTAAACTTTTTAAAAAGATTTTATATATAAAATATTATCATGTAATGCTTACACGAAGTTGAAACTAATACATTATACGATGAAATATACGTTAGGGGCAGTAATTAATTTAATTATTCAAAATAAATTTTATTATAATACATACAGGGTGAATTTAAGTAAAATTTCAGGTTCCATGTATAGATATCGTCCATAAATATTCAGTTAATATTTAATTCTACAAAAAAGATTAGGCTAAAGTTTCGAGCATATTCATTACTTAAAACAGCTCTCAAATAATTAACTATCCTTAAATTTTGAAGAAAAAAAAAAACGTGGACTATTCCTTATTAAATATAAATACATTTAGATTAAATGCAGGGCATGTTTCATTGTTTGGATAAACAAAAAGGTAAATATTGAAATCGTTTGCACGAGCCACCGAAAATATCGAAACAGCATAATTATGCTTTTCTGTTAATGAACTAGTATTGCTCCCTATTACCAAATACTAAAATAATCTCCATTCAATATTAAAATACATTCAAATCTATACTCACCTCCCCTATTATTAAAACCTATCATAATAAAACTGGGTGGAGATAAATATACCCAAAGATAAATTTGCAGATGGATAAATTTACCGAACGGTTGAAATTGCCGAAAAAATCAATATCTATGGATAAATATGCCGAAAGTTAAGAATGCCGAAAACAAGAATTCCGAAAAAGAAAACGCCAAAAGTTAAAAATGCCGAAAAAGAAAATTTGACCGAAAAAGTGCTTTCATTAGAATATACCACTGTAGTATAATAATGTGTTAATTGTTTTTAGGTCGTTTCTTTTCAATATTCGATATTTATAGTTTTTACCCGTTGCCATTCAATATTTCGACATCTTTAACTTTCGGCATTTATATCCATCGGCATTTTTGCCCGTCGGAACTTCTTTTTTCGGCACTTTTGTTAATCGATTACTTTACCCTATGGCACATTTCACCTTTCGGCAAATTTACCCTTCGGTATAATAAATTCGGCATTATTATCCGTCTTCAAAACTATCTTTCGGCAAATTTCTCCCCACCCATAAAACTAACATTTTCCCATTATTACCCCCACCAAATTGTCCGTCATCACCCCAATCTCTACACGGAAAGAATTTTCTAATAAAAATTATTACGGAATTCGCAGTAAAAATTACCGTGAATGACTATAAAGCTGGGACACTCTAACTTTCCGGCAGTTTTTATTGATATTTACGATAAATTTTACCGTACTGAAGGGTAAAATTTGCCTGCTGCAGAGTAAAAGTTCTCTGTACGAATCTTAGAGAAAACCAAAATTTGTGGTAAAATTTGTACGAAATATTTTTTAAAAATCTGGACTTTCTTGCTAGTGTTGTAGCACTATCATTAATACTTAAATAAGTACATTTATACACATTTATATTTGAGTTAACCTAAAATAGGTACACCTTCAGGTGTTTCCATTATCAGCTGTCTTCTCTTTCTCAAATAAGGCAAATTTCACCATTCAGTGCGGTAAAATCTATAGTCTGTGCGGTAGAATTTGTGGCCAATGAGGTAATTTTTATAGTAAAATATCAGTAAAAAGTGCCAGAAAGTAGGGGTGTCCCAGATTTATAATTATTTGCGGTAATTTTTACCCTGAATTTCGTTATAATTTTTATTAGAAAATTCTCTCTGTGTACCAATCCACACATAGATCAAAATGAAAAAAAAATGCTTTTCTTTCCCAGAATTGTCCGGGTATACTCACGCTTCCGGTGTCGTCGAGCTTTCGCTTCCAGGCGTCGCTGCGCTCGATCAGGGCGTTCCACTGCTCGGACAGCTTGTTCACCTCCCGGCGTATGCTGCGCGTGAGCTCGCGCGCCTGCTCCTCGGCGCTCCTGTAGCCGCGCGAGTCGCCGTCCAGGTCGCGTCCTGCTGCGAACAATGTCGGGTTAACGACGGAGAGTGGATCAGTGGCGTGGAATATTGAGCATCGGGGGAGAGATTTTTATTTAACTGGTATAGAAAGCGTTTAGAACTTTTGAAAGCGGTTTGGTACTCGAATGGTTATAGAGACTTGCGAGGGCGCTGCAGTGTGATCGTGACGTTGGGATATGTTGGAATATAGGGTGGTTTTTAGATCAGATGGTTGTTTTGCACAATTTTGGGCTTATACGAGTCTTATTTCTGTTCGTTAATGTGTGAAATAAAATGAATTGTAAATTAAAGCCTTGTTAATAATTATTTCCCAACTAGCTATTTATCTTGAAATTATCAACTCTTTACTATAATTACTAATTGTAAGTAACCAATGATTATCTTGTTAAAAAAGGTAGTAATACAAACGTTTATCGTATTTCTTTGATTTCACACAAGGTCTTGTAATATTAAGATATTTGTTTTTGCAGAAAATGAATAATTTTAACAAAACTGACCAAAAGTTGGTAAGGAAATACGATTCATTTTCTATTAGAATACTAGTAACAAACATTAATATGGCAGATCCAATATGCTCAACTTTGAATCATATTTGCGGAAGTATAAACATACAAGTACACGTTTAAAAGAAAAAATATTGGCATTTAGAGATTTCTGTTAGTGATTACTAATCGCTGTCGCAATTACAAAATTTAAAATTCCGTGCTTTAATATTCTACAAGTGTTATCATATACCTGTTACATATTACGCACATAAATATGGGCACAAGGGTTTTTACGATAAAGGATCGTAAATTCGTTGTTTAAATCATAGAATTCAAAATGGCGGAACTATAACATGTCCAACATAAAAAAATTAATTACACTCCTTTTAAATATCTTTAAAAGTTAGTCATATCGAATCTGACATACATGATTTTTGTAATTTAGACAACGTATATCAATGTTGATATTGAATGTTTGATTTATAATAATTTCTAAAAGACCCCATTTAGTAATGTACATGACGAAGATGATCTTGATCATGCTACAGTCAATATTCATAACTAAAATTACACTGCACAATTACATATCCTTACAAAACCAAACTCAGTTTTTGATTTCAATTTCTTTCCGCAAAAGTTTGCAAACTAATACATTAAAAATCAATGACTCTTTCATCACCGGTAAAGAAAATAAATAACCCCCGTTCTAAACTACTCGACCCAAAAACAAAGCTCCCCGAGAAACCTAAAGGAATCCCAGTAAAAGAGAAACGTACGAGCGACCAATAAATCCCAAGGAAGCACCTCCAGCAGTCTCAACTTCCACCCACACCTCCCTTCCCAAAGAAACTACATGTAGGTAACTCCGGTGTACGAAGCGAGCGAGCAGTTGGTGGCTCGTTGGTCACAAATCGCGTTCGAGTTAATACCACGTACGCGTGCCCCCCCACTACGAACGATCCAAAAACCATTGGAGCTCGGGACCACTCGTTACATCTTCATTACGGATTAAAGGGACGCCGGATATCTCTGTCCTTGTCTAATTGAGTTTTCATTCATAATTTTAAGAGAAATCATTTCATTGAAAAAATAATAGTTGTCCCCGCTTCGTTTTATAGTAATCTAAATATATGTCCAAGCTGGGTTCATATGATTGTTTTGTTTTCGGGAAAACTTTGACACACTATGAGGGCCAACTACGTGGAGATTAACCTTTACATACTAAGTTTGTCAAAGTTTTCTCGAAAGCAAAACAATCATATGAAATCAGCTTGGACATTATTTAGATTACTATAAAACAAAGCGGGGACAACTATTATTTTTTCAGAAAAATTATTTCTCTTAAAATTATGAATGAAAACTCAATTAGATAAGGACAGAGATATCCGGCGTCCCCTTAACCCATTTCTTCCGAAGTGGCCATTTTATAGTCGATTGGTTTTTTGCCTAAAACCGTCATTTTGAAATTTTCCAACGGAAATTTCAAAATTCTGACTTCAGAATCGGATAGAGCGGACAATTTTACTTCAGAAAAGTGCTATTGGTTATTATTATTTTTTTTTCGACAATTTTTTAGGCAAAAAACCAATCGACTATAAAATGGCCGCTTGGGAAGAAATGTGTTAAGGGCCGTGTAACGCGTACGAGTTGAAATACAATGCTCACCGGGAAGGGGTTACAACGCGGGATCGAAGCGTGAAAGATGATTTTAATTAGTGTTATTATTGAGGAGAGGGGTTTGACCGAATGGCATGCGTTGAAATTGATACTAGTGATTCTCTTTTGAGCTGCGGTAATGTTTTAAGCTCGTGGAGGGAATACGTTTAATTGGGAGGATTTATTTAATGCAGATTGATGAATTGAATGTGATGTGCATGTAAAGGGACAATGTGCGGTTAATTTTGAATGGTCATTCGTATATTTTAATAGCTGGATTATATATTATACTGTACTTTATTCATTAAATCCGTTGATTCATGTCAGTTACCTTTTGTTATTGAATTGTAAAGATTATTAATATCATTAAATTATTATGCTATTGTTATGAATGATCACAATACATTGTATAAGTAATATAAATATAACACTAAATCAAATAAATATACAACTTAATTAATTAATGTATCCGTATTAAAATGTTTGTGCCTTTAAACGGTATTTTGTTAGAAATTGATTATGAATTATTGAATTTTCGACAAAAACAATCAATGCAGCAACACAAAGTATAATATACATTTTAAAAACCTGGTAATAATAGAACACTTACGCACTATTCTTTGATTATAACTTCTTTAAAGTTCTATAGAAAATGAATTACCATATTTCAATTTTATTTTTTCATTAACTACGTTATAAATTAGCAATTTTAATAAAATATTTCTTTTTGGCAAATGTTCTTCAGAAACATTTCCAATAATACAGAATCAGCACGTTTCTAATTACATACAAAACCAAAAATTGATAATCAAAGAATGAGAACTAAAATACAGACATCTCAATAGGTCACTCGCAAACGTATATATTCGTACGCCCTCATTCCCAACCATCCCCAAAAATTCCATCCCATCTCCAACCCCCTCCCAATCCCTCGAACCACGATTAAAATTGAATCATCCCGTCGCGATTAGCGCGTCAAGCATCCGCTGGCCCACCAACATTTTCCCTCTCAGCCGTCAGGAATGTAACACCCCTCTACCAACGCCAGGCGCGCAGATTTAGAATGCTTCGCGAACCGAGCACGCGGGTATAAATCAACGCGCGCGGCGTATAACAGCTGGCCGGCAGATAGTCGGGCGCAGCGACGGCGTTATCAATGCTAAACATGCGCGTAAAAATTGGCAACGGCGATAGGCGCGCGCGATGCGTGATTCATTGGGCGCGATTAATTGCGCGCGATGTCGAGGCTTGCGTGGGAGCCTTTCTTCTAGGGAATTTTGGAGGGGGGGGGAGTATCGTTGGGGATTTATTGGCGATCGACGGTGAGGTTCTTTTTGGAGGGGAGGGGGAGACTTTGTGAATGGAGATTTTTTGGATAGAGTGGTGGATTGGGGGGTTGATTGGGATGTGGATTTTTGAGGGGGTTATAGTTTGAGGGAAGGTGGTGCGCGTTAGTGGGTAGAAAAGTGTAGCGTTTTATTGAGGGGCAGTTTTTCTTAGTAAAGATCGGTTTCAAATGCACACGTTTCTAGGTTATTGTAAGATATTCACATTTTTTTTACTTGAAATATTTCCTGCGCTATGGTTTTTTATGAAACCAGTTGAAAGATTTTCAAAAGTCTGACTTTATATTACTATATATATATATATATATAGGAACACCTTAAAACTTTATTCACTTTAAGCAAAAAATAATCGATATTTTTTTATTTTAAATAAATCTATAAATATTTCTTTAAAGGTTTGAAAAATGTATTAAATAAACACTTTATATTTATGTTGTAGTACATACATACAACGAGCAAGAACTAATATGCGCAAGTATTTTATGATACAATAACAGTTTTTGCATGTGACTTTTTCGTACCGTAGATATGAGTAAAATAGATGGAATCATTGATAACAAATTCTCTTTTATAAGATTAAATATATTTTAATAAAAACAAGAATAGATATATTTTATATAAAATTAACTTACATCTAGGTCAATTTATTTATTTAAAGAACTATACGAATATTTTGTAATAATATGAAATTTAGTTCTTATTTATATACCTATTACCCTTAACTTACAATTTTGTTTACGAGATTATCAGGTCTTATTCAAATTTTCAACTGTATCGTTTTGCATTTAGGCTCGTCACCGCAAACAATGCTTAACAAAAGTTCATGAGATTCTTTGTGCTTGAATTTTTTCCCGGGGTTACCCGATGACTCCGACAATTTTCACGATAAACAGAATCGAATTACGAAACGCGACTATACGCCCTGATGAATTTATCGACGATTCGCACAATGCGGGGGCGTGTTTCGATTTGCTCGGCCCGACACAAAAAAAAATCGATAAAATCCCCGAAATTTGCATGCGCCGGTTATGAGCAGGATTTTGCATGTTTGACGACGCTCATTCGTGTTTATTGCATCGAGCAAGCGCAGAGAGAGAGAGAGAAAGGTCCTCGAATCATTGGGTTTTGATGGATGCTTTGTGTCAGCCGTGAATAGAAGGTTATTTTGGATGCGAGGGAATTGCGGCTATTTACGGGTCGCGCGCGCGCGCGCCGCTCAACGACGTGGCGATTCGATTTTCTTTTTCGTGCGCTTGAAAATTGATTTATGCTCGCGGCGCATTGTGTAAGTTTACAGCGTTATTAGCAATTGTTTGCTGTGATGGAATTTAAGCCGTTAATTACAATGTGAAATAGAATATAAATAAATAAATGATTAATAATAATCCTGATGAAAAGAGAGCATTTATAAGTACTGTTGTGAATTTAGTACAAAACGGGACCAGTATACTTGGAATTTTGTATTTAAAAATTTCTTAGGTGGTTGATAATGAATTTTGAAACAGAATTCTAAAAGTTTTATATTTTAGTAAACCAAAAAAATTATATTTTTGTTGAAAATCCCTATCTTGGGTTTTCTGGGTCTCTTATTACGACTTTAAAGTCAAAGAGTTCTCAAATTCTTAAAATGGATGGTCTAGAATGGAGGACTAAGCGCTTGTAAATTCTTGAATCCCATCGAAATGATATTATATTCCTAGATTCTTCAAATACTTATAGGCAAACTTTTACTATGGCTTGTAAAGATCATTTTTTGCAAACTTAAAATTTTCAAACTCTATTCCTTTTTGTAATGTCTTTGGAGAATAAAATCTTGTAAATTTAAATGCATCCCATCAATTTACTGACAATAGTACTACATTTCCAGAGCAATTGTACCCAGTTTTACATGCCTATGTGATCGAATATCATTCCAAAATCTATATTTTCAATTTTTTCAAATGAAAGACAGTTCGTTTCAACTCAAAAAGCAATTTCTTTTTGCTGTAATATATTGAACAAACACGTATTTCAAGCTGAGAATTCCACCAAAATAACAGCATTCAACAAAACAATTTCTGCAAACACTTTATCTAAATGAAGTCAATTGTTCGAGACGCGCCCTCGCAGCCGTATATAAAATCAGTCTCCTCAGAGATAGCAGGAGATAGAGATAGAGAGATAGAGATAGACAGAGAGAGACAGAACTCACCTTCCGAGTCCGAGGTGTCCGACAAAGGCGGCTCATTGGCAATGTATTGTCGGCCGCTCAGCAAACTGTTCTCGACGATTGGTCTCTTGTCCTCGAGTTGTCGCCGGAATCCTCGATGATCGTCCTGAAACACGGCAACCCGCCCGGCAGGGGCTTGAATTAGCAATGTCGCTACTTGCAGGAATACACGAGGGTTCGGGGCTTTGGAATGAAATTTGTTTTCGATGCTTTTTTTGGTGTTTGCGTGATGACTTTGGGCTGTGTAGAATGTTTCGAGTGTATATATTTTTTGTATTGTTGAGTTCGACTAACTTTACGTCAAGGATTGTGATCGAAGAAAAAATGTATATTCAGTCCAAAGTTTCTTTTTTGTTTTGTAAATATCTGCTATTTCGGTTTAATTTTGTAAATAATTTGCTAAATATTAATGTTATACGTTGATTTAAAAAAGTTTCACGCAGAAGTTACGTAACTTTCAATATTATATTAAAATGTAGCATGAAAAGTACACGAACAAAAAATTCGCACTTATTAGTAAAATCGTATCATAATAAGTAATAAATAAATAATATTGAAAGTCACATAACTTTTAAAAATAATAATCTTTCTGCAAGAAACGTTTCTCTTGAATTAAATTTTCACGTCTGTTGTATATTCAATTGAAAAATAAAAAACTAAGTCCGGACATTTCCTAGCAAAGTATTTACAAAATTCAATCGTGTAGATTTATAAACAGAAGAGCTACAAACTCAAAACGTCTATTAAACTTTTATCAAAATCCATACGAAGTTCCGAACTCTCCCATATAGCAAACGACAAATATCAACGATCACATAGTTAATAAATTCAATTTCGAACAAATCCGTTAACTATAAATACGATCTTCGAGATCCCAATCACTCCTAATTCAAACATCCCTCCAATCTCTACTATCTCAAAACAAAAATCACAACTCACCCCACACCCTTGCAACCCAAAAACACCTCAATCCCCTCAAAGCCCAGCCAAGCAAGGCCAACATCCTCCCTCCCGCCCCCAAAGAAATCAGACTCACGACTCCGCGAACATCATCCTTCGCGTCTCTCAAGCGAAGCAGCGGCAGCAAAAAAGAAACACGGAGCGCAAAGCGAGGCCGTGGAGTGGATTATTCGGGCTTTGCAAGTCTGCTCAGCCGCCGGCGCGATAAATAAATTAACCGGCGCAGCCGGGGCAAGCTCGCGGGACTCTTATCGCTCGGGCGCATAAACACACGCTCGTCTTCTTCGGAGCGGAGAGACTTTCTTCCGTGTCGTTTTTGCCCTTTAGGCGTACTCGACTCGTGCTCGCGCGTGGGGGGTTAATTCGCGAGGGCACAGGCGAGGTGGATCTTCCGCGCTGCTTGAGGAATCGACTTTTTGTCGTTGTTGCGCGTTTGCGCGTGCGTGGAATGCTAGGAGGATGTGTAACCCGTGTTAGCAAATTAGTCTGGCAATAGTCTGGCTCAATAAGTCTGGCGAAAGTCTTGCAGAAGTCCGGCAGAAGTCTGGCTTTGGCCACTATGCCATACTTTAGACAAAATGTGCAAAACAAAAGCATCGCGTCATGTCAAATTGTCAGTAACATGAATTTTTGTCTCTTTTTTTACAAATACTCATATTTTAAACAAGATTGCAATATGTAAAAAAACTTTTCTCCTATTTTATCGAAAAGTACGTATTGTCACTATTCTAGTCGATACTAATAATTAATGTACTACTTTAATTAACTACTTGTGAAAAATGAGTTTTCTTGGCATAATTCCAAAAAAAGTCTGGCATAGTGGCCTAAGCCAGACTTTTCCCAGACTTTTGCAAGACTTTCGCCAGACTTGTTAAGCCAGATTAATCCCAGACTAGTGCCAGACTAATTTTTTTACACGGGCTTGGTGGGTGGGGATAAATGTGCCGAAAGATAATTTTGCAGTCGGATAATAATGCCGAATTTATTTTCCGAAGGGTAAATTGACCGAAAGGGGAAATGTGCTAATGGGTAAAGTAATCGATTAACAAAAGAGCCGAAAAAAATAGTTTCGACGGGTAAAAATGCCGATGGATAAAAATGCCGAAAGTTAAAACTGCCGAAATGTTGAATCGCTTCGGATAAAAACTAAAATTATCTAATATTGAAAAGAAACGACCTAGCAACAATTAACACATTATTATAATACAGGCGTATATTCTAATAAGAGCACTTTCTTGACCACATTTTCGTTTTCGGCATTTTCTGTTTCGGGATTCTTGTTTTCGGCATATTTATCCATAGGTATTGATTTGTCGGCAATTTCAACCGTTCGGTAAATTTATCCTTCTGCAAATTTATCTTTCGGTAAATATATCCCCACCCCTTCTTGGTCTTCGAGTTGTACTGGATGAGTAAGAAATTTACACACATACGTACGCATACGCGCACGCACGTACACATAGACATAGACATAGACACACACGCATGCACTCACACACACACGCACGCACGCACGCACATATAAATATATAAATGTCTCTTGTGGGATTATAACTTAGGGATTATATGGGCTAAAAATGGGCATCATTGATATAACAATAACTCGGCTTCTATATAAGGATAGAAACATCTAAAGTTATTAGTGAACAAAAATCGTGTGTAAACGCGAAGAAATTAATAAATTGCGTGATTTTTCAGTTTTGGTTATTTTTTAGTGTATGTTCACTATACATAATTATTCGTTCATAATTTTGAATGTAATTGATTTTTTTATACAAAACAAAGCACAAATAAAGGTTCCTTTTGCCTTCTTTTACGTTCTTCTTTAAAATAAATGATTTGCACCCCTAGATGCCAAGTATTTGTTATATCAGTGATGTCCGGTTTTATTCATAATTCCCATGCCAACTCAAACGTTTAGCTAATGACGAATTATTATTACATACATAATAATTATCGTATGTAAAATTATGTTTGTATAATAATTTATGTCTCAAGTAAATAAGTATAAAATTGTATGTACATATGGCGTCGACAATGTTTACTATTTACTATTCACTATATTGATTCAGTATTTACGCCATTTACGTAAAAAGTATTCAGAACATACTCGTACATATATTTTATGAGATATTGATACTTCGGGGACGCCGGTAGCACTTTCTTTTCAATTTGTCAGTATTCTTGGCACATTGCTAAGAGCAAGACTACGTTTAGAACACATTTAAAATTAAATATAAATGATATATCTAAAGTCAATTTACTGTCTTGATTTCTTTAATATATATAACTTAATAATACGAATTGTGAGTAATATGAAATAATAATAATATTAAATTATATAAAAAATAAACTGAAATTTACAAAGAGAAATGTATTTTCATTATTATTTTCCATTTCTTCTATTCACCTAATAGCAGTCAGGCTTTTATCTAAATGCCTAGGCGATGGCTGTTCGCCTAATTTAATCAGGCGAATATACTGATGCACACGTTATAAAGGTGAATTGATCTATTCGCCGCGAATTAGCTAATCGTCTGATTTGTTTACTAACCTTCGATATATTATGTATGTAAAACAGTGTCAGAACATTCTATGACCTATAATATAAGAAAAATATAGTTGCAAAGGTATTTTTTTCCACACATTATTAGTCATTTCTTGGAGATCTTTTGGAAAATTCCTCATATATATATATATATATATATATTTTAGCTATGAAACGGGATGTACGTCAAGGGGATTACGTGCTTTTGTAGTGCAGGGGATTATATATGCAGGTAGATCGGAAAATATGTAGGGCAAGATGCTTGAATCTCGAAAGTTGGGGAAGTCGAAGAATAACGTGGAGATACGGTGCGATTTTTGGGAATCGTGTATATATAAATCGATTTTCAAGTGCAATTATGTGATAACGAAATTTATCTAATAGTCTCTTTCAAATTGGACAAAACCTGTTCGTGTATTGGATAAAATGCAAGCCAACTTTTAATTCTATTTGGATTTAAAAATAATTAAACAATTTAAAAAAGAATTATAGCTTGCTAAAATTCTTTGAAAAAGTTAAACTTAAAAATCTATTTTTCGTATTCTTTATTGGCAAATCGCTATTATTTCCTGTATTCTTCAATGATTTCTATACCTCAGAACTATATCGTTTGATAAAAGAAGTAGATATTGAACCCATTAAGAAAATTGTATGTTAATGACGGTTTCCACTAATTTCAGTATTTTCTTAAAATACCTTTCTTAAAATCAAATTGTATATCTACGAAGGGTCAAATAATCAAGTTTCTTCAGTCTAGGTGAAAAATGTAAAATTACGTTAATAAATAATTATTATTTGTTATTTTCAACAATCTGTATATCGAACAGCTAAAAATTTTACAACCTCAAAATTCACTAGCGAAATCTACATTTGTCAAAATTCACAGGCATTCGCTCATTGCTTATTCAACAAACGAAAAACGTCAACAGCTTTTACCTGCTATTTTCTGCCACATTCCAAAAGATCGATACAGAAGAGCTTCGTATACTAGTCCAGTCGGCAAAGCCTGGGAACAGGGGCTTTTTGGAAAAGTCGTATACTAAGTCTACTTTTTGTTGATTCTTATATAGAATTTCTCGTAGAATCCGAATTTGTTATGGCAAAAGTCCTCAGAAGTTGTGGAAAGTAAGTTATAAGAAAATTAAAATTAAAAAAGGACGTTTCTTTTCAGTTATCTTAAAATAACTTAACCGGATGAAGTCGTAGAGAAAAATATTTAATACGAAAGAAAAAGTACTATATGGTGATATATAGTTGGTACAATAGTTTAACCGCAAATCGACTTGAAAGGTAAAAAAAGTTTTTCTCTATATTTATGTGGATAATTCATCAAAATATATGTAATTCTGGGAAAGAAATCCTTTTATGTACTAGAAAAAGTTCCTGTGACCAGATTACCATCGGTACATTATTTTGAAAGTTATGCGAGTTTTTGGCATTTATCTTCTCGTTATGGTCCAGACCAGAGGGTTGGGTGCAAAATAACTGCAGAGCTTTTACATATAGCTAGAGTTTTTAATTATTATATGAAACAAGAAAAAATCGTTTTTTATTCAAATTTGACCATTTTTTGGCATGTTTTAAAATTTTGTTCTCTTTCAAATTTCTAAAAAATGGCTCATTTTTTGGGTTTTTTAGACTATTTGAAATCTTAATTTTCCGCATCGAAAGTTCTTGAAAAAACCTTTAATTGATGCCCTGGCAGACTTCTATACGATTAATAGTTCCTGTGATAATAAGCTTCAAAGTTGTAAAGCCCAAACGCGATTTTAGAGTCGCCGAATCATAAAATCCGCGTGCGTGGCTCGGGCGATAGCTTCGCGCGTTCTTTTTTTTCGGGCTTATTTTAAAGCGTTATCATGTTGACCAAAAATTATGCAAAACGACATATTAATTATACTGGATAAGAACTGGACGTACGTTTTTTAATCGAGCCGATAGAGCAAATGCTTTTACCGTGAATAGCTGTCAACTTTGAAGCTTATTATGTCAAGAATTATTAATCGTAGAAAGGCTTGTCAGGGCTTAAACTTAAGGTTTTATCAAGAACTTTCGATGTTGGAAATTAAGATTTCAAAAAGTCTAAAAATACCCAAAATAGAGCAATTTTTTGGAAATTTGAAAATGAAAAAGATTTTTAAACACTCCAAAAAATGGTCAAATTTGAAGAAAATCTAATTTTTCTTGTTGCATATAATAATTAAACACTTTAAGTATATACAAAAACTTTGTTTTTGTTAGTCTGGACCATAGCGAAAAGATAGGTGCCAAAACCTCGCATAGCTTTTGAGATAATGTACCGACGGTAACTCGGGTAACGAGTACTTTTTCTAGTATATAAAAGGAGCTTTTTCCCAGAGTTACATATATTTTGCTCAATTATCCACATAAATATAAAAATTTTTTTTTTTTACTGTTCAAGTCGAGTTACTGTTAAAATATTGCACCAATCATATATCACCATCTAACACTTTCTTTAGAGAATTTAATACGGAACAACTTTTGTATGAAATATTTTTCTCTACGACATCATCCGGCCAAGTTATTTTAAGAAAACTGAAAAAACGTCCTTTTTTAATCTTAATTTGCTTATAACTGTTTTCCACAACTTTTGAGGAATTTTGTCATAACAAATTCGGATTCTACGGTAAATTGTACATAGGAATCACCAAAAAGTAGACTTAGTATACGACTTTTCCGCTCCAAACTCTCTGCCGACTGGACTATACGTATAATTTTGACGAAGTAGACAGTCGACAGGCACAGGAAAATTGAAGTGTAAATGATTTAATTGGCTCAAATGCCGCGCTCCGAGCGAAGGAGGGAATTTTTATTTAAACACCCGCCCGCACTTTCATACACTGCTCACGAAAGATTCACTCGTGTGAATGGGGCGCGCGCGCAAGGAAATTAATTAATATCCTCGGAGCGTTCCTTTTTCGCTCCGCTCCTTTTTAACGCGGGGTGCGAATAATTATGTGCAATGCCGAGAGAGAGAGAGAGAGAGATAGAGAGAGAGAGAGAAAAGAGAGAGAGAGAGATAAGATAATTAATGAATGGGTAGCGAATGTTAAAGAGCAGACAGCGAGAGATAGGCGCAGGGATTAAAAAGGTATAAAGTTGCCGAAAGAAATTTGTCACGCGGGTATTTCTTTTAGCAGCAAGTCTTTTAATAAGTATTTGTTTGTGCTAGGGGATTACGCGATTACTAGCTTTTGAATATAGGATTTAATTAGATATTAGCTGTTTGACTAAAGTAAGTGTATTGATACATTCATTAAAGTAAGAAGCTAATTTTCTAAAATGTGAAACCCTTTAGATTTAAAAGTGTACAGTTTATTGGTGGAGCTTTGCATTTTTGCAAATCTTGTTTTAAAATAATTCATGCAATTTTATCTTAAGGTACATTTAGAGTTGTTTGTTTAGTGTACTCATTTATATCAGTTCGCTAATTAGTTAAACCAAGCATGTTCACCTGAGTTATGTTTACTTTCTCTTTAGGATGGACAAAAGTGTTAATTGCCAATACTAAGGTTTACTTTACTGGCAGAACTAATTTACGTAAAACGTTACGGTGTTATTAAATTACTAGTTAATTTCTGCGTATTTTGTAATTCTTGTTATAAATTTAATTGCTTGTTTTTGCTTATTTTTGTTGACTGCTTTTAATTTTTTTAATTTTAATTTTATTAAATATATACAAAAGCTTAATATATCAAGTGTATGTTTAAAAATATGTAGAAAAATTAATTAAAATAGAGAAAGCTGACAATGAACTGACAGCGGTGTTTCATTGTGAAAAATATTTTCTTTTTCTGTATTTCAAGGCAACTACAGAGTTTCCTTATTATAGCAAAAGTACAGAATTTATTATTATTACATACAACGATTTTCAAATTAGTAATACTCATTTTCTTTTCCCTTACGTATTTTTCTGTCGGAAGATGGCTAGTATCGATAAAAGTTAACAAGCGTGACTATCCTACGTTGCAACTAAATGTATTTTCTTTTTTTAAATATCAAATATTTTTGTTGCCAGGTGCCAGGTAACTTCCTTCAGTGACAAAGCGACCAACGGCACAGTAACATAACAAAAGACAGAATTTCAATTATTGAATGTTGCGCTATAATTGTCTATTAATTCTAAGTATTATTTATATTAAATTTATTAATGCCATAACAGAAATATGGTCAGATAATTTAATTAAACATTTAGTAAAGTATCAAGGACTCTATCAAGTTTCAATTTTTATTAATGGTCCCAGAAGCCTCGCGAAAGAAGAAACCAATTTAGTTCAAAATATTATATCAGATATACCAACAGTTACTGTCGATTTGGAAAACATGAATCGAAGCGGTGATAATCGTACATTAACGTTACCGATATTTAATAATCCACGGAAATCTTCAATTTACATTGTAATTCAAGCAGAAGAAAACTACAGAGAAAAAACTGGTCTAAATGAACTAAAAATTATGATTAACTTTTTTATTGAGCTGTCACCAAGACATATAAAACCAAAATGTTTGATCATTTACATAAACAAGAATGATGCAAGTGAACAAAAATTTGACCAAATTTTCCACTACGCTTGGTCAAGAAAATTATTGGACTTTTCTGTTATAAGTATCACTAGTAATAAAAGTGTAGATAATAAAAATGCTATATTGTACTATTACAATCCATTTACAAAGGCTATATATTCAGAAAAATTATCTCTGGAATTCAAACTTTTCCCTGATAAACTAGTCGACACCAAAGGCTACAAGCTAACACTACCTTACGTTGATATGCCTCCATACATGCAGATAACAAGAATTAAGAACAATAATCAAACCAACTATTACAGTGGTATCGCCTTCAATATTATCAGATTTATAGCATCAACGTTAAATATGTCCTTAACAGTAGTCACTGATGGACAAAAACATTCAATTATCGAAAACACCTACAGTCAAATGAGAAGGCAAAAATTTAATATACTGCCGATTGCATCTAATATTGCTAATATTTTATTAAATTATAACTACAGTTTTGAAAGCACCAGAATGTTTAATTTTGACACTTATCGTATACTTGTTCCAGTATCACATGCTCAATCGGTTAAAGTAAGTTTTGATAATTTTGCGATTTTTGCAATACATATTTGGATTTTGAGTCTATTTTTGTTTCTGCTCAATTGCCTAAGAATCACAAATAATTTAAACAGTTTCGAAATAGTGCGAATTTTATTAAATCAAGCCTCTAAAAAACAACCGAAAAAGTCAGCTGAAAGTATTATATATTTCTCTTTATTAGTCGTCTCTATGACATGCTTTTCAGATTTTATCGCTAATTTGACTTTTTTAAGTGTTCGTGGTTACGACAAACCAATTGCTACATTTCAAGATTTATATGAATCCCATCTAAAACCGTATGTTCACTCCTTAAACTTCTATGCAATATTCCATGGCACTGAAGATAAATATGTTCAAGCGCTAAAATCAAGAGTAACGAAACTTCAAGCAATTGATGCATGTATTGAGTTTATTATTAAAGGAGAAAAGGTTATTTGCTTTATAAAGGAGATCAGGGGTGTGATGTTTACTCAAAAATACAGAGATTTAGATAATAATCCTATAATGAGATTAGCTGAAATTAAAATTTACAGTTTCGGTGATGGTTTCATTTTGGAAGAAGGGTCTCCCTATGTGGAAAAGTTCGATTTAGTCCTACAACGGATCTTAGAATCTGGAATTTTGAAGATTATGTATCTAGATTACAACATTAAAAAATCAAGATCTGAAAGTAAGGATTCCACTGTAAAAGTAAAATCCAATAATCTCCTACTGCAATTTTTAATAGTATTAATCGCAGGATATTGTATTTCAATCATTGTTTTTATATTAGAAAGATTCGTATTTTTAAAAAAAAAAAATTGTAAATATTTTTTCTAAACAGTAACCTAATCTCATGTTATGAGTTTGTATTCGCGTTTCTATGTCACGTATTTGAATGTTTTTATTTTTAATGCCTCACTGTATTTATTGTGAAATACTAAGAAATAAATAATTGTCAAAATGTTTTAAAAATGTATAGTAAAAAAATATTTGCACCTTCACAATATTAATTTTAATAGGAATGCAGGTAGTACTACAATTTATAAACAAACAAAAAACTAATTTATTAAAAATCATTTTTTGTCACACACGCACGATTTTGGCGTTCTTCTGACCTATAAAGCTCGCCTACAGTGACTGTTTTCCGACCGGCTAGGAAAGAGGTTAGGAACGGGTGCAAAAGACTTTTTTGTAACACATGCATTTTAGCGGTTTTTTGGACCTGAAAAACGAGCCTAAAGTGCTTGTTTTCTGACTGCCGGAAAGAAAGAGCGGGGAAAGACGTGTCCATTTTTGCCTGGCGGGCAAAAATGTAGCTTTCTTTGCTCGCTGTTGATTTATTTACTTATTTGGACTTTTCGAGACTTTTCCGCAAAGATCCATACATGTATCACAAAAAATATGGTGTGCACCAAGGGCTAGTGGGCTTTTTGACCTCGTGTATTTACACTTTTCGTCTTCGGCTCGGAAAACGCACTCGCCTTTGGTTCGTGCTCGCTCGCTTTCGACTCGTACTGCAAACTCCAAACTCGGTCTAAAAAAGCCTACTTTACGCCCTTGATACACAATATACTATTTGCGTCTGCTTATTAATAATCAATTAGAGATGCCTTTAACAAACGTACCCCCGTGTATATGAGCGTATATATATATTCAAAATCTTTGTATTTGACCGCAACTATAAGATGTACTCTAATAGGCGTGAGGTTGCCGTGTTGCAAAGTAGTCAACTTTTGTCCGCTTCATAGGTATACAAAAACGCAAAAATCCATACATGTGTGACAAAATAATGGTGTCCATCACGGGCGAGTGGGCTTTTTGAACTCGTGTGTTTGCATTACTCGTCTCCGGCTCGTGCTCGCTTGCCTACGACTTGTACTGCAAACTTCATACTCGGTTAAAAAAGACCCACTTTTCGCCCTTGGTACACAATATACTACTGATAGAAAAGTAAGTCTGAGGTTAGATGAAACGATTTTTCGACTGATAAAAAAGAATTGATTTCTAGTTGGTTTAAAAAAATGGTTTCTATTAGTCTAAAACCAGTTTTATTAATGTCTTGATTACGACTTGAGTTTTCTTTCGATAATTATTTTTTTAGAAAGAGATTTCAAATTGATTCATAATGTTTCAAGTAACATTTTACACTGTAACAAGAAATCTGTAATTTTATACTGCATGGATGTAATTTCAATGTCAATGTAACTGAAATATTCAATCATATTCTACATCAAAAGACATAATTGAAGGGCCAGATGCAATAACGGTATTAGCACTTTTTTGAATGAATTTTAAATCAAATAATGATGCTCGGATGAAGAAACAAAAATTATAGTGTTGTTTTGCTCATTTTGTAAACATAATATTTATTGTTTTTCTTTTATCTAAGTACTATTATTTGAGATAAAAATCCCCAAAAAAGTGCTAATACCGTTATTGTATCTGGTCCTTCAATTCTGCTTGACATATAATAATTGTTTTTTAATAGCAATGTAAATAATTATTCTAAAGACGAAGGCCCTCTATCCCCGACTTTCAGACATTTATTATTTTATACTTCTTCTACAATTTTCAGTCGATCATCATGAAATTTGGCAAACATGTTCTACTTTGCCCTAAGGGTGCATAGATTAAATTCTGTAACAATCGATCAAGTAATACTTGAGTAATTGTAATAATAATATTTTATGTTCATTTTTATAGTCTTCGTCGTCAGTTCACAGCATGAATTTGAATTTATTTATTTTTGTAAAGTTAATATTTTGCATTTAAGCATACCCAAGTACTTGTGGTTGATTTAAGTGCATCCGCTGAATCCAAATAAATCAAAGTGCATAGAAGTTTATCTAAAGTATCTCCGTCCATCTTCATGTGTTCAAGTTTATTAGATGCATCTAAATGCATTTAAGTGCATCTGATGAATCTAAATACATCCATCTTATATAAGAGTGACCCATGCTTATTGGGGCAAAATTCAACTATACCACAGTTCCATATTTTTATTATTGCAATATTCTCCGACACTATTAGCCGGATTTACATGACTTATCGCATGAATGCGCATACTTATATACGCATTCCAGCGTACATCAATACACACGAATACAAATATATCTCAATATATCTACACATTTATACACTGGTACTTATACACACATACACTCATTCTCACAAATACTCACATATGCATATACACATACACACGCAAGTACACATCGTCGAACGCACGTACGTATAACATACACGTACACAAACGTACGTACACACAAGTACATACATACTTGCAAACGCTCGTACACTCAACAACATCTTCCACTACTCCAAACATTTTTAAAATTTTTTTAATCAACAAATGTAAAAGTTCGAGAAATAAACAAAATACAAACCAAACCAAATGCAACTTATCTCATAGCAACCTTTCAAAAATTTGAGAAACGTTCCCGATAGTGGAAAATACCACAAGATGTACACACACGTGCACTCGATGAACACATATTCGAATCGAATGTTTTGAAATCGTGCCAGCTTACTGCTGTTTTTGCATTTGAATTTAAGTACTAGGTATTTCCGCACAACGATTTTCAAAATAGCAATACTCTTTTTCTTTCATTTACGTAAATTTGTTTTGTTAGAAACATAGCTAGAACCGATAAAATCAATAAGCACGAGCATTTTCAGTTGGACGAAAATGCTCTGGTAGAAAAATTGGTCTAGTTCTATGTAGAACTATCGAGGCCTACATGTAGTCATCGAAGCCTGTAAAGTATTATATGCATATTTGAGCAGGCCTCATAAAAAACTGGATATTTTTTTACCAGGGTATATTTTCTATTTTTACATAGCAAAAATTTGGTGTTGCTTAGCAACTTCTTTCAGTAACAAAGTGACCGTCGGTTTAGTAACATAAAAAAATGCAGAATAAAAAAATCAACATGCGTATACGTGTACACATAGACTTCTTGATAATTATTATTTACATACTAAGACATTTTTCTTCAATAATACATGTATACACGGAGAGAAAACAATAGTGATGATTACTGTACATCTATAGTAAATTGGGAACGATACGTCGAGTTGGTAATAATTACTATATAAATTAAGGATTCTGTATACTGATTACTAACTGATTGAGTACTGAATTTCAATTTGTATAGTACTGCTTACCAACTCGACTCATCGTTCTCAAATTACTATACATGTATAGTAATCGTTACTATCTTTTTCTCTCAGTAATAACATATAAAATAAGCCAAATATTAAATAATTATTCAATATTATTCAATTATCCAAAAAAGATTGATTACTATACTATATTAAGAATCAGCTCAAATAGGTTATATCGATTCCGATTTACCCACCTTGCACTATACTCAGTCTTAACCCCATTTAGTAGCAATTACTATCTTTTTCTCTCCGTGTATGTTTGCATTACTCGTCTCCGGCTCGTGCTCACCCGCCTACGACTCGTACGGCAAATTTCTAGTATTTTTAACTTTGAAAATGCGGCAACATTGTGATACAGTAAGGTTACTCGTACTACCATTGATCTTTGCGGAGGAGGCGCAAAATACAATGTACACTTATCTGCCTCCCTAGTAAGTGCCTCTTATTGCCAGTCTTGAGCCAAGTTATGTACGTTCCATGTGCCCACCATTAACTCCATTATGTTTCTTTTTCTTGCGTCCCCTCGGATAGTCTCGCCCCATAGATCGGAACAGGGGACATCTTTAAGTCCGAAATTTGTCATCACTCCTACGACCCGCTCTCTCTCTCTCTCTCTCTTTTTTATTTCTTTTTTATATATATAAGGGAAGGTGGGTGTCAAAAAGAGGTGGGATCCCCCTAGATTTGGCGTAGGACCGGGGATGTATGCGAGAGAAGGAGGGTGAATACTATCAGATAGTTTTCTCCGTCTAACAAATGTCACGGACGCGGTCTAGCGCCCGTACTCGTTGCGCACAGGTGTCCGGTAACAACGAGAAAGCGCGCTTGTACGCCGTCGTCGCGATACACAATGGGTGCATCTAGCGCTAGTTCGACTCTAGCAGAGACACTGCACACGCCTCTTTCTCTCATTAGCCCAATATATGCACCATGAGTCAAACTCGCTGTCTCATCACTCAACATACACCCCAACCACCGAAGAACCACGAAGCCACCTTCTCCTTTTCACGCACGTCCTCGTACGTAATACAAATCAACATTGCATTTTTTGCATTTTAATTTACGTACTAGGGCACATATATCGGTTACTGTGGTGTCAAGCCAACTTGGTTGAATATGATTTAATTATAAAAAGCTATTGATTTGTTTCGTACTAATACTGATTGACATAGTCAATTTGATTATTGTTCTACATGAAATAAATTTTATTTTAATGAAAACATTAATATTTAGTATCTTTTTAATTTTTAATCTGTGCTCTATCAATGACTTCCGCCGGATTTCTGTGCCCACGGTTACTGAGCCCTGTCCCGAATTCTGTACTCCCAGTTACTGTGCCTGCTATATGCAACATTTGTAATTATGATTTTATTTAAAGCTTCAGAGTAACATGCTCGGAATATTTTTATATACAATATTAATAAAAAATCATTTTTTAATCAACATTTACACGAGGTCAAGGTTGTTTATAAATTAATAATCCCCTGGTAGAAAATAGACCAACCGAGATGGCCTGTTCGTCAACTGTTCGCCAATGACGTTGGCCAATACTTACTGTTGTAAATGACCAACGGTTCGCCAACAACTGCTCTATTTGTGATTCCAACATTTTTATTTTCAAATTATAGATTGAATCATTAAATGTACATCACTAAATAATAGTACATATGCTGTCATGAAGTTGTAAAATATAATTAAATTCTTATTTAAAGTAGGGTTATGGTTACAAACGGTTCAATGTATATGTGTATATTGTGCTTACCCACGCTTCTCGCGCAAACTAAGAGCGCGTCTTGAGTTGCAGAGCATGCAAATATCTGTCGCACTACTGGTTTTGGTATAATTTTTTACTATCCATCGAAATTCCAATTTTTTCATACCATACGGTAGAATTGATAAAAAGATTTTTTTATTTTATACTTAATTCTAAATTATAATGTATTGTCCTGGTGGAAATGGTTTTAATGTCAAAAGTTTGCCAAAGTTTGCCAATGTTTACTAGAGTTTGACAAAGATTGTCAGAGTACGCCAAATATCTTCCTACTGGCCGTTTTGGCACACATGTGACAAATTTTGGCACACATGTGACAAATTTTGGCACACTTTTGGAAAACTTTGGCAAATTTCGACAAACTTAGATAACTCAGACATACTTTGGCATACAATATTTCTTCCAGTAGGGTAGTAAACTAAATCATCAATTTACTACACCTAACTTCAAATTTTAATTAAGTGGACATATATTTAAATGTGAATTTTTTGACTGCATAATGTACCATAACACTTTACATAGCTTGCTTAAGTAGTATTTAGTGCTTTTCGCCGTTATCAAATTTTCAGCATTCGTTGGCCAACGACGGGCGGAAAATCGTTTCAAAATAAGTGGGTTCGTTGGTGAATGGTTGGTGAAACTACTGACCAACCTTAGTAAAATTGGCCAACGATTGGCGAATCGTTGGTGAACGTTTCTACCAGGGTCGTTACCTAAAAAGTAGCTCAAGTCTTACCCTTACTCTTAAGAAAATCAACGTAATCATGACGAAGTGCAATGTGTAACATTCAAATAATTTTTAAATAATCAAAATAGTTTGAATATAATCAATTCTTTTTGAAAAATATAATTAATTTAAAGAATTTTTGTATGAAAAAACTAATATATCATTAAGTTCAAGCGTTCATCTTTTAAATCAATTTATATATAGTAGCACAGATATCGGGACGGGCTCAGAAACTGGTACAGATACCCTATTTCCGCACAACGATTTTCAAAACACCAATACTCCTTTTCTTTCATTTGCGTAAATTTTTTTGTTAGAAACATAACTAGAACCGATAACATAAATAAGCACGAGTATTTTCAGTTGAACGAAAATGCTCTGGTAGAAAAATTGGTCTAGTTCTATGTAGAACTATCGAGGCCTACATGTAGTCATCGAAGCCTGTAAAGTATTATATGCATATTTGAGCAGGACTCATAAAAAACTAGATATTTTTTTACCAGGGTATATTTTCTATTTTTACATGACAAAAATTTGGTGCTGCTTAGCAACTTCTTTCAGTAACAAAGTGACCGTCGGTTTAGTAACATCAAAAAATGCGGAATTTTAATTATTAAATAATGTACTTAATTTATCTATTAATTATAAGGATTATTTTCAGTCAGTTTATTGATGGCTTCACAGAAAATTGGCCAAATACTTTGTTTAAACGTTTAACAAAGTGTCAAGAACTTTATCAAGTTTCAATTTTTATGAATGGTCCCAGAAGCCTCACGAAAGAAGAGATCAATTTTGTTAAGAATATTATATCAGCTATACCAACTGTTTATGTCGATTTGGAAAAAATGAATCGATGCGGTGATAATCGTACATTAACGTTACCCATATATAGTAATCCGCGGGAATCTTCAATTTATGTTGTGATTCAAACCGAAGAAAACTACAAAGAAAATACTGGTTTAAATGATCTGGAAACTATGATTAACTTATTTTATGAGTTGTCAACGAGATATATAAAACCAAAATGCTTGGTCATTTACATAAACAAGAATGTTGCAAGTGAACAAAAATTTTACCGAATTTTTCACTACTCGTGGTCAAAAAAATTATTGGACTTTTCTGTTATAAGTATCACTAGTAACAAACGTGTAGATGATAAGAATGCCATATTGTACTATTACAATCCGTTTACAAAGACTATATATTCAGAAAAATTATCGCTGGAATTAAACCTTTTTCCTGATAAACTAATTGACACTAACGGCTACAAGCTTATACTACCTTACGTTAATTTACCTCCATTGATGCAGGTATCAACAACTAAGAAAAAAAATCGATCCAACTATTACAGTGGTTTGGCCTTCGATATTATCAGATTTATAGCATCAACGTTAAATATGTCCTTAGTAGTATTCACTGATAGAAAAAATGATTCAAATGTCGAAAACGCGTACGATCTAGTGAGAAGGCAAAAAGTTAATATAGTACCGATTACGTCTAATATTGCCAATGTTTTATTAAATTTTAACTACAGTTTTGAAAGCACCAGAATATTCAGTTTTGACACTTATCGTGTACTTGTTCCTGTATCACAAGCTCAAGCGTTTGACGTAAGTTTTGATAATTTTGCGATTATTGCAATACATATTTGCATTTTAAGTCTATTTTTGTTTCTGCTCAATTGTCTAAGAATCACAAACAATTTAAACTGCTTCGAAACTGTGCGAATTTTATTAAATCAATTCTCTACACAACAACCGAAAACATCAGCTGAAAGTGTTATATATATCTCATTATTACTCTTCTCTATGACATACTTTTCAGATTTTATCGCTAATTTGACTCTTTTAAGTGTTCGTGGTTGCGACAAACCAATTGCTACATTTCAAGATTTATATGAATCCAATCTAAAACCGTATATTCACACCATACACTTCAATGCAATATTCCGTGGCTCTGATGATAAATATGTTCAAGCGCTAAAACCAAGAGTAACCAAACTTCAAGGAATTGAAAAATGTATTGAGTTAATTATTGAAGGAGATAATGTTATTTGCTTTCTAAAGGAGGTTAGGGGTGTGATGTTTACTGAGAAATACCGAGATTTAGATAATAATCCTATAATGAAATTGGCTGAAATTAAAATTTACAGTTTCGGTGATGGTTTCCTTTTAGAAGAAGGGTCTCCCTTCGTGAAAAAGTTCGATTTAGTCATACAACGGATCTTAGAATCTGGAATTATGGAGATTATGCATCTAGTTTACAACATTAAAAAATCACGTTCTGAAAGTAAGGATTCCACTATGAAAGTAAATTCAGATAATCTCTTACTGCAATTTTTAGTAGTATTAATCGCAGGATATTGTATTTCAATCATTGCTTTTATATTTGAAATTTTATCTAAACTGCAATCGAATCTCATGTAATTAGTTTGTATACGCGTTTCTATGTCACGTATTTGAATGGTTTTATTTGTAATGCCCCACTGTATTTATTGTGAAACTAAGAAATAAATAATTGTCAAAATGTTTTAAAAATGTATAGTAAAAAAAATATTTGTACCTTCACAATATCAATATTAATAGGAATGGGATTAGTACTGTAATTTATAAACATGCAAAATAGTGTGGACCGTGGGGGAAAAGTAGGCTTTTTTCGCCCGTGTGTGAGGTTTGCAATACGAGTCGAAGGCGAGCAAGCACGAGTCGAAGACGAGTATTGCAAACACACAAGGGCGAAAAAGGCTTCTCCCCCATTGTGCATATCGTATTTTTTGTCTAACATGTATTAATAACGTGTTTATTTTTATGCCTATGAAGCGAAACTAAATTTGGCCGCTTTTCGACACGGTGCAAACATACGCTTTTTAGACTGTAAAAACTGCCTATTAGAGTGTTTAGGCCTCCTAAACATGTGGTATCATCCAGATGGTACTTGATGTTTAGAGGGGCCTAAACCCACTTAGAGCTGATATCCGAAAAACTTTTGCTTCCGCTGATTTGATAGCGGTCGCAAGTGTTTTCCGTTCGCTGGTCGGAAAATGGCCACTTTAGTCCCGCTATATGAACATGAAGAACGCGTTTTCGTGCAAGTGTGACAACAAAATACTTAAATTATAAACGGCTATCATTTTGTGCCTTCATAAAACGGCCAAGCATATCGAATTCTCAGATGCTTCACCATTGGTAGAAAAGTACTTTTGAGGTTATATGAAATAATTTTTAATGGAAAATAGAGATTTTTGTTAATTTAAGAAAAATGGTTTCTTTCTAGTCTAAAAGCTGTTTTATTAATGTTCTCATTACGATTTGAGTCTTCTTTCGGTCATCACTTTTTTACAAAGGAATTTCAAATTGATTTATGATGATTCAAGTAACATTTTATACATACGCACTGTTAAAAAATCCAGAATTATTACCTATACTTTCTGCTTTAAATTAACATCTAAATCAAGTAAAAAATAACAAAAACTATTGTTATACATGAAAGTAATAATATTATGAATTGTTCACGTGGAAATATATTCATTTTTTGTATATAATTATTAAATAATGCTTATGTGACATTTTTAATTTAAAATTTGACCATTAATTAACAAAAAAATGGTGAACATTTCTTTCAGGCTAGGTACAGAATTTAATAAGCAAAGAGTAACAACAAATAAGCTTTTACCTTCATTACGAAAAAATTACTGTGTATTTACAACCCAACAAATTTTTAGTTTTAAACTTATAATTTTTTTCAGATTCTATTTAGAATCCTTAGGCAATTTTCAAGACCTCCACCGTTTCAATTTTGAAAGAATATTAAATCAGTGAAGCACAATATGTATTTGTTTATAATACTTTTGATCGCAGTTATTAATGTGCGTCAAATTTGATATACAAAAAAATATTATTCTTCATTGATTAGGTACTTTTTTGAAATTCAAACGTTGAAGGTCTTGTAAATTTACTAAGGATTCTAAATATTGTCTAACAAAAACATATGTTTGAAAATAAAAGTTTGTTGGATTGTATGCGCATTAATTGTTTCATACTCCAGGTAGAGTCACGTTTGTTATATTTTGATGTTATTAATTTTTTTCGTGAATATAAATAGTTACTTTATACATGATACGTAACGACAATGAAATAATTTCTAGTGTACATTCCTGATTTCGACAGAATTCCCACGTTAAGGAGATATAAAAGTGAACTAAAAATCTCTACCTTACCGGCATCACATTTATATTTTTTTCTCTGCAATAAATAAATATTTCTAAAAAACGTCGTACTATGCCATCCGCATTCTCACCAGGAACCTTTAGTTAAATTTTCAAAAGTTTTCATTGTTAACTCTCGGAGAAAAATGCATTTGAGAATTTAACTATAGTTGTATATATTCAAACGCATCTTTCTCCGAGAATTAATGATGAAAGCTTTTGAAAATTTAACTGAAGGTTCCTGGTAAGAATCCGGAGGGCATGGTATTGCGTTATTTTACAAATATTTCATTTATACGTAACATTAATTCAATCTCTCTAGGCCAATAAAATGTCATCTATTAATAACTCAGAAAACAGCATCTAATTAAAAACTATTCAAGGCACACTTTACGAAACTTCATGAAAATGTGCCAGTCTTAATAAATTTCGCTTTAAATTACCGTGTAAACAATTATTCACCAACACATTCACAAAAAAAATCTCCCAACAACTAACTCTAAACTCTGTCTCTCCCACCGAAACAAGACAACAAACTCTCCAGCAACAAATATTTCCCCAACTATACTGAACCCTCCCTAACCCTCTAAACCCGCTAAAATTCCTCACTACTTCCTCCTCCTCACCATTGTTACAATCCATCCTCGGAAGCCAGCAGCCTCGCGGCCTATAGCTCGTATCTCGTCATGGAAAGACGCGTGGCGCCTTGCTCGCGCTGCATAAATAAACCACGCGCGCAACAGAGAGAGAGAGAGAGTGGGGGGCATAAATTTCCACGCTAGCGCAGGTGCGCGAGGGCGCGACCGCGAGCTAAGTCAACACTGCGCACACACACACACGTCCGCGTACGGAAGAGTTTTCATCTCCCCCGGGGGCAAATGAGGGGTAGAGGAGGGTAGACTCGTCTCTTTGTGTGTGGCGCGCATCTGGGAGCAGCGAATTTAGCGGCGGTGATAGTTAGAGGTTTGTAAAAGGGGACTGTGGGGTTTTATTTTTGGTGGTGGAGGACTGTCGATTGATTGAGTGGAGTATGGTTGGTTTTGATTGGGAAGGTATTTTGACGTATGATACGTTGTTTTTCGATGCTTATGGACAAATGTGTAAAATGAGCATGGGTAGTAGACCGGGTGGTTGTGACAGAAGAACAAAAGAAATGGAATATATATATATATATTATGATGTGTTAACGGTGCGATGTTATGACGTACTACGCAGCGTGTAATTTTGTTTGAATATTCGTATTGCTTAAAAATTGGTCTATTTTCATCTGTCACGGCCGCTCGGTTTATAGATGTATTCAAAGAATACGTTATTTTGTCGCAATGTTTATATGCGTTGAGATGTGTTGTTTCAACATACTTATCCATGTAAATATGGTGTATTAGCAAACTCACGTGTGTAAAACGTAAATGTGTTTAAACAACACTTTTGTACGCGAGTAAATTTGGCGAGACTGAATTTAATATACCGGATTTACAGTGTTGGATCCGGTAAATTGCCTCTGGACTGCAGATATAGATGAAAAGTTGCGTAATATTTAGATAATAAATGACACCTCTTTTGATAGGCGAAGAGGTTTAATTGTATATTTTATACGTATTAGCTTAAACTTTATCAAAATGCTAAATGTTCTTTAATGTCAATATTATAATCTTTCATCTATAAAAATTATTATTTTTCATTAATAATAAAAATATTGCAATTTTATTGAAATTATGTGTAACAATAATAACCGACAATCGGGTGAACAGGTTATGTTATATATTTAGTAATCTGGTTATGTTACGTTTTTAATATCTTTGAGATGTTATTTTGATAATTCTTTTGCCTGACGCAAGTAGCACAACAATTTTAACTTATTATACATTCATCTCAGTACTCAAATACTCTCTATTTATTAATTACAAAGAAATATTTACTTATTTATATTTAAAGCCTAGCGAGTTAACAGAAGCGAATTTTGGAACTTTCTACGAGTGATATATTTGAAAAGTTTAGTTTTATAATTTATACGTCATACGTATAAACTATTCAATTAGTGTTTGTACTCGAATTAATTTGGGTCGTCGTATCACTATACGCGAAATGTTGTTATTTGCACATTAATTATAGGCTATTGCAGAGCTGGAAATGGTGGTTTAGCAGCTGAGTTTTAAACAAACATGCTCTCGTTACGACACATACTACACACCTCGATATATTGGATTAAAATATCAAAATTATATTTGTTAAGTATGTAATAATTATATAATCACTGGGATACCGATGCACCAGATCGGCGAGAAAAGTCACATTTCATCAATATTGTTTTAACGATCAGTCGATGTATCTCTAACAAACTTGACATTTCAAATTGATAACTTAGATTTATGTATTTGATGTGGTAGTTTAGTTGCAAAGTGTTATATTCATCAAAATGTCGTTGAACTTAAAGCTACATGAACTTGCTATAGTTAAAAGTATATAATATCAGTGGTTGGAAAGATTTAAGGTTAACGCTATTTTAATAATTTATCTTTTATCGAAGTATTTTTAATCCACGCAGATGACCATAATTTAATTCAGATATCGAGTATAACCTTGATATTAATAAAGAAGGGGTTTTTTTCCATCATTAGTCCTGAATCACGAACAAAATTGCCTGAAAACGTTTGTTCAAAGTACGTTAATTATTGACAGAACAGTTTCACCAACGATATAACGAATCTTGCCCAGTGCCTCATTAATGACCGATAAAGTTAAAGCACATTCTTAGCGTTCCAACCACCATTGACACTGACTGCAGACGTCCTAATTTAAAAAGTGTGCACAATGACCCACCTTAGAACTAAAAACCTCCCTCTAAAAAGAACAACCTCTCCGCGCTAACCACATCAACGTCACCCTCAACTCCCCATTCAAACACCCCACCTTCCACGGCAGCATCGTTACCCTAACTAACCAAAGACTCCTCCCACCAAAACCCCACCCACCTAATTGAATCCCCCAGCTAATCCGCTAAAAGTACAAACCCCCGCACAACTCCGAGATGCGTTATTCGAAATTTCGAAGCCCCCATTCGACCGAGAGCCACCGTCGCAAGAAAGAAGCCTTGCAGCGCGGCAGCGGCAAAGTCCGTGGCCCTCTTATACGGGCGTTACGATGTCATTACGCTTTATATTAGATCGTTTAACGCGTTCGGCCTGTAATAACGTGCTCGCGAGGTGATAAGGTCCTCCTCTCCGGCTGCTCCCTCTCTTCGATCCTTATATATACCTACGCTCTTCTGCGAGCTACCCTCGTCGTCTTGTGCCTCGTAAAGGTGCTGCAGCTGTCTGGAGGTCCTTATATAAGTGGACGGTACGTATAGCCATAGGCTTTTGGGAATCGCAAAAATTTTCCAGGGCAGGGGGGGGTTTCTCCTTACTTTACAGGGTTATATTCCCGAGGATGTGTAAGCGCGAGTGCGCTAGATGTTCGCGCGTATTACGAGTTTGTAATGAAAGGTGGGAATGCGATAAAGAGCTGATTTAGGTGGAGTAATTTAATAGTTTTGGGGGAGGGGAGAGTGGCGTTAAGGATTTTCATGGGAGTTTGGGAATGACGGTTTTTATTTTAGGGGCTTCGTTTATGGTTGGTTGCGAGGAAGGGGAGAGGGATATAGAGTACAGATTGATTCCTGTGATTTTGTTGTGGATGCGTAGGGTGGAAGTAATTGTTGCTAATTAGAAACATTGAAAGTAAATACTTGCCAGTAAAAGGTGAGTTGTTTTTGTTTGGTTAATTTGTTTGTGAAATAATTGCAGTTGGAAATGAAAGGTTGATTTTATTTAGTAACCCTTAAAACGATAATTCAATTACTACAAGCATGGAGACGTAATCGTAATATACTACAATAATACTGAAGAAGTATTTAGTAAGATTAACAGTTAATTTTGAATAAATAATTTGTGGAAATTGGATACACCTAATTCTTTTGTTAGACTAACTATCTCATTTATCAAGATACTGATTCACGATCTAGTCGAGTAATTCATAAATTTTGGGAGGAGTGACATGCACGATTTTCACGAGAGTTTAGGAACGGCTTTATTTAATTTGCTTTTGGTTTCATCTATGGTAAGCGACGAGGAAGTGGAAAGAAATAAAAAATACAAATTGGTTCGACTATAATTTCCTTATTGATGTAGGATTTGAGTTACGGTCCCTAATTAGATTCGTTGAAGGCAATATTTTGACGTAATGAATTTAGCAATTAACAGTGTGAATCTGAATATTATATATCAGTTTGTGCGGTGAGCTATTAACGTGGTACGTAATATTAGCTTACGCTGCTGCTACACTCGCAAGCAGACTCGTAACTCACCGGCTACATGCAATTTCCCACCGACTTTGGATCCAACTGCAAAGTTGAAGATTATTCAAATGAAATGAAGTTAGACGTTGCTTCATATAGAATGCTGCAAAGTTCTGATTGTACTGACAATGATGAATTATCTCTATTTTGATTCTATCTATTTTATACAAATAGAAGGTTGATTATCATATGAAAGATTCTACGCTACGTCTACTTTAAGATTCTTTAATGATCGTTTAGATACAGTACTATATCATCATCCTACACGTTAAATGTAGGATATAGTCAAATTATCAATCCTCTCGGACAGTATGTGTTCTGTAGGATATACAATTTCAGCAGCTTTTAAATCTTGATTAGTCGAAAAAATGAAGAATTTAAGTAGTGGTCTATATTTACAAAGTCTACATAAGTTATAAACAGGTAAGTTATACAAATATTATGAAAAATCAAATATGCCTAGAATTTTGCAGTGGATATTCAAATTTGCACTAAACGTAAGATAATCTTCTTAAAATTATTATAAAGCATATTATACTCCATTTATTGGCTAACAAAATTTAAAATCCTAATAAATAAATACCCGAAATAGAAAAAATTGAAAATTTTGATTACTTACTAAACGGTTTGATATACTAAATTTATTAAACTCCGAATTCTCATAGAATTTTTTTTCATAGGAACCATACTGTTTAAAATGTTGTCTACATTTAAACTATATATATATATGATTTTAATATTCTTGATCAGCAAACCTGAACAAACACTTTAACACCAGATCTCCGCATTGTACAAATTTACTCCGCGTACAAATTAGCTCCTCTCTCCCCTACATGTTATCTGCCTTATTCAGAAAAACGCAATTGCAGCCATTTTCGGTCTATAGAAACTATTGACGTTCCATTTATACCCTTTCCTATCTCAAATGACCACATCAATGCGCGAGAAGCGCTATACGGACTCGCTTAGATAAACGACGTAAAAAGTAACTGTACTTTCTACCAGCTAGAAGGTTTTTGTACAGGAGGGTTAAAAAACTGACCATTACATCTAACGATATCTTTTATACTCCTAACAAAAAGAAAACCAACTAATATCCCTTGAACAAGATCACGTGACAATTCAAAATCCTATATTTTTGTAAAACCAAGAAAATAACGTAGATTTTTCATTGAATACCAATTTATTACGTAAATTTAAGTATTGTATTATAATTTCTCAACCTTATTAAACTAATGTACGAAAAATATGTAATGAGCTTCTTCGTGTTCATAAATCAAGTTAAAAAAATTTCAAGTCATCACATTCCCGTCAGTTCTGGGATCCGATCCAAAAGAAATCACGCTCACAGCCTAAAAAGAAGTGTCATTCAAAACCCCTTCAAGAGCATCAAAAATCCCTCGAAACATCCCACCGAACACCGCAATCTCCCACCGACGCCAGCAAAATATCGATACTCTCCCTCGCGCACCCACACAGCGATGTCGGTCCAGCCTCCGTCGCTCCGCGGTGCAGGAGTGTCGGTGGTCCAGGGGACAAAACGCGCGTATACACGATTAACCTCTCGCTCTCTGTCTCGCCTTATCTGCTCGGCGCCAGGACGCCACTGTGCGGGCCGCGTCGGGGATGTAGACTCTGTTGCCTCCGGGCGCGCTCGGGCCATTCGCCCGGTCAGCTACAAGCTACCAACCCGCGCTCTCGCGTATATGTACACATACATGTACATGTACATGTGATGTTCTCTCTCTCTCTCTCGCACGTGTGCTAATCGGGATGAGAAGGAGACAGACATGGAGCAGAGTGTGAATGTGTATATGTGTAAGTGAGTGTGTGTATGTGTATGCGTGTAAGTGAGTGTGTGTATATGTATACGTGTAAGTGAGTGTGTGTAAGTGAGTGTGTGTATGTGAATGTGTGTATATGTATATGTATATGCACGTGTATGTGAATGTATGTATATGTATATGCACGTGTATGTGAATGTATGTATATGTACATGCACGTGTATGTGTGTACATGTCTGTATGTGTATACGTATGTATATGTGTATGTATGAGCATGTGTGTGTGTGCGTATGTGTGCGTACGCAGTGCACTTTGACGCGGCTGGCAATTACCTCGTTTTGTACGAATAATCGGACACGCGGCCCATCTCCCCGAGACCTGGGGGGCTTGATTCTCTCTCTCTCTCTCTCTCTCTCTCTCTCTCTCTACCTCTCCTTCTCTCGTGAGGACACACATATACATATACACGCATTAGGATGGAAGGAGAGTTTCCAAAGCGAGAGGTGCTGGATCGTGTGTACCTGGAGTGGTATAGCAGCCTACTGCGTGTGCACGCCCGTGTGTGCGCATGTATGCGCCAGCCTCCTTGCAGAATGGCAGCATGTAAAATGCAAGACTTGGTCCTCTGTGCCTGGACGTTGTATACACGCGGGTCTAAGTCGTTGCGCGCCATTGTGCGAGCTGTGTGTATTGTGCTACACGGGGCTCGGGATGTGTGTGCTAGGACACAATAAGCGATATCGGCATTACGGGTGGTGCGAAGGGGACGGTTGGATTTCGTGGCTTTATAGATTTATCTCGTACTTTAAAGCTGTTCGAGTCATAAAATGTACGATGCATTGATTTTAATACTGAGCTTTCGTCACTTCTTATAATGTATATGTCAATTTTTGTCGGGGATTTTTGAGAGTAGTCATTTCGTGGTATAAAAAATTACATCGTTAGCCAGCGCATACAAATGTAAAACTCTAACTTATTATTTCTTACATGAATATAGCTGGGTTCGACCTATATTTCTTAACCTAGATAAATAAAATGAAGAGTTTGAATAGGCCTTATATAACCAGATATAGTTAAAAACATTAATATTGTTTATACACCCAATGTTGAAAAATTGTATATATAGATATATTGCTAATGTTTTTAGCTATATTTTGTGATGCAAGGTCTATTCAAACAAAAAGTGTTAGATTACTTTATAAATGGTATACGTATTAAATGTTTTTAAAAATAAATACATATAGTACAAATATAGATAATAAAAATCTTTACTCCTATGATTTATTTTTCAGAATTAAAAAAAAAAAGAAATTGTTGGAATTTATGGCAGATAGTATTCACTGCCTATTTATCTTGTAATGAATTCTAGACATTTGGGCAATGAATCCCTAAATCTCTAATTCTATCAATTTACTAGTCAGTCTAGTCTTTTTTTCTCCATGTAAAGTTGCACAATACAACTTTAATTTAAGAAGTTATGCGATTTGTTACAGATCTACGCTCGACAAAATTACGACGTTTGAAAATAAAATAGATCGCAGCAAAGTGAAAACTATTAGAGTTTCCTCCTTTGGTGAAGTGACTATTCCATCGAAGAACAAAGTTTAAGCAATATTATCCACATAAAATTCATAGAGTAGACTTTAAATTGCGGAGTCTACTTTAGCATATTACTGCATTCAAGTGACATAAATCTTTAATACCTCTCTCTTTTATGAGTTTTATATTTTTATTTAATTGTAATAATTAAAAATATAAAAAAAGATATTATTTTGTATATTGACTTAAAATTATTTAATATTTTCTACATTTAAAAATAAAAATTATCAATTGCACAGGCATGAAATCCGAGAGTTTCATTTAAATCGCCCCCATCTATATTGAACAGCTTTTATACAAAGTTTTTATTGGTTTTACTAAATACTCCATACTGTTTGCTTCGCTTTTAGTTCCCCGATTTAACGAACTCCCTTTTCCACCGCAAACGTTTTAACGCGTTACACGCTCGCCAACGCCTCTGCATAGATTAATCAACCGTTACATATCATCCATAAATGCTGCACCACGCTTTTATTAATGCCAACGCTCGTTTACGTTTGTTTATACATGCGCGCGCGCGAAATTCGCACCATTGATACTCGCCGCGCATACGGGGGTGTCTGCAAATGCGTGAGCAATTGAGTATGCGATCAATGCATGTATATCCATTGCTGCGTATCACGTATTTATTAACGCACGCGGCCTTAAGTAGGTATTTGACTGTATATGTCTGCCTACAAGCTGTGTACACGTTTGCTCCTGTATCGCTGTATCTCATGTTTGTCAACGCGTGCATGCGCGTCTGCGCGTCTGTGAATGTATGTGTGACAGAGTGTGAGTATTTATTAATGTTTGCGAGTTTCCGTTAAAGCGCGGACGGCGTGGATGTTTGAGTGTACGCTTACGGGGAGCATATATGGGTGATTCTGGCGATATGGATAATCTCGATGTCATTTTCTAACCACGTAATTTTTTATTATTTATGTTACTGAATTAATAACAATGGTACCTGATTTACATGGGATCAATTTATGTGGTTATTAACGAGGTAAACGCACGTTGAATAAATTTGTCTGTGTACTGTAATGCTATTTTTTTTATGTATTATTTAAATCATAATTATTGGTCGACTTTGTCCCAAATATATTGGTACCGAAACCTGAGAAGTCAACGTTGGGATTATTTGTAATTTTAAGGGGCACGTGTAAAAGGATTTTGTTAAATAATTTTTCTTGTTTTTGAATTCTTAATTTTTGATGACTGCAATTCTAATTTGTGCATATGAATTATTTAAATCAAAATCTTTGATCGACTATTAGGACAAACAAATTGGTGCCGAAACCCGAGAACTCAACCACAGGTTTATTTGTGCTTTTGAGAAACAGGTATAAAAGTATCTTGTTAAACAAAGTATTTTCTGATCAGGTTAACTAATTGCGTTAACCTTTTGGCTATCAAAAATTGACTGTATCGCGAGAATGGATGCCAGAATGGAGTATTTTGTGATCCCAGGCTTGTTTTCACTAAACAAAGAGCAAATGAAACGAAAATGTTTTTTTGAGAATTTCCGAAGTCTGATATTACGAATATGATATCTATAAAACAATTCTATAACAAATCTATAACAAAATACTATGTACGACCACCCCAGGTTTCACAAAAAGATGACCCTGAAAAACTCACATTTTAACAACAACAACAAAAATGAAGCCCAAAACTATCCTTTTCTCTGGAATCACCCATGTGCATGCACGTAGGTGCGAGCTCGAAACTGGCTTTCAATGTATACATTATGCACGTACCTGCTGCTTCTGCAGAGCGGCGATGTCGCCGCAGACGGGCCCGAGGCCCGTGAGCTCCGTGTCCTTGCGTATCACCCACTCGATGAGCTCGCGCAGCGACAGCAGCAGGGCGTTCCAGTGCTCGGTGTTGCTCTCCAGCCGGTTTCTGCGACAAAAGGAAAGATAAAAGGGTGGATTAACGTTAGATTCTTCTCTTTTTAAATTTGATTCGATTCTGGATTGGCTTGAGTGGGAGGTATAAGTCTTGGGTTTGTTAGAAGAAACGGTATTGGAGAGGTTATTGTGGTGTATAGGTACCTATGATGTGTAATAGACGATTATTAGTGTCGACGTGTGGCAAAGACTGAAACTAGAGGCCTGTGTGTGGAGAAAGCTTGTGGTCATTGAACATTCGTGGATTATGAACATTATGGTGAAATATTAGTTGTAGCTACATTATATTGTTAAAATGACTGTCCAAAAGTATTTTTTATGTATGCTTATCGCTTATACAATGCTTTGCAATAAAAATAAATTAGTTATCACAGGAATCTCGTTTGTGTACAAATTTAGGTACTTAAATTACTTGCTTGTAAATTTAGTGCATAATCAGATTTTTTATTTAAGTAATTATTATAATCTCATAGTGAATTCTTTCATCAAAGAATTTTGCTTTACAATACTAGATAGTAAAACCAATCAAACTACATAATATAGCCTTATAACTCGTTAAGTCTAATGGATTTGCATAACACTTTCTATACATTATTTTTAAAATATTAACCATTTTAATATTATAACAGTTTTCCATTATAAAGGGGTAATGACTTTTTGAACATAACAATTGGTTCTTTAGTACCTCGCTATCTCAGCGCAACAGCCCTGCATTATAATACAAAATATCTAATTACCGGCTTTAAAAAAATTGTATCCGCATATACTTAATGACATTAATTAACTTTATTTAATATTTAATATAAAAAAGCCTTTCTTTCATAAATTAAAAGCATTTTTACACGTATCGTGAAAAAAATTTGAATCTACATTTAATTATTTTCATTAGATAATCAACTAATGAAACTTAGTCTTTTTACACTTACAATATAAAACAAAATTATATTAATAAATATGCTTGTTTTATACATATAAAGATCATGTTAAAACTATTGAAATACTGTGAAAAATCTTGCTCCAATACGTTAAAGCGCACTCAAATTTTGGATACCAGAAAGGGTAGAATACACTTACAAATTCCACTCGCAGATCTCCCATAATTCCATATTTAGGCTAGCTAATTCCATCGCATTTACAACCCGCTAAGGACCCAAACTCCGTCCTCCCGTAAAAACAAATCAACCGATCAAACCAAGCCCTACAAACTAAAATAACCCTCCCTTCAAACCTCCGTGGTATCTCCGCTTCGCGCGAAGAACCTTAGGTCCCCACTTTACAACCCCGGGGGGGCTTTTACGACAACGCAATCGTCGCCGCCGCCACACCCAGCCATTCGAGTTTAAAAAAGCGCGTCAGAGCGATAAAAAGCGGCAGGCAGTTATTTTTTTCTTTTTCCTCTCCTCATCCTCAAATCCGCCTCTCACTTCGTGGAGAAGGAAATAAAACGCCGATTTCGCGAGGTAGATCGTGCGTATCCTCGCGTCTATATATATATATATATATATATATATATAAGAAACGCGAGAAGCCGCGAGCTCGCGCGCGACTTAGATTTATATTCCGGGGCTGCTTTCTTCTCTCGTGCGTATCGCCGAGAGTAGCGGCAGGCAGTATTTCGCTCGTTATTGTAACGGCCGCCCGATGAAAGTTCGCGGCGAGAGGCGGTGCACTGCACTGAGTGCCCCCCGGCGCTTTTTCAATGGCGCTGGGATTGTGAGCTATTGTGTTGCCGCTGGGTGCCGAGTTGCGGATGGGTGGTGCACTTTGGCTGAGAGAAGGGTGAGGTGAATTTGAGGATTTTGTAGTTTGTTGGGGGGTTATTGGTATTGTGTAATAGGAGGATGTGTCGTATGTTCAAATGTCTACTAGTACACGGAGAGAATTTTCTAATAAAAATTGTAACTAAATTCACGGTAAGAATTACCGTAAATGACTATAAAGCTGGGACATACCGACTTTCCGGCACTTTATACTGGTATTTTACTATAAATCTGAACAATAAATTTTACCGCACTGAATGGTGAAATTTGCCGGATTTGAGAAAAAGAAGACAGCCGATGAAGGATAACAACTGAGCGTGCACAAATTTTAGGTTAACTCTAATATAAATGGGTATAAATATACTTATTTAAGCATTAATGATACTTCTATAAAAATTGGAAGAAAATCCACATTTTTCAAGAATAATTCACACAAATTTTACCATCTATTTCATTGTGTAACTTTATATGTTCCACAATTCTATTAGTTTTCTCTAAGATTCGTATAGGGAATATTTACTCTACGGTAGGCAAATTTTACCCTCCAGTGCTGTAAAATTTATCGTGAATATCAATAAAAACTGCCAGAAAGTTGTAGTGTCCCAGCTTTATAGTCATTCACGGTAATTTTTACTGCAAATTTTGTCATAATTTTTATTAGAAAATTCTCTCTGTGTAGAAGTCTGCTTTGGAAGGACAGTAAACTCTAGATTAAACGAAATAGAGTAGATTAGGATATGTATTTGTATTAATGAAGAATTCATGAAGTATGTTTCCCTAATAATAAAAATATTTTTTAGTTGATGAGGTATACATTATAAGAATAATTTATATATATTAATAATAATTAAATATGAATTTATTACGCTGATGACTTGCAGGTAGTTTATTCGTTTCTTCTTCTCATAAAGCTCTATAAGGTTCTAGTTCCGTTTACGAAAAATTTCGTTTTGACCGAGTACTTATCGAAGGTTTTATGTAATGTATATTTTAGAGGAAATATTTTGACCCTGTAGTAATAAACATTCGCAGATCGATATGTTAAAACTCACAATTAATAATTAAAAGAATTATGAGCATAAATAAGGTAATTGATCTTATTAAATTTTATAATACTCTTAAAATGTATTTTGGGTTAGAACATTTTGGAATGCCTTGCTTGAAAGAAAAAATTTTAGTACGACCTAATACATTTTTATACACTTATGATCATTCGTTCATACCTAATATATTTGCACAAATTCAGAGTGGAATATGCTTTCAAAGTGTAAAAACATATTTTTTTCTAACCCAGGAGCCTCAAGAATATCAAATTTTATCAAAATTTATTATCCGGAAAATTGTACCGTTTTAAAGCGTTTTCTTTTATAAAGTATGATAAACTATTAAAATTTATGCTTTCCTTTATAAAATTTATTATAAAAGATAATAGCTTTAAACTGGAAAAAAGTTTGCAATTTAATGTTAACTATTGTTAAAAACATTAAAATATTTTAGACATGTGGAAAAACCCAATCTAAAATCCGCGAATTAAAAAGTGGTGACTGAAAGGATTCAAGCTTTGATAAAATGTTCATAAAAGTTTAGTTTTAGTTTTTCATAAAAGTTTCAGTTTTAATTCCCTGAAGTATTATAAAACTTATTTATGGAACTTCATTTAATGATTCTATCTATGAAAATATTGTTTTATACGGTGGATATTTTTAATACTGAATCCATTGCTTTTTAAAAATGTAGATGAATACGAATGTAATAATATTATTGGAAAATCCGAAATTCATATATAACATAAGAGCAAACTCGGCGACATATTTTCAAAATAATTAATGGCTTTTCATAAAACTTTGAGCTTACAGGTCACTGAATTCAAATTCACGGTGCATATATCGTACTTCCAGAATTCAAAATGACATATTTAATATCGAAACTTACTTTTTTGACAGTGAATAATAGAGTACAAATAATTTCAATTTAGGATTATTCGTATAATTTCTCCATATTTCATAAGTCTTTCCAAACTTGGGTCTAAAGTCAATGTCGTCACTTGTATTTATTTAAGCATTAGTACTATTAGAAAAAGGCTTGAAAAAGTTATTGTGCGAGCTATTTAATAACAAAATAGTCTATCTCCTTAGAAATGCCTTAAATTATATAAAATAAATACCAAAATGTAGTTGCAAAAAACAATAATATCAATAAAAATTATTTAAACATGAGGAATTCATTCTACTGATAAAAAACAGTTATGTTATTATTATCTACTCACTATGACTAATACTTTCCAATTACGTGCCTTAAAATATAAATATATTAATATATAAAAGAAGCAGTTGATTATATCAGTAAGATTTAAGATATAGAATTACAGTAATATTTTCATGAGTAGAATTGCGAACTTTCAGTATGCTATAGTGTTATTTTCTACTCTTCTCCATCCTATTTTACAATATCTCATAAGTTAATTAATTCAGGCTAATCAAACTTCTGCGTATCACAACGAACAGATGAAAAATTTCACGAAAAATCCCAAATAAATACCCAAACAACCCACCGCTCTTATCCACCGGCTTAGCACCACTCAAACTAAACACGCCCGTTAATACTCCTCCCCCTACAACATCCCCAGTTAATTCCCTCTCACCCCCTCGAACTTTCGTCCGGCTCTTCCGCGACCACGGAAAACGAGACTTGACGCACTCAACAGGAAGAACTAATAGTCCTGGGGGCTGGTTTATGGCGCAAGTTCGGCTGCCGCTTTTCCACCGATTGTCGAGAGCGTCCAAACGCGTGTACGTATCTCTCGTGGAACTCCCGGTTTAGATTGTTGTCCGGTCTTGAATTATGACGCCCTCCTCTCTTTGTGTGTACCGGTACTTCCCGTCCGCTGGTTTAACACGATCGCAAGTATTATCGCTTGGATGGATGCTTGGTTGAGTGTGTGTGTTTTAAGGGGGAGGTGTGACTTGTTAGAGTCAGATTTTGATGTGATACGTTGCTGGATGGAAGGAATTTATTTAAGAGGATTATAGTGGGATTCAAGACGGAAGTTATGCATTGCACGATAAGCGTGGAAGGTTTATTGGATTTTAATGCTGTTCAAATGAGTTTTGTACTGTTTACTGCTGTATAGTAAACATTCGCTATATAATTTCAGGAGAAAATGCACAAGGAATTTAAAACTGGAGATGCTGAAATATCTAGAAAAAAGGAAGCCTTCTCACTGAAAACATTAATAAATGAGAAGTGTTCTATTTGCTCTCAGGTGGCTTTCATACTAATGCTTATCATTTTTATTAAAAAGTTCTCTCTGTGCATAGTTATTTTTATCACATAATACTCGTACCTTTGTAAACTTTCGCACTGAATTAATAATAATCTTATATTAAAAGCAGCACGTTTATACTGATATAAAGTTAATACTAGTTTGCTTATATTACATACTTGCCCCATGTGTGGTTTACACCCGGTTTCGTAATATCAGTAACGTTTCACTACTGGACCGTTAATGTATGGGTCTCGTGTTAAAGTATAGTGTCAATAGAACCTGCTAAATTGCAGCCATCTTCACATTAAATCCTCGCGGTCTACCCTAACATTAATTCCTACAGCATACTAGGCATTATTTTGCATTTAAATAAAATTATTATAACTATTGTTTAATTTTTTTAATGAGTTTAAATAAGATATAAAAATAATCTCGTGGAAATGAATCTATTTGTAGAGTCGAAATTAGACATTAACCTGACCGAATTTCCATTCTTTAATGAATAGTCTTTCAAAGCATTTATCTAACATCAATAATGATCTAAAAATGTGCATTTTCTGGCTACTATTTATCAGAAAATCAAGTAAAATAAATTAATAAATGTCCTACGCTGAGAATTTATTTACTTTATATTGTTTGAGCATTTATTAATTTGTTTATATCACTTCACCTATAAACAAAATTGTTTTTGACTATTTATAATCACATTTTTTTCTTAGACATTTCTTCGTATTTATTAGTCATAAATTAGTTTTCTGAGCTTTTCACACTTCAAACCCTTGTCAAATCGTTATTTAATTAAGACGAATATCTGATGAAAAAGTAATTATTTTTGAAGTTACATGAAACAATTCATCGATTAACAAGTTAACTAAGCTTCCTTCATTTTAATTCGTAATACACTTAACAAACAATCCACTTCCTACATCAAAATTCACCAACACCAAATGTTATCGTTTACGCAAAATAATTATCGACCGGGGTTAAGAAGATTACAAAATCACTGTATATACATAGTCAAAGAAAAATATAGCCACGGCGAGCAGCTGCGACACTTTAGTATAAACCGATCGACGCACGAGCAGCAGCAGCTGCAGTGTTCGCGCGAGGACATAATCCTGGGAAATCTGCCGCCCAGCAGATAGAGTGTTTAGCGATTAATTATGGCGGTCGATCGACTTTATCTAATTGACTAATCCCGATTCCGTGTACCGTAATCAAACGTCTAATTGCTCAAAGTACGTCCACAAGCGGATTTGGCCTAATGCTCGATGGGCACGCATCGGTGTAAAAAATTGAAATACTCTAGTGCTGAAAGTGAGCTGAGTTTAAATAATCTATTTCCGAAATCCTAATCTGTATCCCTATTTTAAATAATCTTAATTGATATTATATGAATTCTTTCTTTCTTGATAGTGATAACGTTTGAATAATTTGTTCTCTGTCTTATGTTGTTTATTAAAAACGCATGCTTAGAAAGATTTTTATATATTTATATACAATTTAGAATAATATGTTGTAATGAATTACATTTTTCTCTTAATATTTGACAATTACATATAGTTATTCGCGTCTGAAAATTTAATTATGAAAAGAAAACGATTTTTACGTATCAATAAATCCAAAAACGTATTCTATTAATATAACGTATTCTAATAATTTCGACACATCTATGGATTTTGCAAAAATGTAACATACTTTAATAATTTCGATACATCTATCGATTTCTATCAATCTATTCGATACATCATCTGCATTTCTGGTTGTTGATGCGTTATTTGATTGGCTACATATTAAATATCTCATAATTAATACAACAGAAGTTGTTTTTTATTAATACCTCCACAATACGTGACTTAATAAAATTGATATATAAATATCATTTATTTATTAATACTATAATAATATTATATTTCTAGCTTTTATAAATCGTACAATTAATTTGTGGTACGAGTATTTTTATAGATAATGTGTTATATAAAAAGGATAAGAGAATAAGAAATTTATGTAATTTCTGTGAATAATAAATCTTTTCTGCAAAAGCAATTTTTCATCGGTAATATGAACTTTTAATGGAATTATGTTCTTTAATATTCTGACAGTTATCTTCTTCGAGCTTATGCAATTCTTCTACAGATATATGTCATTTATCAGTGAACTTTTAACATTAAAATAGCATTCCTTAAAACTTATTTTCTTTTTACTTCGCATCCATTTATTTGTCTTCTTTAATTATGACAAGCTTGAGATGTCCAATTACTTGACATTCTAAATATTTAAATAAGAATAAGTCACGTCTGCCTCGTCGTTTAAAATTTCATTGAAATATATAAAGATGTGCACGCAGAAGAATGAGGAAATAATCGACTTTTTCACTTTTACTCATATATAAATATAGAACATACTTTTCATTTGAATCTTGAATAGTATAATATTGTATGAATTATTTATAAGTCCTGGACTTTTTATATAAATTTTTAGCAATGAACAGGAACGTGCATGAGACATCCAAAAACTCGACCTTTAAATAAGTGGTTCAACCTGTATAGCAATCGCCAAACTCTTATTTATTGAAACATTAAATAAATGTTTCTATTCCTTATGAGAAAACAAGGTTGACTGGTTACTATTAACTCATGTTCCTAAATATATCAATACTGGTTGATTTGTTTGTCATCCAAAAACAAGCTCAACTTACACTCCACATCTCCGAATCTTCACTTCAACGCCATCAACATCTCCAAAGACTCCACAAATCCACCTCCAGAAGGACCTCGATTAAATCACCCCCAACAAGCAGCCTCAGCCGGCAAAAAATATTTCGCAAAAGAGCCCGCCAGCGAGCCCGAGTTCAGGAAGAAAGATCGAGAGCCCGCCCCGAGTTTGTATAATGGAAAAAGCGCTCTCCCAGCCGACGAACTGTCTACCGGGCTAAAGCTCGATAAATCCGTCAGGAGTGGCGAGAGCTCGAGCCGAGGCTGCAGCGCTGCAGATGTCGCCGCGAGAGATGCAACCTACACACACGTGCAGGTGGCGAAGCTACAATACCGTAAAAGAGACAAAGAGAGAAGACGCGCGGTGCGGATCGATTTTACGTCGGGGCGAACATTTGCAATTGACGAAAATAGCGCGACTCATTTGTCTTTCTTTCTATCTCTCTCTCTCTCTCTCTCTCTCTCTCACTCTCTTTTAAAGTGTTAAGTGTTAAGAGAAAGCCGTATCTACTGTCCTTGTCTAATCACACTTGTGCTAATCACTCAAGTAGTAGTTTGTTAATTGAAAAACTAAGGGTCGTCCCCAATTCTTCTTAAAATAAGGAATATTTTGAGACTTAAAAGAATATTTAACATTATTTCCTTTCCGAGAATAGTTCGAAACCCAAAACCTAACCTCAATTATCGCGTTTCGTAGTATTCTCGAAAAGGCAATAATGTTAAATAGTTTTTTAAGTCTCAAAATATTCCTTATTTTACGAAGAATTGGGGATGACTCTTAGTTTTTCAATTAACAAACTACAATTTGAATAAATAGCAAAAATGTAATTAGACAAGGACAGTAGATACGGCCTCCTCTTAAGTATGAATGTATTTATTAGCGTGAATTGTAAGAGTGTCATATGAACGAGTGTGTTTTTATTTTTTGACGTGATAGATCTACGTACAATTTTGGAAGAGTGTGTATATGTATTCCTTATATTTTTATAGCACTGTGTGACCTAAACCCGCACTTAGGTCACGCTTATCCGTGACCTAAGTGGCGCTTTATTACACAGTGTAATAATGAATTCACATAGGCCACAGATCCCTACTATCCTATAATAAAAACTAAAAACACTCAAAATAAACGTTTTCGTTCATAATAATAGAAAGAAGAAGTAGTAAACCTGGTAAATACGCATGTCAAGAATCAGAAAATAATTATAAATCCTTAAAATAATGCTTCAAATTTAGAGGTTAGTTCAACTGATTGTATATGACAATTTGGCGCGTATTTTGAATATTCAATCTGAAATTCAATTTAAAATTCAGTATTAATTTTTTTTCATGATTAATATTAGAAATTTATTAAAATGTAATTTAAAAAATTTCAAGATAGGGTAAATAAATATATTCTAATTAACTGGTAATAATAAACATTTATTATCTTTTCAAAAAACAAAATATCTTATTTATATAAGGTTCTATTCAAACAATGTATAAAAGTTGACATTGATTATTAATTAACTAATGAATTTTGGTTAAATAATAATTTGTTTATACGATTTCTAAATTCTTTAATTTATTTTTTATGTTTTTTGGATTATATTTTTATTTTTTTTTTATGCGGGGGGGCTTCGCCCCCCCGAAACCCCCCCTCCTTCCCCGCCCGGCACACCCCCGCACCATACACCCTCCCCGATGTCGGTGGCGGGTTTATGTCACTCGTGCTACAAAATAGTATACGATACTCGTGACCTAAGTGTCCATAATTGCACGGCGCGACGGTATCGCCCTCGCTACGCTCGGGCGCTAACTACGCGCCGTGCAATTATGGGCCACTTAGGTCACATGTATCGTAATATACTATTATCGTATTTTGTTATCTTTATTATATTTATTTTATTATGTATTGACGAAGCGTATTCTGTGATGTACCATTTGACTGTGACTAGTTCATTATATTTAGATTTTATAAACTGACTGATATTTTAATTATTTTAACTATACATGTACATGTAATTGTAAGAATTTCGTCATTGATGAATAAATAGTATATCTATCTCTCTCTCTCTCTTTCTGTCTCTGCCCGTTTACGTATTCAATAGTTGCAAGACGTACGTATATACGCGGGAAGCGTGTATATATAGGTCCATAAAGGATGAATGATGAGCGAGGCAGAGAGCGAGCGAGCGCTTCGTCCCTTAAACTCGATTACTCTCTAATCGAGGAAATTTAATTATGCCATTCTATTAAAGCCACCCGTCGGCGCGAGGCGCGCAGGATTATATAGATGGATGCAAGTGGGCAGGGAATGGGAGGCGAGTTGGGGCAAAGGTACATTTTTTGGTGGAAGCGCTTTTGCCTTTTTGGGTGGTTGGCTGCCTGGGTGGGAGTTACAGCAAGATTACGAGTTAGAGAACTAATTTGTACGTGAATTTAGTAGGTAGAGAATATGTTGACTGAAATTGACTGAAATATATTGTATTGTACTTGCACGAGATTTGAAAATAGTAAAGTAATAGTTGTTTAGAATCAGATGGCAAGGAAATGCATCTCGATTTGCTTATGTAAATCTTTAAATCCTTGTATTTTTCTTTAATAATTACTTCGAGAAAAATTAAAATTCTTGTACAATTTTTCAGGTTATTGGTACAAGTTTAATAATTATAAATAACATTTTGCTAAAAACTCGTTATTTACAAGACTTCAATCTACCATTTTTCTATCAGTAATTAAGATTTCTATTAAAATAACTATTGAAAGTTAAAGAAATTAAATTTATATACTTTTAAAGTTAATTAAAATCAGAGAAATACATTTTTTGGTGAAAGTAATGCAATTTATTGATTGTAGGCCATTTATTTTTGTATAGACAATAAAAAAGAAATATTGCGAGAGGAACAGCAACTGGATACTGCAAACGTCCGAGAAAGTGCAAGAATCAAAAGGGAGCTCAAGATTTGAAATTCAAGTATTTCATTAACATACAAGAGAGAAAATTAAATCATTTTCCAAAGGTTCTAGAAATGACTTTAAGCGCGCAGAAGTGTAATTCGTAATTTAATTTCCTTGATTTTGCAGTTTAATTTATGAAAGGAGTCTCGTCGAATAAAATTTCCTTTGCCTTCGCCCAGACTGAAAGCGTTAATTTCTCGAGTTCATTTTTTACCCGTAATGAAAGCTTCTCTTTCTTGCGCTCGCTCAGAAATTCAGAGTGATCGTTTCCTACTTACAACTCGCTATATTAAGTGCACGGTAATTAATTAATATTGATTCCACGTTTTATTTTGAGAATCTTCGCCCAACCTCCTTCCGACGTTACACTGATATTATTGCATTTGAATTTCGAGTAAATTAATGCACTTCTCAACGTGTAACGAAGTTTATTCAGGATTATTCGGTATGCGTACTTTTTCCCCCCTGCTTTGAGGGATTTCGCCGTTATAATGCGCTACTCGTTTATTATTAGCGGCAGCTTCCGCTGCCGCTGCTGCTGATGCTGCTCAGTCGATATTCAGTTAAGCGTTCGTTGCTCCGACGGCTTCAAATATAAATGAGCTCTCCCCGTGCCCGTTCAATATAAATGTAAATGGCTCGATGTTGTGACAAAATTTTCTTGTAATAATTTATGCAATAAATAATTAAATACACTCGATGGCTGCATATTTACAGGATGGCCCGTATGTTATTGCAGGAACGTCTATCTAGAATATTTGGAGCGAAGATTCAGATTACCAATCTATCTAAAAGCACATTTTGTATCTCTTACTATCTTATGATATTGAAGTATTCAAGTTTTTCATTAATTCAATGCGAAATTTTCATGAATTCTGTACAAAATTAGTAATTAAGAAAGACATAGCTTTGTGCATAATCTACGAGTTGAAAAAGGATATAAAATTAATAATTGCTATTATCTTATATTCATTTTCTATTGAAGCGATCGAGTATTAATCATGCATATAAATCGTAAGAAATGTATTATAGCCTTATTAAATTATCGATCCAAAGTAGAAAAAGTAATATCGTAATAATTAATAGATTTTTTTAATTTATATTATCAATTATTTAATGAAGCATGACGCCATGTTTAATGACGTTATGTTTAATAATTTAATAAATTTATTTTATTATTTATTTAAATGGCTATAGCCACTATGCCAGACTTTCGTTGAGATTTATACATTGCAAAAAAATGTACCATAAGCATAGTTACACTATTACTAATATCAGTAAAGTCAAAATTAAATTTCTATTGATTACTAGTAAAAAAGTTAGGTCCCCTCCATAGCCAAATACACGGTCTTTATGTTTCACAATTCCTAACAACAGTCTGTCACATCTATACTTTCAACTATTCACCAAAAGTTATCAAACAACCCCAATAATCAAAAATTCACTTCCTTTCCAAAATATACACATCGACACCCTCCAAATTTCCCCCTCCCACAGTCCAGCTAAAAATTTCACTCCAACCCACGATCCACCTCCTTCCTCGCTCGCCAATCTCCCGATAAATCCACTCGATAATTCAAGCGGCATCTTACCACTCGGTGCATCACCTCCCCGTTCGCCTCTCGAACTTCGATAAGGCCCTCTCTCCGCGCAAAAATTGCCCATAATGCAAGATTCCCGCGCCATAATCCATATATACTCGCAGCTTGCAGCGAGAGCGCCACTCTTTCACAGGCTGATAAATTATTGAGGAGCTGGAAGGAAGGAAGGAAGGAAGGAAGCTCTCGGGAGCGTCGAGTTTATTTACCAAAGTTCTCGCGGGTATGCATGTAGTGGGGAGGGAGAGATGGAAGAGTGAAGAGAGGAGAGAGGGGTGGGAGTATAGGGGAGCTCAGAAGTTTTGGAATAATGTACTGTTACTGAAATTCGGGTGATTTTAGTTGATGAGTGGTGTTTGTATTTGTGCTGTGGAAGCTGAGTAATTAAGTTATGACTGAAGTATTCTGAATGTAGTGAAAAATTAAAGCTGAAGTTGTAGTTTGGGTACTTTGTCATTCTCTTTGGATATTATAATTGATGAGTAAGGCCATATAATAATCTCTTTTTGAAAAATATCAATACCGAAGAACAACGTGAATTTATTTATAGAGTGTGCTATTGTCTAAGATAAACAAATTAATGTTTCAGTGATTAATGTTTTGTTTAGAATCAAAACAGAATCTAAAAGAAATAATTGGCTTAAACATAAAACTTCGATAACTTACAAAACAATGGAATACTTCATCGAGATTATTTGTTAATATTTATCACCAACTAATTTTTTTCGTAAAGAAGCTGGTTTTTTCTAATAGATGTAATGAAAATATTGCCGAATATACTACTGTTAAAAAATCTTCGCTAGGTTTCAAGCTACATTTTTAAGTTTAAACTTTTAAATAAAGAACGTATGTTTTTAAAAGTCTAAAAACATGCGGTAAATCCAGCTTCGATCAAATTTCCAGCTGCACGTAGAGCTGGAATTTGAGGTAAATTTGCTTTTGACTGGGAGTAAAAGTTCATTTCGAAAAAACAGTTGAATCTCATGTTCTTCAAAAGAACGAACCAAACATAACCTCAAAATGAAAACAATCCCCGTAAAAAAACAGTATATAATTCTCTTTCAAACAGTTTGATCAACATATTCGTCATTGATTTACATGCTCTTTCATCGTAAACAAGATAAAATAAACATACAGTAACAAATAATCTCCGCACACTAAATCTCATCAAGATCAAAATTCCCACATCCCCGATCTCGATTTTAGTTCAAGGTGATCCATCCACGACGACACACGATTCCGCAATACACACGCTCTCCGATGCACTTTTGCAGCTCGCGTAAAACACGCGTGCAACCATTCATTAAGCGCGCTCGCTCTCCTATACACATGACGCTGTCCCATCTACGGGCCGAAGGTTTCGCGTGTGCGCGCAATTCTCTTCCCGGACGTCGCAGCTTCGTCACTGTGGTGCAGCTTGCGCGAAGTGTGTCGCGCGCGTATCGTACTTGAGAGTCTCAATCTTCTTGTATACCGGGTGCAAGAGGGCTATTGGACGTGGGATACTGTTATAGGAGAGAAAAGCGTATTTTGAAACCTGCGGAAATAGGTGGTCCTATTTTAGTTTGTTCTTTGCTGCTTTTGGAGTAAATTATAAGATTAGATTTGAAGTACAAGATTTTTTTAGCTTGCTTATACGTAGGTTATAACGTCTGAATTATTTCTGGATGCTTTCAGAATTTTTAAGAAACTGACAATAGATTTGTAATCACCGACTCAAGAAGGTACAAAAATTACAAGAGAATTCTTGGTATCTTTATGACTTTGGTCCGCCATTTTATATCCACCATTTTTAAATTTAGAAATCTAACAGCGGATTCGTTATTAGTGACCTAAGCAACCCTCAAATACAAATTTTTAAAGAAAATAATCTGCTTTTTTGCTTACAAATGAATTTAATGTCGAGAAAATAGCATTATTTCGTCTAAATTTCTTTAAAACTTCAAGAATATTAACATTATCTAAAGAGTAATCAGGTGGAAGACAATATCGATCCTTTAGGTACATAAGGGTACATAAAACTGTTGCAATAATGGATAAATTCTCCAATATACAGTTTCAAAAAAGTTGTAACTCCTTTTTTTAAGTTTAAAGTGACCTTTCAAGGTTATGAAAAAGGTGATTCTCTTCTTGCTTTAGATAGTTCTAGCTTGTTTCTCAAAAAGCCATTACCAAAAAACCAATTTTACCACTTCCTTCTTTTCCATGTATCCATGCACCAGTCCGTTACACCGCATACCTTCATTGCAAATTCCCCTTCATCCACATCAAAAGCAGCTTTCCCCATAAAACTCCGTTACCTCAACCAAACTTCCTACAATCGAGGTCCAGCGTTGTACACCAGACTATGGCTATCCAGCCAGGCCCAGCTTACTCGGACAATACACGCACAAAGCAGGACTGTGCAGCGCAGTTTCGCGGGATTAAAGTGGGACCAACCAGCACCGCCGTTGCTCGTCTTATCGGCCCTTCGACTCGCCTATTATCCCGTCTGTATTATCGGGGAGGGTGGAATTGCGGAGTGTTTAGTGGGATCGAGATCGCGGGAGTTTGTACTTCGGGAAAGAAAAAAAAAGCGAGAGGTGGAATCGATCCGTGGATTATCGAGGAAGCGGGCTCGCGAGGTTAATCGGATTCGATGTTATTATTATTGCGGCGCGATCGAGGAGGGCTGATTCGCATGTATTATACGCTGGCTGGGATTGGTCGCTCGTCGGCGGTTGTTCGCGATGCGGATGAGTGATAGGTTGCCGAGTGCGCT